>OZ012740.1:627974437-629174437 GCA_963859935.3 Lathyrus sativus | reverse complement strand
TATTTTAATTGATGACTGGTTTTGTTAAGTTACATTTATAATTATTTTGGTGTATTATCCACAAGGTTTGTCTTATTTAGAAGTCAAGCGTAGAAAATATTGTTGTTAGATTTCAAATTATTTTCCTTTCCAAGATGATTTCTCACCATTGACATAGGGATTGTTATTCAACTGTTTTTGAATTAATTTATTGATGGAGGTATTATTATTATTAGAATTTAATTGGTATGCATTAAACAATGCAAACTTTAAAAACGGCTCTATTATGCATGTTGTGATTACACTATATTATTTTAAAATAAACTATACTTTTGCAAAGTCAGACTTGGCGTGCACTCACTATATTACATTATATTATTTACTACTAAAATTTACTTCATTTGTTTTGCAGTAAAACAAAAGATATTTTTTTATTTCGATTTCATGGTTGACCTTCCTATTAAGCAACAATATCACTTAATGTCTCTGTTAATGTTTATGTTATTAGTTTAATAAATGTGAAAAACATTTTTTTTCTTCTTATTTTATTTAAATCTTCATATGATTTTGTACAATCTATAACAATACATAAATACAAAACTTAATTTTGGTGTAATCTATTTTATTTTTCTTTAATACGGTATTCATAACCATCAAATTATTCCTTTCACATTATTGATTTGCTTGAAAAAAATCGGTTAAATATAGTAATCTCATAATGTGATTTTCTCAATTCAAACAAAATTTAACACACAAATATTACATATTACAAATAAGACTTAATATGCATCTAAATAAATACAATATATTTCATCATATAAATATTTGATATTAAAATCAAACTTATAAAAAAGACGTTGTTAATATTTTCACGCATTAGCGCAGTAAAAAAAGCGGACAAACGGGCACAAAGGTGCCCGTTTGGGCGCTAGTTACAATAATTTCATTAGAGAGTTTTTGATTTGGAAGTTTGGTAAGCATAACCTAATCCAACTTTATTATATGAGACTCTTTGATTTGCTAGAAGAAGATTCAAGTTATCTTTTACTTTAGCAAAATTATCAAGTGTGCTTTAGAGATCATTAATTTTATTTTTCAAAATATCGCATTAACCATACTTGGTAGGTTTAACTAAAATTTCATGAAAAGAGGAAGAACTTTGAATTGAAATACTTTATCTCTCTTTAAGACTATTTATTTCTTCCAATAAGTTTTATTTTCTATTTCAAAGGAAAAAATGGTAGTTTTAGAGGTGGAGACAACATGTTTTAATTTGTTTAGTTCTTTATTTATCTTAAATATGTGAAATAATACATCATAAGAAAAAGTAAGAAGTTAGGTCATAATCTTCATGATTCGCCATGAGACAAATGTTTGCTTCTTCCTCATTTAAGGACTCTATGTCATTTTCATCTCAAGTGATGTAGGATTTCTTAGTTTATTTTTGAGATTTCTTCAAGTTTCTTTGATTCAGATTCTAATCTTTTTATGGTTCTTGTTCTGAGGAAGTTTAGTTTTATGTGCCCATTTTTATGCATTTATATCATGTAGGAACAAATGATTATCTTCCTTCGTTTTTGTGTTAATCATCTTGTTCCTTTTAATGATTCATAAATTTTTTGATGTTTGAATAAGAAATGCCATATCTTCATTAGAGTCAAAATATATTTCTTCCCCGACCTTGAGAGCTAGACTTTTATTCTTCTTGTCACCTTCTTCATCATTTACTAGTCTTTTCAACTCTATACCGTGTTCCTGCAATTTGCCAAATAAAGTAGCAAAATCCATGGAAGACAAATCCTTATATTCATAAATCGCATTGACTTTAGGTTGCCAACTACAATTTAAGCATATAAAAACTTTTATCAACAGATCCTAAATTTGAAATACTTTTCCCATAGTTCTCATGTGATTCATGATCGGTAAAATAACAAGTGTACTATTCTGCCGATTGAAGTTAAAATAGGGGGATTATCCCCAGTATCGATCTCGAGGATTGCGTTAGGCAATATAAACTTAATTTAAATTTAATTAAACAAAAGTCAATTAGGGGTTTGTAAAATTGATTTCACTAATTTTAAAACAAAATATTTAGAACAAAGCAAAATAATGGACAAAGTTCAACATGATATGAGAGCATGCTAGGGGCATTGTATGAATTGCCTTGCAAGAATATAAACCCTTATTTCATAACATAAACACAATTTTTATCAAGTTCTTGACTGCTATTAGTGTTTACTCCTAAGGCCTTAGTGAGAAAATCTTTGAAATCATAATCAAATTACTACGTCCATAGGTAAACTAATTTGAAATCAAGAATTAAAAATAGTTTCAGCAGTATTCAAGTGCACAACAGGGTAATCCTAGTCCTAGGCATTATCTACTGAGACATTATCGTTCAAACTGTATTAACAATGTTTTGTCCGACCTAAAGTTAACCATAAAACTAAACCAATTTGTCCGGTTGAAAAAGTTACAAAATCATTGATCAATAAAACTTGATTAATAAAATAGGTGCTTATATTATAAAAATAAAGAAGATAATGTCATTACCATAACAATTTAGGGACACCCCCTAGCATTTGAGGGTTTAGCTTCT
Source organism: Lathyrus sativus (assembly GCA_963859935.3). Lineage (NCBI taxonomy): Eukaryota > Viridiplantae > Streptophyta > Magnoliopsida > Fabales > Fabaceae > Lathyrus > Lathyrus sativus. Next base: position 629,171,859 of record OZ012740.1, on the reverse strand, counting down.
CATATTCAGTAAAGTAAATAGAACAATTAGATTAAACATTACAGTCAAAATGGGGATTACTTTTGATCTTTAATTGCTCCTGCCTTTGAAAATCTCCCGTTCTCCCTTTTCTCTTGAGCGCTCAATCGTATCTCCTCGTTCTTTCTTTTCACGATCCAAAAAATTCCCTCTTCTCTTTTCCAAATGCGTTTCAAATACTAACACATCTGATAGACAAGCCAGGAAATTCCAAAAATGCCCTCCGGGGTCAAAACTGACAAAAATTGGAAAAAGACACGCCCAGGCCAACACGGGCCGTGTCAGCTTACACAGGCGGCCGTGTTGGCCCCCTGTTCCAGATGCCTAATACAACTTCATCAGCCAACCTTGCTGACACGGGCACCCGTGTCAACTCCCTGTCTTGCACTCCAACACGCCTAAGTTGTCCTTCTCTTGACACGACCGTGTGTCATACCCCAAATTTGTCCTACCTGTGTATAGCTTTCATTCTGTACATCCAGTCACTAAGGTTATTCAGAAAAATCCAAAAGAATATGTTGCTTCTGCTTGTTGTTCAAGTTTGTGCAAGATTGAATTCAAGGTATCCAGTCTGGCGAGAGAATGCTTCATGATCAGGTCAAGGTATGTATGGTCCAAGTGATGTGTGCTTGAGGTTTCAATTAAGGATTTGTGCCTAAATCATCTGTATGTGGGTCAGGTCGTCAGGCTGTGTAGGGTCTTCATGATTGAAAATTCGATGACTGATTCGTTTTAATCAGAGTTTTCATGCAAGGAGGTTTATTATGGTTGGGTCTCGAAGTTTCTAAGGTTGGGATGGATTCACTAAGTTTCTGAAGGGGAATCCATCCATAATCTATTTCAAATCCATCCATATCCACCTTTAGATCCATTTCTTTCATAAATCATTTCTAATTTAAAACCCATTGTTCTAAATCATTTTATTCCCAATATCCATTTATCACTGTCTCCAAATCCCTGAATTTCTTTTTTTAATTATCTATTAGTTTTATCCTTTTTTTTCTTCATGTATTCAACTCTAAGCCATATCCATCTTTTAACCTTTTATTTATTTATTTATTTATTATTATCCTTCATCCAATTAAATATCCGTTTAAACCGTTTCAACATCCATATTTTCTATATCTATTTAATATCCATATATAAAATCCAAATTCATATCCAAATTCAATTAAAACAAACATTATCCATTCTTTTTTACATAGTTCAACCAAAAATTCTACAAAATTCCAAAAAACCCATGTGTAAAAGTCCATTTAACATACACTCATTTTAGAGTTCATTCAAAAGAATAAAAGGCCCATGGTTTAACTCTTCAAGTCCATCTTCAATTTTATAATAAGACAAAAATATACATAAAATAAATTGGGCCATAGCACAAGCCCAAGCAATGACAGAAAAAAGGCATGTCAAAGAGCCATAATTATATTGCCAAAATTGATCCCAGCCGTTTGTCCAAGCTGTAGTATGATGCAGTCAACTCCTACCTCAAGTCGAGCCACGAAAAGCCATTCCAAATCCGGCCATGAGCCATACGATACAAGCCATTTCAATCCATTAATATAATTTCAACCGTGACTCATATAATTGCAAAACCAAAAATAAACTAAAAAAAAAGAAATTCACCAAAAGACGTAATGAAAATCATGACGATACTCACAAAAAAAAACCGTACCAACACAACAACTCACACAAGCCGCTACACACCCTTTACCTCTTCATCCTGCATAATGTGACAAACTGTTTTGGAGCCATTGAAAAGTCGAGCAACATTTGTAATCCAAAACAATAGCCAAATCCAAAATCGTACAATGCACAACAACAACCTCAACGCGTTTCCAAACGAATTCCCATTTCACCCTAAAAAATCACTCCTATAAAAGTTACCTCATTAAGGCCCAATCTTCGGTACCCCTTCATTCCCAAAAGACCCCTCCCCAACCTTCTGTTCTCACCTAATCCTCATTCGCCTCTCCCAAAACCCTCTTCTTTCTCCATCCACACCTTCATAAAACAAACCCCATGACCAATGAACAATAACTCATAACCCCTTCATTTTTCCCAACGATCTACTCCAAAACCTCACACTTTCAAACCACCTCAATAACCTCAATCAAACCTCCAAAAGTTTGAAAAACACATCACTTTATTCATAAACCTCAATCCCATTCAAAGCCAACCCAAAAAAAACCAAGAGTGAGAAATAGAAGAAGAAAGATGAAAACAAATTGAAAAAAAGCGATCTGAAAAGTGAATAAATCGAAATTTAAATCGAGGATGCGAACCTGTTTTGAAGCATTGTGACGGCAGCGTAATCGTGAGAAGATCTTCATCGAAGTGTGACGGAAAACGAAGGTTGTGGACATGTTGATCTCAGTCACTTTGTTATTTCACTTTCAATTTTATTTCGGATGGGTGTGTTGTTACCGTGTTGTTCCTTTCTTTTTCTTCTTCTTCCAAATCATTTTGCGAGAGATGTTGAACTAGTGTGTTCGCCGCTGTACCTTGTGTGGTTGAGGTTTTCTTTTGATTATGATATTTGTTTCCTTTTAGATAGTAATGATATGACCATTTCAACGATGTTTTGATGTTAAAAGGAGAAGGTGATGATGACAAGGTCTGAACCATTTTTTTCTATGGTTGGGCTGGTTAGAGTCATCTCTTACTTAAGGGCATAATTATCGGTACAAATATATGATTCCTACACTATTACCAAAGTGATTGTGTCAGAAAATGATGGATAATTGCATAATAACATCGTTCTTTAATTTGTAACTGTTGTCACATTAAACAACGTTCCTACAAGTGCCACATGTGCATTTAATTAATTATTTAATTGGAAATTATTGTAAAAAGATTTAATATAAGATATTTGTGGTATTTAGTGGGACCCATTTTACAAATTTTATGAGTTGTATAGATATTTGAAAAATGTGGTTGAGTTGTTTAAATAATTTAAAAGTGTAATATAATGTAAAAAAATAAGTGGGACCTATTTAAAGAACACAAATGAGTATGATGGATGTGAATGCTCTAAGAGAAGAGTTGGGTATGTTATGGGCTTATGGCCTATTTCGAAAACTCTCATTTATCCCCCATTTCTTTTGTCCCCCACGGTGTTTTTATTTTAAGAAAGAGGATAATGGGCCTTTTTTTTCTGGTTTAGCCCATATTTCTCTCCAATTCACATACCCGATTCTGGCTTCAACACCCACTCTTTCTTTGTTTTTCTTAATTTTTGTAGACTTTTTTAAAGGTTTTTTTTATGAAGATTTTCCTTAATTATTTTGTTAAAGATTTTTTTAAACCCATTTACTAAATAATTTGATATTTGTTGTTGTAAAATCACTATTGATTTTATTTTGTACATCACTTGTTTTTCTTCATTTTTATTTCGTCTTGGATTTTATTTTCTTTTCATCTTTGGTCGATGAAGAAACCAAAAATTACTATTGTCAATTTATTGACAAAATAGTAATTTAGATGAGACCACCATTTAATTTCTCTTTTCATTTCCTTCTCCCTCTTTTTCATCTCTATTTTATTTTCAATTTCGATCGATGAAAGTCTTTGATTCATAAACGTTGATTTTCGAGGTTGATAATCTTCATTATTTCGAATTTGTAGAAAATATCATTGAAATCATTTTCTATACTTTGGGATCGTGATAGGTTATCTTCGATTAATTAACACGAGTTTGTGATTAAGACGAGATCACCCCCTTTTCGGCCCGTGTGACACAATTACATTGAAGAATGATCCTCAATATCGTTTCTCTATCTTGTTTTTAGCATGGATATCAACTTGCGCGACCTCCTATAGCTTGATCTTCGTCATAGATCGAGTTACGACGGTTTAGCACTACATTTCGTCCCGATTCAACTCACAAATAAACTAACGACTAACTTTACTTTCTGTCAACATATTCTTGTTTTACTTTTTAGTCAATATACTCTTGATTTAATTTCAGTCATTATATCTTGATTTATATTATCTTGTTCATATACTTGTTAATATTATCTTGGTTAAACTGTTGTGAATATTATCTTGATTATATTGTTATATATCTTTCCATATTATTCATATTGTTCATATTCATATTCATCTTGTTCCTCTTATTCACATTCTTTTCAAAATACATAATAAACGATCGAAACCTAAAAGCCTAAATTGGTGGAGTGTTGGATTATTGGACTTTTTCAGAAACCCTAACTTGGAGCTTTCATCCGACTCTTGCTCAAGGCTTAATTTAGGACACTACGCACACACACGACTTCCTCTTGGGCTATCTGACAATGAACCCTTTTATTTCGTGCAATCCCGTGTAACTTATATGTACCACTCTCCCATTTCGATGTATGTATTCGTATTTTACTTTGATTGTGGTTTATCTTCTAGGAGCACCCTTAGGGACTAGGGTAGATCAAATTGTTTTCAAACTAATTCTTAATTTGTCATCGAGCCATTTTCAAACACCCCCGTAAGTCGAGTGCTCGTCCGTATTTTCCATCAACCTATTACGCACACTTTCACACTTCACCATGGTTTCGTTATTAGGAGCACCCTCAAGGATTAGTATCGTTTCTCACAACCTAACCCTTGATTCGCTGTCAAGCCGGTTCCATTTTCAAACAAACCCTCGACTCTTCGTCGAGCCATTTTTAATCCCAATTCCATTCCACCATGATTTTGCATGCCAATATAAGTCAAACCCTTGATCCAACATCAAGCGGGTTTTCTTAATAAACTATATAAACAATTAAAAACTATTCAATTCTTTTCAAGGTGAAAAGAGGGGGATTGAGCCTTTGATCTCTCTTCAGTTGTTTAGATGTGAGTTATCTTACTCGTGTGTGAGCAATTGACGCCTCTAAAACATTTCTAACTCGACAATATACAAACCTATCTTCCAACCACTCATTTTTCAAACACCATTTTCAAACACAACTTCTTTCTAGATGAAAAGAGAGAGAGTCAAGTATTTGACTCACTCTCCTGATTACTTGGGCCCGAGGAGCCTTTCTTAAGCAAACTTCAAATTCAATGTTTTGATGATGTCAACAACAAGACTCAAGCTCAGTTCATATGTGCAAAAAGTCAAAGCTTTCAAACAATCAAGATCAAAGGCTATGCAAAGGAATGAACATCAAGCTTCATATGCAATTGATCGTACATTTTTCAAGACTTGGATCCAAGCTTAGGTATATCAAAATTCACTAAGTTAATTGATATACAAGTGTTCAAAAAGTCTATCATTTTATCATATTGCATGTGCATAATTTTAAAACATTTGAAATTGGTATAACATTTTTTTATTAAGTATTTTTTTGAAAATTAACAGTGTTAACCGATTAACCATATAGGTTAACCGGTTAACGGTTTCGAAACTTATGTTCTTTGGGCCAACGTTCATGTGTTAACCAATTAACCTATAGGGTTAACCGATTAACACTGAACGAATTTTGAAAAATTGCCTATTTCAAAGTTCAAATTCATGTTAAAGTTATACCTTTTCATTGTTTGTTCTATACTCTATTAAACTTATTTGAATAGGTGTTTTGGCTCATTTAAAGTCTGAAAATTTCAAATTGAAAAACACCTCCTACAGTTTTCAAAAACCATCATTGAATAAAATTCACTCAATTCAAATATTTTTTTTCAAAAGGTGTTCATCTTGTTCATACTATTTCATATCCAGAAATTTGAACACTTGTATTTGACATTAAAGAAGGGAATTCTGATTAAAGGAGAAGATCAATCTGTGTATTGATATTATTACTCATTTCTCTCAAAAACAAGAATTACAGAATTGTCTTTGTTGTGACTTGTGATCCAGGATTGTTGGACACAAGGGTAAGTGTATGTAGGAGGATTGTTCTTGCACACTTGTGGTTGTATAGTTGTTAGAAAGTAGGCCTCACCGGTTGATGGTGTGATAGGTTGTACATTCTAAAACTAGTAAAACTCTCTTTCATGTTGAAAGGGGAGTGGAGTACTCTCGGATTGTGAGGGGAACCACTATAATTCTCTGTGTCCTTTTACATTCTGCATTTACCACTTTCATCACAACAATCATAACCAAAGTAAAATTCAAGAAAGCCGAAAAACCGGAAAAAGTTTCTAAAGCCTAATTCACCCCCCTCTTAGGCATACTCTGCACCTACATTTGACATCAGAGCAGGTTAAGGTAACCTGTTCCTAAAGATTCAGTATGGCTTCTGCTAGCACCAACCCGGTTTTCAAAGACGGTGGAAGTAGTAATAAACCACCACTGTTTTCTGGAGAGTATTTCGATTTCTGGAAAATCAGAATGAAGGCGCATCTTGAAGCCCAAGAAGAAGGTATATGGGAAGCAATCGAAGAAGGACCACACAATCCAGTAAATATGGTCAATGGCATTGGAACCGCAAAGTAGAAAAGCACGTATGATGAAAATGATAAGAAAAAGATTCTTGATGAGAAGAAAGCAATCAAAATTCTCCAAAGCGCTCTCAGTATGGATGAATTCTTCCGTGTATCACAGTGTAGATCGGGAAAAGAGATTTGGGACACCTTGGTAGAAACGCATGAAGGAACTGCAGAAGTAAAAAGATCAAGGCTCAACACTTTAAGCCAAGAATATGAGATGTTCCGTATGCAGCCCGGTGAATCTATTGTTGCCTTACAAAAAATATTCGTTCATCTAACAAATCACTTGATTAGTCTCGGGAAGACCTTCACCAATGATGATCTCAACCTGAAAGTCCTAAGATCCTTGACAAGAGAATGGCAACCAAAGGTGACCGCTATTTCGGAAAAGAAAAGTCTCTCAACGATGACATCTGCATCCTTATTTGGCAAACTTCAAGAGCATGAATTGGAACTTGGAAGACTTGAGAAGCACGAAAGTAAAGAAAAGAAGTCCAAAGGAATTGCCTTGAAGATTGACACAAAGGATAACAAAGACGACGAAACTTCCGAAGATGAAAATTTCATGCTTCTTGTAAAGAAGCTTGGTAAGTTTTTTAATAATAATAAAAAATCCTCTTTTCCTAAAAAGAATAGACATTTCAGGAAAAAGGATGCATCCACATCAAATCAAGAAGTCACATGCTACGAATGTGGGAAGCAAGGTCACATAAAGCCGGATTGCCCGAAACTTGCAAAGAAAGGAGGATTCAAAGGCAAGAAGGATTTCAAAAATAAAAAGGCTTATGTTGCTTGGGACGATAACGAGATAAGTTCATCATCGGAATTGTAAAGCGATGAATGTGCAAGTATGGCTCTTATGGCGTCACATCATTCCGATGAAGAAATTGATGAGGTTAATAACGATTTTTCTATTTATGATAATGATGCACAAGAAGTCATAGATGAAATTCTAAAAGAATGCAAGACTTTGTGTAAAAGCATCTCATCCCAAAAGAAAAGAATTTCACTTTTAGAAAAACAGAATACTGCTTTCATAAAAAATATTGAAAACAAAAATTGGTGGATGAAAAACAAAGTCTTGTATGCAAAAATTGTGAATCCTTATCTTTTCAAATTGTTCAACTTAAAAGAGTTTTAGAAAGATACGAAAAAGGTCAAATTGGCTTGGAGGAAATTCTTAGGCACCAAAGATATTCTAATGATAAAAGTGGATTAGGATATTCTAAGTTTTCCAAACCAAGCACAAATGAAACCATTTTTGTGAAAGCAAGTTAACAAGTTGTTAAAGAAAAGGCAAACAATTCTAAAAATATGCATCAAAGTCATAAAAAGAAAAGAATTGTGAAGAAAAATAATTATGTTCCTAGATATAGAAGTCATTTTCAACCTACTTGTTTTTATTGTGGAATCAAAGGCCATACACCTAATGCTTGCTATGTACGCAACATTGGTGTTGCTAAAGGGCATTATGTGTGGATTGAAAAGGGTACTAACTACCAAGGACCCAAAGAAATTTGGGTACCTAACACTACTTGATTTTGTGTTGTAGGTATGCTTGAAGATAACTTCTAATCAATGGTATCTTGATAGCGGTTGTTCTAAGCATATGACGGGAGATATAAACAAATTTTCAAGTCTATGTCGACGACATCATTTTCGGATCAACAAACAAAGAGCTTTGCGAAGAATTTTCACTTATGATGCAAGGAGAATTTGAGATGTCCATGATGGGTAAATTAAACTATTTTCTTGGACTACAATTCAAGCAAAAAAAGGATGGCATTTTCCTCAACCAATCCAAGTATTGCAAGGAATTGTTGAAGAAATTCGATATGGATAGTTGCAAGGTGATGTCCACTCCTATGGGATCCGGAACGTACGTTGATCAAGATGAATCCGGTTCTCCAATTGATATTACAAAATATCGAGGTATGACCGGTTCATTATTATATTTGACGACAAGCCGTCCTGACATTATGTTTAGCGTTTGTTTGTGTGCACGCTTTCAAGCAAGTCCGAAGGAATCACATCTCACCGCCGTGAAGAGAATCATAAAGTATCTCAAAGGAACAACGAACGTCGGATTATGGTATCCAAAAGGTAGTACTTGTTCTTTAATTGGTTATTCTGATGCTGATTATGCAGGATGCAAGACTGATAGAAAAAGCACAAGCGGTACGTGTCACATTCTCGGGAATGCACTAGTGTCATGGGCATGCAAGAAGCAGGCGTGTGTGGCACTCAGTACAGCCGAAGCGGAATATATTGCAGCAGGAAGTTGCTGTGCTCAAATTCTGTGGCTCAAGCAACAACTCCTCGATTATGGTGTAGATCTCGGTTGCATTCCTCTGCGATGTGATAATACCAGTGCCATCAATATCACGAAGAATTCGGTCATGCATTCAAGGACAAAGCATATAGATATCCGACATCACTTCCTTCGAGATCATGTCATAAATGGAGATGTAGATGTTACTTTCGTTGATACACACAATCAACTCGCCGACATCTTCACCAAGCCGTTGGCAAAAGAACCATTCTTCAAAATTAGACGAGAACTTGGTATTCTCGATGAAGGTGATATCTGATCTTGTCTCTGGTTTATGTATGCATTATGTATGTTTTCAATTATGTTTGCATTCTGTTTTTCACAATTTTTCCAAAATTCTCGTGTGTTAACCGATTAACCTATATGGTTAACCGATTAACACTGTTAAATTTTCAATTATGACTCAATTTTTTAATGTGTTAACCGATTAACCTATATGGTTAACCGATTAACACTGTTCAATTTTCTAAAAATCAGAAACAAAAATTAATTAGAATTTTTGAAACATTGTATGTGTTAAATGCATTTTTATGTGGTCAATATTCTCTTAAGTGTCCAAATTCATATCCTTGGAACTCTTCTTCTTCTTTGACTACTTTTTGGAAATTTGGACTTCAAAACCCTAAACCGTTAAAACCCACTACAAACTCCCTCCTATATATTGTGGTTTCACTTCATCTCTCTCAGCATCTCAAACCCTAAAAACTCAGCACCTCCAAACCCTCAGAATCTCTCAAACTTCTTCAATGGCATCATCACACAAAGGAAAGGGAAAGCTTCCAGAATATGCTTCTGCTTCTGAAGAAGATAGCATTCCTATGGAAACAAGCAAGAAATGTCGTATGGATTTCAAGGTTCGCGTCCGACACCTTCTACCAGTAAAGTATGCCAATCTTAGAGCTTTTCCGGCACCATCTTTTGATTTCCCTGCACTTCTGAAGTATCAATGCATAGATAAGTTTGTTTCGGATTTTGGTATAATTTATCCTGATTTGGTTAAAGCATTCATGAATAAATTGGCTGTTTATCTTGATATTGATGGGAATCATCTGATAAGCTCTGTGGTTAGAAACTGTAAATTTGTGGAGAAGCTGTCCACCATTGCTAGTTCCTTAGACATACCTTCCAAGGGTTGTTTCTTGAGGAAAGGTGTTAACCATGTCGATGGGCAGTGGGCTAACTATGACAAGATGGAGTACTATTATCAAATCTGCAGGTTCCCTAAAGAAACGGTCATGGCAAATTCTCGAACTGCTCGCATGCTGTGTTATGCAAAGAATTTGACGGTATCTGACATAATGTTGCATTATGTGATCTGCTACGTTCTTATTTCGAAGGACTTCAATCATTCACAGATAAATGATTTGGAAATGAAACTTCTATTTGCAATCAAGAACAAAATCAAAGTGAACTGGATTTTGACAATCATGTACCATCTTCAGCAACAACTTTCTCTATCAACTCGGCTTCCGTATTCAAGACTGATTTCTAGAATTTTGGAGTTGACGAAATTAGACCTTCACCGAGAACCATCCATCAAGATGAAGCCAACTACCAATGAAATCAACGAAATTACCATCGTGAAGAATACCAGAATAATCAAGGATGTCAACGACACATATAAGTATGCAGAAGACGGACCCTTCAATCAAGCTTATCCTATCCCTGAAGGAGGTCTAACAAGTGAGTTTCTCTATACAACAATGATGAACCAACATAGAGAATCCATGAATATGCACCACGAGACCTCCAGAGCCATTGCTTCACTTTCGAAACCTTATCCTTAACCCTCAGCTTTCAACCACCAGAATTGTGGAAGAAGAGAATGAAGAAGCAGAAGGTGATGAAGAAGAAGAAGCAGAAGATGAGGATATGCCTGATGAGGATTCTTAAAGAATATGTTTTTGTTGCTATTTCTGTTCTTTGTTTTTAGTCATTATGATTAAGTTGTTTTTAGTACTTTCTTTTGTAATCGTACAATGCTTGATGCACTCTTATTTGCTGCATTTTAATTTACAATCAGTATGCTTTGCTTGCCTTTTTGCGTGGTTATTTGAATGCTTACATTTTTGTCGATATCTATTATTTTGGTTTGAAAGCTCCTTCCTTTTTGCTAATGACAAAGGGGGAGAAGAGATTTGGTTGTCTAATATCTCTCTGTGCAGAAATTTTGTCTCTGTTTAGATAGGGGGAGTTGCTGGACATAGGGGGAGAAACAAGATTCAAGCCTAGACCAGACATCGTCAAAGATATCGCACAAGACTGCACAAAAATCAATTATTTGTCATCATCAAAAAGGGGGAGAATGTAGAAGCACCTTCAAATTCAATGTTTTGATCATGTCAACAACAAGACTCAAGCTCAGTTCATATGTGCAAAAAGTCAAAGCTTTCAAACAATCAAGATCAAAGGCTATGAAAAGGAATGAACATCAAGCTTCATATGCAATTGATCGTACATCTTTCAAGACTTGGACGCAAGCTAGGTATATCAAAATTCACTAAGTTAATTGATATACAAGTGTTCAAAAAGTCTAACATTTTATCATATTGCATGTGCATAATTTTAAAACATTTGAAATTGGTATAACATTTTTTTATTAAGTATTTTTTTGAAAATTAACAGTGTTAACCGATTAACCATATAGGTTAACCGGTTAACGGTTTCAAAACTTATGTTCTTTGGGCCAACATTCATGTGTTAACCGATTAACCTATAGGGTTAACCGATTAACACTGAACGAATTTTGAAAAATTGCCTATTTCAAAGTTCAAATTCATGTTAAAGTTATACCTTTTCATTGTTTGTTCTATACTCTATTAAACCTATTTGAATAGGTGTTTTGGCTCATTTAAAGTCTGAAAATTTCAAATTGAAAAACACCTCCTACAATGTTCAAAAACCATCATTGAATCAAATTCACACAATTCAAATATTTTTTTTCAAAAGGTGTTCATCTTGTTCATACTATTTCATATCCAGAAATTTGAACACTTGTATTTGACATTAAAGAAGGGAATTCTGATTAAAGGAGAAGATCAATCTGTGTATTGATATTATTACTCATTTCTCTCAAAAACAAGAATTACAGAATTGTCTTTGTTGTGACTTGTGATCCAGGACTGTTGGACACAAGGGTAAGTGTCTGTAGCAGGATTGTTCTTGCACACTTGTGGTTGTATAGTTGTTAGAAAGTAGGCCTCACCGGTTGATGGTGTGATAGGTTGTACATTCTAAAACTAGTAAAACTCTCTTTCATGTTGAAAGGGGAGTGGAGTACTCTCGGATTGTGAGGGGAACCACTATAATTCTCTGTGTCCTTTTACATTCTGCATTTACCGCTTTCATCACAACAATCATAACCAAAGTAAAATTCAAGAAAGCCGAAAAACCGGAAAAAGTTTCTAAAGCTTAATTCACCCCCCTCTTAGGCATACTCTGCACCTACACAACAGACGTGAGGGGTGCTAATACCTTTGCCTTTCGTAACCGACTCTCGAACCCGGAACATTGGTTGCGGCGACCTTGTTCTTGTCCTTTCGTTTTAAAAGGTTTTCTTGATATTTTCCTTAACCGTCTCTTCGAGATAAGTAAAGTTTGGTGGAGACTCTGTCGAACCTCATTTTCGCGCCTTTAGCGCAAGGGTCGCGTTTCTCGATTGTAATTTTTTGAGGTGCGACACTGTGTCAGGTGACACGGGTGGCCATGTCAGGCACTGAATTTGCTTGAAAACCTTCTCCGATTTCCCGAAATCCCAGATTTATTCGCCCGAGTCCTTAGCCTTACTTCATATGAACTTGAAATCATCAAGACTACCACCAAACACATAAAATGCACCAAATATAACATAAACTATTTATAGAAACAATGCGATAATGAAAATACAGAAAGTATAATAAACATCAACATTACGAAAGAAAGTGTTACCGATTGTTGTGACTTTATGCCGAATAAATGGATAAAAACTCATAGAATTGGTGACCGATCATAACCCTAAACTTATCTCATTACTTGTCCTCAAGTGATGCTCGAGACAACATGAAGGTCACCCCCGAATTATTTGTAATAATCTCACAACAATACTGCCAAGATCTTTCGCGATTCACCTTTAATGTTTCTTTCAACGGTTTCTTTCTCACTCGATTTTTGACGTTCCACCACATTTCCACGTCGAAGTACCTTCTCACCTGTCAGCTTTTTACACTTTCACTAAATCTCTCGGGTTAAAGTGTTTACACTCAAAAATCACAGTATGCAAACCATAAGCTTGAATATCATTTATTTTCTTATCATAAACACACAATACACACTTTGTGAGGGCTTTATAGGTTGTAACTGGGCTAGGGACATGGTGGGATAGATAAACAAAAAGGGAAACCAAAACGGTTTATAGCCTCGGATGCAGTGTCATGTTTCTCATTACCATGTACTTTTCAATTTTCACAATCAAGGGTGTTTGACACAGTTTCTTTTGGATTTTTCAGTTTTCTCTTTTTTTCTCTCTCCTCAAGTGAAACCTTGAGAGTATTTATTTTTGCATTGGATCCTTCTCTAGGTAAGTGCCTTCTTTCATATATATTTTTTTTCTCTTTTTTTTCCAAGGCTTTTTCATTATTCTTTTTTTTTTTTTTTAGTTTTGAAAGCACTTACCTACTTTTTATGCAAGTGTCCCAACCCCAAACTTATAATTTTACACGGATCAGAAATTGATAAAACTTATCCGAGCATGGTGATGAAGTGTTTAGGCTTAAGGTTATATGATTTGGTTGATAACAAATAAATAGGAATATGGCTCGAAGGGGCTAACAAGGGGTAACATATAAGGGTTGGCTTGAAAGGCTCAGGGCTAAACAAAAATAAGTTTCTCAGTGTGTAGATGTATGCATATAAATAATCCAATAGACGAATACGCAAGCTAAGAGCGACAAAGACATACCTGATACTCTCGTGATGATAAAGTGTTTGGATTTATAGAATCCTCACCATGTTTGGCATACTGACAGTTTCCAAGGTACCTCTCGTGTGATGTGGCATCATTTTCGTCTCGGGTTAAAGTACTTGAAGGTGAGAAAATACTTAGAAGGGGGGTTGAATAAGTATATAAATAAAATTATGGCAATAAAAACTCAAAGATTTTTATCCTGGTTCGTTGAACTCAACTACTCCAGTCCACCCTATCAAGAGTGATATTCCTTTCTCCACAAGGACTTAATCCACTATTAATCAAACTGATTACAATAGCAAACACTAAGAGCAACTGTTCTTAGTCTTCTCAAGAACTACTGACCACAACTGGGTCTTCTCAAGGAACTTTTACAATCAATATGTAAAACTAAACAAGTGTTTGAATGCTTCTAAGTAAGCTATATCACAACTGTGATTTACACTTAAGTTTAAGAACGTATGAAATAAATTTAGCAAAGAGAATAAATTGTATGAGAGCTTTTCAATGAATTTCTTTCAATAATCGTCAACTGAAGAAGAGTGTTGGAGACATGCTTTTATAGGCATAGAAGTCCAAGACGGTTGCACTTTGAAGACCGTGTACTGAAAAGAGCTGTAGCCTTTTTGTCTTCACATAACTTGACCTTTCCTAGAAGTAGAACATTCAGAGAAATCCTTTTTGCCTGTGTTCTAGTGTCTAGCATAAATGAGGAAAGAGTCGTTTGGCCTAACCAACAGACATAACTTTGAATTCTTCTTCAACAAGTTTCTAATACTCAGCAAGTAACATCAGAGCCTTGAGTGATCAGAGTCTTTGATGTTCATCAGAGTTTGCTTTATCAGAGCATTGCAGCAAGTGTGCTTCAGCGTGTAATTTCATTAGAGCAGAGTTTTAAGAATCAGATCCTCAGTACTTGCAGCGTAGTACTATCAGAGTCTTCTGAACAACTATGCTTGAAACTCTTCATACAAAATCTTCAATGCTTCAGATCCTTCTGTAGCTTCTGCTTCAGATCCTTCTGCAGGCAGCGCTCAGAATCTTCTATAGGCAGCGTTCATATTCTTCTAATAGATGCTTCTGACGCTTCAGAGCCTTGCATAAATCAACGTTCAGATCCATTTTTGCTTTCAGAAGAATATTACATTTAATATCTGCAGCAAAAATACTTAAACAAATTTTAGAGTATATAATTTCTTAATCCAAAATTTCGTAAGAGTTATCATCAAAACATAGAGATATAACTAAGAACCAATCTGTGTTATAACAATCTCCCCCTTTTTGATGATGACAAAAACATAAGAAATTTTGTTCAATAAAGATATAATTATAACTCCCCCTGAGATTATGAATCTCCCCCTGAATTGAATACTTAGAAAGAATAGAAACTTCCCTTTTTGCATGAGTATTCTTTTCAGAATCAGAGCCTGATTGTTCCAAAAAATTAGATCTTGACTTGGATAAACGTTTCAGAATCTGAGCCTAATTGGTTAAAACTTGATCTGGGGATCTCAGAGTTACTTTAAAGAATTTTGTTAGACTTTTCATAAGTTCTGAAATACTTAAAAATTCACGTTAGTTATAATTTGATATGTTTGAATTCCATTCAGGTAAAGTTTATTTGAACAGTCAGATTTCATTTTCTCCCCCTTTTTGTCATAATAAAAAAGAAAACTTTTAAAGACAAATAAAAGGAAATAGAGAAAAGATACATTCATGTAGAGAAAACATCAGAGTCATTCATTCATTCAGATAAAAACAGACAAATCATCAGATAAGAAATTCAAGTACAGGTGCACAAACATCAGATACAGAAAAACAGAAAACTAGGTTTGTTTGGAAAGAATCATCTTCAGAAGTTGAGTGATCTCAAATGAGGATTCTTCTTACTTTGACATCCATTTTGCCATGTTCTCATTCTTCTGATCTTGCTTAGCCATCCAGGACTTGATCTTAGATTGCCCTGCCTCCAATACTGCAATCTTATCTTCTAAGTCTGGGTTCTCTTTCTTGATCTCAGATGAAGTAGATGGAGCAGATTCTGATGCAGGAGCAAAGTTAATAACCATTGGAGTTGCAGAGTCTGGAGCCACAGATGCAGAGGGTTTGTTTACAATTGTCAGAGCCAATGGATTTTCTTCAGAAGCAGATTCTGCAAAAACTTCTGTAACAGATACTCCAGAAGATGAATGAACATCCTCAAGAAGAAAAGGTGCAGATCTTTTCATGTTCCATACCATGGTTCTGGCAGTCACAGCAAATCTGAGCTTTGCATCATCAGAATAGACATTCTTCAGATTTGAGGCAACAATATTGAATCTGGTAATGAAGCTATTCCAGATAGCATCAGATTCATCTGTATTCATGGTTGACAAGCATCTCTTCTGTATAGAGCCTAAAGTCATCTTTATTTCTTTCATAAAAGTTGCAAATAAATTATCAACGTTTAGCCTAGTTTTTGGTTTAAGAAGGGTTTCCAAAGTGAATGGCTTGGGTTGAACAGGTGGAGGTGGTATGGTAAATTTTGGAATGATGATCAGAGGGCTAGGATAGTTTGGTTTCTTTTGAGCACGCATGATGCGAAAGAACGGTTTGATTCTGCGAATGGATGGGATGACAACTCTTGGATTTTCAAAATAAGGAACAAAAGCTGATGGATTTGGTTTATGTGTTGGCGTTGGTTCAGGAATGATAACATCAGATGAAATAGGTGGATCTGGTTGGTTAGATTCATATTCTCTGAGAGAAGGGGGTGAGATAACATCTGGATGAACATCAGATTCAGAGGAATCATATGAGGTAGATGGGGTACAAGATGTAGAAGATACATCAAACACAGTCTTGAGAGGTTGGACATCTAGAATTTCAGAATCAGGTATGTTTGATTCAGTAGGATTGGATTGTTCTGGTTGAGGATTAGAAGGTTTGGATGTTGGTGGTTCAGATACAAATGGTTTAGATGGCATGGGTTTAGATGCAACTGGTTCAGATGGTATGGTTTCAGATGCAACTGGTTGTTGAATTTCAGGTTATTGTTGTTGTGTAGGTTGTTCTGCTGGTTTTGTTTGTGGTTCTGATTGAGGAATGTCAGAAGATTGAAGTGGTGTTGTGGGAACAAGATCAGATGGAATTTGTGATTCAGAAACTTATGGTGAGTCAGATGGTTGAGATGGAATAGAAGTGGTTGGAGTTTGAGAAGGAGGGGGTTCAGGTATAGAACTAACTATTGATAATTTTACTGCAATTTCAGAAATAGAAGGTAAAGATAATTTAGTACCTTTTATCTTGATGCGTTTGAGAGGTGCAGAAGGAGCTTCTCCAGAAGCTTTTCTTTTCTTTTTCTTCTTCTGAGGTTCTTCAGAAGGTTCTTCCTTCTTCTGAGTCTCTTCAGAAGTTTTCTGCTTCTTCTGAGGTGAACCTGCAGCTTCTTCTTCTCCTAACTCTTGCTTCCTTTGTCTCTTATGTTCAGCATAAAAATCTGGCATTGATTCACGATTTAGAAATCCTTCTGGAAGAGGAATTCCTTGTTCTATACACGATCTAACAAATTTGATCAGAACCTCCTTTGGTTCTTCTGCATAAAACGTTGGAAAGTTTTCTACCAGAATTCTTCTTTTGCTCACTTCTTCTGTATTAAGTTTGTTGGGAGCAGAAGCAAGTTCATCAATAACTTTCAGCCTTTGTAAACTTTTAGCGTTAAAAACTTTTCCCAGAACAGATGTAAGTTCCTCTTTTAATCCAGTCACATGCAGATACTCCACTAGACCATTCTCAGTCAGAATGTCTGAAATTAACCTTCCACAAGGGATCCAATTTCTTCCCTTAGTATGCTTTGTCTTCATATCTTCTCTAGATGCCTTGACATGATTCCAAAGATGAGAGAATAGCAGATGAGGCAGGTCTACCTTTGTGCTTTTACTAAGGCAATACATGAAGTAAATTTGATCATTGTTCACATTATCTGGTGAATTTGTAGATTTTCTGTGGTGAATGCAACTCATGAAAATTTTAGCCCAGATCTTGTAGTTGGGTTTCAAATCTTTAAACTTGTTAGAGGGTTATCCAGAAACAATCACCTCTTCATACACAACATCCATGTTGACACGTCCAGTCAGATGAGAAACTCCATCAGTTTCCTCATATCCAATGAGTTTCCTTATTAGATCTTCTGTAATCACTATTTCTTTTCCCAGAACAGACGACACTATGAACTTAGGAAACACATGAGCATAAATCCAGAACTTCTTCACTAAAACTGGATACACTGGCCCAAACAATCTATCAAAGTATTTTGTCCATCCTTGAGCATCAATGATGGAACGCAGATTAACCCCATTTGCAGCCAGAGAAGCAAAATCCACCAATGATTCACACAACACTTCAAGCTTATCAACTGGTGTGCGATTCGTTCTAACAGGTTCCTTGAAAGGAACAACACCCAAATTTGAAGAAGTAACTGCAACCATTGATGATTGAGACTGTGTTGAGGTTGAGGATGATGCTGCCATTGTTGAAGATGATGAAGGTTTTGGGTTTAGACGAAGACCAAAAAGCAAATAGAAATGCATATACTTGTTTGTGAAGTGAAAAGTGTGAAATGATGTGATTTATGGTATTTATAGAGAGAAGTTAGGGCACACAAATAGACACATTCAACACGTTCTCAATTAGCAATTAATGGCATTTAATGAAAAGAATAATAATCATTTCAAAGCATTAATTGATTCTGACAATTTGGGGGGAAAACCAAGAAATTAACTATTCAAACAATACCTCAAATGTCTCTTCAGTATTGTGCACGCCATCTTTTCAGATTCTGAGTGACACGTGTTTGCTTGCATGTGCTTCTGAATTCTCTTTGAGAAATGAAATGTTAGCCAACGTTCAGATCCTCTGAGAATTGTTAGTTCAGATACACACAAAAATAACAAATCAAGAGATTAAATAATAGACAGATGAAATACTTCAGAGTTTTAAACATTTTGCATCTGAGAAGTTTGCTTTTGATAAATATCATTCTGGACAAAAATCCATACCAATATTTTTCAGAATAAACTTAAACCTATCTTCAGCAAGGGGTTTTGTGAAAATATCAGCCCACTGATGATCTGTATCAACAAAGGCTAAGTTTATAATACCCTTCTGAACATAGTCTCTGATGAAGTGATGTTTAATTTCTATATGTTTTGCCTTAAAGTGTAAAATGAGGTTTTTAGACAAACATATAGCAGAAGTATTATCACAGAATATAGAAACATTACTCTCAAAGATCTGATAGTTTTCTAGATGACTTTTCATCCAGAGCATCTGCGTGCTACATCTAGCAGCAGCAATATATTCTGCCTCTGTAGTTGATAATGCAATTGTAGGTTGTTTCTTGCTGTACTAGGAGATTAAATTTCTTCCTAAAAATTGACAACTTCCAGATGTACTTTTTCTTTCCACTCTGTCTCCAGCGTAATCAGCATCATAGAATCCAACTAGTTTAAATTCATTAAATCTTCTGTAACACAAACCCACATTAGAAGTACCTTTCAGATACCTTAGAATCCTCTTAACAGCTGTTAAGTGTGATTCTCTAGGATCTGATTGGAATCTTGCACACAAGCATACACTAAATAAAATGTTAGGTCTAGAAGTAGTTAAGTATAGAAGAGATCCTATCATACCTCTGTAGAGTTTCTGATCTACTTTCTTACTTACCTCTTCCTTACCAAGAGTGCTTGTCGGATGCATAGGAGTCTTTGCCATCTTACTATCAGTCATGTTGAACTTCTTCAGAAGCTCTTTAACATATTTGGCCTGATGAATGTAAGTGCAATCTGGAGTCTGGTTGACTTGAATTCCCAGAAAGAATCTCAATTCTCCCATCATGCTCATCTCAAATTCAGCCTGCATACATTGAGCAAACTCCTTTCCCAACATAACATTGGTAGATCCAAATATAATATCATCCACATATATTTGACAAATTAACAGATCTTTCTTAAATGTTTTACAAAAGAGTGTTGTGTCCACTTTGCCTCTGATAAAATTTTTCTCCAGAAGAAAATTGCTTAATCTCTCATACCAAGCTCTGGGAGCTTGTTTTAAACCATAAAGAGATTTCTTTAGCTTAAAAACATGTTCTGGAAATTTTTCACTTTCAAAACCAGGAGGTTGGTGAACATAAACTTCTTCTTCTATAATTCCATTTAGAAAGGCACTCTTAACATCCATCTGATATAGAGTGATGTTATTCTGTGCAGCAAAAGAAATGAGTAAACGAATAGAATCTAACCTGGATACAGGAGCATAAGTCTCTGTATAATCAATTCCTTCTTGCTGGCTATAACCTTGAGCAACAAGCCTTGCTTTGTTTCTTTCAACTTCTCCTTTTTCATTCAACTTGTTTCTGAAGACTCATTTAGTTCCAATTATGTTGAATCCTTTTGGTCTTGGAACCAAATCCCAAACATCATTTCTTGTGAACTGATTGAGCTCTTCTTGCATGGTAATTATCCAGTCATTGTCTTGCAGAGCTTCATCCACAGAAGTTGGTTCAATAACTGACACAAACCCAAATAATGACGTTTCAGATGATCTGAGGAAGGATCTTGTTCTTATGGGGCCATCCTTCTTTCCAATGATCACATCTTCTGGATGTGAGGCCTTGATTCTGGAAGATGATCCTCTAACAGTTGATTCTTCAGAAATATTCAAGTTGTTCATTTGAGAAGCTAAAGGAATTGCATCTGGCGTTGCTTCTGGTTCCTTCACTTGAGCTTTTTCTGTCTCTGAGCCTTCAGAGTTTGTGAGAATTACTTCTCTATTTGCAGAACTTTCAAACTACTTTGGCTTTTCAATGCCAAGCTTATCATCAAATCTAACATGTACAGATTCCTCCACAATCTGTGTTTCAGTATTGTATACTCTGTAGCCTTTAGAGCGTTCAGAA
Organism: Lathyrus sativus; assembly: GCA_963859935.3. Classification (NCBI taxonomy): domain Eukaryota; kingdom Viridiplantae; phylum Streptophyta; class Magnoliopsida; order Fabales; family Fabaceae; genus Lathyrus; species Lathyrus sativus. Next base: position 629,151,222 of record OZ012740.1, on the reverse strand, counting down.
TACCCAAGCATGAAACACTTTTGTGCTTTAGAATCAAACTTGTTAAGATTCTCTTTAGTGTTCAACATATAACATATACATCCAAAAGGATGAAAGTAAGAAATGTTGGGCTTTCTGTCCCTCCACAATTCGTAGGGAGTCTTTTCAAGAAGAGGTCTTACAAACACTTTGTTCTGAATTTAACAAGTTGTGTTTATTGCTTCTACCCAAAAATGCTTTGCCAGATTAGTCTCGTTGATCATGGTTCTGGCCATTTCTTGCAAAGTTCTATTTTTCCTGTCTACAACTCCATTCTGTTGTGGAGTTCTAGGGCAGGAGAAATCATGAGCAATGTCGTTTTCATTAAAATATTTTTCAAAATGTTTGTTTTCAAATTCTCCAAAATGATCACTTCTGACTTTAACAATTTTAAAATCTTTTTCATTCTGGACTTGTTTGCAGAAGTCAAAGAATACAGCATGTGACTCATCCTTGTGTTTTAGGAATTTCACCCATGTCCATCTGCTATAGTCATCAACAATGACTAATCCATACTTCTTGCCTCTGATGGATGCAATTTTCACTGGTCCAAATAGATCAATGTGAAGTAATTCTAATGGTCTTGAAGTTGAAACAACATTTTTAGTTTTAAAAGAAGATTTTGAAAATTTTCCTTTTTGACATGCTGCACAAAGAGCATTTGAGCTGAACTTCAACTTAGGAAGTCCTCTGACCAGATTGAGTTTATTAATCTGAGATATACGTCTCATATTAATATGCCCCAATCTTCTGTGCCAGACCCATTGCTCATCATTAACAGACATAAGGCATTTAACATTTTGAACCTTAAGTTCTGAAAGATTGATTTTGTAAATGTTGTTCTTCCTCTTTCCATTAAATAGGATTGAGCCATCCTTCTGACTAACAGCTTTGTAACATTGTTGATTAAAGATTATGTCATAACCATTATCACTTAATTGACTTATGGACAATAGATTATGCTTTAATCCTTCTACAAGTAAAACATTAGATATAGAGGGAAGGTTACCATTGCCAATAGTACCAGAGCCAATAATCTTGCCCTTCTGATTCCCTCCAAACTTCACTTCTCCTCCAGATTTAAGCTCCAGGCTTTGGAACATAAACCTTTCTCCCGTCATGTGACGTGAGCAGCTAGAGTCCAGGTACCATGACTGGCGTCTTGACTTTTCTGCTAAATACATCTGCAACAGGGATTATCTTATCCTTAGGTACCCAAATCTTTTTGGGTCCTTTTGGGCTAGTTACCTTAAAAGATTGTCTGAACTTCTATCTTTTTACAACAATTTTGTTCTGACTCACTTTTGGTTTAAACACAGGAACGTTCTGATCAGAACGTGTGTGTTTAATATCATTCAGATGACCAAACTTAAAATGAGAGTATAAGGGAGTCTTCTTAATGATAAGTTTATCAACAGGCATTGAATTTAAATCCTTTCCAGAGGAAGATTCATATCCAATTCCTTTCCTATTGTTTCTGCTAACTCCATAGATCATTGAAGCCATCTTGCTTCTATCTATGCTTTTAGCCAGAAACTTCTGAAAGCTGAAGTCATATTCTTCTAAAATATTTTTGCATTTAGACTTAGTTTCAGATTCAGAGTCTTGTTGAGCTTTTTCAAAATTGGTTTTCATTTTCAAATTATTTTCTTTGAGCTCAGCAACTTCTGACTTTAATAGATTATTCTCAGATTCAAGATTGCATTTAAGCTTCTTGCATTTGAGCTTAATCTAGTTATAGTTTTTCAGGACTTCTGATAAAACTTTAATAAGCTCTTCCCTAGTGAGATCAGAAAGTACCTCTTCTGAGTCAGATACAGAATCAGATTCAGATCCAGATGATCCTTCATTCTGATCTTCCACGCCTGCCATTAGAGCCATGTTGGCGCATTCATCTTCTGATTCTGATGAAGATCCAGATTCATCTGAATCATCCCATGTTGCCATTAGAACCTTCTTCTTTTTGTCAAACTTCCTCTTTGGCTTTTCTTTTAGAAGCTTTGGACATTCATTCTTGTAATGGCCAGGTTCTTTGCATTCAAAGCAAACAACCTCCTTCTTTCCAGATCTTTTTGGTCCAGAGGACTCCTTGCGATGATCTGGCTTCTTGAAGTTCTTAAACTTCCTTTGTTTGTGCTTCTAGAGTCTGTTGATTCTCCTGGACAACAAGGACAATTCATCATCTTCTTCAGAACAAGACTCTTCAGAATTCTCTTCTAACACCTGCAAAGCTTCCATAGATTTGTTAGATTTTAAGGCAATTGACTTACCTTTCTTTTGAGGCTCATCTTCCTCAAGTTCAATTTCATGACTCCTAAGTGAGCTGATTAGTTCCTCCAATGTGATCTTGTTCAGATCCTTAGCTAGCTTCAGAGCAGTGACCATAGGTCTCCATCTGATGGGCAAGCTTCTGATGATCTTCTTCACATGATCAACAGTTAAGTAGCCTTTGCCCCACACTTTTAGACCAGTTGTGAGGATCTGGAATCTAGAGAACATAGTTTCTATAGACTCAGATTCTTCCATTTTGAACGCTTCATACTTCTGTATTAGCGCCAGAGCCTTGGTCTCTTTAACTTGTAAGTTTCCTTCGTGTGTCATCTTCAAAGACTCAAACAAGTCAAATGCAGTTTCTCTGTTGGTGATCTTCTCATACTCAGTATGAGATATTGCATTTAACAAGATTGTTCTAGCTTTGTGATGATTTCTGAACTCCTTCTATTGGGCTTCAGTCATAGATTTTCTATCAATTTTCTTGCCATCCCCATCAGTGGGGTGAACATACCCATCAATGACTAAGTCCCATAAATCAGCATCATAACCAAGGAAGAAACTCTCTATTCTGTCCTTCCAATAGTCAAATTTCTCCCCATCAAACATAGGGGGTTTTGTGCTGATTCTATCCCTTTCTTCATATCCGTTGTTGCTGTTAGATATTGAAGTTTCAGCCATAATAACAACCAATAATATATATCAAAGTTTTCTCACTGGATCTTTTCTGTCACGGTGAAGTGGTAGCACACACAAAACCAGAGCTCTGATGCCAACTGAAGGTGAGAAAATACTTAGAAGGGGGGGGGGGGGTTGAATAAGTATATAAATAAAATTATGGCAATAAAAACTCAAAGATATTTATTCTGGTTCGTTGAACTCAACTACTCTAGTCCACCCTATCAAGAGTGATTTGCCTTTCTCCACAAGGACTTAATCCACTATTAATCAAACTGATTACAATAGCAAACACTAAGAACAACTATTCTTAGTCTTCTCAAGAACTACTGACCACAACTGGGTCTTCTCAAGGAACTTTTACAATCAGTATGTAAAACTAAACAAGTGTTTGAATGCTTCTAAGTAAGCTATATCACAACTGTGATTTACACTTAAGTTTAAGAACGTATGAAATAAATTCAGCAAAGAGAATAAATTGTATGAGAGATTTTCAATGAATTTCTTTCAATAATCGTCAACTGAAGAAGAGTGTTGGAGACATGCTTTTATAGGCACAGAAGTCCAAGACGGTTGCACTTTGAAGACCGTGTACTGAAAAGAGCTGTAGCCTTTTTGTCTTCACATAACTTGACCTTTCCTAGAAGTAGAACGTTCAGAGAAATCCTTTTTGCCTGTGTTCTAGTGTCTAGCATAAATGAGGAAAGAGTCGTTTGGCCTAACCAACGAACATAACTTTGAATTCTTCTTCAACAAGTTTCTAATACTCAGTAAGTAACATCAGAACCTTGAGTGATCAGAGTCTTTGATGTTCATCAGAGTTTGCTTTATCAGAGCATTGCAGCAAGTGTGCTTCAGCGTGTAATTTCATTAGAGCAGAGTTTTAGGAATCAGATCCTCAGTACTTGCAGCATAGTACTATCAGAGTCTTCTGAACAACTATGCTTGAAACTCTTCATACAAAGTCATCAATGCTTCAGATGCTTCTGTAGCTTCTGCTTCAGATCCTTCTATAGGCAGCACTCAGAATCTTTTGTAGCCAGCATTCAGATTCTTCTAATAGATGCTTATGACGTTTTAGAGCCTTGCATAAATCAACGTTCAGATCCATTTTTGCTTTCAGAAGAATATTACATTTAATATCTACAGCAAAAATACTTAAACAAATTTTAGAGTATATAATTTCTTAATACAAAATTTCGTAAGAGTCATCATCAAAACATAGAGATATAACTAAGAACCAATCTGTGTTCTAACAGTACTCCCGTATCAGTCCCGTATTGGGAAGTCACGTCTAATTATCCACTTCAACAGGATCAACTTCCAAGGGTTTTCTGAAGATCAAGCCTAATTTGTGTCTTCTCATCCACTTTACTATAAGCATCTCTATTCATCCGACATAAAAGTCTCCAATCTGTAACACATAAACACAAGAAACACCAAACAAGTGAAATATCATAAAAATTTCGACAAACAGACAAACAGAAAGTAAATAAAACCCCCCACACTTGAACTAAACATTGACCTCAATTTTTTAGAACAAGCATGAGAGGGGACTCATAAAGCCTCATTGAGGAGGAGGGAAACGCAACATCATCTGCTGCATCATGGTGTGCATGTCATCCATGATCTCCCCTTGGTGAGCTTGCTCTTCTGCCTGTCGGGTTTGCTCCGCCCGGAGATACCTGATCTCACCATGCACCCACAACCAGTTATCGTCATTAGTGGATGAGCTTCCCGCACCTGGATATATATATATATATATATATATATATATATATATATATATATATATATATATATATATATATATATATATATATATATATATATATATATATATATATATATATATATATATATATATATATATATATATATATATATATATATATATATATATATATATATATATATATGTCTCTTCTATGATGGCACAAACTTCTCAGGAACAAACTGCTCAAACTCAGGAGCATCCTCCTCTTCATGTTCTCTTGTAGACAAAGGGTCAGCATGGTACTCGTCCTTATCTTGGACGGTACTATCATAAATCCAGTTATTCATATCAGTAATACTAACTCTATTAGGAGCTAGGAGGGAAATTACAAACATGTTATGGCTCATTACAACATAATGATTCAGTGTAATAGAAATCATACCCTGTTGGACTAGGGCCGTCATATCTAGTCTGTTTTTACCTGATACTGATGTGTCACCCAATGTAGCAGGGTCATAGCCAAAGTGCTCGACTATCTATATTATCATGCCTCCCACAGAGATTCCCCCTTGAGCTGATCTTCCTACTCTACCCAGATAGTCCACTGCAAAAGCGGCCACACTTACCATTTCAGAGTTTTCCATAGCATACAGGAAGAATAACTCCCTCTGAGTGGCCACTCCGTTATTGTCTCCCCTCCCAAATAGAGTGTAAGATAAACCTTTCTATGCATAACTGAAACATGGATTTTGAATCCCCGATGCCTTGGCACCCTTTGAGACATACTCAACGTTACCTATAATAGCTGTTCAAAATGCTTTCGCATCAAAAGTCTCGGGGACAGCTCCGGGGCCATACAGTGGAATTCAGAGGATACCTCCCAGCTCTTCCATACTGAGCTCATGGTTAGCATTAAACAACCTAAACTGCATTGTGCCATAGAAATATTTCATAGTACTTGTCCATCTTTTTTCTAAATGAAACTCAATGGTGCTTAAAAACTCCAACGTTATGCGCTCATACGTTGGAGCTTCTAAATGCATGAATTCCAACATACCCAGACTATGAAACATCCTATCTATCTCAATATTCAATCCTAATTCAGAAAGATTTTTTTTACACATGTACCTTGTCGGCGTAATTTTACGCTTCACGTGGCATGCATAACGCTTCTCATGTTCGGGTGCGTAGAAAATAATGTCGTGCGCGTTAGGCGTTCGACTTGCTCTTTTCCTCGACCTTGAGGTTTTGGTATCCAACTGTTTTCCTCTAAGCACACGTCTGGGAGGCATTGTTATTGTTGTACTTGTAACACAGAGAAAAATCACGCAAATAAATGTGAGGGTTAGTCAAAATAAATAGTGGGATGATGTAGAGGATGGAGAGGTGGACACTTCTTGTGAAGGTAGTATGTGGTTTTGATGTAGGGATTGTGGAAAGTTTGAAGCTTTATGGAGGGTTGGTTATGGAGTTTTGTGGAATTTTTTTGTGAAGAAAGGAAGAAGAAGATGAAAGGTGAGATAAAAAGAGGTTAAAAATCTGAATTGATGAGAGATAATGGAGATTTATTGGGTATTTAAGAGGTTTAGGTCGTGTGGGACCCACAATGTGAGAAGGGAAAAATTTGAAAAAAATCACTCAGCATGCCTGACACGGGCCCTGTCAGCATGCTTCCTTCCCACATCAAATCGTGTCATCCAACTCTTTCCCCAGTGGGCCTGACACGGGCCATGTCAGCCCAATGAAATGCTCCAAATCCCACTATTTTTCATCATCCTTCATGACCTGACACGAGCCGTGTCAGCTGACATGGGCGGCCGTGTCAGGCCCTTATTTTTACCATATTTTGCGCTTTTTTTTTACGTTTCCAATTTTTTCTCTCAAGTACACTTGATTATACATCTATAATCTCAAACGGTTAGAAATTATTTTGTAAGTGCATTGCAAGCCTAATTTTCCTAGCAAAAACAAGAAAAACAAGAAAAATACAAATGGTTAGAAATAAATGTGTGGGTTGCCTCCCACATAGCACTTCGTTTAACGTCGCATGACTCGACGGTCGTTCATCTCATCCGATAAGATGAACATCATCGACCTGACCACCCTTTTTCCTCACAACTTCCTTCATTGCTGGATTGAATCTTCTTTGGGTTGGACCACTGGTTTGTGATTGTCCTTCATTAGTATCTTATGCATGCATACTATGGGGCTAATTCCTTTCAAATCCCTAATGGTCCATCCCATAACGCTCTTGTATTTCTTAAGTACATGTACCACTTTTTTCTCTTCTTTTTCTTTCAGCCCAGAATTGATTATAGCAGGACATTTGGTTCCAGAATCCAATAACACATATTTCAAATTTTCAGGTAATTGCTTTAGTTCAGAATTCGTACCTGTTTTGCTTTCTTTTTCAGTGTCAGTTTCTGGTGAAGCTCTCAAATCCTCCTACCTATGTGGTTTGGATTTCAACCAAGGTGGTTGAGCATTCAACATCGCAAGAACTTATTTTTCTCTTTGATCCTCATTTTCCTCTATCTCTTGGGCTGATACGCTAAGAACTCTTTCCAAAGGTGACTTACGGATTTGACTATGAATAGCTTTGACTACCATGCTATCTATAACCTCCACAATGTGGCTCATCCCTATATCTTTTTTGTGCTTCATGGTATTCCTCACATCAATTTTTAGCCTTTCATCATAAACCTTGAGGGTCATAGTGTCTCCCTCAATGTCTATAATACATCTTTCTGTTTCTAAGAATGGCCTCTCCAAAATAAGAGGGATATCGTCATCTTCGGGCATCTCTAGAACCACAAAATCAACAAGAAACATAAATTTATCAATTTTTACTAGAACATCTTTGACTACCCCATAAGGCCTCTTAACTGAATGATTTGCAAATTGGAGTGTCATCCTAGTATCTTGAACACTTCCTATTCCCAACTTCTTGTATATGGACAACGACATAAGACTCACATTAGCCCCTAAATTAATAAGCACCCTTTTAAATGATCTATCTCCAATTGTGCCCGGAATGGTAACTGATCCTCTATCTGGCTTCTTCACTGGAATCTTCATACGCTGCAAAATAGAACTACAAGTTTCAGTTAGAATAATATGTTCAGTGTTGATGGCGCGCTTTTTGGAGATGATGTCCTTCATGAATTTAACATATATAGGCATCTGCTCAAGTGCCTCGACAAATAGGATGTTGATCTCTAACTTTCTGAACATCTCTAGGAACTTCTCAAAGTTTTTCTCATGCTGATCTTTCCTCTTGTTTCTTGTTGGGAAAGGAAGCTTAATGACGAGTTTTGGTTCAATGGTTTTTTCTTTACTACCAGCTTTTGAATCTGTTCTTCCTCGGTGGGGATTTTAGTTTCTAAGATTTCCAGATCTACCTCAAGTAATCAGTCATCTTCCTCAGATTTCTCTCCAGACACTTCAACTTTATTCCCACTTCTGGTTGTTATGGCATTCATATGATTACACTCTCTTGGATTTGTCACTTTGGCACTAGGTAGGTCCCCTTGTGCTTGAGAATTTGTTATCTGTTGTGCTATCTGACCCAATTGAACCTCTAGATTCTTAATAGAAGCATTAGTGTTCCTCTGATTATTTCTGGTTTCTTCTTGGAACTGGATATTTTGAGCGGCCATCTTTTCAATGACAATTTCCCAATCTGCTTTCTTTGGAGCTTGTTGTTGATACTATGGCTGAGGTTGTTGATAATGTTGTTGATATGATGGTTGAGGCTGTTGATATTGTTGTTGATTAGATGGTTGCTATTATTGTTGAGGTAGGTACTGTTGTTGCTGTGGTTGGGTTGGGTATTGTGTAGGTCTTTGTTTCTGTGCATTCCCTTGTTGGTCTTTCTAGGAAAAATTCAAATTATTCTTCCAGCCCAGATTGTAAGTATTAGAATAAGGGTTATTCTGCTTCAAGAACTTAATTTCCTCAATTTGTTGAGTCGTGGCTACACAATGCATAGAAAAATGAGGACCCCCACAAATCTCACAACTAACAACTTGTATTAGTTGAACTTGTGCTACAGGTTGGGTACCTATATTTATAGCTTTTAGTCTCCTTTCAACTTCAGCAGTGATTTGATACTCCATCTTAACCACTTGATTCGCCAGTTTCAAATTAATCACTCCTTCAGGCTTGCTCACACTTTGATCATACAATTTTAGGTGTTCATTTGTAGCAATGGCTTCAATGATATTTTTGATACTAGTGGCCGTTGTAAAGATGAAAGAGCCCCCAGCAGCTGTATCAATAAGTTGTTTTGTCTTTATTCTGAGGCCATTTACAAACATCTGCATTTGTTCAGTTTGATCCATGTTATGTGTGGGACAAGCAGCCAATAACCTCTTAAACCTTTTGTATGCATCACCGAGTGACTCTCCGTCCTTCTGTTTAAAATTCACAATGTCGTATCTTTTGCGAATATAAACAGAAGCTGGAAAATACTCATTCAGGAAAGTTGTCTCCATCTCCTCCCATACTCATTCAGGAAAGTTGTCTCCATCTCCTCCCAAGTAGTAATACTTCGTGCAGGTAAAGAATAAAACCACTCTTCTGCATCTTCGGCGAGAGTGAATGGAAACATCCGTAACTTTTTAGCTTCTTCCGAATGCCCCTCAATTTTAAATGTTGTGCTCATAGTAAGAAACCTCTGAAAATGCTTATTTGCATCTTCATTGATTTTTCCCATAAAAGGTCTCTTTTCGAGCTGACAGATTATTGTCGGGTGTAATTGGAAGTTTGCAACATTAATCGGTTGATTCACAATGGTCAATTGACCTACTGGAGCATTTGCTCCTCCATAGTCACCCATAAGTCTTTCTGTTGGTGGAAGTCCAACAATTATCACTCCTTCTGGTTGTGTCTGTGTGTTTGTGTTTGTCTCTGAATCAGAATGCTCAGAATGTACCGAAATTTCTTCCTCTGATGTTGTCAGTCTTGCTTGTTTCGCTTGATGGTGTAGAGCAACAAAAATTCAATTAAATAAAAATTCAGCTTATATTTGGCAGTCCCCAGCAACGACGCCAAAAACTTGATCGTAAAATAGCAAGTGTACTATTCTTCCGATTGTAGTTAAAATAGGGGGATTATCCCCAGTATCGATCTTGAGAACTACGTTAGGCAATATAAGATTAATTTAAATTTAATTAAACAAAATTCAATTAGGGGTTTATAAAATTGATTTCACTAATTTTAAAACAAAATATTTAGAATAAAGCAAAATAACGAACAAAGTTCAACAAGGTATGAGAGCGTGCTAGGGGAAATGTATGAATTGTCTTTCAAGAATATCAACCCTTATTTCATAACATAAACACAATTTTTATCAAGTTCTTGACTGCTATTAGTGTTTACTCCTAAGGCCTTAGTGAGAAAATCTTTGAAATCATAATCAATTTACTACGTCCATAGGTAAACTAATTTGAAATCAAGAATTGAAAATAGTTTCAGCAGTACTCAAGTGCACAATAGGGTAATCATAGTCCTAGGCATTATCGATCAAATTGTATTAACAATGGTTTTTCCGACCTAAAGTTAACCGTAAAACTAAATCAATTTGTCTGGTTGAAAAAGTTATAAAATCATTGATCGATAAAACTTGATTAATAACATAAGTGCTTATATTATAAAAATAAAGAAGATAATGTCATTACAATAACAATTCAGGGACACCCCCTAGCATTGGGGGGTTTAGCTTCTCATATTCAATAAAGTGAATAGAACAATTAGATTAAACATTACAGTCAAAATGAGGATTATTTTTGATATTCAATTGCTTATGCCTTTGAAAATCTCTCGTTCTCCCTTTTCTCCTAAGCGCTTAATCGTATCTCCTCGTTCTTTCTTTTCAGGATCCAAAAAAGTCCCTCTTCTCTTTTCCAAATGCGTTTCAAATACTAACAACTCTAATAGACAGACCAGGAAATTCCAAAAATGCCCTCCGGGGTCAAAACCAGTCAAAACTGACAAAGATTGGAAAAAGACACACCCAGGCCATGTCAGCTGACACGGGCGGCCATGTTGGCCCCCTATTCTAGATGCCAAATACAACTTCATCAGCCACCCTTGCTAACAAGGGCCGTGTCAGCTGACGCGGGCAACCGCGTCAGCTCCCTGTCTTGCACTCCAACACGCCCAAGTTGTCCTTCCCCTGACACGACCCATATTAGGTGACATGGGTGGCCGTGTCAGGCCACTGAATTTGCTTGAAAACCTTCCCCGACTTACCGAAATCCCCGATTTCTTCACCCGAGTCCTTAGCCTTACTTCGTATGAACCTGAAATCATCAAGACTACCACCAAACACACAAAATGCACCAAATATAACATAAACTAATTATAGAAAAAATGTGATAATGAAAATGTGGAAAGTATAATAAACATCAATATTACGAAAGAAAATGTTATCGATTATTGTGACTTTATGCCGAATAAATGGATGAAAACTCATAGAATTGGTGACTGATCAATTCACAATGTGAATGAATCATTTTCGTATGTTATGTATGTTTTATTCAAATTTCATTCCAAAGAGTTTGTACTCATGGGTTAATGTGTTGATACTAGCATTTTGTTTTACCTCAGTTGTTCCTTCATGTTTAACTTGAATGATGTCCCACATTTCTTTTGCAGTCTTGCAGCGAGAAACATATAAAAACTCATCAAGACTAAGAACGATAGTGATAATACATTTATCTTTCAAGCTGCAATGCACTTTTTCTTCTTCTTTGGTCCATTTATCTGTATCTTTGTTCACTATAATACCATTAACCTTATGTGAGAACAAAAGGGCAAATTTTCACAAATGTCCAAATCCATCCCCTTTATGGAGATTTTCTTTTTCCACAAAGTAGAATCTTCTCCATTGAAGGATGATAGTATATAGTGATACATTTGAAGTCATTCTTACCTCCTCGGATAATTAATCTTATATCAAGAGTTAGGCTCTGATGCTACTTGTTGACCTAGTGACTCCAAACACATGAACGAAGGTGAGGTAAATTATGATATTAGAAATTTGTGATTACTTTATCAAAACTTTTAATTTTGAAAACATCCAGGTTAGAGGATATGAATCAGATAGAAGAAAGATTGAAATGAGCAAATGTACGCATCAAAATTAAAAATAATCAATAGAAATTAAAGAGAAAAAAGTTTAGAGAGTGCACGGAATATTTATTCAGGTTTTCCTAACGTCTTGGCCTATAATTGCCCCCAAGAGTTTTCTCTTGAGAGTTCAACTAAATTCATATTTGAGCTCTCACAGGATCAACCCACGAACCTTCAACAACAATCAAACAAAGATTTTACACATGTTTAGTTCAAGAACCTTCATCCAAAGATTTTACACATGCTTTTTCAGGTTTACCTATCAATCTTTAAGTCCTTTACAAAAACAACTCACAAAAGAATCACACTATTGAATAAAGAAAATTCAACACCAATTTTGACACAACTCCCACAAATACTTTTCAGTCTATTAGCACTACGACAATTCTCGTGAAAAATAAAATTCAAAAGCAGATAGAGTAGAAGAAAGATATAGAGATTTCTATTCACATTTTTTTGGTGTAAAAACGAAATAAGGAGAAACCTCTTTAATATAGAAATTTTTGGCTCAAAAATAAAATGATCCATAGACGAATTGATTGATTTAATAAATTAACCCTAGCTGGTAAATAATTAAAAGCTTTCAAATTACAGAAACCATAATAAAAAAGGAAATCCTAAAACAACTATACGACATAATCGATTAACAATTTTTCTAATTAATTAAGAGGTCATTCACATTGCTTTATTTGATTGGACCAAGTCCTTAATAGATTAGGTAGTGTGTAAACTTTCCTATTTGATTAGAAAACACTTCTTAATCAATTTCATACAAGCCTTGATAGGTTTCAAGAAGTTTTATGCGTGTGTCTGTGCGCGTGTGTTTGCCTCAATACTTCAAGTCTTACTCTGCACATTTTACATTTTAAAATTATTACTCGAAGATGCTAAGGGCAAGATCTGACGAGCTTCCGCACTTTACCTTTTTTAGACTTCAAGATCCTCTGCTTGTTTCATCAACTTAATTAACACTTATTTTTTATTCTTGAATTGTATGACTAATTAGGCTTTAAATATCTTCTCGACCAGGTGCCATTATCAGAATATTTACTTGACAATTGATATTAACTCCCCTGTCACAAAGAACTTTCAACATCCAAAAGTCATTTGAGTTATGAAGATGTTATCTTTAAAGCTACTTCATTAGTTGTCATCATCAAAACCATTTGGAGAATATACATGCAAGTACATAAATCCACAACCACATCTCGACATTCCCACTTCAACTTGTTCTTTATACAATAAAAAGAGTGACAACCCAATATATCATTGTCTATCCAACAATAGTCTTTAGCATCACTAGGGAGTTATGGCGAAACTTTATTCTCCATTTCATTGTTATTGTTCAAAGACAAAAATGACGGCCGTGATTCATACATCTAGCATGTTTCTCAAACTACCACGTTACCTCCCCAACACTAAGTGATTACTTGATCTGACGTTCTAGACACTTAACAAACACCTTCACTTTAGGGTCATCCATGACATTCTCAACAATAATGGAATTTACCAAGTAGACATTTTCAAAGATAAATTCCACACTAACATTATCCATGTTAATGCAAGTGGGATAAAGCTCACTATTTCTTAGAACAAGGTCGATCACTAGTGGCCTAATGACATGACATCACTAAGTTCTTGGAGGGCTATACAAAGAAATTTCTGGGGTTTTACTTGTTCAATCTCAGATTAAATATAAAAATGAGAAGGGAGAAAAGGGAAATACCTTAGGTTTGGTGCAATTTTGACAATATAAATCAACTGGAGAAGTAGTGAATCGAACAATCACCTTTACTATAAAAGCCTATACTGACAAATGCAAATAAAGCCAAAGTTTCTCAGAATAAGATGAAGTAAGCGTAATTTAAAATGTGTGAATGAAACACATGTTCTCTCTTTATATACAAAACCACATCCAATTCAACGACCACAATCCTCTAGAAGATTAAAGGAGACAAAGTCATTGCCTAGGCGCATGGGATACATGACAACTATCATTGTAAAAAATGTTTCACTAGCACAAAACACATTTAGGGTCTGTTTGGTTCAAATGAGGGGGAGGGGAGGAGAGGGATTTTAATGAAGGGGAGGGGAGGGGAGAGGAGGTGAAGGAATTTTTTAATCAAATAAGTGTTTGGTTCAAAAGAGAGGAGGGGGGGAATTTTAATTAAAAATATGTTTGGTTCAGAAGGGGAGGGGAGGAGTTTTATTAATAATTTACATTTTTATCCTTATGATCTTATATAAGCCATATGATATTAAAATGTGAAAAATTCGTGCGTATTTTTGTTAGTAATAAAATTTCTAATATTGAGTGATTAAAAAAATATTTACTTGTCACATAAATTTAAAAAATTGAGTACAATCGATTCGACTTATAACTTTCCAACATAAATTAAACTATATGCCAATAACATCGTTAAAATTGTGATGAATCATATAACAAAACAAATATATAAAATAACTTATTACTTAATATTAATGGTTCAAAATATTTAATAAAATAAATAAACAAAAATAAATAAAATGATATGGTTTACAATTTGATATAAAAGAAAATATGATAGAGTACATAACAAAATTAAAAGAAAAAGACGAATATAACGAAACATAATTTTTTTTATAAAAAAAAGACAATGATTATGATTTATATTAATTATAAAAATTATAAAATAATTTGAAGGTGGAGAACAATTATAATAAGTTGATGAAAACAATCGAGAAAAAACAGTAACACAAAAGATAACAAATAGTTTTGAAATAATAAAATTTAACTGAGGATATTTTAGTAAATATAATAATTTTTAAATATTAAAACTCATATTCCCTCCCCTCCCCTCCAAATCCCCCCAATTCGGAGGGAACCAAAAAGTGTGTTTTGGAGGGATTTTGCTCCCCTCCCCTCCCCTCCCCTCCCCTCCTAAAATTTGAACCAAACATATTTAATTAAAATTTTTACTCCCCTCCCCTCCATCTACCCCGAACCAAACACACCCTTAATGCGTAGGTTCCCCATGCAAACTACTCTCTTTCAACAAGGATTTTTTAAGCCATGTGCGAGATTACTATGATTCAGACTTCTAGGATAACCTTAAATACTTTTATGACAACACTTCATGACTAACAATAAGGACTTGTGAGTGAATTGTTCTTGATTGTCCAACGACCCACAAAATTAACGCAATCCACATAGGCCCAATATCTTTGTGTTACCACACAAGTAAACCTCCCTCACACACCACACATAAGCATGGTGAAAAATATTTACATACACAATTCAACTCTCCATTCTTGTGTTTTTTTCACCTTTAGTTGACATCAAGTCACAGTCTGTGCTAAACACTTTACAGTGGTACGATAAAAGATCCTGAGAAATATACATCTTTCATCGTCCCTGATAATTCTGAACTGGCTAGTCCCAATGATGGTACTCCTCATGGTAATAATAATCATTATCAAAGTACATCTTATACTACTAGAATGCCAACATTCAGTGGTAATTCCACTGAGTTTGATTGGTGGAAAAGTAAATTGTACACCCATACCATAGGGCTTGTTGATGAGCTATGTGATATCCTTGAAGATGGAATCAACTTTGATGTTGATGGAGTAGGTATGGTGACTGGTAGAAAAAATCTCACACCTGCTCAGGAAAGGTCTATAGAAAGCATAATAGAGTGAGGGGTATTTTGGTGGAATCTCTACCTCACTGAGAGTACATAAAGATCATTGATAAATCAACTTCCAAAACCATCTTTGATCAGCATGGCACAACAGAAGTGTGGTTAGAGGTGTTAGTAGTAGAATGAAAAACAATCAGAAGCAAGAAGTAAACCAACACACATTGTATACTGGCTCCTCTCCTAAACTAAGAGTAGTTCAGTCCCCTTGTATCAACAAGAGATTTTCACTATAATCAAACTGATTACAGTTTGCTCAAGCAACCTAGTAAGAGACTTCAACTACTTAATCACACTAGAAAGAGACTTTTGCTCAAGCAACCTAGCAAGAGACTTCTGCTCAAGCACACAGGAAGGAGACTTCCACTGCTCAAGAAAACCAGCAAGAGACTTCCACTACTCAAGCTAACTAGCAAGAAAGTTCCTCTACTTTAAACAAATAGTTTAGTAGAAACGTTAACAACTATATTTTATGTTCAATCAGAAGTATAGAAGTTATACAACAATCATAAAGGTTCTTAACACTTATGATTTCTAAGATATACAAAGATAAGAAATCTTAAAAACTTATGCAATAACAGTTATAAAACTTTAGCTCAAAGTTGTGTTATTCACTTGTAGTGTTGTAACCTTGTTTCAAATCTCAAATCCCTTTTATAGAGGAAGAAAAAGAGTTGTTGGAAGGTGACTTGCATAAAGTTCTTTGTTGAGAAGCAGTTCAAGAGAGACGTTGGAGGATAAAACCTGTGAAAATCATTGTCCATTGAGTAATAACATTATCCATAACGTCTTTATTCATACTAGGTATCTATCAAAAGGTAGGGCATACTTAAGAGGTCACATCACCATTCCTTAAGCCTTACATAACGAAACCCTAGTTGACTTTCTCTAAAATCTAGTTTTTGACAAGATTGGTCTGCTTAGGAGATATAATACGAATCAGAAGCTGAACACCTTTAGTCGAGGTCTTCAGAGTCTGAGCTTTCACCAGAAGTAGGGATATCTTGATCATATTCTTATCCTTTAGAAGTTGATATATCATGTTTAGAGTCATCAGATTCTGATCCTTCAAAATTTGAGTCTTTTAGCTTTTCTACATAAGCTTTCATCAAGGTCAATTCTGAGTTGAATTTTAATCTTATGATCTTGCATACTTGAACAATATTAGTATACCCAATTTTTCTTTAAGTACTTTGTTATCATCAAAATCTAAGGGATATGAACAATTTTGTTCCAACACATGAATCCCCTTTGCTATGAGCCACATGATCTCCATTCAATGGTCACCCACGCTCTACATTTGATAATTTGAAGATAGTTACAATTGCCTCCCATATATAATCGTGACTGTGAGGCATGCTCAAGTATGATTCAATTTGTAACACCCTACTCCCCGACTCGAAAATTAAATCAAATAAAACATATATAATACTCAGTTCTCCAAGTAGGATGTTACTCACATCAAAAACCAATCATCCAACTGAAACCTTCATTTATAACTAAACCATTCAATACGCAACAAAATTTTGTTTTAAAAGTATTATTGCATTAAACACGGTTCATCTTTAAAACAAAGGAAGATATGCAACATAACATAAAACAAAGAATAACTCGTTCCCCTAGTCTTACATATCAGAGAAACTTCATAAAAGGACTCAATCGACATGCAACTAAGGAAGCACAACGCCGTTCTTAACCTCAATGCTCCAACTCAAGTACCTGGTTGTTTGTACTCCAGAGGAACACATACGCAATAACACAAATGTGGGGTGATAATACATTCAAATAAATAAGGGTGCATACATAATCAGGGTAGTTCGCTACATACAAATTCACATACAAACCAATCATGCACCACATCCATAAGTATTCATAACTCACCCACATCACCATCATTGGAATTTATCCATGCAATGCAACTCACAACATATTAATGACTCATATGCATGCGGTATTGATCTAAATAATGGTTCTCATCATGAACCAGGTTCCATCTACAGAACCCATGAGCCCCACACTGAGCTCCAAGCTCCACACTGAGCTTGATACAATCACAAGTCCCCTCACTAAAACCCCCGCCTTTTTCACCAATAACAACAATATAAGATGCATGAATGAGTGAACGCATCATCACAACCACTACTACAAAATGTATATCCAATAATGCCATAGTTATCACGGTACTACAAAGGACCGTGATGACATCTATTGCTTAACGCACGAACATTTTCTTTTATTTACTTATTAAAATTTTGATATGACATAATCATAGTTGATTGATATGACCATGGTTATATAATCACCATTTCATGGGTTCGAATCTCAGCACCCTCAAATGTTTTATTTCTTTAAAATTTAGTCGCGCCTTTGTATTTTTATTTATTTTTAATTTTTAAATAAATGTGATATCATCACGGTTACAAAGCTGAACCGTTGTGACATACTTTCATTTTGTTTTAAATCTTTTAAGTTGTAATATAATGGCGCTTCTTTATGAAATTTAATTAAGAAACTAATATACCAACACGATTTTAGTTGTTGATCATGGTGGTATCTTTCATTCATTTTTATCACAACTAACTAGCTTGCCTCTTCAGTAGCCATTCCTTGCTGAGAAACGATACGATACGAAACACCATTTCAACCCTAAAGTTCAGTGCTGAGAAACGAACCACCAAATCAACCCTAACATTCATCTTTCATAATCATCGTTCATCTTTTTTCATCAATTCATCGGTTCACCATTTTTCATAGGTTCGTCATTTTCCATTCATTGTTCTTTTTCAACCCGTAGTCACCATGAAGAGAAAGATAACACACCAACCCCAACACTAACACCATCGTCATCGTCAAGGAGGAATACAACAACAATATTATCTGTTTCAACCCAAATATTCACATTTACTCAGTCATCACTTTTACGGTATGTAAAACTTTTTCCCATTCATATACAGTAAACTTCAGTTTCCATTGTTGTTGATGTTGTTGTTCTTGTTGTTTTTCTGGTTGTTGTTGAATGTGTATGATAAAACTTGATTAATATTTTGTTTTGGTTGTTGTTGTTGTTATTGAATGTGTATGTGATAATAAATGGAAAAGTTTATTGTTGTTGTTGAGGTTGTTGTTGTTTTTGAACATAGATGTCGTCTTCGTCGTATTCTATAGCTATTGACGAGGAAACTATGACAAGTGATACTCAAAATAGAAATAAAAGATCACAAAGAGGTGCCACGATGCTTACCAAAGTAACAAAAGTCCCAAAATCTTATAACAAATTTCCTATCGTGTTTGATTCGTATTACAGAGTAGTTGAGGGTGACTATTCTTTGCTTTTTAAGAGTTATGTTGCGTTCCATAGATGATTAGAAACAAGCGCCAGAGGCTATCAAAGATAGCATATAGACAAACGTTAAGGTATTACTTTTAATTATCATCTATTTGATATGACTTTCTATAATTTATATTACATTCTTATTTATTTAAATGTAGTTGACTTTTTAGTTTACGGATGATGATAAGAACTTAAAAAAAAGGTGGGTAACTCATGCTGGTACGTGTTGGAGGAGCTTTAAGTCGCGACTCACGCGTGACTATATTAGGGAGCCTAAGATTGGTCTTGAGTGTCCATGGTTGAGATATAATTATTTCTCGAAGAAGGTTTGGAAACATTTTGCGAAGGGACGTTGTTCTGAGAAATTCCTGGTTAGTACTAGTCTTATTTATCTTGATAATTTTATGCTAATGATTTATAGATTCTAATAATCTTTTCACTATGTTTATAATAGGCTAAAATTCAAGAATGAATACAAAATAAATCAAAAAATATTGACCCCCATAGATTGTCTCGTGGTGATTACATGAAACTAGAGAAGACAATGATGGATGAAAAAATAACAAATGGGAGATGAGGACTCCATTAGTAGTGATGGTAACCCATCTCCATCGTCAAGGCATGAGAAGTTGAATAGGGATTGACTAAGACCAAATGGAGAGTACACCAAATTGTAAGTATGATTTGTTGTGCGTATGTTATATGTTATTTAAATGCTATGGTAATTACAATATTAATATTATCATGCATGTTGTGTAGGAACTGTGGGTTGAGGAGGCCCATGGAGGCTCATTTATTTCAAAACCACAACATGATATACTAATAGAAGCTATCGGAACAGATGAGCATGGTGTACGTGTTCGTGGTGTTGGAGAAGGTGTTGGCCTGAGATTATTCTTTGGTCCAACAAAAAAAAAGCACTGAAAACACCGAATTACAAGCGCAAAAAGAAAAGATTGCAGCTGTTAAGGAGTTAGAAGAACAAAGAAAGATGTTAGAAGCGGAGCGGGAAATCGGAGAAAAGACATGGAAAAGTTAGAAGAGTTATATGTGATATGTGTTTTATCTGAAATGCTAGTGTTTTAACTGAAATGTATGATATATTTTCTTTTATCTGAAATGTTAGAAAAGATATAAATGTGTTTATTATGTATTGTGTTTAAAAAGAATATTATGTTGCAGAGAATAAGTGGATCCACTACTACAAAACACACAAACAAAACGCCAGGTTTACAACGGATTCACATACATCGTTGTAATAGGTTAAAATTTTCGCGCCCAGTGAGTAGCTGGATTTATGAACAATAATTTAATGACGGTTGTCTTAAAACACCACACTAATAAATGATGTGTAGCAAGTTTCGATTCTCAGCAACTACATTTTTTTTCTTCCACTTTTTGGAGTACATTAAGCGTGTGTCACTTAAGTCCATTATTAAAAAATAAGTTGTAAATGATTTTACAATGGTAAAGCAAACCAACCGTTGTTAGAGGACATTAGGTGTGCGTCACTTAACTCCATTATTTAAAAAATAAATTGTAAATGATTTTACAACGGTGAAGTAAACTAGTCATTGTTAGAGGACTTACAATTCCACTACAGTTGGGTTGTCCAACCGCGATTAAAGGGTTTACTGATAAATTAAAACAAAACTTATCATGTATTTCTTTCATAAGACGCCCTAGGAGAACAATTGATCTAGAGACGACAACAAACGCGTAATCTTTATCCTCTTCATTTTCATTCATTTGGAGCTCAAATATTCACCCTCTTTGTTCATTTGATTCTTCAGCTTTGAAGTACAGTACTATTCAACATCTTCATTCCTTTTTTCTTGGTTTATGTTGTATATGCTCAAATATTCACCCTTTTCATTCATGTGATTCTTCAACTTCGA
The DNA here is from genome assembly GCA_963859935.3 of Lathyrus sativus. NCBI lineage: Eukaryota > Viridiplantae > Streptophyta > Magnoliopsida > Fabales > Fabaceae > Lathyrus > Lathyrus sativus. The sequence goes on along the minus strand of OZ012740.1, from coordinate 629,130,492 downwards.
AGTACGGTACTCTTCTACATCTTCATTCCTTATGTGCATAAGCTTCTTCAGCTTCGAAGTACGATATTCTTCAACATCTTCATTCCTTTTTTCTTTGTTTATGTTGTATATGCTCAAGTCAGTATGGGAGTACATGTTTCATATGCTTTAGGTTTAGATTTGCATATGCATATGCTTAAGTTTTTGGATTAGATTTTTGTGTGTCATTCACATTATTATACATGTATAAATTTCAGAGGTTGTTATGGATCGTAGTTGGACGAAAGCCGATAGATTAGGTTCGGTTTATGAGAACGAAGTTCTTGAATTCCTTGAATGCACTGATAAAAATCTTCCCAACAATAATGGTATCTTTTATTGTCCTTGTGTTGTTTGCGTGAATATAAAAAAGGGTACAAAGAAGGAAATATTCTATCACCTTTGTTGTGATGGTATATATCAAAATTATATAATATGGATGTGGCATGATGAGGCGGATAAAGAGGAAAGTCGGGCATCACAAAGTCAAAGAGTGGATGAAGATGAATATATGGAAAATTAACTAGAGGATATGTTTTGTGATATTGGAGAATCTACTTTTAAGAATACTCATATTTATGATACTTTATGTAGTGATAAAGACACCTTTTTATATAAGGGATGCACAAATTTTACAAGATTTTCGGTGGTGTTAAAGTTGTTTAATCTGAAGGCAAAAAATGGATTGTCGGATAAAATTTTCACAAAACTACTTGAATTGCTAAAGCAAATGTTACCAGAAGATAACAAATTGCCGGATCATTTCCATGAGGCCAAGAAGATATTGTGTCCAATGGGTCTGGACTATATTAAAATACATACTTTCCCTAATGATTGCATATTGTTGCGGTGGAAATAGGATATCAAACTATTAATTAGTTTGAATCACAATTCTTAATTCACAACCGCTCTTTAATTTATCCGAAGGAAAAGGTCAAAAGAGGGAAAACCTATTTTTGCATCGTAAACACAATGCGGGGAGAGACCTAGGTAAGGGGTTGGTTAAGCTTAGGGAAGGTACTAGCACCCTAAACTTCTGTAGTACTCTACATGAACCTTTCGTTTATTGTATGTTTTTTATTTTTATTATCTTTTTGATGTATATATTGAGCTAAGGGATAGAGTGACTAAAAGCCTATGGGTTAGTCCTAAGTTTACTCGGCAAGATTCGCATCTTGTGCCTATGTATCCTGGATAGGGAATGGAATCAGAGTAATCGTAGTTCCCCTTGAAAGGGAGGTTAGAAACGTCTTGACTGTGGTCAAGGTTTTAAGGGGAGTAAGCGCTTCTTAAGGAACCGCTTACGTGGAGTTTTGAAACTCCTATTTCTACGTTGAATTGTTGATTGAAATTAGGGTTAAAATTAGGGATTCCACGGCGGGAAAACCCTAAACAGAGCACGACGGCTCTTTGACCTAAAAGTTAGGGTAAAGTGTATTTTCGTCCACGGGGGGACGCCTAGGCTATTAGGGTTTTGGAAACGGTCAAGAATTAGGGTTAATGACTCGGCGGTCAACGGTTAAACCTAATTCCTTCGGAGGAGAAAATTAACGGTAAAACATGCAAACATGGAAAAATATTATATGGCAGAAATTAAAGTGCGGAAAGTAAAGAAAACGTCGCGACAATCACTCGCGTAAATTACAAACCCCAAAAAAAGGAAAATAAAATAAAACCGCGACCATGGCCTCGCGTAAATTACATCTATGGACCAACATAAATTGAATAAACTAATCAGAATTTAGATATAGCCTGAGGAGAAAAACAGAGAACATTTGTGAGAAGGGTTAGACAGAAATACGACAAAAAATGGAACAATTAGTATTGAAAGAAAGACAAACTGCAATTTGGAATTTTTATTATTATTTTATTAGTTTTGAAAAAAGATTTTAGTTTTAATTTTGAAGAAAATAATTTTAATCTTAGTTTAAAAAAGGTTTAGTTTAAGTTTTAAAAATTTGTTTTAGTTTTAAATTTTAACAAAACTCTAATTTTAATATTTAAAAAAAAAACTTAATTATTATTTTGTGAGGAAGAAAGTTTTAACTTTAATTTTTTAAAAAATGTTTATCAATTTTTTTAAAAAAGTTTTATACTTAAAAAAAAACAAAGTTTTAATTTGTATTTTAAAAAAATGGTTTTTATTTTATTATCTAAAAAAGTTTTTATTTTAGAAAAGATTTTAAGAAAAAGTTTTTAATTTGTTTTATAAAAGTAGAACTTTCACTTATTTTTAAAAACAGAATTTTCAATTAAAAATAAATGTACTACTAAAACAACAAAAGGGAAAACAAAAATTGGGTTGGGTTATGGTTACTGCTGCATGCGGCGCCGTTACCATTGTTGCCTGTTGATAAAGCCCAACTTAAATAATTAGTCGAATAAAAATAAAAGAAACAAAACAAAAAGTGAAGAAGGTGGGATTCAAACTCTCGACCTTTCACACTCACAACTCCTTACACACAGTCTCTTGCCAATTGTGCTATTTTATTCATTCAAAATAAAGTGGCACTAGAAACCCTGTAAACTAAAAGAGCGCGCCACATGATATTTTCTTACAACAATCAAACAACTGCACAACCCGTTAATGGTTAGTTCAAACGCAATGTAAAATGAAATGGGATGCAAGATGAAACAATTAATCTTAGGGCAAAATTTGGGGTATTACGCATATTATACCAGAAATAGTATGAAGACTTGTATCAATATCTGAAATATGGTGTGTCACGTTACAAGCTGCAGGACAACAATGGTGATGACAATGACAATGACAATGTTAGTAGGAAGCATCCTCCTGCTAAAGTGTTATGGTACTTTCCAATAATTTCATGATTTAAGATAATTTTTGCTAATTCGAATGATGCAAAAAATCTTAGATGGCATGCAGATGAAATGACTCGCGATGGAAACATTCGCCATGTAGCCGATTCGTTGCAATGGAAGAAAATTGATTCGTTATTTTCAGATTTTGGAGTTGAGCCAAGAAACCTTAGGCTTGCGCTTGCCACTGATGGAATGAACCCCTTTGGTAATCTAAGCATTAATCATACTTCATGGCTTATTTTTCTGACTATTTACAACCTATCTCCTTGGTTGTGCATGAAACGCAAGTATATACTGTTAAGTATGATGATTTCTGGACCACGATAACCTGGTAACGACATAGATGTTTATCTAAGTCCATTAATTGACGATTTACGACTCTTGTGGGATGAAGGCGTTGAAGTTGATGATGCATATTATGGGGAAAAGTTTAAGATGCATGCAATGCTATTTTGCACAATCAACGACTTTCCTGCTTATGGTAACTTGGCTAGATATAGTGTCAAAGGATATAGAGTGTGTTCTATATCTGAAGATGATACTTGTTATCACCAACTTGAGTATGGAAAAAAGACTGTTTACCTTGGGCATCGAAAATTTCTAAAACCCTATCATCCTTATCGTAGATTGCGGAAGACTTTTAGTGGAGAGAAAGAGTTTGATGAGGCTCTTGAACCTTTAACTGGGGATGAAGTTTATCAACGGCAGGAAAACATTAATATTGTCTTTGGGAAGAGAGAAAAATAAAAAGGGTCAGTTGCAAAAAATATATGAAAAAGAGGTCTATCTTCTTTGATCTTCCATATTGGTCAAGTCTTGATGTTAGACATTGTCTTGATGTGATGCACGTGGAGAAAAATGTGTGTGATAGTTTGATTAGCACACTTCTAAACATTCCAGGAAAGACTAAAGATAGTAAGACTTCACATCTTGATATGGAGAAGATGGGTATACGAAAACAGTTGGCTCCAATAGAGAAAGGAAAAAGAACTTATCTGCCTCTAACATGCCACACTCTATCTAAAAAGGAGAAGAAAATTTTCTGCGAGTGTTTGCAAGGTATTAAAGTTTCACAAGGTTACTCATCAAACATCAAGAAAATTTTAACAATGAAAGATCTCAAGTTAATTGGTTTAAAATATCATGATTGTCATGTATTGATGCAACAACTTCTACTAGTGGCTATCCGTGGGATCCTACCAAAAAATGTAAGAGTAACTATAACAAGATTGTGCTTATTCTTCAATGCCATATGTAATAAAGTTCTTGATTTCAAAAAATTAGATGAATTAGAAGATGAGGCCGCCATAATCTTGTGTCAATTGGAGATGTATTTTCCTCCATCATTTTTTGACATTATGGTTCACTTACTTGTTCATCTAGTCAGAGAAATTAGAATTTGTGGTCTAGTTTATTTAAGATGGATGTATCCAACAGAGCGATATATGAAGATCTTTAAAGGATATACGAAGAATCATTATCGATCGTAAGCTTCGATTGTTGAAAGGTACATCACAGAAGAAGCTGTTGAGTTTTGTACAAACTATTTGTCGGACGTAGATTCTATAGGAATTCCAAAGTCTCGTCATGCTGACGCAGACAGAAGAGGTATTCAAGGTCTAAATGTTAAGTCAATGGTTCGTGATGTAGTTATTCAAGCACATTTCTATATATTGAATAATATATATGAAGTTCAACCTTTCATAGATACTCACAAAAGACTTTTGAGGAAAAAATATCCCTGAATAAGTGACAAGTTGTTGATAGAGCATAACAAGAAATTCATAGATTGGTTTAACAAAAGTGTATCTAATGATCGTAGTGCATCCGAGATACTTAAATGGTTGTCGTACGAGCCAAAATTTTGTGTCATTACTTGGACTGCATACGATATTGGTCATCATACCTTTTATACAAAATTAAAATATGATCATAGTACAATGCAAAATAGTGGGGTTATGGTTGAACCCGAATCAATGTATTTCTCTAGTTCGAATGATAAGAATCTTGTATTGGCAACTACCGCGTTTTATGGTGTCATTAATGAGATTTGGGAGATTGATTATGTTATTTTCAAAGTGGCTTTACTTAAATGCAAGTGGGTTCCCAATAATAGTAATGGTGTACACATTGATGACTTAGGACATACCCGGGTCGACCTTGGTAAGGCATCTTTTATGATCGAACCATTCATCGTGGCTTCTCAAGCAAAATAAGTTTTCTATGTTACCGACCTATCCGACATATCGGGGAAATGGTCAATCATTCTCCAAGGAAAACAAATTCCTCTTAGTGATGAAAATCTTGATATTTCGTCCACACCTTCTTACACAACATGAGTTCCTACCTCATATGATTAAGTTGATGTAGATGTCGTGTATGCTATTCGAATCGATCATGAATAAGGCATATGAGAAAGTTAACAAGTACCTAATTTTTTCTTTATTCATAATATATTAATTGTATGTTATAGTTTCTAAGTATTTTTACTAACAAGTATAATTATTTGAAATTATAGGTCTTTAGAGTCAAGACACCAAGAGACAAGAAACCAAAACACCAAGTTACAATTATGTGATGTGATGTAATGTGTAAACTGTAGGTTGTTTGTTCTGATAAATTGTAGGATGTTTGTTCTGATACAATTGAATATGATACAATTATGTGATATTATGGATATGATACAATTAATATTATTATGATAACTTTATCACAAATATGAGTTGTATTTTCTGTTGTGATATGGTGAACAATAATACAGGTTAAAAATGAGACTAATTATAAAAGCAGGATAATATTTGTTAATTATGAAAAAAATGTAACAACGGTTATATATCATAACCGTTATAATATTTCGCGCGCTGTCCAGAAAAAAAAATCAAAACGGCGCAACTGGGAGTCAAACCTAGGACCATTATTTTTATCACAACGGTCTTTTGGAAAATCCGTTGCGATAGGGCATGCGCTTTCCAGTTTATTACAACAGTTACTGGGCTATGATTGTAAGTATCATATATGCAATAACACTCTACATAACAACGCCTGTGTCCGCATGATTATATATCATTCCCAACCGTTGTTAAATGGGTTTTCTGTAGTAGTGATCCCTCCAACAATGTATGAATGAAAATCATGTACGTGTTGTTAGCACCAACGAAAGTAATTGTTTAGCCGCCCCGCTCAAGAGGTCAATGAGATATTGGGTCCTTCCGCACATGAAATCACCATGTTATACATGTTGGTTGCAGAAAGTGAAGACCCGATTTCTCTTCAGTTAGAGCATTATTCAACAGTAGAGCTCTTCTATTCTACTCCTAATGACATATGGGATAATCTAAGTTTGATGCATGTAAGTATATAATTGAATATGCATATCATTATATATAGTACATTATTGTTTTTGTATTTCTTCACTTATTTTTTGAATTTTATTTTACCACTTAGGTACATTCACCGTGTTTGTATAGAGTTAAATAAATTGAAGATTTATGGCATCTTGGATCTGTATAGTATTCGATGGTCAAATAATGATCCAGAAAGGATTGACTCTTATATTTCATAACGATTAAGTCAAGGGGGAAAAGAATGTTACTTAGCACCATTTCTCAAATCAGAAGTAATTTTGAAATTATGATTTATCTGTTGTAGTTAGTTTTGTTTTAGAAAATAATAATCATATATATATGCTCGTGTTTATTCAGTGATCATTGGAAATTGATCATCACATCACTTAGGACGAATACGGTAACGATACTGTGTTCCTTACATAAACCACTCGAACCTAAAACGAAGCAAATTACTAATAAGTAAGTTTATGTTTATATGAAACTTTTTGCTAATATTTTCTTTGACTTTGTAATTGGTTTAATGTATAACATGTTTAAATCATTTTCAATGTAAAGTGTTGTGCAGCGACACAATATCTTGAACAATAGTAGAAAAAAGCCAACATTTATCTTGTCTAGTATAAGTGGCCATATTACTTGTGACATTCATTTATATATATTGTTACATGCATGTGTGGTTATAAAATTAATGAAATTAATGTTTATTTATGTAGATAAAGAAACAACTAAATGAACACGAGTGTGTGTATTATGTAACGAAACACATGTTAAACATTGTCTTCGGCAACATTGTTGATTCGTGGGATCAGGTATATATTATATATGTAATGAATTATTTACAATAACATATTATTGTTTAATTTGGCTATGATTATCATATATGTGTGATATTCACATTCTTGCACTTTTTTATGTAGATGTTTAACGACTACACACAATTCCCCTGTGAAGACTTTGTAGACATTTGTAAACGTTGGGCGTATATCTTCAATGTGCTTAAGAATCCTCCAACATGAGTTTAATTTGTAATATATATATATATATATATATATATATATATATATATATATATATATATATATATATATATATATATATATATATATATATATATATATATATATATATATATATATATATATATATATATATATATATATATATATATATATATATATATATGTTTGATATACATTTGAGTTTGATGATGTAAATAATATTTTTTGGAATTAATGAAGTAAATAATTTTTTTTACATGATACAATTGTTGTTTCTGTTCTGATACTGTTCACAAAAATACAGGTTAAAATGTTAAATATGAATGTGGTTGTATAGTGAACGCTGTCCAGAATAATATATACACCAAAAATGCACTGTTGAGAATCAAATCTGAGACCTTTAATATATTGCAATGGTTGGTTAAAGCAATTGTGATAATATGTCGTGCGATTTCAAGTTTTCAATCACTGACATACGACCGTGATTGTAAGAAGCGTATATACAACCACACGCTATGTAACAACGACCGATCACACATCATGATATCCCTTTTCCAACCGTTATTGTATATGTTTCCATAGTAGTGAATATTTCAACAACAATTAACGGTATCACATCGAATGTACAATTCCTGTACAACAACCACAAAGTATTTTCCACACCAAAACTACATATCTCAACTCAACATGTTATCATTATATGTATAACCATTAATATCATAATCACATCAACAATATCACAACAATTACAACAATTCATTAACCAAACATATGAACAAAAATTCACCAACACAGTAGAAATAGGAATAATACTTAAATAATTCACCTATCTCTATCATGTTATAGTTCTGAGTGTCAACTTCCTAACACCTCAAACGACACGTTGATTGGATACACAGTTAAAAATTTATAAGGTAAAGCATTAAAGCATGTAAATTTTTTTCAAAGTATGATACAATGACAATTGATTGACCATAGGTGATAACCAAATGTCACCCCTCAAACAGACCCAAAAAATCACTTTTTGAAAACATGACAACCGATTGTCATGAGTGAGCTTTTCCAAATTTCACACTAATGCAATCAGTTGTCATTTGGTAGCAACCGATTGTCACATTGTGTTTTTCCAAAAATCGCAGTTTTGCTGTTACGTGACAGTGCTCAGTTTCCAATCGTTTAGTGCTATACCAAACCCAATTTTATTCTATATATCATAAACATATTAGTTTTTCATGAATCACTCATTTAGATTCACCATCTAGGAACAACTTAACTCACCACAAAACTCAAGAATTCAACACAACAACAATCACATATATGCATAATTCAATGGGAGATCCAACAACACATCACAATAATTGAATCATGCATACAACCATAAAACACATCATTATTTATCAAATTCATCAACATCCAAGAACACACAAATTCTAATGGAGGCCAAATGATACCTCCCTATCCTTTCATGATTTACCACCCATAAATGAATAACCTTCCCTTTACCTGATTATTCCAGCAAATATTAGAGAATCCTAAACTTTGTCTCCTAAACCCTTCTTCTCCTTCCTCTTGCTCTAGCCTTCTTTTCTCTCTTCCATGTTTTTCACGTAATATGCAAACCATCTCTTTCTTCATTTCTCTCTTATTTCTAATAACCCTATTCCTCCCAGTTATGTTTTCTCTCTATTACCCCCAACTCCTCCCCACAATTTACCAGCTTACCATTAATTCCTCTACACATTCTTATTTTCATAATTATCTTAATATTTTAATATATTCACCTAATTAAATAAATACTCTTATTATTTTATCACTAAAAACATTTAAATAATTCCATTAATTTTAACACCACCTAACTATTTTAATTAATCCAACCCATCAATAATTCAAAGCAATTAAAGAGGAAGATCTTGTGTTTTGAGAGTTGCCATGATAAGAGGGGGAAAGCACTTGAACTTCAAGAGGAAGATCTCGTGTTTTGAGAGTTACGCCGGTAACTGGTGTTTGTTGAGCTTTGAAGTCTCGGAAGCTCACACCGTGCTTTGTTGGTCTGTATCAGAATAGCGCAGCGGAAGTGTGGGGGAAGTACCATGTTAGACTGTTTTATCGCTGTCGCTTGTGAAATTGCATGATGTGTTTCATGTGCCTAAGTTGAAGAAGTACATTGATTCAGATAGATGATGTACAAGTGACAGATGATTTGACTATTGAGGTATTGCTAGTTCGGATTAGTGAACGAGAAGCAACTTTGAGGTAAAGAAATTGCCTTAGTAAAGGTGGTTTTGAGAGGACCAACTAGAGAAAGTTGGATTTGGGAGTGTGAAGATCAGATGAGAGAATCATATCCAACTCTGTTTACTTGAGGCAATTTTCGAGGGCGAAAATTCTTTTGAGTGGGGGAGAGTTGTAACACCCCAAATTTTAATTGGAATATTTTAATTAATTGATTAAATTGAGAATATTCGATTTTGGTGTTTTTCGGTGGCTTTGTGAATTATTGAGGAATTATGTTTTGTGGAGTATTTATTTTGGAATAATAGTATGTAATATGGATTTATTAATATTATTATGAATTCAAATAAATATAAGAGAAATAAGGGTAATTTGGGCATTTGGAGGAGTTAGTAAGGGTAATGAGGGAAAAGCCCAATTTGTGAGGCCCAAGACTAGGTTTGACAAAATTGAGTTCTGAAGGGAAATTTAGAATTCATTTGTGTTAAGCGTGAAAGTTTGGTGGCCAGAGCTGTGAAGGAAAGGTCGGAGGCAGAAGATCCCAAAGTTAATCGTGAAAGCTGCAGATTCGACTAAGGTATGGGGAGTATCGCTGTTCATGATTTTCTATGTATGCCTTTAGATGTGTTTATGGTTGGTTTATGATTTAAGGTATTTTGGGATTGATTTGAGAGAATTAGGGAAATTGACTGTACGACTCTGAGATTATGACTAATGGTATGTAACACTGAATATTGATATTGATATGAGAAAGGGAAACCTTAGGCCTCCGTGGCCAAAACCTTGGATTGTTATATGTTTGACCCTGTAGAAATATGAATGTTCAAATTTGAGTAGCTCTGATGCACGCAGAGCAATTGCAGGGAAATAGTGATTTAGAAGTGCAAATGTTGTCGGGTTGGCCTAACAAACCATAGATTTTGTGCTGTTATCGTCGTATGACCTTAGGGGTGATTTAAGGATGTTTTGGGGGCATGAGGTGTGTGAATCGTATGAGTTTTTGGGTAGAAATCAGTTCTGGTCGTAGCAGATTTTTGCTGTCATCACACTGTTCGCCTAGCGAGCATGCCAGCGAAGACTCGCCACAGACTCGCCTAGCGAGCATGCTAGCGAAGACTCGCTACCGACTCGCCTAGCGAGCAAGCCAGCGAACGTAGCAGAGTTCGCGAATTTGATCGTTTTGCAGCGATGCCTTGATGTTTGATTCTGAGATTTCTGAGATGAGTTAACATGAGTATGACAGTGAGGAATTATGTGATTGGTAGGCGATAGTGTGAGGATTACCGCGAGTATAATTTGAGGAATTAATATGAGATGATATGGGGTAGTATTATGAATTAATATGTGATAACATGAGATATGATGAATTATGTGATGATGATGATTATTATGATGAATTATGTGATAACATGAGATATGATGAATTATGTGATGATGATGATTATTATGATGAATTATGTGATAACATGAGATATGATGATTTATGTGATGACGATGATTATTATGATGAGTTATGTGATATATGACGATTTATGTGATGGTGATGACTATGTGGATGAGTTATGACGTTTGATGAATATGACGAATATGATGAATGATGATGCACCTATGATGTTATTATGAGGATTATTGTGACGTGTGCATCATGCATTCATATGCATCCGGACTTCGGTTCAGGACCTCAATTACTTTGGCTTCAATCCCACTGTGCGGATGTGAAGTATTTTGATGTGCTCCGCTTCTCTAGTAGAATCGATCCTATTGATGAGGATCTATGGAGGGTTGATGGCCCAGTGTCCATCGCACTGTGATGACTGGTACCACATGCATTGAGTTGTGTCGCATTGCATTTATGAGTCTTTTTTGTATGAATTGTGACATTGTGACCTTCAAGGCAAATTTGAGGATATGAATGTGTTGAATATAATTATGACGCCGTTTATGCATTAATTGTTATACATTGATTATTATGAACTGTTTTACTCACCCTGTCTGTTTGAATGTTACCTCCACTTGGGTAACGTGCAAATGATCCAGTTTAGCCGTGGATGCCGTCGAGGAGTATTTTTTCAAGTTTTGAGTTATTAGCTGATTTAGTTGCTTAGAGGGTCTTGCTCTGATATGTAATATCAGGTTGGGTTCTTTGAGTTGATTTTATATCAGTGAGTTATTTTATTTATTTTCCCTTTTGAGGAGAAACCTTGATTTATGCTTTGACTTCCGCTGTTTTATGTTGTTTGATGTACTTTGGGAAAACCCGTAGTTACGGAGTATGAACCTATTTTGTTGACTTTGAGAAATGTACGCCCTTTTGTGGCTTTTTAATGAAATTTATTTATTCACTCTGATTTTTGTGTTATTTTACCTTAATAATTTTGAGGTAGAAAAAGGGTGTTACAAGTACTCTCAATTCACCAGAGAATCATTTTAACCATGTTAAAAATCCTTCATAATACTCTTCATTATCTAATTCTGTGTTCTATTTCAATTATATTTAATATTAAAAAAGTTAAAGTATTAACTTAAAATATAAAAATTCTAATAAGTAAAACTCAAAAGAGTGTTAGGTAATACGATACACCTTAGAGTATTTACTGTATGTTTTTTAAATTTAATCATTGTAGTGGGTAACCCAACTTTTCATTGAGCTACTCTAGAATAGATATATTCGTATGTAAACATTAAAGTTGGATAATTGATCGATTCGAATCTATATCAAATTTAAAATTTAAATTTAATATAAATTACGGTTTTAATTTAAAGATTTATTTTTTGGTCGATAAAATTTTAATTTTTTATATATTTGATCAAATCCGTTTGATGAGTTAATCAATTGAATTTGCTCGGTTTAATATTTATTGTGCTAAAAGCCTAAAACTGAAAATAACTCCTTTTTTTTAATAAAATTCACAAGTATTCAATTTTTTATAGAAAACTTATCAAGCTACTTTTTTTATTATTAAAAAAATTATTATTACATAATAACATTTTTAATATTATTTAACATTAATTTTATTATTATCATTCTTTAATCCACAAATCCAATAACACTCAAAATTTATAATTTCATTTGTACCCGTAAACAATGACACTATTGGATTATAAAAATTTGCCCATCCCTAAAATTTTTTGACTCGGCTAATAATTTTCCAATGTTAGTTGGTATGTATGCATTAGTTAGTGTCCCTCTATAGTAATAGGAATATTTTTTTATTAATAAAATTATTCACTTAATAAAATTCATGAGAGCGAGTTTTCTTGTTCGAAGAAAAGAAATCCTTTTAACTAGTATTATTAAAATAAGTAAAACGTTCAACAAGTGACCGCATAGCGCAGTGGATTAGCGCGTTTGACTTCGGATCAAAAGGTCGTGGGTTCGACTCCCACTGTGGTCGATTCTTTTTATTTTAAAGATATTACTTTTCCCAAATCGCGCTTGAAATTTTGAAAAACCCTAAATCTATTTTGCTACTGATTTGTTTACGCTGTTTATTTTGCTTTTTGAAAACCCTGGTTGTAGCTATTAAATTACTTGGGATCTTGAAGTAATTGTGTGGTTGCAAGCAGGTGCTTCAAAAATCCAACAATTGTGGCAGTAGTGTGAAAGATACTCTTTTGGAAAACCAGATTGGTTCTTTGATTAACATTTTTGTTGATGTCCTCTAATGTTGATATATCCTTGGGAAAGCTTGAGCTTTTGTACATAAAAGGAGTCTTTTTATCCTATTGGATTAACATGATTTGTTATTATTGACCGTAGTTTCAAATTGTTATAATTGTTCTTGAGGGATTTTTTTTCATTTTAGGAAAAAAGTCTTATGCATATTTTATTTATTTATTTTTAGGTCTATATTTTAATATTAGGATTTTTTATTTTAGAAACTAATATTTGTTTTGGATTTTGAATTTGGTTGGGATTAAAATTTTCTTTATTCCAAAAGTCTAGCAATTAGAGTTTGTCAATCAATTTCTATGTAACACACCTAACAGAATGTTAGCAAAGTGGTAAATAGATTGAAGGATTTAATTCTGTATTTGATGTCACCCTATCTAACAAGATTTATGTTTGGAAGATGTACTCATGAGATTGAGAACATTGTAATGGCACACGTAATTGGTCATAGTATGAGTAAGATGGATACGGAGTTGGCCCTTCGATTTCTCATTTGATGTTTGTTGATGATTCATTACTTTTTGTGCAAGCTACAAATTGACTTATACATTGTGTCCTGAAAGTGTTGAATTTGTTTGGTTCTTTGTCTCAGAAACAAGTTAAGCATTGAGAAAAATTTATAATAAACTTATGCAAATTTATGAGGTCAGTGAAACCTTAGAATTGGACAAATATTTGATTGTGCCTTTTACGGGGAGAGTCCCTAAAAAGACATATTTTCATTATGAAACTTATGAAAATTTTAGCTGATACTCCTACAATTATCTTTCTATTCTTATATATTTTAAAATATTTTAATTCTATCCTTTTTATTTGTTAAATAATTTTATTATTTAATATTTACCATTTCACGTCCCTATTAAAGTGTATCAAATAACTATGTCCAAAGTTTTCTGGTATATGGTTTTTCTTCATTTGATAACTTGCAATCAAGTTTTTTGATATGTATTTTTTCCCACCAAATAACTTACAATCAAGTTTTTCGTATGTAATTTTTCTTTACCTGATAACTTGCAATCAAGTTTTTTAGTATATAATTTTTATTCACCGGATAACTTGCAATCAAGTTTTTTGATATGTAACTTTTCTTAATCGAATAATTTGAGTTTAAGCAAGAATGAAAAACTTTGTCCTAAATTAAATAAAATTGTCGTCTATTCTAATAGACATGGTTTTTTCAACTTATGAAAAACTGTATATCCCACGCATGAAAAACTGTTGCCTAGTTCTTTAGGCAACAATTTTATTAACTTTAGGCCACGGTTTTTCCTTGTTAACTAAACTCATTTTTTTCGAATAACTCATAATGCAATTTTTCATCTTAAGCAATAATTTTCTTTATTTTAAACCACATTTTTTCATCGTTACTCACTTATAATCAGGAACCATATTATATTTGTACAAAAATATAAAATTGTATGAATACGATCTTGATTGTTTGTCTCAATTAATTGGATGATCTCTTTGTAGATATTGATACCAAGGTTTTGTAAATGTTTTTCTAGGTATTCCTTTAGCATTTCATCCAAGAGGAACAATTCCTCGAACTTTAGGTATTTCTTTAAAATACATTTTTTTTAATAACATTCAAGAAAATTTCTGATTCTTTCATATTCCACCCATTAGTAATCCAAGATTCCAAACTTTTTTTAAATGTAAAAGAGATGCACCAGAAAAAAAAGACTATAGATGTAAGACATAAAAGAGGAATGAATGCTTTCTTTTTTGCAATTTTTCATCTACAATAAACTAAGTTTCATCTCATATTTCAACTAGATATATAGTAATAATCTTTCTGTCAAACATAAGTTCTATTACAAGTAATAGAGCTTAACCTATAATATATCAATTTGTATTTTTTTCATATAATATTGTGAAGCTATTTGTGCTTTTTTATTTATAATTTGGAACTTAGTTTGTTTTTCCTTCCGACACTTTATTATTCAACGTTTGTTCAATTACTGTTTTACTCACAAATGTAATGTAAGTAATAATGAAAAAACATGGTATAAAGTAAATAAAATCGATGCCTAACGGATAACTCATAATCAAGGTATTTGAAAATTAAAAAAAAAAAAAAGAGTTTAGGCAACAAGGACAAACCGTGGCCTAAAGTAAATAAAGTCATTACCTAAAGTACTAGGCAACCGTTTTTTATGTGAGATATAAAGATTTCATAAGTTGCAAAAACCATATCTATTATAATAAACCATAATTTTATTTACTTTAAATCAAAGTTTTTCATTGTTGCCTAAACTCAAGTTATTCAATGAAGAAAAATTACATACCGGAAAACTTGATCGCAAGTTATCCGGTGAATAAAAATTACATACTAAAAAACTTGATTGCGAGTTACATGGTGAAGAAAAATAATATATCAGAAAAATTTATTGCAAGTTATTTGCTGAAAAAAATTACATACCGAAAAATCTAATTGCAAGTTATTTGGTGAAGAAAAAATAATTATCGAAAAACTTAATTGCAAGTTATCCGATGAAGAAAAATCACATATCGAGAAAGTTTGGACAAATTTATCCGGTGTACATTAGTAGGGGTGTGAAATTGTAAATATTAAATGATAAAATTATTTGATAAGTAAAAAAGGTAGAATTGAAATATTTTAAAAAAATGTATGGGTAGAGGGATAATAGTAGGTGTACGAGGTAAAATTTTCTTTCATTACCTTATTGATCAAGTGAATACTTATTCTTTATGGTTGTTGAGGATAGAAATTAACACGCCATGCTAATTATTAATGGGTCTAGTGGGTGGTTTCTTTTGCTGTTAATAAAAGGCCTATTTAATTGGTCAATCCGTTTTATTCTTTAAGTTAGTGTTCCACATTTGTAGGAGTTGTTGTTTGATGCAGTGATTGTTCTTCTTGAGTTAGTATACATTACTTCTCAATAATAATACAATGAATGTTTTTGACTTGTTACATATTATGTTTCTTGACATATGTTAGTGAGCTATACTTGCAAGAATCATTTTAGAAAATTCTTTTTACAACCATCAGTTTCTAAGTTCGAAGGTACTATGATCATTGAGTAATGCTCATGGAAAGCTTTCCCTGTTCTAAAGAGTACTGGGGATTAATAGAAGAAGACATCCCTAAGACTGCAGTTATATTGACCGGTGCACAAAAGAAGCAACAAAGTGAGTAGCAACTCAAAGATTTGAAGCCCAAGAACTATCTTTTTCAAGCATTTGACCGTTCTATCTTGGAAACAATTCCCAAGAAGGATACCACAAAGGATATTTGGGACTCTATGAAAATAAAGTATCAAGGGACGAATTGATTCAAGCAGGCTCAATTGCAAACCCTACATAAGGAATATGAAAATATGCATATGAAGGAAATAGAAACAACAACAACCCTTTTTGCTTGAATTCTTATAATCGTCAATAAGATGAAATCCAACAATGAAAACAAATATGATAGTGATCTTGTGACTAAGGTTTAGAGGTCGCTGACATGAAAGCTCAACTTTGTTGTATGTTCTATTGTGGAGTCAAACAACACAAATACACTAACCATTGATGAACTTAAAAGCAAGTTGCTTCTACATGAACAACATATGTATCCTTCTATTGAAGAAGAATATACTTTGGTTGTAACTTATGGAGGTCTATGACGTGGTCGTGGAGCTTGAGGTAGAGGTCGTGGAAAACAAAATGATGATCGATCAATCCTAGAATGCTACAAATGCCACAACATGGGGAATTTCCAATGGGAATGTTATCCAAGGAGAAAGTGGCTCATTGTCGCGGCGCAAAAAAAACCTGAGCGAACTAACACTTAAAAACTATAAAGTCGCCACCAATGTTTAATTTTTAAAGGAAAACATCGATAAAACCCTTGAAAAACAAAAAAATGGTCGTCACAACCAGTTTTGAGTTTAGGAGTCGGTTATGCAAGGGAAAGGTATTAACACTTCTCACATCTGTTGTACTAAAGGAGAGCCTTCTAATTAGTTTAGGTGAAGTGTTTTTCATAAAATGTTTGTGGTTCTTTGTTTATTAAAATATAATTACAAAAGGGGGAGATTTTTTATTAATGGACCTGACTTTAGGAGAGGCTAGTACAATTGGACATTATAATGTTATATTGTCTTTTATGTTATATTGTTTAACCGTGCGGAAAAAGACACTAACTATGGCTTAAAATTAAAATGTTATACTAAGCATGTTTCTGGTTGTCTGACTTTTAGCTGCAGTTCATTTTTGTTGGATACATATTTGCTGAAGAACTGTGTTGATGTCCTCTATGTCGCAACTGCGAAAAACACCCGAAGAAAAAACAGAAGAGTCACCACCGAACGTTATTTATCCCAAAGAGAAGGAAAGGAAACGATCGAAGAAAACTTGAAGAAAGAGAGAAGACAAGGTCATCGCAACCAAATCTTGGGTTCGGGAGTCGGTTAGACAAGGAGAAAGTATTAGCAACCCTCATGTTCGTTGTACTCAACGGGATCCACGCTTATTGTCTAATCAAATGGTGGGTTTATCTATAAGCTATTGCTAAATGGAAACGAGAAAAAAATAAAAATAAAGAGACTCAATAGGACATCGCCGCCCTATGCCTACGTATTCCCTCGTGCAATGGGAAAATCATAGTCAACGTAGTTCGGAAAACTACGGGTGATGGGGGAAGGTTGCTCGTTAAGACATCGCTGTCTTGTGCCTATGTATCCTCATGTGGTATGAGAAATCAAAACAAACGTAGTTCGGGTTAAACTAGACCACAGGTTGGTTAGGTGTTTTTTATGAGCGACGTTAAGTTCTCATTCTAGCAGTTAGGGTCGAAGCCTGTTTGCGGTAGAACGGAAAAGTAACGTACTCTTTTCTGAAAATGATTTTGAAACAAAAATCCCGAAGGATAAAAAGGTTTAAATTTGGTTTGTGAGTTTTAGTGAAGTGATTTTAATTTTTTTGGGATTCACGTTGCACTAAAGACTATGACATATGAACGAATGTGTCGCATATCACCCCCAGACGGGACGTATACTAAACACTCTAGACAAGCGAAAGGAGACCCATCACTCATCATTTCCCATGTGCTTAAGGCTTGTAGTGTACAATGTTCATCGTCCTTATTAGATGAGTTAGAATTGTTTTGAGATGAGAAGAGAGACGCACAGAAGGTCTAAGGGAAACTCTGCCCTAACGTTGTCATGTAAAGTGGTCCTAAAGTCGGGATGTAAAAGAAGATTCTATCCTAATGTTAGCATGAAAAATATGGACATAAGGTTGAGGTTAAAAAGCACTAACCTACTTATTATCATGCTTGGATTGCAATCCTAATGTCTATCATACCCCAAATTTAATCGGAAATTAAATTGGAATAAGAAATCTAAGAGAACATGCAAAGGCAAGGCAAAAATAACAACTACAACAGCGTTTCCTGCACAAGACAGTAGTAAAATCCAGCACACAAGCAAGACAGCCTATAACAACACATGTTTCAGCATAAAAGCATGTGTAAAAAGGCAGGCAGCAAGCAAGCAAGGCAAAGACAACATACAAAAATTCAAAATAAGGACAACTGTGGGAAGTTGGGCGGCAAGTAAGAAAGCATGATTTAATGCAATCAAACATAAGCAAACACCAATCATGGATAAATATCTTGCAAGTATGAACATGCTTCAACAATCAAACATAATAGATCAATAATATTGCATTAACAAGAATCATCAAGATCATCATGCTTTTCAAATCACATTGAACGATCGACCAATCAAACAAACGCACAACAAAGCCGAGTCGGGAGCAAATGTAAACGTGCATCAAACATCCAACAAAGCAAACAATTCATGATAACTAATTAACATGATATAAGCCAGAAAATCATGTGATCATTCATCAATCAAGCAACAACAACATGTTATGCACTCAAATGGAAATCAGACGCTACGTGTCAAAGAATCGAGATCAAACATTCAAGAACAATGAAATATGTAAAAAATAATCCACATAAATGCATCATATCAAATCATGAAATTTTGAGATGGAAAGAACACCAAACAAGCAAGAAAAATGCAAAAACAAAACATTTTGTTCAATGGTAATCGGTTACTGTAATCAGGTAACCGGTTACCTGTTGTAAAAAAGCTTGGAAACATGAAAATTATGAAGGGTAATCGGTTACCCATATGTGGTAACTGATTACCACTAGACCAAAAACAGAATAATAGCCTCCAAAATTAGTTTTCAGCACCAAACAACTTATCCAATCAATCACATGAACATGTTATCAACTAAGCACGAAATGAACACCAAGAATCAGTAATCAAGCATCATGTAAACATAATCAAACATTGAAATCACAAATCACAAAGATCCAAATAATCCAAATAGATTAAAATGCATCAAAAGCCATGGACCTACATTGTGATTATGCAAATAAGTTCAAAACTAAATTATATCTAGAATTACCAACCTTCAAAGCTAAGATTTGATTTGGTGAGTGTTGATTCACTTGAAATTAATAGATCCAAGCTAGAAACCCAAAGAATATTCAAAATCCAAGAGCTTCCTTATGGTAGAAATGAAGAAAAAGCAAGATCAAGCAAAATTGACTCAAAAAAGCACTTCCAATCTAGCTTCCAAAACCAGATCTCAGTTCAAACAAAAATTGAGTGATAAATTGAAGATAATGGAGATGAAGGATGAAGCTTTAACTCTAGAATTCAAGGATTTCAATGAAAAATTAATGAACTCAAGTGAAAAGAGCTTTAATGGAGGTTTGGGGAGTGAAAAAGTTGAGAGAAAATTTTGAAATTGAGATGAAGAATGAGAGTGAATTGGTGCGAATGAAGGTAATTGTGTGAGGTTTGGAGAAAATTCACTTAAATAAGCTCTAGGTTTGAAATTAAAATATGGCTTGGAATATGGATTAGCATTTGGAATGGAAATTAGGAGTGAAATTAGGAATGAAGTGTTTGAAATTTGGAGAGAAATAGTGAAAATTGAAACAATTCTAGATCCTTCCAATGATGATCATGTGAAATCAATGGTTGAAAATTCAAATTTCTTGGAAAATTTTGCCCAGGGTAACTGATTACCCATATGTGGCAACTGGTTACCACATTCAAAATTTCCAAAAAATGACGCCAAATGGAGGGAATCCTGTATAATCACTCGTTGCCACTTGCTCTAAGCTCTGTTAAGTCTCTGAAACTTGCCCTTGGATATTATAATTGTGAGAACGCCTGAGATAGCCTGTACACTGTTTCCTGAGCTGAAAATATCCTGCTAAATAAAATAAAATCGACCACTCGATTGCTGGGCAAAATAAATGTCGGAGCCTCTGACACTCGCTGTTTGAACTCTTGCAACGAAAGGAAACCCTGAGACATAGAAACACCTTAATCCCATGTCTTAGGAACCAATGCTATGATATACAAAATGCAAAATGCAGACAAACATAAGCCAATAAATCCAAAAACGATGAGGTAAATTTTGGGGTGCTACACTCTAATGTTTAGATTAAGATGATTTGTTATTATTAATAGTAGTTTCAAATTGTTATAATTGTTCTTGAGGGGTTTTGATTTATTTTAGAAAAAAGCCTTGTGTATATTTTATTTATTTGCTTTTATGTGTATATTTTAATATTAGGATTTTCATTTTAGAAACTAATATTTGTTTTGGATTAAAAAATTTCTTATTCCAAAAGTCGAGCAATTAGAGTTTGTTAATCAATTTCTGTGTAACACACCTAACAAAATGTTAGCCAAGCGGTGAATAGATTGAAGGATTTAATTTTGCATTTGATGTCACCCTATCAAACAAGGTTTATCTTTGGAAGGTGTATTCATGAGATTGAGAACATTGTAATGACATAAGAAATAGGTCATAGTATGAGTAAGATGGATAGGAAGTTGGCCCTTCGATTTCTCATTTGATACTTGCAGATGACAATACTTTTTGGGGAAGCTACAAATTGACATATGCAGTGTGTTCTGAGAGTGTTGAATTTGTTTGGTTCTTTGTCTGAGAAACAAGTTAGCATTCAAAAAGACTTATAATAGACTTATGCAAATTTCTAGGGTCAGTGAAACCTTAGAATGAGACAAATATTTGGTTGTGCCTCTTATGGGGAGAGCCCCTAAGACATATTTTCATTATGAAAATTATGAAAATTTTATCTGATACTCTTACAATTATCCTTTTATTCCTATATATTTTAAAATATTTCAATTCTACCCTTTTTGTTTAATAAATAATTTTATTATTTAACATTTATTATTTCACATCTTTACTAAAGTGTATTAAATGATTTTGTCCAAAGTTTTCTGTTATATGGTTTTTTTTCACTAGATAACTTGCAGTCAAATTTTTTAGTATGTATTTTTTTTCACCAAATAACTTACAATAAAGTTTTTGGTATGTAATTTTTCTTTAGCGGATAACTTGCAATCAAGTTTTCTAGTATATAATTTTTATTCACTGGATAACTTGCAATCAAGTTTTTTGGTTTGTAATTTTTCTTAATCGAATAATTTGAGTTTATGCAATAATGAAAAACTATGTCCTAAAGTAAATAAAATCAGGGTCTATTATAATAGACATGGTGTTTTCAACTTATAAAAAACTGTATATTCCACGCATGAAAAACAATTGCCTAGTTTTTTAAGCAATAATTTTATTTACTTTAGGCCACATTTTTCCCTTGTTGTCTAAACTCATTTTTTTCGGATAACTCATACTACAAATTTTCATCTTAAGCAATGATTTTCTTTACTTTAAGCCACAGTTTTTCATCGTTACTTAAAAGAATAACCACTTATAATCAGAAAATATATTATATTTGTACAAAAATGCAAAATTGTATGAATACGATCTTGGTTGTTCGTCTCAATCAATTGGATGATCTCTTTGTAGATATTGATGCAAAGATTTTGTAAATGTTTTTCCGAGTATTCCTTTAGCATTTCATCCAAGAGGAACAATTCCTCGAACTTTAGGTATTTCTTTAAAATACATTTTTTTTGAATAACATTCATGAAAATTTCTGATTCTTTCATATTCCACCCATTAGTAATCTAAGATTCCAAACTTTTTTTAAATGTAAAAGAGATGCGTCAGGGAAAAAAGACTATAAATGTAAGACATAGAAGAAGAATGAGTGCTTTTTTTGTTGTTGCCATTTGTCATCTATAATGAACTAAGTTTTATCTCATATTTCACCTAGATATATAATAATAATAATCTTTCTATCAAGCATAAGCTCTATTACAAATAAATACAAGTAATAAAGCTTAGCCTATAATATATCAATTTGTATATTTTTTTCCATATAATACTGAGAAGCTATTCTTGCTTTTTTATTTATAATTTAGAACTTAGTTTGTTTTTCCTTCCGACACTTTATTATTCAACTTTCTTCAATTACTCTTTTACCTGCAAATGTAATGTAAGTAACAACGAAAAAATATAGTATAAAGTAAATAAATCGATGCCTAACAGATAACTTATAATCAAGGTATTCGGAAAAAAAATTCACACTGGAAAACTTAATTGTAAGTTATCTGGTAAAGAAAAAATGATTACCAAAAAACTTAATTGCAAGTTATCTGGTGAAGAAAAACCACATATCGAAAAACATTGGACAAAGGTATTCGGTGCACTTTAGTAGGGGTGTGTGTTGCGGTGAGAATCGTGATACCAAGCTATTGAATTCACTTGAATCTTTAATTCTTAAATTCACAACCGGACTTTAATTTATCCAAAGGAAAGGTCTAAAGAAAGAAAGAACCTTTTGCGCGATGTAACAACAATGCTAAGAGATTCGGGGATCGGAGGTTGGTTATGCATAAGGTAGGTATCTCACATCCTAAACATATGTAGTACCCTACAGGAACCTTTTGTTTGTTTGCATGCTAATTTGGTAAATGTTTGCTAAGGTTTGGGATTGGGTAAAGGGTGAAGGTTAAAACCTAAGGAGAGTTTCTAAGTTTTCTCGCAAAGACGTCGCGTCCTCTGCCTACGTATCCTTACTAGGATAGAATCAGAGCAATCGCAGTTCACCTCACAAGGGTTGAAGAAGACTTGATTATGATCAAGGTTCAAAGGGGAACAAACATAACAATGTTTGTATAGAGTTTCACAAAAACTCTGTAGATCTATGTTATAACACTCAAGAGGGGAGTAAGTAATCATATTCATGATTCTTACATAAGGTTTAAAAACTCTATCCTAAGGTTCTAGTTGAAGAAGCACTCCTAGTGTAGGTGGATTTTCTAGACTCTAATCAAATATCTACACACCTTTGAATCAAACATATGGGTGAGTTACAACTCTAAGATCATGCATATGCAAACAGAAATACAACTTGGGTATGTTGTGGTAGATTTAGTGGACAAGTGCAATTGGAAGGTGAATTGTGAAAACAAGCCAGGACAACACAAATAACTAATGTGCACACATCAAAAGTATCATCATGAAAGTGTTTTAAATTCAAGGAAGAGCATGTGTCAAGTAGAATGAAAATTAGTGTGTTGTGGTAAAAGTTGAAAAAAATCTGCCTTGGCATACATTCACCACAACAGGGCATTTTTAAGGTAATGACTTCTTTAATCAAAAAGATGTTTTACACAAATCATGATGATGCTAACAGATGAGGTACAACTTAGAAAATGGATGAAATCCTTACCAAAACAGAAACTAACATTTGAAGCCCATGTCATACAAGAACAGAGACTTAAATATGCAACAAGCCATAACTATGACAGTTGGAGAATTTGGGATCATACACAAGTTGCAAATGGATAGGACAATGATAAAATGCACACAAATCATGTAGAAAATGATTGAAACAGAATGTGAGATGTTTAGTATCAATGATGTTTTGAAAAAAATGCAAGAGAGGCATGGTAAGGCAGTTTGAACACTTAGGAAGATTTTGAGCACAAAAACAACATACACATTTTTGAAATAGGTAAATAAATGAGCCCACAACTTCAAGTTAAGCAAAAAACACACCAAATCAAAAATGACATATTGATTCCAATTTGACAGCAAAAACATACAAGACTTCAAAACAGTCCAAATAGAAAAGTTCATATCTTCCACATCTCCACCAAGACACACATCATGAATCAAGATCAAACATTAAACCAAGACTTGAAGCATAAGAAATAGCAAGTATAACCACTTAAAGACCACTTCATAGCAATGGTAGGCAAGAAAGGCATGAAAATAACATAATGAAAACAAAGGCCACATTGATTCACACATGATCAAAGGAAAGGGGAGGATCTATGAGCAACTTACAAGTTAACTACATATCTCACTAATGAGCTAGGTTGGACAGTTCTAAGGCTAGTCCATCAATATCTCAACATTGGCTCCTAAAACTACCAAATGACCAAAATCTCACAAGCAAGTATAAGCATGATATCAAAGCACAAACTTGTAACCTAACATCCACATATTATTTACAAATGACAATGTATTGACAAAATAAGCATTATGATCATAAAACTAGGATTCTTGATAAAGAAACACAACGGGGCAGCCATGGTATGTTTTCACACAAATCACCACAAAATGACAATACATGACAATGTATGATTAATAGATAGTTAAAATATCACATACCTCTTGTAGACTAGCCTTGATCAAGCTAAAAAGCTTAGAAACCCAGAGATACTCCTTCCTTTGCAATGAGATGAAGCTTGCTTCCTCTTGAAGCAACAAAACCAAACTTCAAGACAGTTGGAGTTAGGTGATTCCCAGTTGATTTTCAATGCTTTGTATAGTTGTAATATGACATATGTAAGGTGTATGGATGATTAAAACAGCAAGAACAAGCCTAGATAAGGATTTGGCAAGTTTTGAGTATAGTGGTCAAACTTTCTTGGTGTGAAAGTTGACTTTTTGCAAAATGGTATTTTTGAGAGATTTGAGGGTATGAAAACCTTCTACACTATATTTAGGGATTGTGTGGATGATTTTGAAAGGCTTAGAAATGATAGAACTGGTCTTGAGCAGAGTTTTGCCCAAGACAACTTTTTGGTGATGTCATACCCTAAATTTGTCCTACCTTTCTTACTTTTCTCATCATAATCTCAGAATTGCTTGAATTTGTGATCCTGTGATCCTGGATCTTGCATCTTGCATTGCATATCATTCGCATTGCATCTCATTCGTTGTGCATCTTGCATTCTCCTTCCTTCAGCAGTTTCTCATGTTTCTCTTTCCTTCATATCCAATAAATCAAGCTGAGTCCTCGACACCAGTACGCAACTAGAGCCAATACAAGATGAATGATGGAGCAGATTCAATAGGAGCAAGCTACCTTCAGGGAAGAGTTGGATTCTATGAAAGGAAAGATCGACCAGATCCTCTAAGCCATCCTCGCGACCAGGAGAGAGGAAGAACAGCGTGAAGCCGCTGCTATCGTCAACAACAATGGTCAAGGACAAGGGTCTACTGCCATCCCTTTAGTTCCAATTCCAAATCCTCATGGGATGCCGTTGAACTTCAATAACGCAGCCGAAGGGAACACTTCTCATCCAACCCCAGCGCCCGGAGTTACCATTGGAGCTATCCCGCAGGCCCAGCCTACTGCCGTGCAAATCCCATCTCCCCATACCGAAGATACTCTGATGGATCATTATGACGACGTTCAGAACTATCATGCTGCTATCCCCATTTCCAGTCCTGTTGCTGTTCAGGATTCAGAAGCCATGAAGATGTGCCGAGATCTAGCCGAGAAACTCCGAGCCATGGAAGGGCACAGTTCAAATTCCTTCAGTGCTTTGGAATTATGCTTGGTGCCTGATGTTGTCATTCCTCCCAAGTTCAAGGTGCCTGAGTTTTCGAAATACAAAGGTCTCAGTTGCCCAAACATTCATCTGAAGATGTACTATCGCAAGATGGCTGCCTATGCCAGAGATGAAAAGCTCATGATCCATTGCTTCCAAGAAAGCTTGTCTAGGGCATCACTCGAATGGTATATGCAATTGGAACGTAGCAGTGTACGCACTTGGGCCGAGCTAGCTGATGCATTCGTCAAGCAGTATAAGTACAACACCGATCTTGCTCCAAATCGTACTCAACTTCAGAGTATGACTCAGAAGGACAACGAATCCTTCAAGGAGTACGCGCAACAATGGAGAGAGCTAGCCGCAAGGGTGCATCCACCTCTTGTTGACCGTGAACTAATTGACATCTTCATGGGTACCTTGCAAGGCCAGTACTACGAAAAGCTGATCGGTAGTGTCTCCGCTGGATTCTCTGACTTGGTGATCATCGGCGAGAGAATTGAAGAAGGGCTGAAGAGTGGAAAGATCCCAGGAGGTTCTAGCAACCAGGCCAATGCCAAGAAGCCTTTCAATGGATACAAGAAGAAGGAGGGCGAAACAAATGCCATCTTTTTGCAAAAAGGGCAAGCTTCTCAACAAGCTCCTGTTCCTATGCCTTATCAAGTTCCCTATTATCAGTACCCGTATGTTGCTGCTGCGCAATATGCTCCAACGCCTTATCAGCCAGCTGTTCAAGCAGTGCAAGCTCAGATGCCACGGCAACAGGCTCCTCAGCAACAAGCCTACAACCAGCAAGGATATCAGTATCCTCCTCAGCAACAACAGATGCAAGCTACTCAGCAACGATAAGGTACTCGCCCACAGCGTCCGCAGAGAACATGGAGACCAGATAGAGTCTTTGATCGTCTACCAATGACATATGCCAAAATCTTTGCTCAGTTGATGGAGAAGAAAGCTGTTGTTCCGAGAGATTTGGCTCCTCCAACTGTCATTCCTGCCGATTACGATGCAAATGCTCATTATGAGTTTCATAAGGGCGCTCCAGGTCACACCATTGAGGACTGCAGGGCTTTCAAGCACATAATTCAAGACATGATCGATAGGGATGCTATCAACTTCAATGGGAAGTCTCCAAATATCATCAACAATCCGATGCCACCAGTCAACTAGTGCCAACATCAGACCGATTCCAGTCAAGTTCATTCCCCGAAGAAGGCCGTCATGCTGCCATTTCATATTTCGCATTTCTTATGTTTTGTCTTTGTATGTCTAAGTATTGTATGCTTTGAACAATTGCCATTCGTATTTGGTTTTCATTAATGTATCGTTTATGCATGTTTTGAATTAGTTATGTCGTATTCACTCATGTTTTTTTCACTTATCACCGACACATTTATTCACTCCACTCTATTCACTGTTGTTTAGTGTGATTTGAGGGAGGATGATGAAAACAAGATACCCATAATTGCAAACTGTATGCTTTCAGACCGAATCTCGTCAATGATGTACAAGCATTGCTTCAATTCCCCTAAACACTAGAGATATAAGGATTTAATCCCTAGTAAACCTCTTCGAGCCTGGGAGTAGCAGTTTCCTTCGGATATTCAAACCTTTACACTCAACCTGGGGCAGGGTAATGTTCAGTCAATTCAACTCCGCACTTGAATCAACAAGCAAAGACCCATGCTATGGCAGTCACAACAAAATCAAAAATCAAAAATCTTGCTAAGTCAAACACCTTAGAGGGGACTTAGGCAAAATTAAGGCAATCCCGATGGATCTGACAAGCAAAGTCAATCCCTGCAAAAGTTAGGGATAAAAAACAAAAACAAAAGAGGACCCCGAAACCCTCAACAAAAACAAAATAATATTCAGTGGCCACCCAAATCAAAAGGGGCACTGACATCCATCGAAAAACCAAAATAAGGTGACTGCCACGTCGAGCAAACCTTGAACCATCAAGTTTATACCGTCAAGACAAGTGTAGAATTAATTGAACGTAGGACTGGAGATTATTAAGAAGAAGGGGTGGGTACAAATCATACTTTGAGCCTAATAACCTTGTTTCATAACCGTGAACCAGACCACGTTACGGCCCTCGAAAGACCTAATTGAGACGAGGTTTACTCTGAAAGCATATTATCGCAAGGTTGCGTAACCTGACTCCTCACATGATTTCTAATCATCAACATTGGTGTCATTATCCTTGCAATATCTTTTACACCAATCAAACAACACAACGTTTGGGCTAACTGTCCATTCGTTTCACTACCATAACACTTTCAAATAAACGATACTTTTTCAAACTTGCATCGAACTTTGCATTAATTATTACCATTTGTGAATGTACAATTTTAACTGCAAAACAGTGCTAGGTATCCAAAGATATTTCAGCAAGGGGCAATCAAGGAAGAATTTAACTTGCAGTGGCGTACACGAGGCAATACTACTTCAAAGCCCACAGGCTGAGGCAAATCATTCAAATGGCTCGAGCAGGGGCAGGTCATCTCAAGTCATCAGAGTTCAACGTCAACTTCAAAACAGGCTAATCTGGGGCAAACCATTACCATGTTCAGACTGGGGCAAGTCCAGATTATCCTAATCAACAAGCAGAGTTGCAACCTTCTCTGAAGCAAATTCACAATAAGTCACCAAGTACCCAGACTTGGGGAATCCAGAGTATCTTCGCTTGTGTCAATCATGGTGTCTTCAGCAAACTGCGTGTCGAGGAAGTCAATCCCTCCCACCACCCGAAGTCCAATTCGCATTGGCAACTACCCAAAGTCCATCACGCTGGCGTCTCCCTGCATTTCCAATTACCTGTCTTCAAACATATGCATCATATGCATCGCATTCGACCTCATAAGTATCCTGCATCATATGCATACCCAACCATATCATACTCCCCCAACTCTTGCATCTCCGCGCGTCAGCATTTGCATCTGCACTTCCACTCGTATGGAGTATCATTCATCATCCAGCATTCATATATGCAAGTCAGGTCCAGGATCAATCTTGAAGATTTCCAATACCATCATCAGCCCGGTCAGGGGCATCTCCCACGAATATCAGGAGCTTCAAAGCAATCACCAGCCCAGTCAGGGGCAATTTTCTGCAATTGTGGGTCTCTCCCATCAAAATTTGAAGTTATTCAAAGCAAGATTCAGCCAGGGGCATTTTTCAAAGACCATGGGCGTCTCCCATGACGTATTTCAACCTTGTGGTTGATCAGATCTTCAAATCAACATTCAGCCCAGTCAAGGGCATACCATTCAAGACCGTGGGCGTTCCCCACGAAGTTATTCAACCTTTTGCTGGGCAAATCCAAGAAGTTCAGTGCAAGATTCAGCCCGAGCAGGGGCATCTTCAGCAAAGCCGTAAGCATCCTTTTGTTGAGCAAGACAAGACATCAAGGCCAACTCAGTCCAGTCAGGGGCATCCTCTTCAGAATTCATGGGCGTAACCATGAAGTCATTTCAACAATTACGAACTCCAAGCAAGTCAGTGTTCGTCCCCATTGATTCATTTCAACCCAATCTTCCTCTTGGGTATTCCCCAATGAGTTGTATTCAGCAAGCATGACCGTTGTCAATTGCCTTACTATCATCCTTTTGGTGATAGTCGAACCTCGTCAGTTCAACCCAGCCTACATCCTTTTGGTGTTGGTAAACTGCAAATCTGTATTGTCCTATCATCCTTTTGGTGATAGCGACCTGTTGGTGTGAGTTTCGCTCCGTCATCCTTTTGGTGGGGGGTCTATCTTGGTCATTAATGATAGATTATGCGATGTGTTTATTTGTGTGTCGCTCCGTCATCCTTTTGGTGGGGGGTCTATCATGGTCATTAATGATAGATTGTGCGATGTGTTTATTCGTGTGTCGCTCCGTCATCCTTTTGGTGGGGGGTCTATCATGGTCATTAATGATAGATTGTGCGATGTGTTTATTTGTGTGTCGCTCCGTCATCCTTTTGGTGGGGGGTCTATCATGGTCATTAATGATAGATTGTGCGATGTGTTTATTTGTGTGTCGCTCCGTCATCCTTTTGGTGGGGGGTCTATCATGGTCATTAATGATAGATTGTGCGATGTGTCTATTTGTGTTTCGCTCCGTCATCCTTTTGGTGGGGGGTCTATCATGGTCATTAATGATAGATTGTGCGATGTGTTTATTTGTATGTCGCTCCGTCATCCTTTTGGTGGGGGGTCTATCATGGTCATTAATGATAGATTGTGCGATGTGTTCATTTGTGTGTCGCTCCGTCATCCTTTTGGTGGGGGGTCTATCATGGTCATTAATGATAGATTGCGCGATATCGTTTTTATGTTTGTTTCGCTCCGTCATCCTTATGTGGGGGGTCTGTCACTTGGACTGGTGTCAGATTGTGCGATGTTTTGTTTGTGTTTGTTTCGCTCCGTCATCCTTTTGGTGGGGGGTCTGTCACTTGGATTGGTGTCAGATTGTGCGGTATCGTTTATGTGTGTTTGCTCTACCATCCTTTTGGTGGTAATAGCCATGTATGTTTCGTACCATCATTCTTTTGGTGATGACGACCTTTTTTCCAGTTGTTTACAGTTTACTTCGAGGTTTACATTTATCCAGTATTTCACTTTTCAAGCATTTCTTTTCTTTTCGTACAAATTCAGGATCTTCTTCATATCTAATTGACTTCTACCTCGGGAAAATGAACAATGCAGCAGTTTATTTCTTTAGGTTTAAGCCAATTAGATAGGGGCATCTGCCATACCCTAAATTTGTCCTACCTTTCTTACTTTTCTCATCATAAATAACGGTGTTTGCCGGATGTTTGTTCTTTAGATGATCATTTGGCTATGAGCCATGATCCTCTAGCTTGTTTTCTCATGCCTTTGAGTTTTGTTAGTTTATGTTCTGTGGGGGCATAAGCCTTCATGGAAGATGTGGGGTCTAGTTGAAGATAAGGAAAGTTTAAGTTATGTTACAGTTAAATAATCAAGATGTGGTCAGATGGTTAAGCCATGGTTCAAGCTCTACGACATGAGTTGTTTTAAGGCATGGTTAAGAAGTCCATAATGAAGGTTTCGGTTCATCATGTTTTCAAAGTGGCAAACATCAAAAATGATTTGGCAATTAACTCAGGACTAAGATTGTCTTAGGACTGACTTTATTTTTCAAAGATCAATTCAAGGTGCTATCTAGGTCAGAGAAGATTTGAGAGTAGTTTTAATTGAGAACATGGAATTATGTATGCTTTCAATTATAATTGCTTTTAAATCGGGAATTAGAATAGTCGAGGCATTGCCAAATTATTTCAAGGACTTATTGTATTACCAAAGCTCATGATTAAATCGCCTTGCGAGAAAACCACAAAGGTATCCATTAAATATGGTTTTAAAAGCTCATTCACAATCCAAATGTCATTTCAAGTTCTAAGACCATTTCAAAGACTTACAAAAATCCTCACAAATATTCATTCCAATAAAAGGCCCATGAATTATAAGATGCTACAAAAAAGAAGAAAAGAAAAGTGTGAGTTTTCTTTTTACAAATAAGTCCACAAAGTCACAAACAAACGACCCACATGATCGTTGCATGTAATGAAATAAGTTGAAGACGATGGTTTCATCATAACAACCAGATATCCAACTCAGCAATGTTGATATGAAACACTACTCTTCTCCTCATGATTTAGAGGCCTTCTACTGCAAACTCAGTGACTTGTTGGACTCCTATGGATTCACCCTCATGTTGAATGTCCGAGAAACTTGTACCTGTTTTACTTGGAGGTCACCAAAAGAGGAGGTTATCACCAGGTTGGTAAAGAAGAGAAATGGGGTGAAATTGTGTCTGCTCCAAAACTGAAAGGAAACAATGCAAAGTTATGTTTCCAAGTTGAAAATCTCTATGCAAATCTTCTTTACAAATTTGAGAAACTTTACTACAAGTCCTACACCAGTCACCAGCCACCATAAGGGTCAATATAAGGTCGCAGCAGCAGCTAAAATAAATCCGTATGGTTACGAATCTGCTACTACCAATAACCTACAACACTATGGCTCGACACTGAGTAGAAATCAGCCCTGCTACATCTACCGTAACGTTTCGAAACACAGCATCCACAACTAATCTAACATCATGGCATACAAATCTTACGCACCACTTTCCGTTGATTCAAGAGTTGGCACCAATTTGTTACACCAGGAGATACACAAAGAAACCTGCAATATTAAGAAGATCATCAATCAAAATCAACCTAAACCGTGGTACATGAGTCACGAGAAGACCAAACACGGGTCCAATACCATGCACTATGTTCTGTCAATTCAAAAACTGGCATTAGTAGATACATCAGCAGCCAACGAAAAGACTCCACAACAGACTGAGAAACCGATGATTAAATCTCACAATTGATAGACACAGATGGTAGTATGCAACCTTACCGCATAACCGCATCACAAAGCATAGTTGGAAGGATTTGCTACATAAACGACAAGAGAAGTGGACACTCCTGCTGTGAGTGAGTTCTCCCAAATTGCAATAAAATGATTTACGCATGAGATATCCCTAATGTTGCAGCAGACCTGCGAAAAAGCAGAATTCACAACATCACATAAAAGCCCCAAAATTTGTTCCACCATGCCCCAACTCCTGCTACCTGCGATACGTACCACCTCACACTTCGAAACGTACACCAACAGCAGTTTTAACCACATCCACAAAGACCAAATTGCAGACCTGTACCAATTTTCAACAAAAAAAATAGACCACAGCTTATACAAACGAAATAACAGATATGAAAGGTTGTTGGTTCGAACGAATTCCCGGTTGCTGCTGCCTCCACGACCGGTGCAAGCCATACTAGTCGCGTCTTCACACATTCAAATATTGAATTCTCAGCTGCTACACAACAAAGTCGTGATCTTTATTTTCACCTGCATATAAACCAGAAATGGAACAACACAAAAAAACCGCGGCGGAATCCCGTATACACGTACTATATTCCAGCCAATTTCTTCTGTTTTGTAACAGCTCACAACCTGCAAAAAGAAAGAAAAGATTAATGCACCGAGTTGTTTATGTTTCAAGTTAATGTATTAAACCATAATTTGAGTTGTTGACATAAGTTGAAAAGGACATACAACAAACCGTACCTTCAAAGCCAGCTGCTACACAATATCACACCAGACCATTCTGCTGCAACCAGCCAAAACCCTTCAACAAGTGCTACCATCCAATTACACTGCAAAACCACAAACAACTTAAGTGAATACGGAGAAAAGTATTTTGAGGATTTCACAAAATCAACAAAATAACCTGTCCCAATTTTACACCGAAATAGGAATGGACATACTGACCTGTGCTAAAATGTACCAGTGGTAAGTCTGCAGAATAAAACAAACCCTGCTACCACAGTCCATATGACCATGCCAGACCAACATCACAGGGCTCTGGCTGTTATCTCTGTATACTGCTACACTAGGACAAAACCTCACAGCTTCCCACTCAAAATGAGACCATAAAACAAACTCACTGGATAGAAAATAGGGGGGGAACCTAGTCACGAGAGAAGACCAAAACTCACCTTCCTCTCTTCATCCGAAAATCCCAAAAACTCTCACCTTTAACCTCACAGATCTCCACCTTCTTCATCCTTGAACCCCAAGCTCTCAGTCCCTTCACCATCATCCAAACCCCAAACCCTTCAAACTGTAACCGAAAACCAAAACGGCAGAAAACCTTCAATGTATTTTGAAGAATCGACATTCTCCATTTTTCAAGTTTTCCTTTAAAACCTCGACTGTTTCTTCAACATGAGGAGGGCTGATTTTCAAAAACCAGATCGGAAACCCCTCAGTGATTGTCTTTCTTCAAATTAAACCTAGTTGATTTTCAAGACCAGTTAAAACATCACTATATTCTGAAACCTACCACAGAAAAATCCCAAACCATACTACCCTTCTTCATCCTCGAACTCACAAACTCCAAAACCACTTCATCATCTTCACCAACTTAGATAACCTTCAGACGAATTAACAAACTGAAACTCAGTAGATTCCTGCCTCCACGATACCCCTTCTCAAATCCCTAAATCATTCTCGGAATCGAATCCCCATTCAAACCCCAACAACAATAAACCTCTAATCTTCAAGCAACTCAAACTTCAAACAACTTGTCCAACCCTAAAACTTTAACAACAACGAAACCTAACTATTTCTCATTTCAAAAACCCCAATTTCAGAAGTATAACAGATCCAGAAAATGAAGAAGTGAGAATAAGAGGATTTGGTGCCATCACAGACCTGACGGGATACGGGAGAGACACGAAGAAGGTTGAGCTTTGAACATGGTAGCGTCATTGTCGGTGATGACGATGACACTTCCCCAAAGTCGCATCCTTGGCTGGGTATCTTCTTTCGTTTTTATTTTCTTTGTTTCTTTTAATTTTAATTTAATCTAAATGAACTGGTGTTGTTTTTGAATGGATGGTTTGGAAGGGCTGTTTTGGACACGCCCCAGATTCATTTCAATGTTTCTTGTTCTTTTTTCTTTTTCTTTTAATATATACATATATGTATATATATTTTATATTAACTTTAAAGCAATATTATGTTATGTATATACTTTTTAGTTATTATATACTGTATATGTTAACCTTTTAGAATATGTATATATTATTATTGTAAGTATTTTATTTAGTTAGATAATATATTAATTTTTCTAAAAATTTTGGTTTATATATATTTATACTATATTATTTTATTGGAAGTTGATTTCATTTCTTATTTATTATTGGACGTGTTGTTCCCGTTTTCGGTCGATGACGATACCCCAAAGTTATTTTTCTGTCAAATTATTGATGAAAAATAACAAACCCGAGACCCACCTTTTTCAAACTTTTCATTTTATATTTTTATCCATTTTGTTCATATTATTCATATTGTCATATTTATTTTATATTATTATTATTATTATTATTATCATATTTATTTATTCACCCATATTCGAAAATACCTAATAAATTATCGAAACTCCTAAAAGCCAAATTGGTGGACTGTTGAATCTTTGGTCATTTGCAGGTATCCTAATTTTAAGTCGTGCCCGATTTTGCTCAAGGCGTAGTTTAGGACACTAATGCACACACACGGCTTTCTCTTGGGCTACCTGACAATGAGACCCCTTTATTTCGTGCAATCCCGTGTAAATTACATGTATCCCTTCCCCATTCCGATGTATGTTTCGCATTTATTTGATTATTAGTTTATCTCCTAGGAGCACCCATAGGGACTAGAGCGGATCAAACTATTTTCAAACTAATTATCGATTCATCATCGAGCCACTTTCAAACAACCCGTAAGTCGAGTGCTCATACGCATTCGCCATCAACCTATTACAACTCGACCCTTGATGCGTAAGTCAAGTCGGTCTCTTTTTCTAACAATTTCATTTTCAACACGCTTTGCACGCGATAATGAGTCAAACCCTTGATCCAACGTCAAGCGGATTTTCGAAACAAATTACCAATCAATTAACATTTATTTAACGCTTTTTTTCAAGGTGTAAAGAGTAGGTTCAAGTCTTTGAGCTTGCTTTCGATTGTTTGGATGCGAGTTATCTTATTCGTGTGTGAGCAATTGACGCCTTTAAATAACATTAACAACTCGACAATATTCAACTATTTCCAACTACTCATCTTCCCAAACACCATTTCAAACGACTTTCTTTTCACGATGAAAAAGAGAGGGTTCCAAGTCTTTGGTCCGCTCTCCTGATTATTTGGAGTTTGAGAAGTCTTTCCTAAGCTTCAATTAATCGTCATCATTTCAACCTCATCCTTTCAAACACAACTTCACTTACGATGAAAAAGAGAGTGTTCCAAGTCTTTGGTTCACCCTCCCGATTATTTTGGTCCGAGAAATCTTTCTTAAGCTAAAGTAATCATCATCAGTTCAAACACCATTCAAACATATCATTCCTCCATGATGAAAAAGAGAGTGTTCCAAGTCTTTGGTTCGCTCTCCCGATTACTTGGGTCCGAGAAGTCTTTCTTAAACTTCGAGTAATCGTCATCCGTACTTACTTCAAATCCAATTCAAACCCGTTTCTTTCGTGGTCGTTACCACGAACTACGAACGCTCTGATTCTTCATTCACTTTTGAATGTAAGATACGTAGGCACGAGATTGCGATGATCTTGGCGAGCACAATCCCTTCCATCTTCCATTTCCCCATCCTTTCCCGTAGTCGAACTACGACGCTCTGATTTCTCATTCTCGTCCGAATGAGCATACGTAGGCACCAGGGCCCCAATCCTTGGCGAGCACCCTATCCTTTATCCATCCCCTTTCCCCTAGCGTCTTTAGCCCTTATAGTATCCTTTAGCATTTAGTAGCGATAAGAGAAGAATTAAGTTTAGCTAACATCCATTAACTCGAATTAAGAGGTTCCCGTCGAGTACGACAGACGTGAGGGGTGCTAATACCTTCCCCTCGCGTAACCGACTCTCGAACCCAGGAATATGGTTGCGACGACTGTGTTCCTTCCGCGTTTATGAGGTTTTCTCGATATTTTCCTCTCCCGTATATTCGAGAAAAATAAAGTTCGGTGGCGACTCTGTCGAACCGCATTTCCGCGCCTTTTGCGCGAGGGTCGTATGTTCGAATGAATTTTCGAGGTGCGACCGGTGAAAATGGGGATTTTGAGATTTTTGAGATTCTTGAGGAATGAGAGGAGAATGAGAGCTATGGTTTCTATGGTTTCTTGAGATTGCTCTGGTGTACTTAAACTCATATAAGAGGCCTCTATTTATAGCCAAACAAGAGTGAGGGCAACCTTGGTCTTTTACCACTTTTGGAGGGAGTTTCCATGAGATTTTTCAAGTGAATCTTGCAAGATCTTCTCCTATCAGCTCCATTGTTCAAAGGAGATCAGAAAAATCAAGTGGAGATGGAAATGAAGTGACTGAGATGATCTGTGAAGGTAGAGTAAGCCAGCTGCAACAGTCCTAGCACGAAAAGTTTCTCTCTCCTTCTTACATTTGATTATTATAATGCCAAGTTGCAACAACTTGCTATGTTCACTAAAACCATCCTTTTTTTATGGTTTTCTATCCATCTATGCCTCAAATTATCAGTTTGAATCATGATCCAAGGGCTGAGAGTAGCTTAAGTTGTGAAAATCCAAATTTGAGAATTCTTGACAAAGTGATTTCAAGTGTGACAGACTCAACTTCTATGGTTCATAACTTCCTACTCAAACAGATATTGGGGAGTCCTACCATAATTTGGAAAGCCCTAAAGTAGCTCTATAACTTTCATGTTTTGGGAATTTCCAAATTCTAGATGGAACTATGTTGAAAAACCCTTCAAAGTTTCTGAAAAAACCACTTAAAAGTGCTAAATAACTTAGAATTTTTCTGTTATTTCCCCCTCAAAAATGAATTTTGCTATAACTCCAATTCTATGCCTTTTTTGATCATGGAGCAATTTGATTCTTTTGTATTATTTATCAAGAGCTTTCCAATGAGCTTTGAACCACTTCATTTGGATGTGTGGTTGAGGAGTTATAGTCTTGCCCCTTTCAAAACCCTAATTCTCGATTTTTGAAATTACTTCTTAACCCTTGATCCAATGGTCATGAAATTTTATTGGGAGGTGTAATATGACATAAGGAACATTTTTGAATCACATCTTGAAGTCAAATTCCTTATTGTTGAAGAGTTGACGTTTCGGTCAACCGTTCGATCAATCGGTGCCTACCGAGTCAACCGTTGATGATCCGGACATCCTGAGGACTTGAAACTCTTTGGATGGACTTTACTAAGCCATATAAGCTTAATGGACAAAGATCCCACCATTGAAGCACTCTTTAAACCAAAAGTCAAACTATAGTTGACTTTTTCTCGTCGAAAACCCTAATCGGGTACCTTAAATTGCACTGTTCTCAATCCCCGAGTGACCACCTCAAATTGAATCCATACTTGATCCAATGTTGTATTCTTGATGATGTGGAGACTTATTTGAAGTTGAATCAATCCAAAACATTGATTGATCAGACCACCGAAATCTCGATTTTGACGGTACGTAATCCTAATTCATCTGCATCTTAACAAAGATAAATTGAAAATGGGTTAAGGTTAGTTAATCAAGTGAATATGATCCTACGAATGATTATGAGGATCTAAGGGGTCAAAATTTGGGGTGCAACAGATGCCCCTATTTAAATATCTTCACTAGATGGTAATGAGAGATGACAACCCTCATAAAATCGTAGTGAAAGGTATTTAAATATAGTAAACCAGAAATTTTATCCCTTAGATCCGATGGTATGCAAAAGGACAAATGCAAATATGCCATGAATCTAAATGATGTTATATAATGCTTGAATGCACGACAGATGCAGACACTCGAGCAAATATAAAAGAACGGCAATACAACGAGTAACCACTCACGAGGACCCAACACACTGGGGAAAGATTCCAAGCGAAGTAAGCAAGATAGTTCAAACATGACTAAAGATGCTTGTTCAAGGAAATCTTTCACGCAGGGGACAACAATTCCACCAGGGAAGACACATCTTCATTGGGGAAAGGAGATATGAGCCTCACTGGGGATAACCAGATGAGGAAGTCCATCGGGGAAGATGACAATTCTTCACTAGGGAAACGAAAGAAAAGAAAAGCAAACCATATTGGGGAAGAAACCCACTAGGGAAAACTTGCTGGGGAACAATTCCACTGGGGAAGCAAAGCTTCACCGGGTAAAAGACGGAACGAAGACACGAATCTCACTAGGGATAACCAGATGAGAAAACTTCCTATAACGAAGAGTTCAAACGGGATCTACAGGAAAAGGTTAGAAACAAGACCGGATGTGCCGGGGAGGTTAGTGTCGCTACTCGAAAAAATGCATCGCGCAACGACGGGGAGGCGAAAAGAAAGGACAGAAGAGTCGCCACCGAACTTTATTTATCCCATGAGGGGAAAGGAAAATATCGAGAAAACCTTAAGAAAATAATGGATAAGATGGTCTTGCAACCAAGAACGGGTTCGGAAGCCGGTTATGCGAGGGGAAGGTATTAGCACCCCTCGCATCCATCGTACTCGATGGGAACCTTTTGTTTGTCGATGTGTGATTTTATTTGCTTAAAGATTATGCTATAAAGAGAGTGTTCCAAGGGATAGAAAGAAGGGTTTAGAAACGGTGAAAGAGAAGTAACGGGGGGAAGAAGGGAGAGAATGGACTCGGTAGGACTTCGCGGTCCTAGGCCTACGTATTCTCAACAGATATGAGAAAATCAGAGTCGACGTAGTTCGGGGAACTACAGATATTGGGGGGAATGTGCTCGGCAAGGATTGTGGCCCTTGTGCCTACGTATCTTTACTTAAAAGAAGTAAAGAATCAGAGCAGCCGTAGTTCGGCCTACGGTGTGTTGATGTTTTTTTTATGGGTGATGTTATCGTGCGCGTTCTAGCAGTTAGGCATTTCACTGCTCGCTCGTTGGAGACTTAGGCGTTACTTGTTTGCGGTAGAACGGACGTAACATATCCTTTTTGAAATGATTGATTAGTTTTCGCCACGCGAGGCAAGAAGTCACGTTTGATTGATTGGATTGTTTTTTAGGGGCGAGATAAGTCCTCGGATAGTAACCCCTACGGGTAGTACCCAATTCTTTATTTCAAAGTTTTTTGTTATAAAAAGGTGTGGCGAACGAGGCGTCTTCGTATTGAAAGACGAGTATCAAGACCACACACACTACAGTGAGTATCCTGACACTCGTAGAGGAAGAAGACTACACTCAATCCTCTCTCTTTAGTTCAATGCAAAGAGAACTTCGTTCTCTTATTAAAGACGTTTTTGGGTTTTGAATGGTAAGTGCCTTGTGACAGAGAACCCTACGGTAAATGTCAGCACTCGGGATAGGAGAAGGCCTACGCCTAACCATTCCACGACCATTCAAGTTTTTGTTGTGACAAGATTTGAAAATGCACTCGGTACAGGACCGAGGTTTTTTAGGTGACAAGGGTCGCGGAATGAAATTGTGAAAGTGAGATGGTGGATAAAGGCGTGTCTTCGTATCGAAATACGAGTTTCGAGACCACCCTCATTACAGTGGGCATCCCATCACTCGGAGAAGAAGAGATCTACACCCAATCTTCTCTCTTTAATTCGATACAAAGAGAAATCAATTTGGAAAATGGGATTTAAAGATGGGCTCGGTACGAAACCGAGGTTTTAAGAGCAAAAGGGGTGGAAGCGTCTTCGTATTGAAAGACGAGTGTCGGAACCACCCTCACTACAGTGGGCATCCCAACACTCAGAGAGGAAGAAAGTCTACACTTAATCCCCTCGTTAAATACAGAGAAATCATCCAAGATGGCTTGAAGAGTGCTAATAAGATGTAAAGTAAACAAACCCTAACAGGGGGCCAACTTCCAAGCAAGTCAAGGGTGTTGAGAATACCCAAAATTTGAAATCTTATTTCATTAAATGAAAATAATCATCATTGTGAACAATTTAAAAAAAGAATGAATCAAAAATATTAAAGTAGGCTAAAGTTATGAATTTTTGAATTTTGTATGATTAAAACAAAAATGAAAAAAAAAGAAACAATCAGAAGAAATAAAACAAAGGGCGGGGCCATGGGGAGGATCGAACCCATGCACACGCCCTTGCAAGCACACATCCCAACCACCCAACCAGGACGCGCGCGCTGACAGGGTATGGAAGAAAAAAAAGAAAAAAACAAGAAATGAAGAAATAAAATAAAAACAAAGCGAAAAAAGGCCCCCAGCTGGGCTCGAACTCAGGTCATTGGGGCGAGGCAGGATACTTAAAGGCTTGTGTTTAACCACTGGGGTGGCGATACATCCGTGTATTTATGCCACCCCATCAAATTAAGTACCAAAGCGAGGCAGATTTCTGGGCAAAACCAAGAACAAAACCAACCGCCCCCAATACGTTTTGCATCGTAACTCAACCGTACCTCAACCAAACCACGCAAACCTCATGTCAAAACTGACCAGAAAAACTAAAGGAAGAAAATGGTCATATTAGATTTTCCAAATATTGATCACATAAGAAAAATGAAGTCTTACGCAATGAGGCGTCTTGGGATACATTGTGAAACTCATGAATCCAAATTAAATACAAGCAGAGGTAGAAAACGCTTTGAGCAAGCTCCAAATACGCAAAAGAACGAATTTCAATAAGTGATTCGATCAAAAGACATTAAAACAAGAACATGATGCGTGAGTTGCGAGTGGATGAAATTTAGAAAAAAGGGGTACCATTCCACCACATAGAATCTCAACTCCTAGACTAAGTAAAAAAGGAAAGAAAAAGAAAACTTTAAGGCCTAAAGGAACTTGATTAACACAAATAGAATTTAATTCAAATAATCATACAAAACTGATTTTAATACAGGGTTCCAAACAAAAGTAGCAGCAGGTCTGCTCAAAAGTTAAACCAAATCGAATATTCTTAGGCAAACACCAACATCAGTTACTCTACAACAGGTTATATGTTTCAAACCACAAAGTGTAACAACCAAACTCACCAAAGCAAAACTAACAGCCCCTAAACATAGACCCTTCCATCAACAGCAGATCAACCAAGCATGACAGAAACTGCTACAAGCTAACACCCTCCAAATGTCCTTTTTTTCAGAATCAAGACAAACCACCAATTTAAACTGATCCACCCCAGCCTTGGCATGGACTCGTTCAGTACTTTATTCAAACACCTTCAGTGCAATATCCATTTGACAAAATACAAGCCAAGACAAAACCTTGGTATCATATTCAATGAGGCCAATGCTTGACAGTTGTTCATAGAAGTCCTCAATTGGCATAACTCACCAATCCTAAACCAAATGGTTACACACCAGGCTGGTTTATCAAGGTTGAAGGTTTTGCGTGGAAACCCTGTTAATTCAGTCAATAGCAGCAACAGAATCTTGATACAGTCACCAATCAATCCAAAAGTATGCTCCCAATGAAAGGGTACTCTAAAGAAAAGCAACACAACAGCCAAGATTTTCACAATGTTGTTGGAGCAAAAAACCTGTCATGGCGTTCTCAAACTAGAGCATCAACTAACTGGCAGAAAATCCAATGGCACTTAGATTGACCAAAACTCCCTATGGATCTGGATGCCAAATCAATCCATCAGTGTATTAAGTTTGGCAACAATCCTATGTCCTACTAAGAATCTGTAACAGACTCAAAACCTCAGCCTATAACAAACCCCCCATGACTTTTCACAAAACTAGACAGCGGGTTCGGTGTTAAAGCAGTACCA
Source organism: Lathyrus sativus (assembly GCA_963859935.3). Classification (NCBI taxonomy): domain Eukaryota; kingdom Viridiplantae; phylum Streptophyta; class Magnoliopsida; order Fabales; family Fabaceae; genus Lathyrus; species Lathyrus sativus. The sequence continues at coordinate 629,088,353 of OZ012740.1, read as the reverse complement.
TATCAGTAAAAACCAGGAATCTCCAACTATCAGTGAGTTCAACATAAACCTATGAAAAAGATTTCCCCTTTCAAACATCACTTTAACCACAACAAAACTAAAGCCTAAAGACTGTCCCACCTATTAATGGACAAGCAACAACAGGGTCCTATAGAGACCACATTAAAAACTCCCTTAACCTACCAACCAAACTGATTGCCTCTCAAGAACTTAAATGTGTTGGCAAAGATCAACAACAAAACAGACTTATCAAAATGCGAAAACAACTATCACATAGAACTCCAAAACTGTGGCAAATGGTTTATGTCACAACCAAACTTGAACACCAATCTCAAACCATTGCCAACCTACAAACAAGGCTCAAACCAAATATGGTTGATCCTCAAATGCCTAAACATGTCTAAATGCACCAGCTTAACAGAACAGCCAGCCCCAAACAGATACCTTCATCAAAGTTCTGAGTAAAACTGAGATACACAACCACAGTTAAGTTTTGCCCTAAAGACTGCCAACTCAAAAAAACCTAAACAAGAGAAAAACTCTTTTTCCCCTCAGAGCCAGCTATCAGAGGAAAAGGAAATGGAAACCTCATCTCACAACAACTTAACAACAAGCCTAACAGTCCAATGATGACCTATCCATCATAAACTCAAACACCAACACCAACTCCAAACTCAGGTCAGACAGCCAAACCCACAACAATGTTATTCAAAAAAAAAAATCCAACCAGCATAGATCCAGGCTGACCTCAAACAAGATTTAAAGCAACAGAGGCAAATATAACAACCATTAACCAAAACCTAACTGACTTGGACAACCTGAACACAAACCTTCATTAGAACACAACAGCTCCCTATTTTGTCATAACAATAACATTACCACACACATGTACATATTTTCATACCAAACATAAAACAAACAACAAGAATCAGACCTTCGTGACTAAGTCAAACAACTTCAAGCAAAGAAAGAAAACATGATTCACACAGTAACCAACATGGCACAATCTCACTCAAGAGTTAGTGAACTTCAAGATAAGAACATACTCGATGTCTAAAACCAATGATGCAAATGAAACCAGGAAGTTCATGATACTCACCTCTTGCAGCACTTTCAATAAGAACAAACAGCTTGCAACCTTGAAAAAAATAAACCTTCTTTGAGCAAAACTCGACTCTTTTCCCTTCTTGAGGCAGCCCACGAAATCTTTAGAGAGAACAAAGTCCCAGAGAAAACTCAAGACTCCTTCTGCTCATTCGCCTCCGAAAAAAAAACACTCTGGCTGCTAGGGTTTCCTACTCCCTTTAACCTTTTATATCCCAGTTCCCATTCAAAAATCTTTGCTGAGTTTTGTCTTGTTGCTTTTTGTTGGAGTGGAGAGGTAGGGACAAACTAGGGCTGCAGCAGGCCAGTGTAGAGGCTGCTTGCCCTTTCCCGGATTGGCAATGGATTCAAAAACGCCCAGAGCAAGTACCCTTTGTGGTTGGCCTCGAAATGGCAAGATTCAGTACTAGCTTCTTCATGAAAAACCAATTGGCTCCATCTTGCAATTTTGTTGGTAATTTGAAATTCCCACTTCAAACATGAAAACTAAATGCGCCAAATTAATCCTTGCGAAAAAACGGACAGGATTGGTTTTTACTTCGTTGAAAATGGTTGAGTTCTGTTCAACCTTTCCTCCCTCACGCATGGCCATTTTGCTCAAACTTTGCCCAGCCATTTGAATTGAAAACAAGGTACTTAGGAAATCTGGGGTGGGATAATCAACGGATGTATCGCCACCCCAGTGGTTAAGTCAAGCGTGTGTTATGTGTTGGATCCTTGGTTCGAATCCTGGTGGAGACAAAATCCACCCCATTTTTATTTTGAGCGCCCTTGCTTTCAAATCTTAAAATATATACTTTTCCCTTCCTTTGTTATTCACAAACGCGCGCTTGGCTGGGTGGTAAAGATGAGAGGTTGTAGATCAAAAGGTGGTGGGTTCAAACCCCACCATGTGCATTGTTTTGATTTTTTTTTATTTTTTCTTTAAGAAAATGACCTCTTTATTCTTCATCTGAAAAAAAAATATTCCCTGCCTCTGATGATTTGAGCCCAAAATTTTTTGATGAGGCCTACATACATCATACCTTTTTTTTTTGAATACGCATTTTCCTGATCCCTGTAAATGATGATATGCCATGTAAAAAAAAAAATTTTTTTTATGCAATATGCTGGTGCAGATGAAATAAAACATAAGCCAGAGAGGTTGGTCAAATTTTGGGGTACAACAGCTGCCCCTATTCAAACGGCTTGGGCCTGAAGGGATGAAAGCGAACAGCTTTCGAACATTCAGGGTAAAAGACGGTTTGAATACCAAAGAAACCAGAAATTTGCCAACCGTAGGAGAAAGAGGAACCTTACACAAAGGTCCGAAGATAATATGCATTGATCGCAAAAGATAAATTGTTGGGGAAAGCTTAACCAGACAACTCTGTGGGGAACGAGCGCCCATCGAAGGATAACATTCAAAAACATCGACCAAAAGTCGGAACACAAGCTACTAATCAAGAGTTAGGATCGCTAAGAAGAATCAACATCGACCAAAAGTCGGGAAAAGCTACTAACCCAAAGTTAGAATCGCTTAGAAAGATCATCGACCAAAAGTCGGGAAACAAGCTACTAACCAAAAGTTAGAATCGCTTAGAAAGATCATCGACCAAAATTCGGGAAACAAGCTACTAACCAAGAGTTAGAATCACTGAGAAAGATCATCATCCAAAAGTCGGGAAACAGGCTACTAACCAAGAGTTAGAATCACTGAGAAAGATTAACATCGACCAAAAGTCGGGAAACAAGCTACTAACCAAGAGTTAGAATCACTGAGAAAGATTAACATCGACCAAAAGTCGAGAAACAAGCTACTAACCAAGAGTTAGAATCACTGAGAAAGATTAACATCGACCAAAAGTCGAGAAACAAGCTACTAACCAAGAGTTAGAATCACTGAGAAAGATTAACATCGACCAAAAGTCGGGAAACAAGCTACTAACCAAGAGTTAGAATCACTGAGAAAGATCATCGACCAAAAGTCGGGAAACAAGCTACTAACTAAGAGTTAGAATCACCGAGAAAGATCATCGACCAAAAGTCGGGAAACAAGCTACTAACCAAGAGTTAGAATCACTGAGAAAGATTAACATCGACCAAAAGTCGGGAAACAAGCTACTAACCAAGAGTTAGAATCACTGAGAAAGATCATCGACCAAAAGTCGGGAAAAGTAAACTCTGTTAGGGAGAGTGATAAGATGAACACAACTGTCAATGATCTTTGCTGGAGATCTGTATTCCACACAGGCTTGATAAATATACTGATACTTGCTGAAGATACGCCTGAGAATAAAAGGATAACAACCTGGCATATGTTTCACATACGTATGTTTAGATATGGCGAAATGCTCCATACGAAATGGAAATGCTTCGCATTTGGGTAGATGTTATGCATGAATGTAGATGCAAATGGACCTCTTTAGCAAAATAAATGCTAAAGAGAAAGGGCCAACTCCGCTGGGGCAATGTCTGATATGCCTAGCGCAAGTAAACTCATGCTGGGAAAACGAGCTCTGGATAGCCTCCGAGGAACAACTGGGTAAAACTGCTCTGATAAGCACATAGTCCACCCTGCTGGGGAAATCAAATGTGAATGATTAAACAGAATAACTCTACTGGGGAAACAACAGCTGAGCGCTGTGAATTACTCTCTTCTGCTGGAGATTGAATCCACTATCTGCTAGGGATGTTGAACAAGATTTACTGGGAGATTATCCCACACTCTCTCTGCCGGGGGGTGGAGATTAACGATCTCTGCTTGGGGGCAACAATAAATAGACAAAAGTGTTGTACGGCCCACGCCAAATTGTCAATTGTGACCTTAGTTAAAAATCAAATGTCTTGATTAACAATTAGAAAAGCCCACACGTTTTATGTATGCAATTTCTTTTCTCATCAAAAATGTTAGACGTCTTTCGTAATCAAAATGGTAAAAGTAAAAACGGAAATAGAAAGCTTTTTCTGAATAGTATGTTTTATTGATGGAAGGCCTAGAAATAGGCAAATTTACATCGGACGCAACTCCTGAAAAGAGAAAGCTGCGCAAAAAGCTCATTTGCAGGAAAAGAAATACAAAATGTCGGCAATGTGGTACAGACAAACACCATGTAACGACTCATCCATGACTGGCGTGACTTCGACGTTTTCCGATACTTTAACTTCCGAAGAGAATGATTTGAAGGGGCGATCTTCGAGTTCTTCCTAGAGTCCACTATGCTTGTGATGATCAATGCGCAGGTCGCAGTCATTTGCTTCAAAATCCCTAATTTTTGCCTGAATCGCCCTTGCGGGTTTTCGATTCACCGGGATACCCATTTTTGCCAAAGTCGCCTTTTCAGGTTTTCAACTTTGCGGGTTCACATTTTCTTATATCCCTAACTTTTGCCCGAACCTATCCTTTTGTGGTTCGCCGGGATGCCCCATTCTTGCCTGGACACTCTTTTCTTTCCAGCGGGCTTTCTTAAGCAAAATATTTTTTGACTGCGTCTGCGTTCACCGGGGATGTAAAATCTTCACCATCCATAGTTGAAAGTAACAAGGCTCCTCCGGAGAACACCTTTCTCACAACATATGGCCCCTCGTAGTTGGGAGTCCATTTGCCTCTATGATCGTTTTGTGGTGGGAGAATTCGCTTCAACACTAAGTCGCCTGCCTGAAAATTCCGAGGACGTATCTTCTTATCATAGGCGTTCTTCATCCTCTTTTGATACAAACGACCGTAAGCGAGAGACGCCAATATTTTCTCATCCATCAAACTAAGTTGATTCAATCTGTTCTTTGCCCATTCTGCTTCATCTAGTTTGACATCCGCCAGTATTCTCAGAGAAGGGATCTCAACCTCCAATGGTAGAACAGCTTCCATGCCATACACCAATGAAAAAGGAGTTGCCCCAGTTGAAGTACGCACCGAAGTACGATATCCATGTAAAGCGAAGGGCAACTTCTCGTGCCAATCTTTATAAGTCACCACCATCTTTTGTACTATCTTTTTAATGTTCTTGTTAGCCGCTTCTACTGCGCCATTCATCTTCGGACGATAGGGAGAAGAATTGTGATGCTCGATTTTGAAACTCTGGCACAACTCCTTCATCATCTTGTTATTCAAATTAGAACCATTATCGGTAATGATCCTCTCGGGTATTCCATACCGACAAATGATGTCCCTTTTGATGAAACGGGCTACTACCTGCTTCGTGACATTGGCGTAAGAAGCTGCTTCGACCCATTTGGTGAAATAGTCGATAGCTACTAAGATAAAACGGTGCCCATTTGATGCGGTGGGTTCGATCTTTCCAATCATATCAATGCCCCACATGGAAAAAGGCCACGGCGACGACATGACATTCAAAGGACACGGCGGTACATGAATCTTGTCGGCATAAATTTGACATTTGTGGCATTTCTTGGCGTACTTGAAGCAATCTGATTCCATAGTTAACCAATAATATCCCGCCCTTAATAACTTTCGAGACATGGCATGTCCACCTGCATGTGTTCCGAAAGCACCTTCGTGGACCTCTTCCATAAGCAGATTTGCTTCTTTTTCGTCTACACATCTTAGTAGCACTAAGTCGTGGTTTCTTCGATAGAGCGCACCGTCCGGATTCAGGTAGAAATTGTCGGCCAATCTTCTCAAAGTCTTCTTATCTTGGGTGGATGCCCCAGGCGGGTACTCTTGGTTCTTAAGAAAGTTCCGGATGTCGTAAAACCATGGTTTACCATCAGGAGCTTCCTCTACTGCGAACACAAATGCCGGTCTATCGAGCCGCGAAATGACAATTATCGGAGCATCATTCCAGAAATTTACTTTGTACATTGAGGACAAGGTAGCCAAGGCATCAGCCATCTGATTTTCTGCTCTTGGCACATGGTGAAGCTCCACTCGATCGAAGAAAGGTAGCAACCTTCTTGCGTAGTTCATATATGGGATCAGATTAGGCTGGCGCGTTTCCCACTCCCCCTTGATTTGGTTGACCACTAAGGCTGAATCTCCATAGATATCAAGGTTCTTGATTCTCAAGTCGATTGCTTCTTCAATACCCATGATACATGCTTCGTACTCGGCCTCGTTGTTGGTACATGGGAATGCTAACCTCGCGGTGAATGGTATATGGGACCCATGGGGAGTTGTAATGATTGCCCCAATCCCACTACCGTATGAGTTAACAGCGCCGTCAAAGATTAATTTCCACTGGGAACCCAATTCCGGTCCCTCGCCCGGCAACGGCTCGTCGCAATCTTTCATTTTCAAGTACATAATGTCTTCGTCAGGAAAATCAAACTTCATTGGCTGATAATCATCGACTGGCTGCTCTGCAAGGTATTCTGACAGAACACTACCTTTAATAGCTTTTTGAGATACGTATTGAATATCATATTCTGTCAGAATCATCTGCCACCTAGCGATCCTTCCTGATAGCGCCTGCTTTTCAAACACGTACTTAATTGGGTCCATCTTTGAAATCAACATGGTTGTGTGGTTTAGCATATACTGCCTTAGGCGCTTGGCGGCCCAAGCAAGTGCGCAACAAGTCTTTTCTAACATTGAATATCTGGATTCACAGTCTGTGAACTTTTTACTCAAGTAGTAAATTGCGTGCTCCTTTCTTCCAGTCTCGTCGTGCTGACCGAGAACACAACCCATAGAATTTTCAAGAACTGTTAAGTACATTATCAACGGTCTCCCAGCCACCGAGGGCATCAGTATTGGGGGTTCTTGTAGGTATTCCTTTATTTTCTCAAATGCCTTCTGACAATTATCGTTCCAAACGACCGCCTGATCCTTCTTTAGAAGTTTAAACAATGGCTCACAAGTGGCGGTGAGGTGAGATATGAACCTTGCAATATAGTTCAACCTACCTAAGAAGCCACGAACCTGCTTCTCAGTCTTTGGTGCTGGCATTTCTTGAATTGCTTTGATCTTCGCGGGGTCAACCTCAATACCTTTCTCGCTAACGATGAACCCCAACAGCTTTCCTGACCGTACGCCGAAAGTACATTTACTTGGATTCAACCTCAATTTGAACTTCCTCAACCTCTCAAACAATTTTAGGAGATTCAACAAGTGCCCCTCCTCCGTTTGGGACTTTGCAATCATATCGTCGACATAAACTTCGATTTCGTGATGCATCATGTCATGAAAGAGTGTGACCATTGCTCGTTGATAAGTTGCCCCTGCGTTCTTCAACCCGAAAGGCATTACTTTATAGCAAAAAGTCCCCCAAGGTGTGATAAAAGTTGTTTTCTCCATATCCTCTGGCGCCATCTTAATTTGATTGTATCCGGAGAAACCATCCATGAAAGAAAACACTGAGTACTGTGCGGTGTTATCGACAAGTACGTCAATATGGGGAAGCGGGAAATCATCCTTTGGGCTTGCTCTATTCAAGTCTCTATAATCAACACACATCCTAACTTTGCCGTCCTTTTTAGGTACGGGTACGATGTTAGCGACCCAAGGAGGGTAGTTGGCCACAGCAAGAAATCCGGCATCTAACTGTTTCTGAACTTCTTCCTTGATCTTCACTGCCATATCTGGCCTGGTTCTTCTCAATTTCTGTTTGACAGGAGGACATTCCTCACGAAGAGGCAGACGATGAACCACGATATCTGCGTCAAGTCCTGGCATATCCTCATATGACCAAGCAAACACATCTTTGTACTCTTGGAGTAACTCAATCAATCGCTGCTTGACCTCATCCTGCAGTGTGGCCCCTATTCTGACCTCCTTCTTATCTTCTTCGGTTCCCAAGTTGATAACTTCAACTTCCTCCTGATGAGGCAAGATGACCTTCTCCTCTTGTCTGAGTAATCTGGCAAGCTCCTCAGGCAGGTTTTCGTCCTCCTCGATCTCTTCTTCTGCTTGAAAGATCGGATTGTCAAAGTCATACCGGGTCATAGACGAGTCCGAGTCGGTGGCATCTGAAATGTGTAACCTGCGATGATGATTTTATGCTTTTAAATGATATGCAAACAAAACGAACACAAACCACATTGCCATTTTATTGTTAAAAATGAAAACAAGAAAAACAAGGATCACAAAATCTTGAATGAAAAGACGCCTTTTAATTGATGATAAAAAGATTGTTCACATGCATAAAGATAGGGCCCTACAAATAAAGTCCATTATGCCTTGGGCAGAGCATATGGAAATACATTAATCAAGACAAATCAATTACTCTTCATAAGTCACTGTGATAACTTCCTCTACGCTCCAATTCTTCAAGCCTTGGCCGGGGACGCATGGCTGGATCCATGCGTCCATGTCGCAGTCACTATCTCCTTCCCCATCTGATATGGCGTTGATACGATCGAAGATGACCCCACTGCTAGTAAACTGAACAGGACCTTTGTAGCGAGGAGCGCTCTGTGAAGATGAAGCATACGGGTTGTACCCTAGTCCAAACTTATCCTGCTTGTTTGGGACGTTTACCACCTGCCCCCATCCTGGTGCTGATCCAGACTTCACTATGGCTTGAGCATCCTTGTAAGACGTCATAGAAACTTCTGGCGCCTTTTCTTCCACAGGTGCCTTCTCCTTGATTTGAATTGTTTCGAAAGCTTGGCATAAGGTTTCGTGAATTTCACCATCAACCTCCACATATTTGAATGAAGATAGATGGCTTACCATGATATCCTCCTCACCGCAGACAGTCACAATGCTACCGTCCACCATGTACTTCAATTTCTGGTGCAAGGTTGATGTCACAGCTTCTGCTGAGTGTATCCATGGTCGCCCCAAAAGACAACTATAAGCCGGGCTGATATCCATTACATAAAACACTGTATCAAAAACCTCCGGACCAACTTGAATTGACAGAGTCAGTTCCCCAAGTACTGACCTCCTTGTCCCATCAAAGGCTCTAACCACTAAACTGCTTGGAGTGCACACTACTCCTCGAATATCCAGTTTCATGAGGGCTTTCTTGGGTAACACATTTAATGATGACCCAGTGTCTACCAATACATGAGACAAAACAACTCCTTTACATTCGACGGAAATGTGCAGTGCCGAATTGTGATTCCTCCCCTTTGGTGTTAAATCAAAATCCGTAAATCCCAAACCATTTCCTGCATTAACATGGGCCATCACTCCCTCCAACTGGTTCACAGATATTTCTTGTGGTACATAAGCGTTATCAAGAACCTTGAGTAAAGCACTTCTGTGAGCCTCAGAACATAACAGCAACGATAAGATGGAAATCTTTGAAGGTGTCTGTTGGAGATGATCCACAATCTTATAGTCACTCTTCCTTATCACGCGCATGAACTCCTCGGTGTCCTTCAGCGCGGCCTCCTTTTCTCTAGCCTGAGAGCTTTCTTCTACTACAAATTTCCCTTTACCTTTATCATCCCTTTCTGCGTTTACTTCGGGAGGCGCAAATATTCTCCCACTCCGAGTCATTCCTCCAGCCCCTACCAAATTGTCGACCGAATCAAAAGGCGAATTCTCCAAATCCTGTTTCTGTCCGTTGTAATAGCATTCTGCTCCATAGTTCCAAGGAATGGCTTTGGAGCTCTCATAAGGTACAGGTCCCGCCTTGGTGAATATGATGGTAGGTCGCACCGGAGGCGCAGAAATAATAATTGTCTTGAAAGGGATAGAGAGGGTGGCCACCTCATCCTCTTCTTCATTGTTTAATTTTTCATCCTTCTCACAGATCTTATCAAATTGTAACAAACCGTCATCCATCATGCGCTGTATGTGATTCTTTAAATTCTCACACCCTTCAGGATGGGCAGCACATTCTTCACAGTCCTTTTCACATCCAGGAAACACCCCACCTCCTAACAGCTTGCTTTTCACAAAACTCAAAGGAGTCTTTAGCTCTTTGACATCATATACCAAGTTTAAATCTTCTCCTTCAACCACAGCATTCACTCCACCTGCCCCATGTTTCGGCATAGGATTTTGAACGACGTTGGGCGCATCGTGGTTAAAGTTGATAATTTTGTTGTCAACGAGGTCTTGCACCTTGTGCTTAAAAGCTTTACAATTGTCAATGTGGTGACCAGGAGCGCCATAGTGGAAGTCGCACCTAGCGTTGGCGTCATACCCGGGAGGGGGCTGGCCAATTAGAGGTGCCAACGTCCTTTTCTGGACCAACTCTAATTGCAGTAGGTGTTGTAGTAACTGAGAGTATGGCATTGTTGGGGTGTCAAAGTGCCTATCCACCACCCTTCTTCGGTCTGGGTATTGTCTTGGAGCAAAATTTCGCTGTTGAGGTTGCTGCTGTTGCTGCTGCAGGCGTGGCTGTTGTTGAGGTAATTGTTGCTGTTGAGGTAATTGTTGCTGAGGTGGTAATGTTGCCGGGATGGCAATACTAGCTACCTGTGATGGTTGATGATAGTAGGGTTGTTGCTGATATTGATTCTGATTCCGATTCCGATTCCTGAAACTTGACACCGCGTTTGCCTCATTTTCTCTTTTCTTAGCTCCAAAGTTCTTTCTTCCACCTCCCAAAGAAGTTCCTTCTCCTGCTTGAATTTTCCCCAACTTTATGCCGTTCTCGACTCTTTCGCCGGTGATGATCAAATCTGAGAAGCTTCCCGACATGTTACTCACCAACTTCTCGTAGTAGATTCCAGGCAATGTTCCCACGAATAGATCAATTAGTTCTCTTTCCACCATGGGAGGTTGAACCCTAGCGGCAAGCTCCCGCCACCTTTGAGCGTATTCTTTAAAACACTCATTACTCCTTTGGGATAAATTTTGCAGCTGCACTCGATTTGGTGCCAAGTCACTGTTGTATTGGTAGTGTTGGACAAAAGCCTCTGCCAAATTTTTCCAGCTTCGGATATTGACAGGTTCCAAACCCATGTACCATTCCAAGGAAGGTCCGGACAGACTGTCTTGGAAAAAGTGCATAAGCAATTTCTCATCATCAGAGTATGCAGACATTCTTCGAAAATAGGAGCGGATATGCACCTTTGGACATGTTGTTCCCTTGTACTTATCGAAGTCCGGTACTTTGAACTTTGGAGGAATCTTAAGTCCCGGAATTAGTCCCAAATTGGACATGTCAAGCCCCATAGTGTTCTGGTTTTCCAGAATGCTCTTCATCTTTTCTTCTATTTCATCAAACCTTCTATTGGTGTCGGATCGTAGCCCTCCCCCAAGGTCCCTCATGGAGAAGATATCATCCTGTTCATCTTGGTCCCATTGAGGATTCACGCTAGTAGGTATGGCGCCTGCCACAATTGGGATGGGGATTCCAGTTTGTTCTCTTCCGCCCAGAAGATTGACTATAGTTGGGCCACCGTTGACTTGCGAGGTTCCACCATTAGCAGGAGGGGGAACAGCAGCAGCCCCACCGTGCAAAACGCCACTTCCATCCACTTGAGCTATTAAAGGTTGAACCAATGTCCTTAACTGGTCCTGTCCATTGGCCACCCCCTGCATCATCTCCATGAATTGCGCCATCTTCTCACGAAACTCCAAAAGCTCGGCTTGAACCTGATCCATAATTCTCTGCTGATTTCCCCGCGTGTTATAAGAGTGTTGAGAAGTCAGCTTGCTCTTTCTCCCTATCTCTTCACTGAAATGGCAAGCGATGTGAGGTCGAGTTTCAGGGGATGCAGAATGATGCACAAGTTCATGCGAATGCTCAAGAGACTTTCGAGACCTATGATTATAACCGGTATTATAGAATTGTGAATGAACAAATAATAAAGAAAATACAATTAGACCAAAAGCAAATTCTCATTAATTTTGGGAAGATTCAATACAAACATTTGCTGACTATGCCGAATAACAATTCTCATTGCAAGGAAAACACTAAATGACTGAAAATCAAGAGTACTAAAAACTAGAATTTCTCCTTTTGGAGACGTTCTTCAAGCTTCTTCGTCTCGAACATGAACCTCCTAACCATTTGGTCGCAGAGCTGGATAAAGTGGTGAACAGAAGAGGGGATATCATTTCCTTCCAAATCTTGAATGGCGCTTTCCAACCTCCATGGGATATCTCGTATCATGAGGTTGCAGTGCTCCACCAAATTGTTGTACCTAACACGACACGTATCTAGGGTCGACTGGTAATAACAAATAGAATCCACATGGGTGTCCAGCAACTCATTGAGCTGAGCCTCTTTCTCGAGCCACTGCGCACCATCTCTTTGCAAAGCCTCAAAACGATTCCTCCACAGAAAGGCTGTTTCTTGGGCGGTCTTCAATTCTTGACACTTGTTATTCCACATGTCAGATGTGACACATGAACCCCCCAAGGCCTCCTCTTTGAGTCTTCGCTCATTTTCCGCTAGGGTCAAGGCACTTCTTAGTTGTTCCTCAAGATTCCCAATATCAGCTTCAAGATTCTCTCGTATTTCCTTTTTCTCGGCAGAGGCAATCTCAAAGAAGTGCCATGCCCTATCACAAGAAGCTTTGGTATCCTTTAGGCGCTGCCGGAGAGTTGTTAATGATGCATCAGCCCCTTCGTAACCCTGTTGGTACCTGACTCTCAAATCTGTTTCCAATTTCAGTTTCTTGCTACTCTCAACTGCTTGATCCTGTTCAAACTCCACCTTTCTTTTGTACTGACCACTCTCCACATTTGCTTGATGGACTTCATTCTGAAGGTCCTGATTTTCTTTAGTCAATTTCTCCACTACTAGCTTCAGCTTTTCATATTCTTCTATGGACACATGAGTGGGAACAGGGGGTGCTTCACGCATAGATGGCTCGGAGGGGAATGGTAATGACCTCTCAGCCACTCTAGCTAGTAACCACTGGTTGTATGGTTCTTTTGCCACACAATTCTTCGCTTTTAACTCCCTCCTCCCTTTGGCGTGAATCTTTCCCCAGGCCTTGGCGATTTTCCTGGCAAAGGCAGGATCCTCTGATGTGGATAGCAAAAAGAAACCCTGAACCTTTTCTGCCTCGGGCTCGTCTTCCATAGCATAACCCAACTGGCGTAACGCCATGACTGGATTGTAGTTAATACAACCGGCCCTACTGATCAAAGGTACATTACCGAATCCTCCGCAACTAAAAATGATTTCCACATCATAATACTCATGAGAGTACCAAGCAATATCACTAGCTTCTAGAGACATGATGCGTTGGGACCATTTTAATTCCTTCTTGTTATCCACGAACGGCCCTTTCTTTGGCAAATGAGAAGCATACCATTGATATAGTAGGTGAGAGCAGCATTGGATCATCCCTCCCTTCTTTTCACTCCTCCAATGAATGGAGTGATAAACATCGGCGAGGAGCGTGGGAATGGGATTCTTTTGTATGAAGAGAATGATAGCTGTGATGTCTACAAAATTGTCCATATTTGGAAAGAGGACAATCCCATAAATTATTAGAGCAACACTAACACCAAACCTCTCCCAATCTTCATCAGCTTTGTATTGAGTAGCCTTTTCCAGCAGAAATTTCAGTGGGAATCCTTGAACACCTCCCTTACTTGTTAGTCCCTCCTTGACTTCTTCTTTGGTGATATGAAGAGCGAGAGCAATGACAGCAGGTTTTGGTTCTTCTTCCAAACCAGTATAGACAGGTTGATCTTTAATCTTAATATTCAAAATGTGAGAATACTCCTCCAAGGTGGGAGCCAACTGGTAGTCTTGGAAAGTGAAACACCGGAGAGGCGCATCATAGAATTGAGCCATGGCATACAAGGCCCAAGTATCAACCCTAGAGTGGAGGAGATCAAGCAGCTTCCCATGTTTCCCCTGAATGTTGATCTTGAAAACTTTTGGCACTCCAACCAGAAGATCTTGAATTGATTCCAACTTTGGTTCCCTGAACTTTATGGAATTCGTGCTTCTTTTCCTTTGATCAGCCATTGAATTCACTAATACCTGAGATAATCATAGCTCTTTAAGTCTCTTGACATGCAAAATGATATGCAATGCAATGTTTAATGAATGCATATGATAATGAAACAACAACAGGATCCACGTCACAAATCCTGCAAGACAAGAACACAAGGTATTTTTCCAACGGGTGAGCAATTTACTGGTTTGAGAGGGTGTTCCAAAAGGCTTTTCAAACAACGTCCTATGCACTAACCCTCAAAAGTTTCCCATCATAACGACTACTCGTAAGACGGTACTCCTTTCAAAAGGGATGAACACAGCGTCATGTTTTAGTAACCTTTGGAATAAGGTTCTACAAAGGTCCTCAGAATCGCGGACTCCCGAGTTGAAAATAAGAATGTCATTACGACCATACGTAAGACATCATTATTCTACTGGGGTCTCATCTGAGCGGTGGGATTCGATCCAACTCAACGAGTCATAAGTCTCGTAAATCAGAAAGAAACCACCTCCTATCTTAGTGCATACTCGAAAGCTCGGGTAGAAAGCTTCATCTCACCAACCAAACAATAAACCCAACAAGTCAGAAAGAAACACAATCATAAAACAAATAGCAAAACAAATAAAGCACAAATGCCAAAAAACAAAATAGGCGTGGCTTGCTAGGTTGATTTCCCCAGCAGAGTCGCCAGCTGTCGCTACTCGAAAAAATGCATCGCGCAACGACGGGGAGGCGAAAAGAAAGGACAGAAGAGTCGCCACCGAACTTTATTTATCCCATGAGGGGAAAGGAAAATATCGAGAAAACCTTAAGAAAATAATGGATAAGATGGTCTTGCAACCAAGAACGGGTTCGGAAGCCGGTTATGCGAGGGGAAGGTATTAGCACCCCTCGCATCCATCGTACTCGATGGGAACCTTTTGTTTGTCGATGTGTGATTTTATTTGCTTAAAGATTATGCTATAAAGAGAGTTTTCCAAGGGATAGAAAGAAGGGTTTAGAAACGGTGAAAGAGAAGTAACGGGGGGAAGAAGGGAGAGAACGGACTCGGTAGGACTTCGCGGTCCTAGGCCTACGTATTCTCAACAGATATGAGAAAATCAGAGTCGACGTAGTTCGGGGAACTACAGATATTGGGGGGAATGTGCTCGGCAAGGATTGTGGCCCTTGTGCCTACGTATCTTTACTTAAAAGAAGTAAAGAATCAGAGCAGTCGTAGTTCGGCCTACGGTGTGTTGATGTTTTTTTTATGGGTGATGTTATCGTGCGCGTTCTAGCAGTTAGGCATTTCACTGCTCGCTCGTTGGAGACTTAGGCGTTACTTGTTTGCGGTAGAACGGACGTAACATATCCTTTTTGAAATGATTGATTAGTTTTCGCCACGCGAGGCAAGAAGTCACGTTTGATTGATTGGATTGTTTTTTAGGGGCGAGATAAGTCCTCGGATAGTAACCCCTACGGGTAGTACCCAATTCTTTATTTCAAAGTTTTTTGTTATAAAAAGGTGTGGCGAACGAGGCGTCTTCATATTGAAAGACGAGTATCAAGACCACACACACTACAGTGAGTATCCTGACACTCGGAGAGGAAGAAGACTACACTCAATCCTCTCTCTTTAGTTCAATGCAAAGAGAACTTCGTTCTCTTATTAAAGACGTTTTTGGGTTTTGAATGGTAAGTGCCTTGTGACAGAGAACCCTACGGTAAATGTCAGCACTCGGGATAGGAGAAGGCCTACGCCTAACCATTCTACGACCATTCAAGTTTTTGTTGTGACAAGATTTGAAAATGCACTCGGTACAGGACCGAGGTTTTTTAGGTGACAAGGGTCGCGGAATGAAATTGTGAAAGTGAGATGGTGGATAAAGGCGTGTCTTCGTATCGAAATACGAGTGTCGAGACCACCCTCATTACAGTGGGCATCCCATCACTCGGAGAAGAAGAGATCTACACCCAATCTTCTCTCTTTAATTCGATACAAAGAGAAATCAATTTGGAAAATGGGATTTAAAGATGGGCTCGGTATGAAACCGAGGTTTTAAGAGCAAAAGGGGTGGAAGCGTCTTCGTATTGAAAGACGAGTGTCGGAACCACCCTCACTACAGTGAGCATCCCAACACTCGGAGAGGAAGAAAGTCTACACTTAATCCCCTCGTTAAATACAGAGAAATCATCCAAGATGGCTTGAAGAGTGCTAATAAGATGTAAAGTAAACAAACCCTAACAGGGGGCCAACTTCCAAGCAAGTCAAGGGTGTTGAGAATACCCAAAATTTGAAATCTTATTTCATTAAATGAAAATAATCATCATTGTGAACAATTTAAAAAAAGAATGAATCAAAAATATTAAAGTAGGCTAAAGTTATGAATTTTTGAATTTTGTATGATTAAAACAAAAATGAAAAAAAAAGAAACAATCAGAAGAAATAAAACAAAGGGCGGGGCCATGGGGAGGATCGAACCCATGCACACGCCCTTGCAAGCACACAGCCCAACCACCCAACCAGGACGCGCGCGCTGACAGGGTATGGAAGAAAAAAAAGAAAAAAAACAAGAAATGAAGAAATAAAATAAAAACAAAGCGAAAAAAGGCCCCCAGCTGGGCTCGAACTCAGGTCATTGGGGCGAGGCAGGATACTTAAAGGCTTGTGTTTAACCACTGGGGTGGCGATACATCCGTGTATTTATGCCACCCCATCAAATTAAGTACCAAAGCGAGGCAGATTTCTGGGCAAAACCAAGAACAAAACCAACCGCCCCCAATACGTTTTGCATCGTAACTCAACCGTACCTCAACCAAACCACGCAAACCTCATGTCAAAACTGACCAGAAAAACTAAAGGAAGAAAATGGTCATATTAGATTTTCCAAATATTGATCACATAAGAAAAATGAAGTCTTACGCAATGAGGCGTCTTGGGATACATTGTGAAACTCATGAATCCAAATTAAATACAAGCAGAGGTAGAAAACGCTTTGAGCAAGCTCCAAATACGCAAAAGAACGAATTTCAATAAGTGATTCGATCAAAAGACATTAAAACAAGAACATGATGCGTGAGTTGCGAGTGGATGAAATTTAGAAAAAAGGGGTACCATTCCACCACATAGAATCTCAACTCCTAGACTAAGTAAAAAAGGAAAGAAAAAGAAAACTTTAAGGCCTAAAGGAACTTGATTAACACAAATAGAATTTAATTCAAATAATCATACAAAACTGATTTTAATACAGGGTTCCAAACAAAAGTAGCAGCAGGTCTGCTCAAAAGTTAAACCAAATCGAATATTCTTAGGCAAACACCAACATCAGTTACTCTACAACAGGTTATATGTTTCAAACCACAAAGTGTAACAACCAAACTCACTTAAGCAAAACTAACAGCCCCTAAACATAGACCCTTCCATCAACAGCAGATCAACCAAGCATGACAGAAACTGCTACAAGCTAACACCCTCCAAATGTCCTTTTTTTCAGAATCAAGACAAACCACCAATTTAAACTGATCCACCCCAGCCTTGGCATGGACTCGTTCAGTACTTTATTCAAACACCTTCAGTACAATATCCATTTGACAAAATACAAGCCAAGACAAAACCTTGGTATCATATTCAATGAGGCCAATGCTTGACAGTTGTTCATAGAAGTCCTCAATTGGCATAACTCACCAATCCTAAACCAAATGGTTACACACCAGGCTGGTTTATCAAGGTTGAAGGTTTTGCGTGGAAACCCTGTTAATTCAGTCAATAGCAGCAACAAAATCTTGATACAGTCACCAATCAATCCAAAAGTATGCTCCCAATGAAAGGGTACTCTAAAGAAAAGCAACACAACAACCAAGATTTTCACAATGTTGTTGGAGCAAAAAACCTGTCATGGCGTTCTCAAACTAGAGCATCAACTAACTGGCAGAAAATCCAATGGCACTTAGGTTGACCAAAACTCCCTATGGATCTGGATGCCAAATCAATCCATCAGTGTATTAAGTTTGGCAACAATCCTATGTCCTACTAAGAATCTGTAACAGACTCAAAACCTCAGCCTATAACAAACCCCCCATGACTTTTCACAAAACTAGACAGCGGGTTCGGTGTTAAAGCAGTACCATATCAGTAAAAACCAGGAATCTCCAACTATCAGTGAGTTCAACATAAACCTATGAAAAAGATTTCCCCTTTCAAACATCACTTTAACCACAACAAAACTAAAGCCTAAAGACTGTCCCACCTATTAATGGACAAGCAACAACAGGGTCCTATAGAGACCACATTAAAAACTCCCTTAACCTACCAACCAAACTGATTGCCTCTCAAGAACTTAAATGTGTTGGCAAAGATCAACAACAAAACAGACTTATCAAAATGCGAAAACAACTATCACATAGAACTCCAAAACTGTGGCAAATGGTTTATGTCACAACCAAACTTGAACACCAATCTCAAACCATTGCCAACCTACAAACAAGGCTCAAACCAAATATGGTTGATCCTCAAATGCCTAAACATGTCTAAATGCACCAGCTTAACAGAACAGCCAGCCCCAAACAGATACCTTCATCAAAGTTCTGAGTAAAACTGAGATACACAACCACAGTTAAGTTTTGCCCTAAAGACTGCCAACTCAAAAAAACCTAAACAAGAGAAAAACTCTTTTTCCCCTCAGAGCCAGCTATCAGAGGAAAAGGAAATGGAAACCTCATCTCACAACAACTTAACAACAAGCCTAACAGTCCAATGATGACCTATCCATCATAAACTCAAACACCAACACCAACTCCAAACTCAGGTCAGACAGCCAAACCCACAACAATGTTATTCAAAAAAAAAAATCCAACCAGCATAGATCCAGGCTGACCTCAAACAAGATTTAAAGCAACAGAGGCAAATATAACAACCATTAACCAAAACCTAACTGACTTGGACAACCTGAACACAAACCTTCATTAGAACACAACAGCTCCCTATTTTGTCATAACAATAACATTACCACACACATGTACATATTTTCATACCAAACATAAAACAAACAACAAGAATCAGACCTTCGTGACTAAGTCAAACAACTTCAAGCAAAGAAAGAAAACATGATTCACACAGTAACCAACATGGCACAATCTCACTCAAGAGTTAGTGAACTTCAAGATAAGAACATACTCGATGTCTAAAACCAATGATGCAAATGAAACCAGGAAGTTCATGATACTCACCTCTTGCAGCACTTTCAATAAGAACAAACAGCTTGCAACCTTGAAAAAAATAAACCTTCTTTGAGCAAAACTCGACTCTTTTCCCTTCTTGAGGCAGCCCACGAAATCTTTAGAGAGAACAAAGTCCCAGAGAAAACTCAAGACTCCTTCTGCTCATTCGCCTCCGAAAAAAAAACACTCTGGCTGCTAGGGTTTCCTACTCCCTTTAACCTTTTATATCCCAGTTCCCATTCAAAAATCTTTGCTGAGTTTTGTCTTGTTGCTTTTTGTTGGAGTGGAGAGGTAGGGACAAACTAGGGCTGCAGCAGGCCAGTGTAGAGGCTGCTTGCCCTTTCCCGGATTGGCAATGGATTCAAAAACGCCCAGAGCAAGTACCCTTTGTGGTTGGCCTCGAAATGGCAAGATTCAGTACTAGCTTCTTCATGAAAAACCAATTGGCTCCATCTTGCAATTTTGTTGGTAATTTGAAATTCCCACTTCAAACATGAAAACTAAATGCGCCAAATTAATCCTTGCGAAAAAACGGACAGGATTGGTTTTTACTTCGTTGAAAATGGTTGAGTTCTGTTCAACCTTTCCTCCCTCACGCATGGCCATTTTGCTCAAACTTTGCCCAGCCATTTGAATTGAAAACAAGGTACTTAGGAAATCTGGGGTGGGATAATCAACGGATGTATCGCCACCCCAGTGGTTAAGTCAAGCGTGTGTTATGTGTTGGATCCTTGGTTCGAATCCTGGTGGAGACAAAATCCACCCCATTTTTATTTTGAGCGCCCTTGCTTTCAAATCTTAAAATATATACTTTTCCCTTCCTTTGTTATTCACAAACGCGCGCTTGGCTGGGTGGTAAAGATGAGAGGTTGTAGATCAAAAGGTGGTGGGTTCAAACCCCACCATGTGCATTGTTTTGATTTTTTTTTATTTTTTCTTTAAGAAAATGACCTCTTTATTCTTCATCTGAAAAAAAAATATTCCCTGCCTCTGATGATTTGAGCCCAAAATTTTTTGATGAGGCCTACATACATCATACCTTTTTTTTTTTGAATACGCATTTTCCTGATCCCTGTAAATGATGATATGCCATGTAAAAAAAAAATTTTTTTTTATGCAATATGCTGGTGCAGATGAAATAAAACATAAGCCAGAGAGGTTGGTCAAATTTTGGGGTACAACAGCTGCCCCTATTCAAACGGCTTGGGCCTGAAGGGATGAAAGCGAACAGCTTTCGAACATTCAGGGTAAAAGACGGTTTGAATACCAAAGAAACCAGAAATTTGCCAACCGTAGGAGAAAGAGGAACCTTACACAAAGGTCCGAAGATAATATGCATTGATCGCAAAAGATAAATTGTTGGGGAAAGCTTAACCAGACAACTCTGTGGGGAACGAGCGCCCATCGAAGGATAACATTCAAAAACATCGACCAAAAGTCGGAACACAAGCTACTAATCAAGAGTTAGGATCGCTAAGAAGAATCAACATCGACCAAAAGTCGGGAAAAGCTACTAACCCAAAGTTAGAATCGCTTAGAAAGATCATCGACCAAAAGTCGGGAAACAAGCTACTAACCAAAAGTTAGAATCGCTTAGAAAGATCATCGACCAAAATTCGGGAAACAAGCTACTAACCAAGAGTTAGAATCACTGAGAAAGATCATCATCCAAAAGTCGGGAAACAGGCTACTAACCAAGAGTTAGAATCACTGAGAAAGATTAACATCGACCAAAAGTCGGGAAACAAGCTACTAACCAAGAGTTAGAATCACTGAGAAAATTTTTTTATGCAATATGCTGGTGCAGATGAAATAAAACATAAGCCAGAGAGGTTGGTCAAATTTTGGGGTACAACAGTTAGTATCCACTAATTCTCCGAGACTCGACTGGAAAAGAAAAACTTCAACTGGGGAGACTGGTGACGACCAAAATAAAAAATAGCTCCTAAACAGTGCTAGTTTCCACTAGACTTACTGAGGATATGGTGACGACCAAATCAAAAACGGTTTCCAAGAATTGCTAAATATCACTAGACTTCCTGGGGATATGGTAACAACCAAATCGAAGTTCCAATTAAAATTGGGAATTCCAAATAATGTTGTTAAAACAACAGGACTTCGGCCAGGAAAGTTGGTAACAATCAACTTTCGGTACTAAAAACGATTAGTTTTCAAGCAACGCCAGTAACCACTAGACTTAGAGGGGACTGGTGATAACCAAATCAGGATATACCAATAACAATTGGTTTTGGATGATGCTAGTAACCACTAGACTTAACTGGAGAATTTGGTAACGACCGAATCCAGGGAGACCAATGACCATTGGATTTTCAAGGAGTTTGGTAACGACCAGACCAATGTGGTGATAACAATCTGATTTAATCGATGCCAATAGTCATTGGACTTAGACCGATTGGTGATGACCAACTCAGGTATACCAATAACGATTGGTTCTGGATAATGCTAGTAACCACTAGATTTTCCAAACGAGGCTAGTGACCACTAGACTTATAGAGATTTGTAATAACCGAATCAAGAGGTGCCAATAACAATTGGGTATGAAGGTAATATTAGTAACGACTAGGTTCAGGAAGAATGGTAAAAACCGAATCAAATGGGTACCAATAACAATTGGATTTGAGGGTGATGCCAATAATTATTGGACTTTAGGGAATTTTGGTGGCGACCAACTCCAGTATCAATGACCATTGGTTTTTAGGAGGCAATACTAGTAACCACTAGATTTTTAGCACATATTGGTGAAAACCGAATCAAAAGGACTCCAATAACAATTGGTTCGCTTTATAACAGAATCAGTAACAACTGGGTTTGGAAAATGGTTGGTGACGACCAAATCAAGGTACCAAACATAATTAGTCCCGAACACGTGCTAGTGACTACTAGTCTTTCAAAGATTATTGGTGACGACCAAATCAAAGATGAATATTGGTAACAACCCCCCATTTGTGTAAATTGGATATTGCTAGTCACCACTAGCTTCCCAGAGAAGATAAGGGAACCCTAGGATGTCAACTTTGAAGCGAATTTGTTACAACAGATCAAGGATAATGGTAACAACCGGAGGATCTCAAAGGCAACAGCCAAACAAGCAAAAACCAAGACCAAAATGCAAACAAATGCGTATGCTGGCATGATGATGTATGTAAAATGCAGACCGACCCGCAGGAACAAAGGAAAGCAAAACAAAGAAAAACATAGAGAGTACTCATCACGCTGAGTTTCAAAATGCTTCAAATCAGGCGACACTTTCTTCTTCGGCATAGATAACGATCTTTCCCAATAACATCCTCGTAATTCTGCAGAGAAGAAGTCTTGGCTTAAAAGTCGGTATTGCTGTCGGACGCATCTAGTTTGGTCGAAGGTAACAACAAACTTCCACAACTTTGAGAACTGTGTAATGTTATCAGATTACCTCTAGAACTTTTTAATCATTTTATCAAATTGTGCTTCCCCCTTTTTTTTTAAACAAAATTTAAGTTTCCAAAACACTTTGCTTTCATGAAAATTCTTATTAACGAATAAGTGAATTTGCATAACAAAAACAGAGGATCATAACAATGATTTGGCCAAAAATCTGATTTTATTGATAGACAAGAACTTTATAAAGGGTAAAGCCTTGGGAACTTTATAAGTTTGAAAAATGGCAAACAGAAAAGGTTACAGAATCCCATAATAATTCGGTCCTTTTAACTGTCAGCTCACTTGCTTCGCTGCTTCTGACGAGAATGACAGACGTTGATCTTTCTTCTGATACCTTGCACAAGACTCTGCCCCGACGTCCACTAGCTTTTAAACATTGGGCTTTCATCTTGTTGAAGCACTGGATTCTCCTTTCTAGGGCTTCTGCTTCAAGCGTAGTATTTTCTCACTACATCTGAGTTGATGGGATACTTGACTTGTTCGCCATCCATAGTTTCAAGAATTAAAGATCCTCCGGAGAAGACAGTTTTTACAACAAAAGGGCCGTCGTAGTTGGGCATCCATTTGTCGCGCACATCTTTTTGAGTTGGTAGGATTTTTCTAAGCACGAGCTCTCCTTCCCTATACTCTTTGGGACAAACCTTCTTGTTGAACGCTCTGATCATCCTCTGTTGATATATTTGACTGTGACACATGGCCGTCATTCTTTTCTCATCAATGAGGTTCAATGAGTCAAATATGTCTTTTATCCATTCGTCTTCATCAAGCTTTGCTTCCGTCAAGATCTTTAAAGAAGGTATTTTGACTTCAATGGGTAGCACAACATCCAGCCCATACACTAAGGAAAAGGGAGTTGCCCCTGTCGAAGTGTGCACTGATGTTCAGTATCCATGAAGAGCAAATGGTAACATCTCGTGCCAATCTTTGTAAGTTACGACCATCTTTTGTACTATCTTTTTGATATTTTTGTTTGCAGCTTCAACTGCACCATTCATCTTGGGTCTGTAAGAAGACGAATTGTGATGTTTGATCTTGAAATCGTCACAAAGTTCCTTCATCGTTTTGTTGTTCAGATTCGACCCATTATTAGTGATGATCTGGTTAGGGATACCATATCGACAGATCATCTTCTTTTTGATGAAGCGAGCAACCACTTGCTTTGTCACGTTCACATATGACGCTGCTTCCACCCATTTGGTGAAGTAATCAATTGCAACAAGGATGAAGCGATGGCCATTGGAATCTTTTGGCTCTATTGCCCCAATCATATCTATGCCCCACATTGCAAAAGGCCATGGTGATGTCATCACGTTGAGAGGATATGGAGGGACATGCACTTTATCAGCATAGACTTGACATTTATGACACTTTCGAGCGAAGAGTATGTAGTCCGTCTCTAAAGTTAACCAGAAGTAGCCTGCTTTTAAGATTTTCTTAGCCATGGCGTGGCCGTTGGCATGGGTGCCGAAGGTTCCTTCGTGTACTTCAGTCATTATGAGATTCGCCTCGTTTTCATCGACACATCGGAGTAAAACCATGTCATGATTTCTTTTGTACAAGGTACCATTGCTGATGAAGAATTTAGATGACAATCTTCGTATTGATCTTTTGTCAATTGTGAACGCGTCAGCGGGATACTCTTGATTTTGAAGAAAATTCTTGATATCGTGAAACCACAACTTCTCATCAGATTCTTCATCTATTATCATGACGTATGCGGGTACTGTCCTTCTTTCGATGCGAATCAGAGGTGCCTCGTTGACAAACTAGACCTTCCACATTGATGCCGTCATGGCTAGCACATCGGCAATGTGATTTTCTGCTCTTGGTACATGCTTGAAGGTAATTTCATCAAAATATTCATCCATCTCCAAGATATGAGTCTTGTAAGGGATCAACTTTTCATCCCTAGTTTCCCATTCTCCTTTGAGTTGGTAGATCACTAAAGCAGAATCACCAATCACTTCCAAGATTTTGATGCGAAGATCGATGGAAGCTTCCAACCCTAAGATGCAGGCTTCATACTCGGTTATATTGTTTGTACATGAGAAACAAAGTCGGGCTGTGACGGCAGTGTACCCTCCAGTTGGATTTTTTAGAATAGCTCCGACACCGTGTCCCTTCTTGTTTGACGCTCCATCGAACATCATTTCCCAGCGGGATCCAGGCTCGGGACCTTCTTCCGGACCAGGCTCTGGTTTTGTGCGTTGAATATACATCACGTCTTCATCAGGAAAATCAAATTTGAGTGGTTGATAATCCTCCATGGGGTGCTCTACGAGGTGTTCTGACAAGACACTTCCTTTGATAGATTTTTTAGCAACATATTGAATGTCGTACTCTGATAAGAGCATATGCCATCGGGCTAATCTTCCTGTTTGAGCTGGCTTTTCAAAGATGTACTTGATGGGGTCCATCTTAGAAATCAGCATCGTAGTGTGACAAATCATGTACTGTCTCAGACGCTTGGCGGCCCATGCTAACGCACAACAGGCTTTTTCCAGGGGAGAGTAATGACTCTCGCAATCGGTGAACTTCTTGCTCAGATAGTAGATTGTGTGTTCTTTCTTTCCGGACTCGTCAGTTTGGCCTAAGACACAACCCATTAAATCTTCTAGTACTGTCATATACATGAACAAAGGTCTTCCGGGTACAGGAGGAATCAGCACCAGAGGTTCTTGTAAGTACTGCTTGATCTTCTCAAATGTGGCTTGACAGTTTTCATTCCATACTACTGTTTGATATTTTCGTAACAACTTGAAGATCGGCGTGCAAGTGGGAGTCAGATTGGAGATGAATCTGGAGATGTAATTCAGACGTCCGAGGAAGCCTCTGACTTGTTTCTCAGTTTTGGGAGCAGGCATCTCCTGAATTGCTTTAACTTTGTCGAGGTCTACTTTGATTCCTCGTTGACTAACAATGAAACCAAGTAACTTGCCTGAGCGAACTCCGAAGGTGCATTTTGTTGGATTTAACCTTAGTTGATACTTTCAGAGTCTCTCGATAGCTTCAGCAGATGATCCAAGTGGTCTTCTTCACTTTGGGATTTTGCGATCATATCATCCACGTATACTTCGATTTCTTTGTGCATCATATCATGAAAGAGTGTGACCATGGCCCTTTGATATGTTGCCCCTGCGTTCTTCAAACCAAAAGGCATGACCTTATAACAATAGTGTTGGATTATTTAATTCAGCGTCTCCCTGAGGGATTCGATGGGCTTAACATCCTACCCATGGGCGCCTACACAGGTGTGTTAGGTGGGCTAGGTAGGCCCCTTGGGGTTCACTTTAAGAAAGATAGTTGCACCCTGACTAACAGCAATTGCTTTTGGCCTAGTGGTAAGCGCTTGATCCTACAAGTGGTATCAGAGCAAGGTCATGGGTTCGAATCCCCCCGGCTGACACTGGGGGGGGGGGGGAGATTGTTGGATTATTTAATTCAGCATCTCCCTAAGGGATTCGATGGGCTTAACATCCCACCCATGGGCGCCTACACAGGTGTGTTAGGTGGGCTAGGTAGGCCCCTTGGGGTTCACTTTAAGAAAGATAGTTGCACCCTGACTAACAGCAATTGCTTTTGTCCTAGTGGTAAGCGCTTGATCCTACAAATAGGTGCCCCAGGGTGTGATGAAGGTTGTTTTCTCCATGTCATCTGGATCCATTTTTATTTGATTATAACCAGAAAATCCGTCCATGAATGAGAATACTGCGAAGCTTGCTATATTATCTACCAAAGTGTCAATATGTGGTAGAGGGAAGTCGTCCTTTGGACTTGCTTTGTTTAAATCCCTGTAATCGACGCACATTCTGACCTTGCCATCCTTCTTCGGGACTGGTACAATGTTTGCCACCCATTCTGGATATTTAGATACCGCTAAAAAGCCTACATCAATCTGTTTCTTGACCTCGTCTCGGATTTTAAGAGCCATGTATAGTCTTGACCTGCGAAGCTTTTGTTTGACCGGAGGACACTCTGGCTTCAGGGGGAGCTTGTGCATAACAATGTCAGTATCCAACCCTGGCATATATTGGTAAGACCAAGCAAATATGTCGACATAATCTTTGAGGATCGCTATCAGCTTGTCTTTGATCTCTGGCCTTAATGATGCCCCAATCTTGACTTCTCTTTTTTCTTCTTCTGACCCCAAGTTGATGATTTCAGTCTGCTCTTTATGGGGCTAAAGATAAACATCTTTGTATTCCGCCATTCTCTTCAGCTCTTCTAGGACTTCTAACTCTTCGTCATTCTCTTCTTCAGCTTGAAAGACAGATGTACCGCTAGTAGAAGGAGCCGAAGGATCATAGGATTCTGCGGTTGAAGGAGGTATTTTGCATGTTTCATTTGGAACAATTAGACACACACACACACACACACAGACATGCAGATGAAGGATTGTTTTTTTTTTATTTTTCAAAAAGATTGCCATTTTTCTTTTAACAAAAAGAGTTAAAATGATGCGCAAAACAATAAGCAAGAGTTTTAACAAAAACACTTTTTCATTAATGATTTTCAAATTTTGCAAAATGGCCCAATACAAAATAATTCGCAGGCCTTGGGCAAGACCAGGAATTTTAAAGAAAAACACAAAGCTAACAAGCAGAGTGAATTACTCTAAAGGTAAAAAGATGGGAACTTCCACAACCTCCTAGTTGCGCAAAGCTGCTCCTCCCCTAGTTATTAGATGATCCAGATTACCATCTTCATCTTCAGCAATAATGACGTTGACCTGCATGCCGCCACTAGTGAATATCTCATTCAAAGACTTCTTCTTCATGGTGCTTTCTTCTGCCTCGCCTTCTAGAGTTGGTTTGTAACCCAACCCTTGTCGATCATTTTTGGCTCGAGCATTGACTTCGATGACCTCTCCCCATCCCAATGGGACTCCACCTTTCAGTGCCGCCTTAATACTTTGAACAAAGGTAAATGATGGCCCACGGGTTATGTCCGATTCATCAACTAGAACAGTGTGAGCTATTTCTAGTGCTTAGAAGGTCGTCTTGGGGGAATCTTCATCAGCCTCAATATACCGGAATGATGATAAGTTGCTCACCATTAAGTCTTCTTCTCCATGAACGATGACCAACTGGTCATCCACAACAAACTTCATTTTTTGGTGGAGAGTAGAAGTAACAGCGCCAGCTGCGTGAATCCATGGTCTTCCCAGTAAACAACTGTAGATCGGATTAATGTCCATCACCTGAAAGGTGACTTCGAAGATTTGTGGTCCAACCAGGATAGGAAGATTAACTTTTCCTATCACAGCTCTCCTGGATCCATCAAATGCCTTGACTATGAGAGAAGTTGGTCTCATGGTAGCACCTTGATACGCCAGCTTGGCCAATGTCCTTTTAGGCATTACGTTGAGTGATGATCCTGTGTCAACGAGAACTCGGGACATTGTATCCTCTTCACATTTGACCGACATATGTAGAGCACGATTGTGCTTACGCTTCTCAGCTGTCAGATCATTGTCGTTAAAAATCAATGTGTTGCAGGCAGTGATATTTGCTACAATGGAGTCAAACTGCCCCACTGTAATATCTTTAGTAACGTGGGCTTGTGTCAGGATTTTGAGCAAAGCTTGACGGTGCGCCGGAGAGCTTAAAAGCAAAGCCATAACCGAGATCTTAGATGGTGTTTGATTTAGTTGGTCCACCACCCTATAATCACTTCATTTGATGATTCTCAAGAATTCTTCTTCATCGTTTTTGAGACTTTCTTTTCCTTTAACTAAAGGTTCTTTAGCGACGACTGCCTCTGGAACGGGCTTCTGGGGAACAGGAGCTTTTTGAACAGAAATTGCTGGTGGAGGAGCCACATTATATGTCCGAGGTTGGTAGATGCGACCACTCCGGGTCATTTTGCTTCCACCGGCAATGTTAGCCACATTTGCTGGTTTCTTTTCTTTGAAGATCCCCTCGCACCATGAATAATCTTGTTTTGGTGTCACAGCTCTTGGGTGAGTTTTGGATCCTCCCCTCGGTTTAAACCTGGTCTGTCCCCTCCCGAATTTCGGGGGTGCATCGTCACAGAATACCGGCCAGACGTTCTTGTAGTTATTGTTGTTGTTATCATTCCTGAATACAGCTCTTTTGTTGGGCTTTTTTGGCATGTTAAACACAGGTTCGATGACTGCCACATCTTCCTCCTTTTTCCGGTGAGCGATTTCTATCATCCCCTGTTCAATCATTGCCTGGATGTCTTTTTTCATAGCGTCACAACCCTCAGGATTCAACATGCATTCTTTGCAATCTTCGTGAGATGTCTTAAGAGACCATGCCTGAGCAAGGCGTTTGTGTAGGTCTGCCAATGGCACTTTGATCTCACCAACAATGGTAACTTTCTTGTCTTCTGACCCCCAACCTTCTTCAGTAATGGCATTGAATCCACCATGATTTGGCAGAAGGTTACTCTTTACGTTGGGATGGTTATCTTCGAAGGACAGAATTCTTTTTTCAATCAATTCACGCACAAGATGCTGAAGGGCGAAGCAACCTTCGAGATTGTGTCCTGGAGCATTCTCATGAAATAGGCAGCGAGCATTTGCATTGTAATAGAACAAGAGTGGATTAGGTGGAGCACCTAATTTTGTTGTTTTGACCAGCCCTCTTTCTATTAACATGGGAAACAGATTGGTGTAGCTCATCGGAATAGGCTGTATTTTTGGCCTATTTGTTTGATAATTCACCCTCGGAGCCCTGTTCTGCGGCTGTTGACCTTGCGGCTGCTGGTATTATTGTTGATTATTGGAGTGATATTGTGGCTGATTGTTGGGGTGATATTGATGTTGGTTGCCAGACTGATACTGGTGCTGATTACTGGATGCCCCAGGCTGGGGACCATGCTGTGATGAAGGTTGAAAAACCGGAGTTACCGCTGCTACATATGATGGATGGTACTGTTGGCGATGGCTTCTGGAGTTTTGTACTTTCTTCCCATACGTGATCGCACTCACCTCTCCCTCTTTTTTTCTTGTGAAAATTGCTGACTGGCTTCTTTGTTGTGCTGGCGCTTGAAGTAATATTTGGAGTGGTCACTTTTCCACTCTTTAAACCTACTTCCACTTTGACCCCCACTGCCACAATATCAGAGAAATTTGTTGTGACACTGCTGATCAATCGTTCATAGAATTCTGGCCGAACTGTATCCACAAACCAGTCTGCCAACTCCTTTTCAGTAAGGGGATGCTCTACTTGTGCTGCAGTTCCGCGCCATCTTTGCGCATACTCCTTAAAGGTTTCAGTATTTTTCTGCGTCATGCTGAGAAGCTGACGACGGTCGGGAGCTAAGTCCATGTTGTACTTGTACTGTTGAATAAAAGCATCTGAAAGGTCTTGGAAACTGTGGATCTTCGCTTGGTCTAAACTAAGATACCACTTAGCCTAAGCTCCTTTAAGACTATCTTGGAAACAGTGTACTAACAACTTGTCATTTTCAATATGCGGAGCCATTCGCCTACAGTACATGATTAGGTGTACTTTAGGACAAGTGGTCCCCTCATATTTGTCGAATACTGGCATTTTAAATTTCTGAGGAAATACCAATCCAGACACCAGACATAGGTCCTTGGCATCATATCCAAAGACATGGCTTCCTTCGATGGCCCTCATCCTCTTGGCCATGATGTCCATTTCTACCCTTAATTTTTCGTGTTTTTCGACTTCGGCTTCAGAACCGTCGGGTATATCAAAGATTGGCTGTTGATTGGCGAAAACAGGTCGTATTATAGTGGGTCCACCCGCCTGAGTGAAAATAGGATTTCTGATTGTTGAGTCGAACAGGGGATTGAGACTCGAAGACTGCATATTGTTGAATGGTGGCACAAAATCTCGGGACATGCCATAGGGAAATTCTGCAGTAGTAACAGGAGTTACTGTGACATTGGCCGCTGCTGTGGCAACTTCGGAGATTACTGTAGGTTGTGTGTCCATCTTTGCCTTGATTATGTTGAGAACTTCCATAATCTGGCTGACGTCCCCTTTGATCCCTTCAATGTCGTTATCCATTTGATCGAACCTCTGGTCATTATCTGCCATCTTCTTTTGAGCTCAGGATCGTGTGTTATATCTGTGAGTATTCAGCGTGACTCCTTCTCTCTTTTCTCTGAACAAGAACAAAGGATGAGCTGCGGAACCCAGATGCAAGACTGATGTAAGATGACATGTGAATGCAAATGCAAATGCGGATGCATAAACCATTCAAGGAAAAACAAATTTTTCTTTTTTTGTTTACAAACAAAAAGTTAGAGCAACATGTAACAACATGCTTAAAAAGCGTTTTTCATTTGATAGCTGAAAATCTATTACAATAGGGTGGCCCTTGCTAAAAAGCAAGACCTTTCTTACAAGAAAATGAAAGTAAATGCAACAAATAGGATTTCAATCCTTTTAGGGAAAGCAGGGAAATGGTGAAACAAAGATCAATCTAACAAGATGATCCTTTTCCTTCTTGGACTCTAACATGAACTTGGTCCTGGCGGATAATTTCCCACAGGTCTTCGTTCTCTCTTTGCGCTTTGGTAAAAGCGTATTTTAGCTCTTCCCTAGTTGTGGGAACCTCAGGCTCCATGGTTATCTCATAATCATGAGTATAGAACATGGTCAAGGCAATTTCTTTTGACCATAGCAGGTACCCTCTGGTAGTTAAACAACTTGCATTCTCCATTGGGGTTAGGCCCAAGAGGTGTGGATCTCTTTGAGCGTATTGAGTATTAGCTTCTAGTTCTCGGTTGCGACCAGTTTCGCAGAAGCAAGGTCTCAACAGTTCTGGTTCGGGCTCTGGTCCGGTAGGATACCCATATTGACACCGGGCAAGGACAAGATTGTAGGTGATAACCCCTTCTGTCCCAATGAGAGGAACATTGGGGAAATATCCGTAACTAGGAATCATGACTTGGTCACCGAGGCTGGTGTCATACCATGTGATGTCATGGTGCCTGAGAGTGACGAGTTTAGAAAAACCCATGCGCTTTTGATAGGAAGCCTCCAAAGGATATGAGTCCTTGGCAGGTGAGAAGTAAACCATCGGTCAAGTAGTGCAAGGCAGCATGAAAATTGCCCGTGATCGTACAAGATGAAGCGGTGGATGACTACATAAGTATCAGCTAGTATCGCGTTGACCGGATTTTTGATGATGAAGAGGTGGATTGCCTCTTCACTGATGAAGT
This sequence comes from Lathyrus sativus, assembly GCA_963859935.3. Taxonomy (NCBI): domain Eukaryota; kingdom Viridiplantae; phylum Streptophyta; class Magnoliopsida; order Fabales; family Fabaceae; genus Lathyrus; species Lathyrus sativus. The sequence continues at coordinate 629,056,690 of OZ012740.1, read as the reverse complement.
CGTAACTGCTTGGGAAGAGATACAACACATATATTAGAAATGCCAGGATCGCTTCAAAGATGCCCATATTTCTGCTTTCATAATGATATTCAGCCATCTCCATTAGAGGTCTGGCATCCATTCCGTACCATCCCCTTTCGCTCTCATCGGTGGTAAATCCTCCAGCTTGATATGTAGGGCTTTAGCCAAGTCCCTCTTCTTTGGTTTTCCATAAGGGAGCATGAAAGTCCATGGAATCTTTAAATAATCAGTATACTCCTCGATGGTTAGGAGTAGCTGAAAGTCTGGAAATACGAAGCAGTGGTAGGTTGTAGAGTAAAACTCAACCAAGGCTTGCAACATGGGCTCGTTGATCGGAGCACTTATCAGTGGTAACAGGTCTCCATATTTGACGATGAAAGCAGCGGGATTTCGGACAAGTCTAGTTAACATCCTTAGACGGCCCAATCTTAGATCCGGAAACGGAAGCATGTCTCTTCTTACCATGTTGTTGTCTGCAGAAAAGAAAAATTTAAATTTACTTGAATGGTTAGAAGAAATGCAAATGCAAATGCAAATGGTGTCATGGGACTCAGACATTTACGAACATCGGAAGTCGCCATTTCATTGATTAACAAAATGGATTACAAAATATTGTTTCCCCTTACAAGAGTTTTAAACAACATCTAAATGAATCCTATCAAGGTTCCCCTAGCAGCCTTAAGTTGAGCTTCTCGATCTTTCTTTCCATCTGAGTCTTCTCAAAGATGAGTCTGTCCACAATTATCTTCCAGGGATTAGACTGAGGCTCATAAGGTTCTTCTAGTGCTTTCCTTTTCTTACAAGAGAGGATTTCTTCGTCTTTCAACTGAAGTTGTCTCTGGAGCTCTTCATTTTCTTCGATGACTACTTGATACTTGTGCTTCCAAGCTTCTTCAGTTTGTTGTGCTTTGAATAAAGCAATCTTCAACTTTTCTTCTTCATACATGAAGACCAACAGGCGTTCTTCCTTCAAAGCCATAGGCTCTTGCTTAGGATAAGGCATCCTTAGTGTGATGGCTCTCTTTCGAACCCATTGAAGGTAAGGTTCCAAAGAGACACAGTTGAGTCTTCCAAGATCCTTCTTCCCTTTCTTGTGTAGATGCTTCCAAGCCTTTAGAATCTTTCCTTTTAATCCTTGACTATCTTCCTCTTCTTTGAAGAAAATGTTTTCCACTTGAACATCATTAGGTTTTTCCTTTAACGGGTATCCCAATTGTCGGCGAGCGAGTATTGGATTATAACTGATTCCTCCATTAGCACTGAGAAGAGGTACATTTCCAAAATCCCCGCAATTATCAATGATCGTTATCCCATCATAGTCACGACTATACCAATCAATTTCGGAGTGGGTAAGATCCATGATCTTTTGCCGCCGCCATCCTTTCTTTGGATCCCAAAAAGCGTTGGCTTTGGGTAAGTGCGAAGTGAACCATTTGTATAACAAAGGAGCGCAACAAGTGATCATTCCTCCATTGTGAAAGTTCCTCAGATGAACAGAATGATATGTGTCTGTTAACAAGGTAGGCACATGATTCTTCTTCAAGAAAATTTTAATGGCATTGAGGTCCACAAAATTCTCAAAGCTAGGGAACAAGAAGATGCCATAGATGAGTAAGGCAAGGATAGCCTCGAATGCATCCATGCTTAAATGATTCGCGTAATACTGAGCTTTCTCAACCAAGAACTCTGCTTTTAAACCAAAAACTCCTCCTTTTGTAATCAGATTCTTTTTAATATCAACCACTCCCAAACGTGTAGCCTTGGAAATATCTTGTTCTTTAGGTTCCTTCTCCACAATTGGAAAAGGAGAATCTTCAAGAATGGGCAATCCAACCAACTAAGAATATTCTTCTAGTGTGGGTACTAGCTGATAATCAGGGAATGTGAAACAGTGGTAGAGCGGATCATAAAACTGGAGAAGAATAGAAAGGAGTCCAATATCCATCTTTATCTTCAAGAGTAGAAACAACTTCCCATACCGGCTTTGAAATCCCTCTGGATCTGTCACTAAGGTGCTCAACCTTTTCAAGTCATCTAGGTTAAAACCCTTGTAAGTGTACTTCAAAGTTTTCTTTCTTTCACTGTTCATGATGACCTCTGATGTTTACAAATAATAAAGTCTGAGTTCCATGAAACCATATGATGATATGATGATATGAATGCAAGATGCACAAACACAAGCAAATGCATATGCACACAACACAAGCTTAGGTTTAAGGACAAGCATGAGTCCAAGGGTCTACCCATCCCCAAAGATTGTACTATGAATTGATTGTACCTGCCGAACGGGTTCTACAAAGTTCCCAGAGTCATCAACCCATCTTTCGGATATTATCAACTTCCCAAATCACTTGGTAATCGATAATATTCTCAAGAGAATCTCGTCTGAATGTAATATCGCGTATCAACTATTTCGGAAATACTTCCTTATAGTCATCGCACTACGTCCTAATAAGGCCAAAGTGGGGTAGAATGTATTCTAAAAGTCCACAGTGTCATGGGCTCCTTCATTGAAAGTAGCATTGTTTTCACGAATACTCGATCAACAATACTAAACTTTCAAGAGGGCCTACACTAAGCGGTGGTTTCTCAAGTTAGCTTGGTCGGGAATCAACTCCCTATAAGCCTTCTTGAATATACCACCATCCTATCATAATTTCACTCAAGTCCGGGTATAGGACCGTCTCACCACTCAAACCACCCAATACCCAACAATCAAACAAATATATTGACAAATATGCATGTTAAGAAAATATTTACAAATATAGCATGCAATTAAACAAAATAGGCTAAACCCTCAAGTTAAGTAAATTCTTCCCCAGTGAAGTCGCCATTTCCGTTGCAGTGAGAATCGTGATACCAAGCTATTAAATTAACTTGAATCTTTAATTCTTAAATTCACAACTGGACTTTAATTTATCCAAAGGAAAGGTCTAAAGAAAGAAAGAACCTTTTGCGCGATGTAACAACAACGCTAAGAGATCCGGGGATCGGGGGTTGGTTATGCATAGGGTAGGTATCTCACATCCTAAACATCTGTAGTACCCTACAGGAACCTTTTGTTTGTTTGCATGCTAATTTGGTAAATGTTTGCTAAGGTTTGGGATTGGGTAAAGGGTGAAGGTTAAAACCTAAGGAGAGTTTCTAAGTTTGCTCGCAAAGACGTCGCGTCCTCTGCCTACGTATCCTTACTAGGATAGAATCAGAGCAATCGTAGTTCACCTCACAAGGGTTGAAGAACACTTGATTATGATCAAGGTTCAAAGGGGAACAAACATAACAATGTTTGTATAGAGTTTCACAAAAACTCTCTAGATCTATCTTATAACACTCAAGAGGGGAGTAAGTAATCATATTCATGATTCTTACATAGAGTTTAAAAACTCTATCCTAAGGTTCTAGTTGAAGAAGCACTCCTAGTGTAGGTGGATTTTCTAGACTTAAAGCAAAGTCTAAGGCTTACATGCTCTAACTTAACTAAGCTGGGGTTTAAGGTGACTTTACAAAGTCAAGGGAGGGGTAAATGAGCTATCCAATGACACAAGGGTCAAGGGAGAGAATTTTCCTTTGGAAGGAGAGAGGGAGACAACTTGGATGAGAACTAAAGATTTCCATCACTTGGGGAAGAAGTACTTAACAAAGCAAATGAACAATTGAGCAAGATGAAATAAGTTTAAGACAAGTAAGCATGCATATTACAATAAGAAGATACTTCAAATAATACCAATGGTTATAACCGATAATCAAACATCCTAACAAAGATTGGGGCATATCTTAACAAAGATTAATGACATATCTTAACAAAGATTGAAAACATGATGAAGGTAACAACCACATGAACAAATCACAATTTTGAATGTAAACATAGCATAGCAAATGTAACAACAATATGCATAGATGATAATCAAACATAGGTAAATCAGTTTAAACTCATAATTTAGGAGTAATCAAAAATAAGATCATGGTGACCACCAAAGGAGAGTACCCTAGCATGTTAACTAACAAGGGAAATAAGGATCTCACAAGAAATTTCAAGCATGTTCAAAGGAAATTCAACTGTAGGTAGGATAACGATCACAATAAAGGAACAAATTTCCACATAGCCAAAGCGCATCACAATTAATAACAACATGCAATATTTCTATATCATATGAAAATAGACATTATAACGAATATATTGCAAAAACAATGGACCAAAAAGGATGAAAAATGAGAGAGTTATGAATATTGAAAGTTTCATGAATTAAATGCACAAAACATAATTAACAAGTGAAATAATAAAAAAGAAAATGCAAGGGGTGGGAGTTGAACCCACGCCCCCCAGCCCAACACGCGCGCGCAGGAAAAAAGAAAAAAGGCGCAAAAGGGTTGATCCTCCTCAGGGATCGAACCCGGGTCTAAGCTTTGCAAGGCATGATTATGAGTAAGTTGCTTACCACTGGGGTGGCTATACATCCATTGATATAGCCACCCCCATAAACATATATGGCGTGGTTTTGTGAAATTCTTGGCAAATATTGAAGCAAAAACAAGGCATTTTCCAAAATACGTTTTGATCTCAAACTTGTTCAATTCTTAACCAAATTTAGCAAACCTTAGATCAATCTTGGGTGTTTTCAAACAAGGAACAAGATGGTCCAGATGGAACTTTGAAAAGAGGCTTTGAAAAAGAAAAACGATGGTAGTTGCTATATTTGATGAAAATTCATTTTACAAAACCAAAGATCAAACCAGTCATGCTATGATCAGGAAAAGAGCTCAAACACAACTCAAATATCATGTACATCAAGTTCATACATTCAAACAAACCACTCATGAGTCAGAACTCCAACTGTCATGTGGAAATGAGAGAAAAATCAAAACACTTGCAAGTATGATAGGGGAATTATGAAACAGGCCAAATTGGAGTAAATGAATCACACATACATCCTCAAAACATCATATAGGGTGTGTCTAAACCTTAAATTTGTTCACAATCAACATGGATTTGTAAAACACATGGCAACTGCAAATTTGGTAAATGAAGTGCATTTTGATGATCACAAACTGAATCAGTGGTGGACAGGAGGATTAATCAGCATAAGCAAATTATAAACATGATAATGAGAGTATTCTAACAAGAAACTATTTCACTATAGCCCTGGTTCAAAAAGTGGCACATGAGTTGCTATGTCTTGCATATATAGGATACCAATCCAAACCAATGTTTAAACATGCTAGGGGTTACAACTAGATCCTAACAAAACTGTTGCGGTGAAATTTGGATGTCAAGCTATTGATTAACTTGAATCTTAATTCATTTGCAACCGGTCTTTGATTTATCCAAAGGAAAGGTTAAAGAAAGGAAAAACCTAAAGGGGAGAGATCTAAGGTTCGGGGGTTGGTTAAGATTAGGGAAGGTATTAGCACCCTAAACTTCCGTAGTACTCTACGGGAACCTTTTGTTTATTTTTTTTTATTTATTTCATTAATTATTTTGCTTTAGGGTATATACAAAGGATTGAAAATTAAAAAAGACCTAGGGGTTAATTCTAAGTTTACTCGGCAAGACATCGCATCTTGTGCCTACATATCCTTACGGGAATGGAATCAGAGTAACTGTAGTTCCCCTCAAAAGGGAGGTTAGAGACTTCTTGACTGTGGTCAATGTCTCAAGGGGAATAAACGCATCTTAAGGACACGCTTACATGGAGTCTTAAACTCCGATCTCTATGTTATAAATTGTTAAGTGCATTAGGGTTAGGTTAGGGATTCCGCGGCGGGAAACCCTAAAATGAGTGCAGCGACTCTTTGACCTAAAGCTAGGGGTAGTTTTGTAATTTTGTCCACGGCGAGACATTTGTGAAAAGTTAGGGTTTGTAAAGGGTTTGAAGTTTTGAGGACTATTGGCGCGGCGGCCAAACGGCTAGACCTAATCCTTCGGAGGAATGCAATGGGACAAGTTAACGATGCAAATGCGCGAATTTAAACCATACAAACAGCAGAAATTAAAGTGCGGAAAGGTAAACGCGATAATTTGTTCGCGAAGTTACAAATGAGAAACAGATACAATTATAATACAACTTGAATTGAAAAACACATTAAAATAGCTAATAGCAACGTAACAAGCTGCACATTGAATACACAACGTTAGTAGACAGAGTCAGACAGTAATCAGACGAGTTATGAAACGGAAGTGCGAAAGTTATAGATATTCTTTGTTGTTTATTTGTGATATATAAAAAAACTTTTGATTTAAGTTAAAAAAGGGGTTTTAATATTATTAAAAAAACTTTTCAAAAATAGTCTTAATTTAATTATCTAACAAAAAGGTTTTATTTAAAAAAAAGGTTTAATGTTATTATTATATATTTATCTAAAAAAAAATTTTTCTTAAAAATAATAGGTTTTCATATTAATTTGGAAAAGATGTTAATGTTATTTATTTTAAAAAACAGATTTTTATATTATAACAAATTTTAATAAATTAATGATAACAATAATAATAATAATGGTAATAATAATAATAATAATGATAATAATAATAAATAATGATAATAATAATACTAATAATAACAATAATAATAATAATAATAATAATAATAATAATAATAATAATAATGAATTTTAAATGTGCCAAATAACCCAACAATGTTGCTAACGCAGAAATGCGTTCATCGCAACCAGATCTAAATCGGACGAAACAAAATTTATCGCAAAGAAAAAGAAATTAAGCAAAAAACAGTATTATTGCTCACACAAAAATGCGATCATCGCAATCAGATCGAACTAACACAAATGTCACGCGTCATGCACACAAATGTGCAAACATCGTATCGACATAATTCGATCAAAAATTAATCTTATATATATATATATATATATATATAAACTCTAACAATTTAAAAATTATAAATATATAAACGTAACAGTAATAGATGAAGAAAAAGAAATAACGGTAATAGATGAAGAAAAAGAAATAACAGTAAAAGATGAAGAAAAAGAAACAACAGTAATAGATGAAGAAAAAGAAATAACGGTAAACGATGAAGAAAAAGAAACAACAGTAATAGATGAAGAAATAGAAATAACGGTAAACGGCACTCACTCCTCTTAGGTTTTTTTTCATTCTCCCCTTTTTCAACAAAACAACACATGTATATATAGGGAACAAATTAGGGTTAACACCAAATTGTCAATAATGTCCCTAAAGCCCATTTTAAAGCCCAAATTTAAATAATTTAAAATAAACTTAAAATAAAAACTAATAATCCTATTGATTCCTAAAATCAAAAATATTATAAAAAGGACAAAATTTTTTCAATATTTTTTATTTTATGATTTTTTTGGATATTTTTATGAATAATTTAGAAAAAAGTGAAAAAAATAATATTTTAAAAAATGATTTAATTAAAATACGAAAATAATAATTAAATAATAATAAAAAACTATTTTTGTTATTTTTTAATGAAAGATAGAAAAATTTAGAGTAAAAATAATAAAAAACAAAAAAGTGACAAAGGTGAGATTCGAACTCTCAACCTCTCACACTCACAACTCCTTACACATGTCCTCTTGCCAATTGTGTCATTTTTACTTTTTAGAAAAAAGTGCATGCCATATGATATTTACCTGCAAAAAGTCAAACGACTACACAAATTTGTTAGTAATTGATTAAATGCAAGAAAAATGCAATGATATGCGACGACAAATCTTAGGGCGAAATTTGGGGTATTACAGTTGCCCCTATTTAAATAACTTCACCGGGTGATTTGAGCAACGGAGACTCGAAAAATCATGGTGGAGGGATTTAAATACAGATAACCGAAAATTTTGCCTTTAGACGCAATGCTATGCAATGATATGGACAAAACAAAACGAACTATAATGCTAAATATGATATGAATCTGATATGATGCGTATGATGAAAATCACAATTGCACGGATACAGACGAAACAACGTCACAGGGGACGACCCATCGAGGAATTGCACTAGGGAAGAAGACATGTCATATCTGGAAGAACGTCGGATAGACACGACACAGAATTGTTGATAGGTGCCAAGTAAATTAGAAATTGTCTGCAAGGTAAGACGCGAGTAAAACACGAGCTCAGGAGAAAAACGCAAATGGGGATAAAACACCCATGATGCCAAGTAAATAAATTTTGCCCACAAGGTAAAGACACGAGTAAAACACGACCTCAGGGAGAAAAAAAAAGCAAATGGGGGTAAAACACCATGATGTTTGGTAAACCCAGGAATATCTGGTAAACGGGGAATAAAACACCCGGGATAAAGGTACATGGGGGATAAAACACCCAAGGATAGAAGGTAAGTGGGGAGTAAAGCACCCAAGATAGACATGTAAGTGGGGAGTAAAGCACCCAGGATAGAAATGTAAATGGGGAGTAAAGCACCCAAGATAAAAAATGTAAATGGGGACTAAAGCACCCAAGATGTGCACATGTATAGGAATTATGCTATGACATATGATCAAATGCAAATGCAGACATCGACGACAAGGCTCGACTCTTTCGGTGAGATGACAAAACTGGAGGACTGATTCCTTAACACGGAGATCACTGTCATTCTGTTAAACTGTATCAAGTTGATAGTCACTGTAGGAATGATGAATAACTGCTTAGGGATTATGCAAGTAAACTGCCCCAGGTAAAATGAACTGATAATTGCCTCAGCTGTCTAATTCATGGAATCGACTGTTTTGCTGTATCCTCGGAGGGCTTGCCCCAGTCTGGGTCTTGAACAATTCTCTGGATAAACCAAATCTGAGAAGATATTTCCTTGAACAAATCTTGAACTGATTCTTTGACAGGATGTAAAAGGAACTTGCCCCCGATAAGATCACTTGACCAAGTTTCTCATTGTTTGAAAATTCCTTAGAGGAAAGCCAGTTTGCAAACAAAAATATTCCTACAAACATGGTAATGCAAAGTTCATGCGACTTTTGAAATCAAAATTATTTTTGAAAGATGGAAAATACATGAGTCGTTAGTCAGAACACAACGGTTCAAGACGCTCAAAGTTTAAAACAAAGGTGTACTGCCAAAATAAATGATTCACAAAGATCTTTAGGAGTCAGGTTACGCAACCTTGCTGTAGTATACTTTCAAAATAACCTTGCTTCAATTAGGTCTTTTGAGGGTTGTAATGTGGCCTGGTTCACGGTTTATGAAACAAAAGATAAAGGCTCAAAATTTATTTGTACCCACCCAATCTACGTGATGATCTTCAGTCCTATGCTCAGTTAACTCATACTATGCATTCAGGTTCCCATAAGTTAGGGATTTCATTGATCGTAGCAATGATGACTCAGAAGTCAAAGGGACCTATGAAAAGGCAGCCACTACTCCCCTATAACATTTGATTGTTTTGACATTGAGGATTTTCAGGATAAGGATTTAAAAATCTCTTTGTATTATCCCTAAATTTTGCCTAAACTGTTTATTTTAGAGTTTACAGTCAGCGGGATGCCCCAGTTTTGCCTAAGTCTCCTTCATAGGTTTTGACTTAGCGGGCTTCTTTTGCTTTTTTTATATTATTTTTTTTGTGAAGGAAAGTGACTGTTTGATTTTAATGATTATGGTGAACCATCATCGACCTTTTGATTAGAAAACATCTTCGACACTTGTTTGACGTGTGCGAAGGAAAATTTGTTAATGAAAGGTGTATCTTATGAACACACAACCAAGTTAACTGAGAACTACCCATCCCAAGGTTAAAATTGTGGGTTTTTTGTAACGAAAGAAACTCCAACTTCTAGGCCCGAAGGGGGTGACGAGGGATTAACTTCCTTATTTCTCCAGTGTTTGGGAATTGAAACAATGCCTTACATCGTCAACAAGGTTTAATTGAAAGCATACTGACAGCAGTTATGGGTATAACATTTTCGTCATCCTCCCTCCAATCTTAGCATATCAAAATTTTGGACAAGAAGTAAACATTTGAAAAATAAAGCATAAAGATGCAAATAAATGGACGGAAATGAATTGAATCAACAGTCACAATGCTTATTTCATTAATGAAAGTACAAACATAATTGAAAGCAAACAACTTAAACAAAATAAGGAAAATGCAAACAACGAGAAAAAAAAGGCCCAATGACAAAGCTTCAATTCTGATGTGTTGGCAAGGGATCTGTCTGGACGCTCGGACGACTATCCGTAAAATCAAGTATTCCGGCTCTAATCAGTTCACGCACCCTAGCTTTCAATGCAAAACAATGCTCTAAGTCGTGGCCTAAGGCACCCTCATGAAAAGCACACTTTAGATCAGCCATAAATCCAACTGGAGGATTAAGAGGAGGTGGTAAAGCCTTTGTAGTGATCAGCCCTTGTCGAACTAAGTCAGGATATAGCTCTGTGTAAGTCATGAGAATAGGATCAAAGTGACTCCTGTTCCGTTTCTGGTCTGATATCTGTGTCGAGGAATCAGCTTGACGACTCAAAGGTACACTAGAAAACGATAGGACCAAGAAGGAGAAACTGGGGGATAAATGCAATGCAAAAATCTGATGCTGATGCCATGTAATGGTTCCAAGAATTTCAACGGTCGATTGCAAATATTCCCTTTTAGGAAGGCTGGAAAAATTTTTAGACTTTGAAATGTAGGACTTCTTGAATTTGCAAAGGACTTTTGAATTCCTTGAAACTAGAAATGATATGATGCTTTATGGATGCAAAGCACAAACACACATAAGCAAACAAAGGTCCTAATTTTAGAGGAACAATGAATGGAGTCAAGGTCTACCCTTCCCAAAGTGGTGTGTACTATAGGTTAATTGTACCTGCAGAACAAGGGTTCTAAAAAGTGCCCAAAGTCATCAGCCCATCTTTTGGATATTATCAACTTCTCGACTGACTCAAGGGTCGATAATATTCTCAAGAGAACCTCATTTGAGTGTAGTATCACGTAGCAACTATTGTAGGACTACTCCCACATAGTTCCCGCACTACGTCCTATATAAGGCCAAGGTGGTGTTAAGGTACTACGGTTCCCAGTATCACAGACTCCAATCGATAACGGTAAAAGTTTTCACGACTACACTCGGTCAACCGAACCGTTTTCGAAAGTGTCTCAACTGAGCGGTGATTCTCGATTTAGCTTAGTCGGGACTCACTCCCTATAAGCCTCGTCGAATATATCAGCCATCCTATCATAAGGTCGCTCAAGTCCGGGTGTAGGACTTATCTCACAACACAGTAATTCCAAGTAAGGTACCCCAATATATACATACAAGTGAGAAAAATATATAATAAAACAAATATATAAAGAAAAATAAACAAAATAGGGATAACCCTCAATAGTTAGGACTCCCCAGTGAAGTCGCCATTTTCTGTTGCGGTGAAATTTGGATGTCAAGCTATTGATTAACTTGAATCTTAATTCATTTACAACCGGTCTTTGATTTATCCAAAGGAAAGGTTAAAGAAAGGAAAAACCTAAAGGGGAGAGATCTAAGGTTCGGGGGTTGGTTAAGATTAGGGAAGGTATTAGCACCCTAAACTTCCGTAGTACTCTACGGGAACCTTTTGTTTATTTTTTTTATTTATTTCATTAATTATTTTGCTTTAGGGTATATACAAAGGATTGAAAATTAAAAAAGACCTAAGGGTTAATTCTAAGTTTACTCGGCAAGACATCGCATCTTGTGCCTACATATCCTTACGGGAATGGAATCAGAGTAACTGTAGTTCCCCTCAAAAGGGAGGTTAGAGACTTCTTGACTGTGGTCAATGTCTCAAGGGGAATAAACGCATCTTAAGGACACGCTTACATGGAGTCTTAAACTCCGATCTCTATGTTATAAATTGTTAAGTGCATTAGGGTTAGGTTAGGGATTCCGCGGCGGGAAACCCTAAAATGAGTGCAGCGACTCTTTGACCTAAAGCTAGGGGTAGTTTTGTAATTTTGTCCACGGCGAGACATTTGTGAAAAGTTAGGGTTTGTAAAGGGTTTGAAGTTTTGAGGACTATTGGCGCGGCGGCCAAACGGCTAGACCTAATCCTTCGGAGGAATGCAATGGGACAAGTTAACGATGCAAATGCGCGAATTTAAACCATACAAACAGCAGAAATTAAAGTGCGGAAAGGTAAACGCGATAATTTGTTCGCGAAGTTACAAATGAGAAACAGATACAATTATAATACAACTTGAATTGAAAAACACATTAAAATAGCTAATAGCAACGTAACAAGCTGCACATTGAATACACAACGTTAGTAGACAGAGTCAGACAGTAATCAGACGAGTTATGAAACGGAAGTGCGAAAGTTATAGATATTCTTTGTTGTTTATTTGTGATATATAAAAAAGCTTTTGATTTAAGTTAAAAAAGGGGTTTTAATATTATTAAAAAAACTTTTCAAAAATAGTCTTAATTTAATTATCTAACAAAAAGGTTTTATTTAAAAAAAAGGTTTAATGTTATTATTATATATTTATCTAAAAAAAAATTTTTCTTAAAAATAATAGGTTTTCATATTAATTTGGAAAAGATGTTAATGTTATTTATTTTAAAAAACAGATTTTTATATTATAACAAATTTTAATAAATTAATGATAACAATAATAATAATAATGGTAATAATAATAATAATAATGATAATAATAATAAATAATGATAATAATAATACTAATAATAACAATAATAATAATAATAATAATAATAATAATAATAATAATGAATTTTAAATGTGCCAAATAACCCAACAATGTTGCTAACGCAGAAATGCGTTCATCGCAACCAGATCTAAATCGGACGAAACAAAATTTATCGCAAAGAAAAAGAAATTAAGCAAAAAACAGTATTATTGCTCACACAAAAATGCGATCATCGCAATCAGATCGAACTAACACAAATGTCACGCGTCATGCACACAAATGTGCAAACATCGTATCGACATAATTCGATCAAAAATTAATCTTATATATATATATATATATAAACTCTAACAATTTAAAAATTATAAATATATAAACGTAACAGTAATACCAAGCTATTAAATTAACTTGAATCTTTAATTCTTAAATTCACAACTGGACTTTAATTTATCCAAAGGAAAGGTCTAAAGAAAGAAAGAACCTTTTGCGTGATGTAACAACAACGCTAAGAGATCCGGGGATCGGGGGTTGGTTATGCATAGGGTAGGTATCTCACATCCTAAACATCTGTAGTACCCTACAGGAACCTTTTGTTTGTTTGCATGCTAATTTGGTAAATGTTTGCTAAGGTTTGGGATTGGGTAAAGGGTGAAGGTTAAAACCTAAGGAGAGTTTCTAAGTTTGCTCGCAAAGACGTCGCGTCCTCTGCCTACGTATCCTTACTAGGATAGAATCAGAGCAATCGTAGTTCACCTCACAAGGGTTGAAGAACACTTGATTATGATCAAGGTTCAAAGGGGAACAAACATAACAATGTTTGTATAGAGTTTAACAAAAACTCTCTAGATCTATCTTATAACACTCAAGAGGGGAGTAAGTAATCATATTCATGATTCTTACATAGAGTTTAAAAACTCTATCCTAAGGTTCTAGTTGAAGAAGCACTCCTAGTGTAGGTGGATTTTCTAGACTTAAAGCAAAGTCTAAGGCTTACATGCTCTAACTTAACTAAGCTGGGGTTTAAGGTGACTTTACAAAGTCAAGGGAGGGGTAAATGAGCTATCCAATGACACAAGGGTCAAGGGAGAGAATTTTCCTTTGGAAGGAGAGAGGGAGACAACTTGGATGAGAACTAAAGATTTCCATCACTTGGGGAAGAAGTACTTAACAAAGCAAATGAACAATTGAGCAAGATGAAATAAGTTTAAGACAAGTAAGCATGCATATTACAATAAGAAGATACTTCAAATAATACCAATGGTTATAACCGATAATCAAACATCCTAACAAAGATTGGGGCATATCTTAACAAAGATTAATGACATATCTTAACAAAGATTGAAAACATGATGAAGGTAACAACCACATGAACAAATCACAATTTTGAATGTAAACATAGCATAGCAAATGTAACAACAATATGCATAGATGATAATCAAACATAGGTAAATCAGTTTAAACTCATAATTTAGGAGTAATCAAAAATAAGATCATGGTGACCACCAAAGGAGAGTACCCTAGCATGTTAACTAACAAGGGAAATAAGGATCTCACAAGAAATTTCAAGCATGTTCAAAGGAAATTCAACTGTAGGTAGGATAACGATCACAATAAAGGAACAAATTTCCACATAGCCAAAGCGCATCACAATTAATAACAACATGCAATATTTCTATATCATATGAAAATAGACATTATAACGAATATATTGCAAAAACAATGGACCAAAAAGGATGAAAAATGAGAGAGTTATGAATATTGAAAGTTTCATGAATTAAATGCACAAAACATAATTAACAAGTGAAATAATAAAAAAGAAAATGCAAGGGGTGGGAGTTGAACCCACGCCCCCCAGCCCAACACGCGCGCGCAGGAAAAAAGAAAAAAGGCGCAAAAGGGTTGATCCTCCTCAGGGATCGAACCCGGGTCTAAGCTTTGCAAGGCATGATTATGAGTAAGTTGCTTACCACTGGGGTGGCTATACATCCATTGATATAGCCACCCCCATAAACATATATGTCGTGGTTTTGTGAAATTCTTGGCAAATATTGAAGCAAAAACAAGGCATTTTCCAAAATACGTTTTGATCTCAAACTTGTTCAATTCTTAACCAAATTTAGCAAACCTTAGATCAATCTTGGGTGTTTTCAAACAAGGAACAAGATGGTCCAGATGGAACTTTGAAAAGAGGCTTTGAAAAAGAAAAACGATGGTAGTTGCTATATTTGATGAAAATTCATTTTACAAAACCAAAGATCAAACCAGTCATGCTATGATCAGGAAAAGAGCTCAAACACAACTCAAATATCATGTACATCAAGTTCATACATTCAAACAAACCACTCATGAGTCAGAACTCCAACTGTCATGTGGAAATGAGAGAAAAATCAAAACACTTGCAAGTATGATAGGGGAATTATGAAACAGGCCAAATTGGAGTAAATGAATCACACATACATCCTCAAAACATCATATAGGGTGTGTCTAAACCTTAAATTTGTTCACAATCAACATGGATTTGTAAAACACATGGCAACTGCAAATTTGGTAAATGAAGTGCATTTTGATGATCACAAACTGAATCAGTGGTGGACAGGAGGATTAATCAGCATAAGCAAATTATAAACATGATAATGAGAGTATTCTAACAAGAAACTATTTCACTATAGCCCTGGTTCAAAAAGTGGCACATGAGTTGCTATGTCTTGCATATATAGGATACCAATCCAAACCAATGTTTAAACATGCTAGGGGTTACAACTAGATCCTAACAAAACTGTTGCGGTGAAATTTGGATGTCAAGCTATTGATTAACTTGAATCTTAATTCATTTGCAACCGGTCTTTGATTTATCCAAAGGAAAGGTTAAAGAAAGGAAAAACCTAAAGGGGAGAGATCTAAGGTTCGGGGGTTGGTTAAGATTAGGGAAGGTATTAGCACCCTAAACTTCCGTAGTACTCTACGGGAACCTTTTGTTTATTTTTTTTTATTTATTTCATTAATTATTTTGCTTTAGGGTATATACAAAGGATTGAAAATTAAAAAAGACCTAGGGGTTAATTCTAAGTTTACTCGGCAAGACATCGCATCTTGTGCCTACATATCCTTACGGGAATGGAATCAGAGTAACTGTAGTTCCCCTCAAAAGGGAGGTTAGAGACTTCTTGACTGTGGTCAATGTCTCAAGGGGAATAAACGCATCTTAAGGACACGCTTACATGGAGTCTTAAACTCCGATCTCTATGTTATAAATTGTTAAGTGCATTAGGGTTAGGTTAGGGATTCCGCGGCGGGAAACCCTAAAATGAGTGCAGCGACTCTTTGACCTAAAGCTAGGGGTAGTTTTGTAATTTTGTCCACGGCGAGACATTTGTGAAAAGTTAGGGTTTGTAAAGGGTTTGAAGTTTTGAGGACTATTGGCGCGGCGGCCAAACGGCTAGACCTAATCCTTCGGAGGAATGCAATGGGACAAGTTAACGATGCAAATGCGCGAATTTAAACCATACAAACAGCAGAAATTAAAGTGCGGAAAGGTAAACGCGATAATTTGTTCGCGAAGTTACAAATGAGAAACAGATACAATTATAATACAACTTGAATTGAAAAACACATTAAAATAGCTAATAGCAACGTAACAAGCTGCACATTGAATACACAACGTTAGTAGACAGAGTCAGACAGTAATCAGACGAGTTATGAAACGGAAGTGCGAAAGTTATAGATATTCTTTGTTGTTTATTTGTGATATATAAAAAAGCTTTTGATTTAAGTTAAAAAAGAGGTTTTAATATTATTAAAAAAAACTTTTCAAAAATAGTCTTAATTTAATTATCTAACAAAAAGGTTTTATTTAAAAAAAAAGGTTTAATGTTATTATTATATATTTATCTAAAAAAAAGTTTTTCTTAAAAATAATAGGTTTTCATATTAATTTGGAAAAGATGTTAATGTTATTTATTTTAAAAAACAGATTTTTATATTATAACAAATTTTAATAAATTAATGATAACAATAATAATAATAATTGTAATAATAATAATAATGATAATAATAATAAATAATGATAATAATAATACTAATAATAACAACAATAATAATAATAATAATGAATTTTAAATGTGCCAAATAACCCAACAATGTTTCTAACGCAGAAATGCGCTCATCGCAACCAGATCTAAATCGGACGAAACAAAATTTATCGCAAAGAAAAAGAAATTAAGCAAAAAACAGTATTATTGCTCACACAAAAATGCGATCATCGCAATCAGATCGAACTAACACAAATGTCACGCGTCATGCACACAAATGTGCAAACATCGTATCGACATAATTCGATCAAAAATTAATCTTATATATATATATATATATATATATATATATATATAAACTCTAACAATTTAAAAATTATAAATATATAAACGTAACAGTAATAGATGAAGAAAAAGAAATAACGGTAATAGATGAAGAAAAAGAAATAACAGTAAAAGATGAAGAAAAAGAAACAACAGTAATAGATGAAGAAAAAGAAATAATGGTAAACGATGAAGAAAAAGAAACAACAGTAATAGATGAAGAAATAGAAATAACGGTAAACGGCACTCACTCCTCTTAGGTTTTTTTTCATTCTCCCCTTTTTCAACAAAGCAACACATGTATATATAGGGAACAAATTAGGGTTAACACCAAATTGTCAATAATGTCCCTAAAGCCCATTTTAAAGCCCAAATTTAAATAATTTAAAATAAACTTAAAATAAAAACTAATAATCCTATTGATTCCTAAAATCAAAAATATTATAAAAAGGACAAAAAAATTTCAATATTTTTTATTTTATGATTTTTTTGGATATTTTTATGAATAATTTAGAAAAAAGTGAAAAAAATAATATTTTAAAAAATGATTTAATTAAAATACGAAAATAATAATTAAATAATAATAAAAAACTATTTTTGTTATTTTTTAATGAAAGATAGAAAAATTTAGAGTAAAAATAATAAAAAACAAAAAAGTGACAAAGGTGAGATTCGAACTCTCAACCTCTCACACTCACAACTCCTTACACATGTCCTCTTGCCAATTGTGTCATTTTTACTTTTTAGAAAAAAATGCATGCCATATGATATTTACCTGCAAAAAGTCAAACGACTACACAAATTTGTTAGTAATTGATTAAATGCAAGAAAAATGCAATGATATGCGACGACAAATCTTAGGGCAAAATTTGGGGTATTACAAAAACCAAAAGACTAACTGTCATCCTAAAAGAATATCAGTGATGTATTACTAAGCCACAACCAAAATCCAAAGCAGAATTACCAAATTGTAAAACAGTGGGTGATGTTGAAGGAAAAATGAAACAGTCATGACGCACATCAAAGGAGAAGCCCACAAGGTTAATATGCAAAAACTGGTTTGGTGTTTTATCAATATTCCAACCATATTGTGAATTCCAACAGAGGGGGTTTTGCTTGAAACAAAAAAAAATGACTTTTTTGAAATGGTGCCAATTTGCAAACAAGATTCATGACAGCAAGAACTATAACAATTGATATGCTTATTTATGAACAAGATTGGCAGTCAATGCAGCAAAAAACCAAAACAGCAAAAGATGTAACAACTGATATGCTCTTGACACAAATATAAAACCTAGCATAAAAATGCCTATATCCAATTTAAACATTAACTCCAATGCAGGTTTACAAACCATGAGCAGTGGGCAACATAAAAGAGCACAAGTGTTCTTTTTTTCAAAATAGTTTGACAGTTATGGGATACAAACATGGTTCAAATGCAAAAAAGACCTCTCATTGACAAACAATACATACACACACCACAAATATAGAGAAGGATGAGTTACCACTCTGAGATTAAACATATTGCAAGCAGACAAGATTTTGGTATGTGGTCATGAATGACAGTTTGGCTCAGAATTGCAATTAGGTAGTGAAATGCAAATGTAGGTAATCCTAGACCAGACCAAATATCTACACACCTTTGAATCAAACATATGGGTGAGTTACAACTCTAAGATCATGCATATGCAAACAAAAATACAACTTGGGTATGTTGTGGCAAATTTAGTGGACAAGTGCAATTGGAAGGTGAATTGTGAAAACAAGCCAGGACAACACAAATAACTAATGTGCACACATCAAAAATATCATCATGAAAGTGTTTTAAATTCAAGGAAGAGCATGTGTCAAGTAGAATGAAAATTAATGTGTTATGGTAAAAGTTGAAAAAAATCTGCCTTGGCATACATTCACCACAACAGGGCATTTTTAAGGTAATGACTTCTTCAATGAAAAAGATGTTATACACAAATCATGATGATGCTAACAGATGAGGTACAACTCAGAAAATGGATGAAATCCTTACCAAAACAGAAACTAACATTTGAAGCCCATGTCATACAAGAACAAAGACTTAAATATGCAACAAGCCATAACCATGACAGTTGGAGAATTTGGGATCATACACAAGTTGCAAATGGATAGGACAATGATAAAATGCACACAAATCATGTAGAAAATGATTGAAACAGAATGTGAGATGTTTAGTATCAATGATGTTTTGAAAAAATGTAAGAGAGGCATGGTAAGGCAGTTTGAACACTTAGGAAGATTTTGAGCACAAAAACAACATACACATTCTTGAAATAGGTAAATAAATGAGTCCACAACTTCAAGTTAAGCAAAAAACACACCAAATCAAAAATGACATATTGATTCCAATTTGACAGCAAAAACATACAAGACTTCAAAATAGTCCAAATAGCAAAGTTCATATCTTCCACATCTCCACCAAGACACACATCATGAATCAAGATCAAACATTAAACCAAGACTTGAGGCATAAGAAATAGCAAGTATAACCACTTAAAGACCACTTCATAGCAATGGTAGGCAAGAAAGGCATGAAAATAACATAATGAAAACAAAGGCCACATTGATTCACACATGATCAAAGGAAAGGGGAGGACCTATGAGCAACTTACAAGTTAACTACATATCTCACTAATGAGCTAGGTTGGACAGTTCTAAGGCTAGTCCATCAATATCTCAACATTGGCTCCTAAAACTACCAAATGACCAAAATCTCACAAGCAAGTCTAAGCATGATATCAAAGCATAAACTAGTAACCTAACATCCACATATTATTTACAAATGACAATATATTGACAAAATAAGCATCATGATCATAAAACTAGGACTCTTGATAAAGAAACACAATGGGGCAGCCATGGTATGTTTTCACACAAATCACCACAAAACGACAATACATGACAATGTATGATTAATAGATAGTTAGAATATCACATACCTCTTGTAGACTAGCCTTGAGCAAGCTAAAAAGCTTAGAAACCCAGAGATACTCCTTCCTTTGCAATGAGATGAAGTTTGCTTCCTCTTGAAGCAACAAAACCAAACTTCAAGACAGTTGGAGTTAGGTGATTCCCAGTTGATTTTCAATGCTTTTTATAGTTGTAATATGACATATGTAAGGTTTATGGATGGTTAAAACATCAAGAACAAGCCTAGATAAGGATTTGGCAAGTTTTGAGTATAGTGGTCAAACTTTCTTGGTGTGAAAGTTGACTTTTTGCAAAATGGTATTTTTGAGAGATTTGAGGGTATGAACAGCTTCTACACTATATTTAGGGATTGTGTGGATTATTTTTAGAGGCTTAGAAATGATAGAACTGGTCTTGAGCAGAGTTTTGCTCAAGACAACTTTTTGGTGAAAATGGGGATTTTGAGATTTCTGAGATTCTTGAGGAATGAGAGGAGAATGAGAGCTATGGTTTCTCTGGTTTCTTGAGATTGCTATGGTGTACTTAAACTCATAGAAGAGGCCTCTATTTATATCCAAACAAGAGTGAGGGCAGCCTTGGTCTTTTACCACTTTTAGAGGGAGTTTCCATGAGATTTTTCAAGTGAATCTTGCAAGATCTTCTCCTATCAGCTCCATTGTTCAAAGGAGATCAGAAAACTCAAGTGGAGATGGACATGGAGTGACTGAGATGATCTGTGAAGGTAGAGTAAGCCAGCTGCAACAGTCCTAGCATGAAAAGTTTCTCTCTCCTTCTTACATTTGATTATTATAATGCCAAGTTGCAACAACTTGCTATGTTCACTAAAACCATCCTTTTTTCTGGTTTTTTCTCCATCTATGCCTCACATTATCAGTTTGAATCATGATCCAAGGGCTGAGAGTAGCTTAAGTTGTGAAAATTCAAATTTGAGAATTCTTGACAAAGTGATTTCAAGTGTGACAGGCCCAACTTCTATGGTGCATAACTTCCTGCTCAAACATGCTATTGGGGAGTTCTACCACAATTTGGAAAGCCCTCAAGTAGCTATATAACTTTCATGTTTTGGGAATTTCCAAATTCTAGATGGAACTAGTTTGAAAAACCCTTCAAAGTTTCTGAAAAAACCACTTAAAAGTGCTAAATAACTTAGAATTGTTCTAAGTTATTTCCCCCTCAAAAATGAATTTTGCTATAACTCCAATTCTATGCCTTTTTTGATCATGGACCACTTCATTTGGATGTGTGGTTGAGGAGTTACGGTCTTGCCCCTTTCGAAACCCTAATTCCCGATTTTTGCAATTACTTCTTAACCCTTGATCCAATGGTCATGAAATTTTATGGGGAGGTGTAATATGACATAAGGAACATTTTTTATTCACATCTTGAAGTCAAATTCCTTATTTTTAAAGAGTTGACATTTCGGTCAACCGTTCGATCAATCGGTGCCTACCGAGTCGACCGTTGATGATCCGGACATCCTGAGGACTTGAAACTCTTTGGATGGACTTTACTAAGCCATAGAAGCTTAATGGACCAAGATCCCACCATTTAAGCACTCTTTAAACCAAAATTCAAACTACAGTTGACTTTTTCTCGTCGAAAACCCTAATCAGGTACCTTAAATTGCACTGTTCTCAATCCCCGGGTGACCACCTCAAATTGAATCCATACTTTATCCAATTTTGTATTCTTGATGATGTGGAGACTTATTTGAAGTTGAATCAATCCAAAATATTGATTGATCAGACCACCGAAATCTCGATTTTGACGGTACGGAACCCTAATTCATCTACATCTTAACAAAGATAAACTGAAAATGGGTTAAGGTTAGTTAATCAAGTGAATATGATCCTACAATGATGATGAGGATCTAAGGGGTCAAAATTTGGGGTGCAACAGTGTGAAATTGTAAGTATTAAATAATAAAATTATTTGATAAGTAAAAAAGGTAGAATTGAAATATTTACAAAAATATATGGGTAGAGGTATAATGGTAGGAGTATGAGATAAACTTTTCTTTTATTAATTTATTGATCAAGTGAACAGTTATCCTTTGTGGCTGTTAAGGATAGAAGTTAGCACGCCATGCTAATTGTTAGTGGGTCTAGTGGATGTTTTTTTTATGTTAGTAAAAGGCCTATTTAATTGGTCTATCCGTTTTATTCTTTAAGTTAGTGTTCCACATTTTTAGGAGTTGCTATGTGGTGATTGTTCTTTTTAAGTTCCTGTAACTGATGGATGGCTATATGGTAGACATTACTTCTCAATAATAATACAATTAATGTTTTTTTCTTTGTTACATATTATGTTTCTTGAGATATGGTATCTAGAGTTATACATTTTCGATACTGAATATGTTAGTGAGCCATACTTGCAAGAATCACTTTTACAACCATCAATTTCTAAGTTTGACGGGTACTATGATCATTGGGCAATGCTCATGGAAAAATTTCTCTATTCTAAAGAGTGTTGGGGATTAATAGAAGAAGACATCCCTAAGACTGCAATTATATTGACTGATTCACAAAAGAAGCAACAAAGTGAGTAGCAACTCAAAGATTTGAAGCCCAAGAACTATCTTTTTCAAGCATTTGACCGTTCTATCTTGGAAACAATTCCCAAGAAGGATACCACAAAGAATATTTGGGACTCTATGAAAATAAAGTATCAAGAAATGAATTGAGTCAAGCAGGCTCAATTGAAAACCCTACGTAAGGAATATGAAATTTTGCATATGAAGGATATAGAAACAATAACAACCATTTTTGCTTGAATTCTTACAATCGTCAATAAGATGAAATCCAACAGTGAAAACAAATATGATAGTGATCTTGTGACTAAGGTTTAGAGGTCGCTGACATAAAAGTTCAACTTTGTTGTATGTTCTATTAGGGAGTCAAACAACATAAATTCACTGACCATTGATGAACTTAAAATAAAATTGCTTCTACATGAACGACATATGTATCTTTCTATTGAAAAAGAATATACTTTGGTTGTAACTTATGGAACATAATGACGTGGTCATGGAGCTTGAGGTAGAGGTCATGGTAAACAAAGTCATGATCGATCAACCCCAGAATGCTACAAATACCACAAGACGGGGCATTTCCAATGGGAATGTTATCCAAAGAGAAAGTGGCTCATTTTTGTGGCGCAAAAAATACTCGAGCGAACTAAAAAAGGAGAACCTTCTAATTAGTTTAAGTGAAGTGTTTTTCATAAAATGTTTGTGGTTCTTTGTTTATTAAAAGATAATTACAAAAGGGGGAGATTTTTTATTAATGGACCTGACGAGACGTTGAGTCTCGCTATTACGTATCCACAAGTGTGATGGGGAACTCAAGGCTACATAGTTCTTTGGTAGAAAATGTTTGTGAGATGATTGTTTTAAACAGTAGTGTTTAAGTGATCTGAGCATTTAAACATCTGTTTGTATGCTCGCACGATGGAGGTTGAAGCGTTTTTTTGTATTTCGCGTTGAAATGACTCAAACACCATTCTTTTTATAAAAAAGTTTGTTCAAAATGCACAAGGGCAAAAAGGGTGGTTTGATGAGTTGGGTTAATTTTAAGTTTATTGTGAAAATTTATTTGTGGAAGGAAAATAATAGTTCAGATTAAGTGTGCAGTAAACCCTCGATTATTCGAGAAACAAGTGGATGTGAATTCCTCAATTCCTTCCAAGTTAATGAAGAGTATTTTAAATGGTAATTTAAATTTAAAACGACAATAAAAGTTATTTTGGCATTCTCAAACTTTATTTCTATTTGTTTGGTATTTTGTGATATTTAACTTTTTTTTGTTTGTATTTTTAATAATAATAAAATTAAAATAAACTAAGCTAAATAAACCAATAAAATAAACAGGACAAATAAATTAATCCAAAAGAGAGTGCAAACTGAAAATAGGGGTGTAAGAACAAAAAAAAAAGGATCTAAGAGGCACAGTCTATTACAAGTAACCTAACCCTAATTTAGAAAAAAACAAATCGATTTTTAAA
This sequence comes from Lathyrus sativus, assembly GCA_963859935.3. NCBI lineage: Eukaryota > Viridiplantae > Streptophyta > Magnoliopsida > Fabales > Fabaceae > Lathyrus > Lathyrus sativus. Next base: position 629,032,750 of record OZ012740.1, on the reverse strand, counting down.
TTTAAATAAATCATAAAAAACCAAATAAAAGGGGCACCCCATTTCTTAATGTTTTAGTAAATCATTTGATATCTATTCAAAATTTAAAAAAGAGACCAATGCTAATTAGACAAGTGGCAATTCATTCTAAAAGAGAAAATAAATAAAAAATAAACCAGTAATTAAAGCAGAAAAATGAAAAATAGTATAAACCAGCATCGCTGCGAAGAGGGGCCGACAAGGACAGAAGAGTCGCCACCGTTCGTTATTTATCCCAAAAAGAGGGAAAGGAAACGATCAGAGAAAACCTACGAAAAAGGGAAAAGACAGGTCATCGCAACCAAATCTTGGGTTTGGGAGTCGGTTACGCAAGGGGAAGGTATAAGCACCCCCCCACGTCCGTCGTACTCGATGGGATCCACGCTTGTTGTCTATCTAAAGGGTGTTAATCTTTCTATGCTACAGGCTCATAGGAAAAAAGAAAATAAAAGAGGCTCGATAGAGCATCGCCGCTCTATGCCTACGTATTCCCTCGTGCAATGGGAAAGTCAGAGTCAACATAGTTCGAAAAACTACGGGCACTATGCCAAAAAAGACCTTTAGCAGCGCTTAAAAGCGCTGCCAAAAGTGGCGCTGCTAAAGGTAAAGGCAGCGCTTTTTTTATGGAAAAAGCGCTGCTAAAGGCTCCCTTCAGCAGCACTTTTAGCAGCGCTTTTTTAGCCCTTTAGCAGCGCTTTTATAAGCGCTGCATATTCCCCCCAACCATCCCCCCTTTAGCAGCGCTTTTACAAAGCGCTGTCATAGCCCCCCCTTTAGCAGCACTTTTTAGAAGCGATGTCTTAGACCCCCCTTCCAAACCTATAGCAGCGCTTTTGTAGCGCTATGTTTGTAACATTTAGCAGCACTTTTTTGTAAAAGCGCTGTCTAATGTCTCAGATTTTAAATTTTTTTTTTTAAAATATTCACCCTGTTTTGTATATTTACCAACAACCTGCTTATATTACACAAAACTAGTTATAATTCAGGCCTTTATTCCAACACTTTGGCCTTATATATACAATTCAAAACTTTGGCCTTAAATATACAATTCAAAACTTTGGACTTATATATACAATTCAAAACTTTGGCCTTTAAGTATACATTGTAACTCATCACTTTGCCCATAATCATTTTAATACACATAAACCTGCTTAAATATGTTACAACAAAATCCGATCCTCAGAATTACAACATCACAAATACAGTCAATTTACATATAATTACAATTCTTCCAATCCGATAACTTTATACAATTCTCAACTCAAGAATAAATTGACATCATTCCTCTTTAATTTCTTCCAATCTTGCTTTCGTGTAAGTAGCGCACTTGAATTCATCAAAATACTACATAATATAACAGAACATGCAAGATTTAATTTTAAAACTAATTACTCAGATGAAGTATCAGATAATTATCAAAATGAATCATATAACTTATATAATGAATTGATCCATACCATGATTGGAACCTCTATTTGACCAGAAAGAATAATTTCCTTCACAAAGCGCAATACAAAATATCCGCAGTCAATCCCATTGCGCTGACGAGGACACTGTAAATGGAAAAATAAATGAACATTTATCAAGATATATAGTTTAAATAGTTTTATCAAGTAGAACCACTATAACAGTCAAACATGGGAAAATATACCTCCACTCTGATCCAGTTGATGTTGTTAGCCTTGCTTTTTGGCACCGTTGCATCTCTTTGTGCTCTGAATATTTGTATAACTCTAACATAATATAAACGCATATTTAGAACAATGTCACATAATAAATAAAGATATATAATTATTCATAACAGTATATCTCATCACTTACGTATCAACCATGTTCCTCAGATTTTTATATTTTGTTGCATCGCCATCCAATGAATCTATATAATACACTATTTCTTTCCTCGGATTAATCGCGACCACCAACCAATGTCCACTATAAAATAAGACAACAGTTTAGACGGAAATGTTATATAGAAAGGCAAAAATCGAACAATTATAATAAATGAATTTAGAATAAAATCTAACCCATGGCCAGTATTATATGGCAACAAGAACAACTTCTCCGTAGTCGCGCCCATAAATCTCTGCACTGTGTACTCTTTGACTGTATCTGGTGTCTGGTCTATTGTCCGTGAGTTGACACAACTAGCAGATAAGAATGCGAATACTGAAGTCAAATCATTCGGGACCAACAACTTGTCATACAAGAACCTAAAAAAACATAATCAATATTAGAATATTCAGTTAAACGAGCAAATTTTAAAATGTTCAATTATTTAATTAAAATGGATCGAAGTACCTGATGTATGAATGCATAACACCGACGCCCAATTCAAAATGGTTGAAAACCTGGTCAAAATCCTCCTTAGCAATTGTTTCGGGATGCCACCCTCAGGCACATCTGATGTTCCCACATATGTTTCAAGGCACATCCTAAATCGAGGAACAAATGCTTTTCTGGGCACCTTGGAAGTTTTAGGCATCTTACCCTTGCTGACTTGTTGCGACTGTTGATCATGAACCTAAAAGTCATATATAAGTTTAGTAATTAATGTATAATAAGATAATCATGTAACTGTAGTAGTACCTGTTTCTTTGATGCAGCTGAATCGGTATCCCACACAATAATTCTATCATCTTTTGATTTGGATTTTGTAGGAGTCTAAGATCATCATGTAAATAAGAAAATGTAAATGTAAGAATAACTTTCATGTATGGATCATAAAACATTTGAGTATTAAAAGGTTCAACCTACCTCATCATCTATGCAAATGAGATTTGTCGGCCATGCCACATACGCTCCTATTGCGTCTCCCACCACTGTTGCGCCTGAAATATCATCTGGTATAGGCAACAACGCACCCCCCTCTAACGCAATATCAATAGATACTTTCAAAAATCCAGAAGGGAGCGGTTTATGGTGAAATAAGTCTCCCAGAGTGTTATGCACCTTTCCCTTGCCAACCATTCGATGAGTCGGTGACGATAAATATAGCCTGCAAAGTGAAATGCCCTAAACAAATAATGATCAGTTAATGTGTCAATTAAGTAAACTGTGCTAAATTAATTTCAATGTAATATATACAATTACCTCTGGAAGCTTCTGCAGACAACCGATACTATCTTTGTCACTAGTAGCTTTACCCTCTGGAGCGCGCCTTTCCGACATGTATCTCTCCTTGTCCTTCTGTAATTCACGAATCTGCGCTTTCAATTCCTCCAAAGTATCCATCACTTCTTTATTGGTTGTATTTTTTTTCTTTGGCTGCTTATACAGTTTGGATGGAGTGACACCAAATCCCTTACCCCTCACACGCCCAGAATACTCAAGAATATTCAACACCCAGCTCAGTAAGCTCTTGCAATCACCGTCCTCAGCGGGAGTTATGGTCTGGGATAGAGTCTCCTGAAATATAGATAAAAACATATATAAATATATTATACACTTTTGATCAGTTACTGACAAAGATAACGTTGTACTTACACATTGTTCAAAGACTTGTTGAACTTCTTCCTGAACGACTCCATCTCTTCCCACACGGGCAGCCTTCCATACAACATGGTCCGGAAGAGATGTCGTATCACTCTTCTCCTCTTCCAACTACGCATTAAGACGGATAATAAAGCATTATATCATATTATATGTACTTACTATTTTTTGTAAATATATCATATTAAAGCATTTATATGTACTTACTATTTTTTGTTCTAAGCGTGCATATCCCAAACGCCCCTTTCTGTATGGATATGCGGGATTTGATGCCCGTTGACAATTTATGCCACTAACAACCTGAAAAAACAAGTTTATCAGAACTCTTGTGGAAGAAGTATATATACTATACATAGTTCATGATAAGTTGTACTTACTTCAAATTCTTTTGTTCTTCGCTTTGCAACAAACGTCTCCCATTCTTCCTCCGAAATCAAATCCGCGTACTTCATTGGACGCTCCTAGTCAACAAAGTTTCCTTCAAAATCTTTTAGAAACTTGTTTGTTAAAAACGCTCTAAATCCCCTCAAGCGTTTTCCGGCCAATTGAATACAATATTTTCTCCTATGATCTTCAATATTAAAAGATCTCTGCAAACAAACACACATACATATAACATGTTAGTATAATTAATTTAAAGACGTAATTGTCAACATAATTAAAAATAATCAAATATCATACCTGAATCTCGCTCCAAATTTTATCTTTAGGCGGTTGTAATGAAAGAATTCTCCAATTATCGCAAGTAATCGGAACTTGCGAACGTACAAGTGCTCCGATGTAACTTGTTAGCAACGCACCATTAGGCTCAACTAACTGATCTCTTTCATTCCAATGGACATCATACTTTACTCCTTTATCTCTCGCACGGATGATTTTTTTCATAATCGTTATGCCTCTTTTAATATCGCTTTCCACGTCTTTTGTTGTTTGTTTTCCATCATGTGATGTTTCCTCGTTGCTGGCCATAATATATATACCTGTAATTCAGAAAAACCAAAGTATCAAATGAATGACATGCAAATATGTAAATAACAAATATATACATAAGAAATGTATAAATAAGAAAAACATGGTATAAATAAGAAATAATATGTCATTTATTGCATGATATAAATAAGAAATAATATGTTACAAGTACCTTTAACATCTCTTTCTTTTTTTCGTTTTAACGGGGTTTACTTGTCTCTTAACAACACGGACAGATGGATTGATCCAAATTCCCTCGTTATGATCATTTCTAATATATGATTCGTCCACTCTAATATTCACATCTGGATCATCTATAATATAAGATTCATTCTCAACACCAACAACCCCCTTTTCTCCAATGTTATCATCGATTACTTTTTTGGAAAAAAGAACTATAGACATTTCGTACTTGTCGGACCAGTGACATAGAACACTTATTTAGCTTGCGTGGCTAGAATAAAAGGCTCATCTTTGTGCCCCACCTTATTAAGATCCACTTTCAAAAAACCTGATTTACCCATTCGTATGCCACTATTATTTTCAACCCACTTGCATCCAAAGATAGGAATCTGAAACTTCTCATAATCAAACACCCAAATGCGCTCGATAACCCCATAATACAAGGAAATATGCATTGCTTCGGCAAGCACGGTGACACCACTATTTTGCATTGTACTTTTATCATCTTGTTCCTTGGTATAAAATGTGTATCCATTAATTGCGTATGCACTATAAGAAAACACATGCAAACTTGGACCATATGCTAAACATCTCAACCTTTCTGTTATTGAAGCGGGATCAGAATAAAACTTTGAAAAAATATGCTCCTTGAACCATGTTATAAAACTTCGATTGTGCTCACGTACTATCCAATTTTCATTTCTATTCAGATTTAAACCTCGGAGAACGTCCTTGTGCATTTCAACATTGTCGTACCCCAAATTTGTCCTACCGTGTATATAATCTTGCATTTGTACCTCCACCCACCAACCATTACTTAAAAAAACCAAAAATATATAATTTGTTGCTTCCATCATAAGATTGAGTTGTATTGGATCAGGTTTCATTTGAAGTTCATTAAGTCAGGAATGTTCGCAATTGTCAATGTATGGGTCAAATTATCAGGTTGTGCTAAGTTCATAAGGTTTTTATGGTTTAAGGTCACCAAGATCAAAATCATTCCATAACCTGGGTTTGATGTAGTAAAGTGCGTATCATAAATCATTGTTCCTCCAATTGTTAAGGCATGTCCATAATAAAAAGATTGGCTCTGATTCAAGATTAATTTAAGGATTACTAATTAGGCTAGAATTCTAAATTACAAGATGGATTTATGACCAATTTTGCTCCTTAAGATCATTTCAAGTTCCATTCATTTCAAGCGAGGGTTCGAAAGGCATGTTTCAAGTGTGAGTAATGGGAGGTGCAAAATAAAAAAAGATCTCGAGGCCCATTGACCTTTATAACCATGTCAAAAAAAAAGATTTTTGCTTGTGAAGTCAAAAGGGGTAAATGTTTGAAGCCCACTTACAAGGATGCAAAGTTTGGATTGAGTTCAAAAATTACAAAATTTCTAGAGCCCATAATTCATTTTGACAAAATTCCAAGAAATACATTACATTCTAGAGGGCCCATAAACCAACTAATTGTACATTGGTTCATATTTCAAAATGGCAAGAAAATTGCAATCCTCACAGCCGTAGCTTCAAGCTGGTCCTCGCCCAACTTTCTTTTCCATGTTACATCCTAGAGTTACATAATGTGAGGGTTTTAAAGAGAATCACTTTTCACTATACTAGCAGCAGCCTACAGCTACCATCATTTGTTTTAACCTGCAAAATGACCAGAAAAAAGTCAAAGCCAAATATAACCAAGTCTCATGTTCATGTCGGTACTACCCGCCCTTCACTGATTCACACATGCCTTTCCATCACATTACAAATTTTTCTGCATTCCAGGCCCCATCCTGTTAACTTGATATATCCACTTCCAAGATGAAAATATTTATGCTACAGCAACAAACATAACCTACCAAATTTCTCAGCACAACACCATCTCCTGTAAAAAAAAAAAGAGAGAACAAAAATCATGTGATACATCACACAGGCTTACCCTACGTAACTGCTACTCAAAAAACAACAACCTACAACCATTACCTATTTGAGTATCCGCAGGTCATTACGCCTGTACAAGAGGAGGCATCAACATCAAATTCGAAAGACAGGAGGTGGGGACCAACGTATGTACCTTCAAACAAAACCAGCTCCTGGTGTGGTCCCGCCATATCATTACGCAGCGCTATACATGAAAGGGGCAATAACAAATACCACCTTCATATATCTATGTATAGAAAATGATGAAAAAGGAGCTTTCTGAAGCAGAAAAGGCCAAAATACAAAAAGCAACAGCAAACCTCACCTGCAACAAGTCGTACCATGAAAAGGACTTCACAGCTGTTATTCTGCTACACCCACCACAACATTCCAGTCCACAACAGCATAATACTCAGCATGTGTAATACCATAACCAGCTAATCAAAAAGTGTACTCACGTCCTATAAGAACTTCAGCTCCAGCTCAACAGTGAATTTTGAAAGGAGGGACCACTTGGTTTTTCAATGTTTTGGGTAACAAACCTCCGTACCACTGCAAGACGCAATGTAAGGCAACGACAAAATGGACCTGCAAAACATACAAATGAAAATGAAAGATGCAGCAGTACAGAGGACACCACAACAATCCAAAGACACAGCCAAGGCGGAAAATAAATGGGGGACGCACCATTTCATTACTGGGGGGGGGGGGGGGGGGGAACCGAGTCACAACAGAAAAAAAACCCTAAAAAATCAGCTGCAACTTTACCCTCTTCAAAAACTCACTTTCTGAGAATGAACGCACCATTGTTCTTCAAACAACGAACTTAAACCACACACCAGATTTTTTCGCCTCACTCCACCAAACAACCAACACAAGTCTTCGAATCAAAAGCTTAAATGAACTATCTACATAACTTTCTCTTCAAACTTCCTCTTCGATCTTCAACCAAATCGAACCTCTAACACCAATAAACAACAAAATCTTCAAACAATATTCAGCGAGAGACCACTCACCGACAACCGACCTTTCTTTTTTTCATTCTCAAAGTTTCCTCCGCCGCTAGCTTCCGTGAAAACTCCGAAAACCCGATGACGAACCGAACTTCAAACGCTCCGACAAAACCACACAAAACCGAAAACCCTTTTCTACGACCCCAAAACAGAGAAAGACCCTTCTTCATAAACCATCTTTAAAATCCATAACAAACGGAACCTTCACTTCCAAACCCCAAAACCTCCTTATTCCCTCAAAATCCTCAAACCCAACTCATAAATCAAAACTCCATTCTTCTTTTTTCATAACCCAATCTTCAAAACCATAAACTTAATCTATTTCAAATCAAAATCAACAGAAACAAAATAGGGATAAAGAAGGACGTGATAGAGTGAATCAAAACCCAAACCGCAAAATACAGAACGGAGAGGGACGAAAGAAAATTGTAACGAGGTAGAGGAAAATCGTACGGAGACGAATCACAGGGGAGTTGAATCGGAACTGCGACACTGAGAGAGGTTGTTTGCTCTATTCCGTCATCATCGATTGGGTCTTCCAAACTTCGTTCTTTCAATTTGTGATGTGATATTGATTCTGAACATGTAGCGTTCTCAATTTGGACCATCCTTTTTCTCTTTTCTTTTTTCGGTTTCGCTGTGTATGTGTGTTTGAAAATGGGATTTGGTTTGCAAGAAACTGATGGGTGTTGTGGATCCAACCCCATTTTGTTATTCTTTTTTTTAAGGGTCTCGATGTGTGCTGGGCTGGAGGCCCATTCGTTTTTTTTTAAATACAGTTTTTTTGTGTGGAGGGGATGAATGGGCATAGTAGCCCATAATGATTCCATGTTATTTGCACCCTTTCTCCGTTCGATGGATGTCCTCCCACTTTAGTTCCCTTTTAACGTTTTTTAGCATTAAGTTTTCCTAATTAATTTGTTATTTAGTTCTAATAGAAACCCAACTAAACTATTTTTGTCATTTTTTCTTAACATTTTCTTCTACCTTTTTTTTTGATCTTTTGATTATCTGGCTTTATTAAAATCTCTTTTGTTGCATTTTGGTTAGTCTTTTCGATTCTATTTCACTTTTTCGGTCGATGACGAGACTTCCACCGTTTAACCGTCACATTAGTGGCGTGAAACAAAGGATCTGAGACCACCTTTGTTCTTTCGATTTTATTTCGGTAAACTAACATTAAATTTAATTTCTGTCAAACATTATTATTATTTCATATTATCATATTTATTCATATTATTTATTATCATATCTATTTATTCATTCTCACTCACCCATATTTGAAAATACCTAATAAATTATCGAAACTCCTAAAAGCATAATTGGTGGACTGTTGTATCATTGGTTATTTGCAGGTATCTTGATTTTAAGTCGTGCCCGACTTTGCTCAAGGCGTAGTTTAGGATACAAATGCACACACACGGCTTTCTCTTGGGCTACCTTACAATGAGACCCCTTTATTTCGTGCAATCCCGTGTAACTTACATGTACCCCTTTCCCATTCCGATGTATGTTTCGCATTTCTTTGATTATTAGTTTATCTCCTAGGAGGACCCATAGGGACTAGAGCGGATTCAAGCTATTTTCAAACTAATTCTCGATTCATCATCGAGTCTTTTTCAAACCCTTGTAAGTCGAGTGCTCATACGCATTCGCCATCAACCTATTACAACTCGACCCTTGATGCGTAAGTCAAGTCGGTCTCTTTTTTCAAACAATTTCATTTTCAACACGCTTTGCACGCGATAATGAGTCAAACCCTTGATCCAATGTCAAGAGGATTTTCGAAACAAACTATCAATCAACTAACAACTATTCAATCTTTTTCAAGGTGCAAAGAGTGGGTTCAAGTCTTTGAGCTTGCTTTCGACTGTTTATACGCGAGTTATCTTATTCGTGTGTGAGCAATTGACGCCTTCAAATAATATTAACAAACTCGATAATACTCAACCATCTCCAATTACTCATCCTTTCACTCACCTTTCAAACAACTTCTTTTATGATGAAAAAGAGAGTGTCTCAAGTCTTTGGTTCGCTCTCCCGACTACTTGGATCCGAGAAGCCTTTCCCAAGCTTCAAGTAGTCGTCATCCGACCAATCTCATCCTTTTATACCCCTTTTCAAATTCAATCAACCCTTTTTTACGATGAAAAAGAAAGTGTTCCAAGTCTTTGGTTCGCTTTCCCATTACTTGGGGTCTGTGAAGTCTTTCTTAAGCTTCAAGTGAACGTCATCATTTCAACCTTATCCTTTCGAAAACATCACTCTTTCCGTGATGAAAAAGAGAGAGTTCCAAGTCTTTGGTCCATTCTCCCGATTACTTGGGCTCGAGAAGTCTTTCTTAAGCTTCGAGTAATCGTCATCCGTACCCACTTCAATCCAATTCAAATCCAGTTTCTTTCGTGGTTGTTACCACGAACTACGACTGCTCTGATTCTTCATTCTCGTCCGAATGTAAAATACGTAGGCACAAGATTGCGATGATCTTGGCGAGCACAATCCCCTCCATCTTCCATTTCCCCCCATCTTTACCTGTAGTCGAACTACGACGCTCTGATTGCTCATTCTCGTCCGAATGAGCATACGTAGGCACAAGGGCCCCAATCCTTGGCGAGCACCCTATCTTCTAACCACCCTTTTCCCCTAGGGTCTTTATCCCTTATAGTATCCTTTAGCATTTAGTAGTGAGAAGAGAAGAATTAAGTTCAGCTAACATCCATCACAACTCGAATTAAGAGGTTCCCGTCGAGTACGACGGACGTGAGGGGTGCTAATACCTTCCCCTCGCGTAACCGACTCCCGAACCCAGGAATATGGTTGCGACGACCGTGTTCCTTCCGCTTTAGGAGGTTTTCTCGATATTTTCCTCTCCCGTTTATTCGGGAAAAATAAAGTTCGGTGGCGACTCTATCGAACCGCATTTTCCGCGCCTTTCGCGCGAGGGTCGTTTGTTCGAAATGAATTTTCGAGGTGCGACAGGTGGCGACTCTGCTGGGGAATTTGCTCCATACAAGAGAGAGTCGAGCCTATCTTAGTTTGAGTTGTTAGCTTGTTGTTTTTTATTTCTTCTCGCTTTCTATTTGTATCCTTATCTTGGTTACTTGTGCTTGTGGCATTGTGGGGTTGTTCTACTTATGGTTATTTTGTGAGATGGTGCTACACCCGAGTCCGAGTATATCCCTAGGATTAGGAGGGTGGTTGTGTAGTGGAGACTTGCGTGGAGTTTTTCACGTTAAGTTGAATCGAAGACCCCGCTTGGAGTAGATTCCTTGGAGATGTTGTTGTTGTGTTGAGTCTTTGCCATAACAATAACGTTTTCGAGTCTGAATCGTTGATCCCAAGGACCATTAACCATTTTATCCATGGTGGTTGGTAGTGTTAATTCTTTGTGAATTAGTACGAACACCCCAATCAGATGAGATCCCTTGAATGTATTACTTTCTTACAGTAATATTTTCAACCTCGATCTATGACTTTGAGAACCTTTTTTAGAATCCGTGTGTCGATGGTTATGTAGTTGATGCCTCCGAGAAGTCTTTCTCGTGTGGAAGATACGAGAACCTCACCTAGAGGAGATTCTATTGAGGATATTATCATCATGATGAGGCTTTGTCATAGAAGTAATATCTTTGAAAGATATCCATGACTCTAGGCACCTACCCGTTTTAGAATCCTACCCGTGGGGGTTTCTTTGAGCAGTGACTGCGATCCTTGAACCGTTCACCCGGCTAATTCTCAGAATTGTTTGAATTTGTGATCCTGTGATCCTGGATCTTGCATCTTGCATTGCATATCATTTGCATTGCATCTCATTTGTTGTGTATCTTGCGTTCTCCTTCCTTCATCAGTTTCTCATGTTTCTCTTTCCTTCATATCCAGTAAATCAAGCTGAGTCCTCGACACCAGTACGCAACTAGAACCAATACAAGACGAATGATGGAGCAGATTCAACAGGAGCAAGCTACCTTCAGGGAAGAGTTGGATTCTATGAAAGGAAAGATTGACCAGATCCTCGAAGCCATCCTCGCGGCCAGAAGAGAGGAAGAGCAACGTGAAGCTGCTGCTGTCGTCAACAGCAATGGCCAAGGACAAGGGTCTACTGCCATCCCTTTGGTTCCAATTCCAAACCCTCATGGGATGCCGTTGAACTTCAATAACGCAGCCGAAGGGAACGCTTCTCATCCAACCCCAGCGCCCGGAGTTACCATTGGAGCTATCCCGCAGGCCCAGCCTACTGCTGTGCAAATCCTAGCTCCCCATACCGAAGATACTCTGATGGATCATTATGACGATGTTCAGAACTATCATGCTGCTATCCCCATTTCCAGTCCTGTTGCTGTTCAGGATTCAGAAGCCATGAAGATGTGTCGAGATCTAGCCGAGAAACTCCGAGCCATGGAGGGGCACAGTTCAAATTCTTTCAGTGCTTTGGAATTATGCTTGGTGACTGATGTTGTCATTCCTCCCAAGTTCAAAGCGCCGGAATTTCGAAGTACAAAGGTCTCAGTTGCCCAAACATTCATCTGAAGATGTACTGTCGCAAGATGGCTGCCTATGCCAGAGACGAAAAGCTCATGATTCATTGCTTCCAAGACAGTTTGTCTGGGGCATCACTCGAATGGTATATGCAGCTGGAACGTAACAGTGTGCGCACTTGGGCAGAGCTAGTTGATGCATTTGTCAAGCAGTATAAGTACAACACTGATCTTGCTCCGAATCGTACTCAACCTCAAAGTATGACTCAGAAGGACAACAAATCCTTCAAGGAGTACGCGCAACGATGGAGAGAGCTAGCCGCAAGGGTGCATCCACCTCTTGTTGACCGTGAACTGATTGACATCTTCATGGGCACTTTGCAAGGCCAGTACTACGAAAAGCTGATCGGAAGTGTCTCCGCTGGATTTTCTGACTTGGTGATCGTTGGTGAGAGAATTGAAGAAGGGTTGAAGAGTGGAAAGATCCCAGGAGGTTCTAACAACCAGGCTAATGCCAAGAAGCCTTTCAATGGATACAAGAAGAAGGAAGGCGAAACAAATGTCATCTCTTTGCAGAAAGGGCAAGCTTCTCAACAAGCTCCCGTTCTTATGCCTTATCAAATGCCCTACTATCAGTATCCATATGTTGTTGCTGCGCAATATGCTCCAATGCCTTATCAGCCAACTGTTTAAGCAGTGCAAGCTCAGATGCCACAGCAACAGGCTCCTCAGCAACAGGCCTACAACCAGCAAGGATATCAGTATCCTCCTCAGCAACAGCAGATGCAAGCTACTCAGCAACGACAAGGTGCTCGCCCACAGCGTCAGCAGAGAACATGGAAGCCAGATAGAGTCTTTGATTGTCTACCAATGACATATGCCAAAATCTTTGCTCAGTTGATGGAGAAGAAAGTTGTTGTTCCGAGAGATTTGGCTCCTCCAACTGTCATTCCTGCCGATTACGATGCAAATGCTCATTGTGAGTTTCATAAGGGCGCTCCAGGTCATACCATTGAGGATTGTAGAGCCTTCAAGCACATAATTCAAGACATGATTGACAGGGATGCTATCAACTTCAATGGGAAGTCTCCAAATATCATCAACAATCTGATGCCACCAGTCAACTAGTGCCAACATCAGATCGATTCCAGTCAAGTTCATTCCTCGAAGAAGGCAATCATGCTGCCATTTCATTATTCGCAGTTCTTATATTTTGTCTTTATTTGTTTAAGTATTGTATGATTTGAACAATTGTCATTCGTATTCAGTTTTCATTAATGTATTGTTTATGCATGTTTTGAATTAGTTATGTTGTATTCACTCATTTTCACTTATCACCGACACATTTATTCACTCCACTCTATTCACTGTTGTTTAGCATGATTTGAGGGAGGATGATGAAAACGAGATACCCATAATTGCAAACCGTATGCTTTCAGATAGAATCTCGTCAATAATGTACAGGCATTGCTTCAATTCCCCAAACACCGGAGATATAAGGAGTTAATCCCTAGTAAACCACTTCGAGCCTAGAAGTAGCAGTTTCCTTCGGATATTCGAACCTTTACACTCAACGTGGGGCAGGGTAGTGTTCAGTTAATCCAATCCCGCATTCGAATCAACAAAGTAAAATCCAAAAGACGGTTGTTTATTAATGACCCACGGCATGGCAGTCACAACCTTCCAACAAAATCCAAAAAAAAAACATCGAAAGCCTGCTAAGTCAGACACCTTAGAGGGGACTTAGGCAAAATCAAGGCAATCCCAATGGATCTGACAAGCAAAGTCAATCCATGCAAAAGTTAGGGATCAAAAACAAAAGTAAAAGAGGACCCTGAAACCCTCAACAAAAAACAAAAAAAAGATTCAGTGGCCACCCAGATCAAAGGGGCACTGGCATCCATCAAAATAAGGTGACTTCCACGTCGAGCAAACCTTGAACCTTCAAGCTTACACCGTCCAGACAAGTGTAGAATTAACTGAGCGTAGGACTGGAGATCATTAAGAATAAGGGGTGGGTACAAATCATACTTTGAGCCTAATATCCTTTGTTTCATAACCGTGAACCAGACCACGTTATAGCCCTCGAAAGACCTAATTGAGGCGAGGTTTATTCTGAAAGCATACTATCGCAAGGTTGCGTAACCTGACTCCTCACATGATTTCTAATCATCAGCATTGGTGTCATTATCCTTGCAATATCTTTTACACCAATCAAAGTTAGCACAACGTTTAGGCTAATTGTCCATTTGTCTCACTACCATAACACTTTCAAATAAACGATACTTTTTCAAACTTGCATCGAACTTTGCATTAATTATTACCATTTATGAATGTACAAATTGCAAATCAGTGCTAGGTATTCAAAGACACCTCAACAAGGAGCAATCAGGGAGGAACCCGGCTTTCAGTGGTGTACACGAGACAAGATTATTTCAACGCCCATAGGCTGGGGCAAATCATTCAACAGCTCGAGCAAGGGCAGACCAGTACCAAGTTCAGACTAGGGCAAGACTAGATCATCTTGACCATCAAGCAGAGTTGCAACCTTCTCTGAAGAAAATTCACAATCACCAAATATCCCAGACTTGGGGCATCAAGGGCATCTTCTGCTCCAGTCATGGCATCTTTAACGAACTGCGTGTTGAGGAAGTCAATCCCTCCCACCACCCGAAGTCCAATTCGCTTTGGCAACTACCCAAAGTCCACCATGCTGACGTCTCCCTGCATTTCCAATTACCCGTCTGCAATCATATGCATCATACGCATCGCATTCGACTTCATACGCATCTTGCATCATATGCATACTCCAATTATATCATACTTCCCCAGCTCTGGCATCTCCACGCGTCAGCATTTGCATTTGCACTTCCACTCGTATGGAATATCATTTATCATTCAACATTCATATATGCAAGCCAAGGTCCAGGATCAATCTTGAAGATTTCCAATACCATCATCGGCCCGGTCAGGGGCATCTTCCACAAGGTTCGTGGATTTCTCCCACGAATATCAGGAGTTTCAAAGCGATCATCAGCCCAGTCAGGGGAAATCTTCTGCAATTGTGGGTTTCTCCCACAAAATTCGAAGTTATTCAAAGCAAGATTCAGCCCAGTCAGGGGCATTTTTCAAAGACCATGGGCGTCCCCCATGACGTATTTCAACCTTGTGGTTGATCAGATCTTCAAATCAACATTCAGCCCAGTCAGGGGCATACCATTCAAGACCGTGGGCGTTCCCCACGAAGTTATTCAACCTTTTGTTGGGCAAATCCAAGAAGTTCAGTACAAGATCCAACCCGAGCAGAGGCATCTTCAGCAAAACCGTGAGCGTTCCTCATGAAGCTGTTCAACCTTTTGTTGAGCAAACCAAGACATCAAGACAAACTCAGCCCAGTCAGGGCATCCTCTTCAGAATTCATGGGCGTAACCATGAAATCATTTCGGCAAAACTATGATCTCCAAACAAGACGGTGGGCGTACCCCGTTGACTCATTTCAATTCAATCTTCCTCTTGGGTGTTCCCTAATGAGTTGTATTCAGTAAGTGTGACCATTGTCAATTGCCTTACTATCATCCTTTTGGTGATAGTCGAACCTCGTCAGTTCAACCTAGCCTGCATCCTTTTGGTGTTGGTAGCCTTCAATTTGTGTTTGTCCTATCATCCTTTTGGTGGTAGTGGCCGATGTGTGAGTTCGCTCCGTCATCCTTTTGGTAGGGGGTCTATCATAGTCATTAATGATAGATTGTGCGATGTTTGTTTGTGTGTGTTTCACTCCATCATTCTTTTGGTGGGGGGTCTATCATGGTCATTAATGATAGATTGTGCGATGTGTTTGGTTTGTGTTTCGCTCCGTCATCCTTTTAGTGGGGGGGTCTATCATGGTCATTAATGATAGATTGTGCGATGTGTTTAGTGTGAGTTCGCTCCGTCATCCTTTTGGTGGAGGGTCTATCATGGTCATTAATGATAGATTGTGCGATATGTGAGTTCGCTCCGTCATCCTTTTGATGGGGGGTCTATCATGGTCATTAATGATAGATTGTGCGATGTGTTTAGTGTGAGTTCGCTCCGTCTTCCTTTTGGTGGGGGGTCTATCATGGTCATTAATGATAGATTGTGCGATGTGTTTAGTGTAAGTTCGCTCCGTCATCCTTTTGGTGGGGGGTCTATCATGGTCATTAATGATAGATTGTGCGATGTGTTTGGTTTGTGTTTCGCTCCGTCATCCTTTTGGTGGGGGGTCTATCATGGTCATTAATGATAGATTGTGCGATGTGTTTGGTTTGTGTTTCGCTCCGTCATCCTTTTGGTGGGGGGTCTATCATGGTCATTAATGATAGATTATGCGATGTGTTTAGTGTGAGTTCGCTCCATCATCCTTTTGGTGGAGGGTCTATCATGGTCATTAATGATAGATTGTGCGATGTGTTTGGTTTGTGTTTCGCTCCGTCATCCTTTTCGTGGGGGGTCTATCGTAGTCATTAACGATAGATTGTGCGATGTTTGTTTGTGTGTGTTTCACTCCATCATTCTTTTGGTGGGGGGTCTGTCATGGTCATTAATGTCAGATTGTGCGATTGTGCTTGGCTCTACCATCCTTTTGGTGGTAGTAGCCGTGCGTGTTTCATCCCATCATCTTTCTGGTGATGGTGACCCTTTTGCCAGTTATTTATAGTTCACTCAGTAGTATACCTTATCCCGCTTTTCAGTTCCCAAGCATTCCTTTTTTTTTTCCGGACAAATTCAGGGTTCTCTTCATATCTAATTGACTTCTACCTCGTGGGAAAGAACACTGCAGTACTTCACCTCACTCGGTCTAAGCCAATTAGATAGGGGCATCTGTCGTACCCCAAATTTGTCCTACCGTGTATATAATCTTGCATTTGTACCTCCACCCACCAACCATTACTTAAAAAAACCAAAAATATATAATTTGTTGCTTCCATCATAAGATTGAGTTGTATTGGATCAGGTTTCATTTGAAGTTCATTAAGTCAGAAATGTTCGCAATTGTCAATGTATGGGTCAAATTATCAGGTTGTGCTAAGTTCATAAGGTTTTTATGGTTTAAGGTCACCAAGATCAAAATCATTCCATAACCTGGGTTTGATGTAGTAAAGTGCGTATCATAAATCATTGTTCCTCCAATTGTTAAGGCATGTCCATAATAAAAAGATTGGCTCTGATTCAAGATTAATTTAAGGATTACTAATTAGGCTAGAATTCTAAATTACAAGATGGATTTATGACCAATTTTGCTCCTTAAGATCATTTCAAGTTCCATTCATTTCAAGCGAGGGTTCGAAAGGCATGTTTCAAGTGTGAGTAATGGGAGGTGCAAAATAAAAAAAGATCTCGAGGCCCATTGACCTTTATAACCATGTCAAAAAAAAGATTTTTGC
Organism: Lathyrus sativus; assembly: GCA_963859935.3. Lineage (NCBI taxonomy): Eukaryota > Viridiplantae > Streptophyta > Magnoliopsida > Fabales > Fabaceae > Lathyrus > Lathyrus sativus. The sequence goes on along the minus strand of OZ012740.1, from coordinate 629,015,285 downwards.
TTGTGAAGTCAAAAGGGGTAAATGTTTGAAGCCCACTTACAAGGATGCAAAGTTTGGATTGAGTTCAAAAATTACAAAATTTCTAGAGCCCATAATTCATTTTGACAAAATTCCAAGAAATACATTACATTCTAGAGGGCCCATAAACCAACTAATTGTACATTGTTTCATATTTCAAAATGGCAAGAAAATTGCAATCCTCACAGCCGTAGCTTCAAGCTGGTCCTCGCCCAACTTTCTTTTCCATGTTACATCCTAGAGTTACATAATGTGAGGGTTTTAAAGAGAATCACTTTTCACTATACTAGCAGCAGCCTACAGCTACCATCATTTGTTTTAACCTGCAAAATGACCAGAAAAAAGTCAAAGCCAAATATAACCAAGTCTCATGTTCATGCCGGTACTACCCGCCCTTCACTGATTCACACATGCCTTTCCATCACATTACAAATTTTTCTGCATTCCAGGCCCCACCCTGTTAACTTGATATATCCACTTCCAAGATGAAAATACTTATGCTACAGCAACAAACATAACCTACCAAATTTCTCAGCACAACACCATCTCCTGTAAAAAAAAAAGAGAGAATAAAAATCATGTGATACATCACACAGGCTTACCCTACGTAACTGCTACTCAAAAAACAACAACCTACAACCATTACCTATTTGAGTATCCGCAGGTCATTACGCCTGTACAAGAGGAGGCATCAACATCAAATTCGAAAGACAGGAGGTGGGGACCAACGTATGTACCTTCAAACAAAACCAGCTCCTAGTGTGGTCCCGCCATATCATTACGCAGCGCCATACATGAAAGGGGCAATAACAAATACCACCTTCATATATCTATGTATAGAAAATGATGAAAAAGGAGCTTTCTGAAGCAGAAAAGGCCAAAATACAAAAAGCAACAACAAACCTCACCTACAGCAAGTCGTACCATGAAAAGGACTTCACAGCTGTTATTCTGCTACACCCACCACAACATTCCAGTCCACAACAGCACAATACTCAGCATGTGTAATACCATAACCAGCTAATCAAAAAGTGTACTCACGTTCTATAAGAACTTCAGCTCCAACTCAACAGTGAATTTTGAAAGGAGGGACCACTTGGTTTTTCAATGTTTTGGGTAACAAACCTCCGTACCACTGCAAGACGCAATGTAAGGCAACGACAAAACGGACCTGTAAAACATACAAATGAAAATGAAAGATGTAGCAGTACAGAGGACACCACAACAATCCAAAGACACAGCCAAGGTGGAAAATAAATGGGGGACGCACCATTTCATTACTGGGGGGGGGGGGGGGGGAAACCGAGTCACAACAGAAAAAAACCCTAAAAATTCAGCTGCAACTTTACCCTCTTCAAAAACTCACTTTCTGAGAATGAACGCACCATTGTTCTTCAAACAACGAACTTAAACCACACACCAGATTTTTTCGCCTCACTCCACCAAACAACCAACATAAGTATTCGAATCAAAAGCTTAAATGAACTATCTACATAACTTTCTCTTCAAACTTCCTCTTTGATCTTCAACCAAATCGAACCTCCTACACCAATAAACAACAAAATCTTCAAACAATATTCAGCGAGAGACCACTCACCGACAATCGACCTTTCTTTTTTTCATTCTCAAAGTTTCCTCCGCCGCTAGCTTCCGTGAAAACTCTGAAAACCCGATGACGAACCGAACTTCAAACGCTCCGAAAAAACCACACAAAACCGAAAACCCTTTTCTACGACCCCAAAACAGAGAAAGACCCTTCTTCATAAACCATCTTTAAAATCCATAACAAACGGAACCTTCACTTCCAAACCCCAAAACCTCCTTATTCCCTCAAAATTCTCAAACCCAACTCATAAATCAAAATTCCATTCTTCTTTTTTCATAACCCAATCTTCAAAACCACAAACTTAATCTATTTCAAATCAAAATCAACAGAAACAAAATAGGGATAAAGAAGGAGGTGATAGAGTGAATCAAAACCCAAACCGCAAAATACAGAACGGAGAGGGACGAAAGAAAATTGTAACGAGGTAGAGGAAAATCGTACGGAGACGAATCACAGGGGAGTTGAATCGGAACTGCGAATTTGAAAGAGGTTGTTTGCTCTGATTTCGTCATCATCGATTTGGTCTTCCAAACTTCGTTCTTTTAATTTGTGATGTGATATTGATTCTGAACATGTAGCGTTCTCAATTTGGACCATCCTTTTTCTCTTTTCTTTTTTCGGTTTCGCTGTGTATGTGTGTTTGAAAATAGGATTTGGTTTGCAAGAAACTGATGGGTGTTGTGGATCCAACCCCATTTTGTTATTCTTTTTTTTAAGGGTCTCGATGTGTGATGGGCTGGAGGCCCATTCGTTTGTTTTTTTTTTAAATACAGTTTTTTTTGTGGAGGGGATGAATGGGCATAGTAGCCCATAATGATTCCATGTTATTTGCACCCTTTCTCCGTTCGATGGATGTCCTCCCACTTTAGTTCCCTTTTAACGTTTTTTAGCATTAAGTTTTCCTAATTAATTTGTTATTTAGTTCTAATAGAAACTCAACTAAACTATTTTTGTCATTTTTTCTTAACATTTTGTTCTACCTTTTTTTTATCTTTTGATTATCTGGCTTTATTAAAATCTCTTTTGTTGCATTTTGGTTAGTCTTTTCGATTCTATTTTACTTTTTCGGTCGATGACGAGACTTCCACCGTTTAACCGTCACATTAGTGGCGTGAAACAAAGGATCTGAGACCACCTTTGTTCTTTCGATTTTATTTCGGTAAACTAACATTAAATTTAATTTCTGTCAAACATTATTATTATTTCATATTATCATATTTATTCATATTATTTATTATCATATCTATTTATTGATTCTCACTCACCCATATTTGAAAATACATAATAAATTATCGAAACTCCTAAAAGCCAAATTGGTGGACTGTTGTATCATTGGTTTTTTGCAGGTATCTTGATTTTAAGTCATGCCCGACTTTGCTCAAGGCGTAGTTTAGGACATAAATGCACACACACGGCTTTCTCTTGGGCTACCTTACAACGAGACCCCTTTATTTCGTGCAATCCCGTGTAACTTACATGTACCCCTTTCCCATTCCGATGTATGTTTCGCATTTCTTTGATTATTAGTTTATCTCCTAGGAGCATCCATAGGGACTAGAGCGGATTCAAGCTATTTTCAAACTAATTCTCGATTCATCATCGAGCATTTTTCAAACCCTTGTAAGTTGAGTGCTCATACGCATTCGCCATCAACCTATTACAACTCGACCCTTGATGCGTAAGTCAAGTCGGTCTCTTTTTTCAAACAATTTCATTTTCAACACGCTTTGCACGCGATAATGAGTCAAACCCTTGATCCAACGTCAAGAGGATTTTCGAAACAAACTATCAATCAACTAACAACTATTCAATCTTTTTCAAGGTGCAAAGAGTGGGTTCAAGTCTTTGAGCTTGCTTTCGACTGTTTATACGCGAGTTATCTTATTCGTGTGTGAGCAATTGACGCCTTCAAATAATATTAACAAACTCGATAATACTCAACCATCTCCAATTACTCATCCTTTCACTCACCTTTCAAACAACTTCTTTTATGATGAAAAAGAGAGTGTCTCAAGTCTTTGGTTCGCTCTCCCGACTACTTGGATCCGAGAAGCCTTTCCCAAGCTTCAAGTAGTCGTCATCCGACCAATCTCATCCTTTTATACCCCTTTTCAAATTCAATCAACCCTTTTTTACGATGAAAAAGAAAGTGTTCCAAGTCTTTGGTTCGCTTTCCCGATTACTTGGGGTCTGTGAAGTCTTTCTTAAGCTTCAAGTGATCGTCATCATTTCAACCTTATCCTTTCGAAAACATCACTCCTTCCGTGATGAAAAAGAGAGAGTTCCAAGTCTTTGGTCCATTCTCCCGATTACTTGGGCTCGAGAAGTCTTTCTTAAGCTTCGAGTAATCGTCATCCGTACCCACTTCAATCCAATTCAAATCCAGTTTCTTTCGTGGTTGTTACCACGAACTACGACTGCTCTGATTCTTCATTCTCGTCCGAATGTAAAATACGTAGGCACAAGATTGCGATGATCTTGGCGAGCACAACCCCTCCATCTTCCATTTCCCCCCCATCTTTACCCGTAGTCGAACTACGACGCTCTGATTGCTCATTCTCGTCCGAATGAGCATACGTAGGCACAAGGTCCCCAATCCTTGGCGAGCACCCTATCTTCTAACCACCCCTTTCCCCTAGGGTCTTTATCCCTTATAGTATCCTTTAGCATTTAGTAGTGAGAAGAGAAGAATTAAGTTCAGCTAACATCCATCACAACTCGAATTAAGAGGTTCCCGTCGAGTACGACGGACGTGAGGGGTGCTAATACCTTCCCCTCGCGTAACCGACTCCCGAACCCAGGAATATGGTTGCGACAACCGTGTTCCTTCCGCTTTAGGAGGTTTTCTCGATATTTTCCTCTCCCGTTTATTCGGGAAAAATAAAGTTCGGTGGCGACTCTGTCGAACCGCATTTTCCGTGCCTTTCGCGCGAGGGTCGTATGTTCAAAATGAATTTTTGAGGTGCGACAAACATATGGCTCAACCTCAATGTCATTGTGCAGAACATACAAATGCACTTGCTCCCGTTCATCCCTTGAAACTGTCACAACTTTATTTCCAATTAACTGTTTACCTACTATTTTTTCAACAACATGAGATTTTGGGAGGCCAATGGATTGAACGTTCGACAAATATTTAGTACAAAACTCAATAGCTTCTTCAACAATGTATCGTTCAACAATACATCCCTCTGGTCGACTTCGGTTTTTCACATACCCTTTCAATATTTTCATATAACGTTCAACAGGGTACATCCATCTCATATAGGCAGGTCTACACAGTTTTGTCTCTTTCACAAGATGAACAACTAGATGTACCATTATGTCAAAAAAATGATGGAGGAAAATACATTTCAAGCTCTCACAAAGTAATAACTATTTCTCTTTGCAATGTTGGTAAGATCGCAGGATCTATCACCTTACTACAGATTGACCTAAAGAAAAAACACAATTTAGTTATTGCGCCTCTCACTTTTTCTGGGAAATCATTAATTGTGCCAAACAACATCGCCCTCAAATTAAAACTTTCTTTCCTATATCCATCATAAACCTCCACACCGTTCTCTCACAAACTCTTTAGGTCTTCGACTAAAGGTGTCAGGTATACGTCTATGTCATTCCCTGGTTGTTTAGGGCCAGAAATTAACATAGATAACATCATGTACTTACACTTCATACATAGCCATGGAGGTAGGTTATAAATCATAATAATTACAAGCCAGGTGGAATGTGAGATACTTTGCAGACCATGCAGATTCATTCCATCAGTCGATAATGCCAAGCGAAGGTTTCTAGCTTCTTCTCCAAAATTAGGATAATCATTATCAATTTTCATCCACTGTGGTGAATCTGCCGGATGTCGATACTTCCCATCTACAATTCTATCATCTGCATGCCAAGTCAGGTGTTTTGCATCTGTTTCACTATGAAACATGCGTCTGAATCTCGGAATTATAGGAAAATACCATAATACTTTTGCTGGTGACAATTTTTTCTTATACCGAGATACACCGCATTTAGGACACTCATTTAATTATGCATATTCATTTCGAAACAAAATACAATCATTTGGACAAGCATGTATCTTATCATAGCTCATGCCAATAGAGCATAACATTTTTTTAGCTTCATAGGTTCGATTGGGAAGAACATTATCCTCCGGAAGCATCTCTTGAAGTAGGGCTAACAACTCTGTGAAACTTTTATCTAACCATCCATTACCCGCCTTTAAATTGTACAACTTTAATACCGTGGACAATCTTGTGAAAGTAGTGCAACCTTTATACAACGGTTTCTCTGCATCGCTTACCAACCTCTCAAACATCTTGGGACAATCTTGAATATCTTCTTCAAGTGCTTCTGCAATCTCTTCGACTCGATCACAATCATATGTATCCCTGCCATTGTCCTTTGAAGCACATGTCGTATTATTCTGGTGTTCAACATTCTCGTTACTTATCTCACCATGTAATGTCCGACATGTGTAACTTCGATCAATTCCATGTCTCATTAAATGAGATTCCAACTGAACGACGTCAACTCGACGCCCATAACAACATCCTAAGAAAGGACATGTGATCCTACTGGAGTCTTTGGCGTGTTCAACAGCAAACTTAACGAACTTCGATACCCCATTCTCGTACTCTTTTGACAATCGATTACCAGACATCCATTTTTTATCCATACTAATTGAGTAATCTGCACTAAACTATGAAAGTTAAACAAAACAGAGAATACCTGTAAAGAAATCACTAACTTCTAAGAATGCTACACAGTAGGATGCTTGGAAACGATCACAACTTTGCTCTTCACAGGTAACCCCTATAGCAGACAAAATATAAATTTTATTAAAATCATATTAATAATTAACCAAAACAAAAATACTAGATAATCCACCAAAACAAATCATATTAAAAATACTAGATAATCCTTAAACCAAAATGACACCCTTACTAAACATTGAGAAATCCTAACTAAACATATAAAACCATAATAACATATCATATAAATATTGAGAAATCCATACTAAAATATTAACATATAAAACCATCAACATATAAAACCATAATAACATATAAAACCATATCATATAAAACCATATTCATGTTGGCTACTTTCTTAAAAAATAGAAATTTTCAAACTATTAAAAAAACAATATGCTCTATCAAGTTACATTAATATTTTTAGCCATCATTATCTAATATTTTTGTTATATTCAAATTAGAAGAAAACTCATTTGTATGATTGGTGCTAGATGAATTATCCATCTAAGTTCAAAATAGCAACAAAATAAAAACAACAATAACATTAACAATAATATAAAACATTTTGAGTTTAGGCTTTTAACAACAACAACAACAACAAAAACAACACTAAAAACCTTAGTGTATACGTAACATATCTATACAAACCCAACAACATTAGTGTTAACATCATATCAAATATCATACTTGAACTCAAATTTACTTACATGTCCTCAAACCCTCAATGCAAAACAACACTAAAAACCTTCACTAAACCTTCAATAACTCAATAAAAACAACAACAGCAACAATAATATTAAACCTTCAATGCCTCAATAACACAAAACCTTCAATTTCTTAATAACACAAAACCTTCAATATCTCAATATCACAAAACCTTCAATTTCTTAATAACAACAAAGAGACAATAACACAAAACCTTCAATATCTCAATAACATAAAACCATTTATATTATCAGAACAAAAAAACCATCTATATCTTCAAATACCACAGTAACAATGGTGAAAAGATAAATAAACAAGAAAACCAGAGTAAAACTTCACATACCGTAACAATGGTGGAAATGCAATGCAGAAGGACGAATGCACTCAAAAACGGACGGTGAACGGTGGCGAAATCCAACGGAAGAGGGCAACGGTCGGACGGAGGATGACGGCAAATGGTTGTATGTATAGGGCAAGTTCGTCGCCAGAGGAGAAAGAAAGAAGAAAAGAAACACGCGACTGTTTTGTTTCTTTATAAATTCTGGAGGATATTTTAAAATTATAATACTAATACCTATAGCAGCGCTTTTTAAAGGCCTTTAGCAGCGCTTTTAAAAGCGCTTTCATAGGTTGCCTTAGCAATGCCATATAGCAGCGCTTTGTAGAAAAAGCGCTTTCTAAGGGTCCCCCTTTAGCAACGCTTTTTAAAAGCGCTTTCTTAGGGTCCCCCTTTAGCAGCGCTTTTAAAAGCGCTTTCTTAGGGTACCCCTTTAGCAGTGCTTTTTCAAAAGCGCTTTCTTATGGTCCCCCTTTAGCAGCGCTTTTAAAAAAGCGCTGTCTTTGGTAGGCAATTTTTTTTCTTTTTTTTTTACTGACCCTTTAGCAGCGTTTTTTTAAAAAGCGTTGTCTTTGTATGCGCTGCTAAAACTAAATTTTGGCGTAGTGGGGTGAAGGTGGGGAAGGTTGCTCGTCAAGACATTGTCGTCTTGTGCCTACGTATCCTCATCTGGTACGAGAAATCAGAGAAAACCTAGCTCGGGTTGACACGACCACAGATTGGTTCAAGTGTTTTAACCGAGTAGGGTTAAACCTTCGTTCCAGCAGTTAGGGACGATGCTTGTTTGCGGTAGAACCAAAACTTAACAACACTCTCTCTGAAAATGGTTTTCAATTAATCCCGAAGGATAAAAGGGTTTGATGTTTGTTTTTGAGTCTTTTATGAAGAAGTGAATTGAATTGTGTTTGTAATTCATGTTGCACTAAAGACTATGACTTAGGAGCGAATGCGTCGCATATCATCTAAAGGACATAAGCTAAACACTCTAGACGGTATGAGAGGAGGCCCCAATCATCATTTCCCAAATGCTTAAGGCTCGTAGCGTACAACACTTATTATCCTTTATTAGATGTTTTGAAGAAGTTTTGAGGTGAGAAGAGAGAAGACACAACTAAGAGGAAACTAACTCAACCCTAATGTTATCATGCAATGTGCTCCTATGATTGAGATTAAGAGGGAAAAATCTACCCTAATGTTAGCATGTTTGGATTGAACACTTAATGTCTCTCCTACTCCCAAAGGGACTAGGAATCCTAAGGGATCATGGCAAAGGAACCAAGAAAACACAAGGTAAATCAATCACAAGTGAGAAAGAAGAAAGGGATGCAAACATGAAATGCAACACAAAGAAAAGAGGGAGGAAAAAAGTGTGGGGCAGCAACCACCACAAGCACATCTCAACCTCTTAAAACAAAGAAATGCAAAACAAAAGAAGAATGCAAGCAAAAGAATTTAAACAAGTTCAAGAAAAAGTGAATGAAATGGGAGAAGCGAGCTCCTACGACCGTCGACCATCAATCACCGAAGAAAATGGGAGGAAAAGGTGTGGGACAGCAGCCACCACAAGCACATCTCAACCAAATAATTCTTTATACCCAAGCCAAGTAAACAATAAACACTCATCACTTTGAGCAACATATACAAGAGTATGCATTCAAATGGAAAACGAACATTCGTGTCGAAGAAATCATGATTAAACGATCAAGAATAGTGACACAATATCCATAACATCTCACTCTTAATGCATCATACTGATCCATGAGAATTTGAAGTGAAATGACACCAAAACAACCTTGAAAAACAGCAAAACAGGTCTGCTGACACAGTGTTAATCGATTAACACCAGGGGTTAACCGATTAACCAATTGAAAATGTTTGAAAATTTGAATATTAGCACTGGTTAATCGATTAACCAGTTTGCACTGCATCTGGTTAACCGATTAACACTGTACCAGAAGCAGAAAACAGCAGCTCAAAAGCACTTTTCAGCAATTAATCACTTCTCCAATGATCTAGAGGATTATATAATCAATTATGCATGAATTTAAACCAGAAATCAGTGATCCAATCAACATGTAAACATATTCTAATAACAAGATCACGAATCACATGGATCAAACATCAACAAAATCAATCGAAAATGAAGATCAACATGATAATTATGCAAATAAGCTCAAAAACAGAATCGGATCTAAAATTTCCAACCTACAAAGCGGAGATTTGCTTTGGTGAGTGTTGATTCACTTGAAATGAGCAGATCCAAGCAAGAAATCTGGAATTCCTTCAAGATCCAAGTGATTACATGTAGGAGAAATGAAGATCCACCAAAACTAAGACAGAATTGTCCAAATAAGCTCCTCTAGATCAACTTCAAAATTCAGATTCACAATAACACGAAATTTGAATGGATAATTTGAGATGATAAGGATGAAGGATGAAGGTTTTAGCTCTAGAATTCAATGATTCTAATGGAGAATCAAAGAATTCAGGGTGAGAAGAGCTTTTGGTGAAGTTTGGGAGTGAAAAAGTTGAGATCAAAATTCAAGAGTGAGAGTGAATTCTAAAAATGAAATGAGATTATGAAGATTGTGTGTGTGAGGTTTGGAGAAAATCATTTAAATATGCTCTAGGTTTGGAATGGAATGGTGGCTTGGAGTGTGGTTATGAAAATTGGAATGGGAAATTGGAGGGAATGTGAATTAATTTGAAAACTAATCAAAATTCAAAGTGGTTCTAGATCCTTCCTCTGGTGCAAAATCAATTTCTCAAGTGATCAAAATGGACCCCGAAGTGAATCCCATTGAAAATTCACGTGCAGAGCAGAAAATTGCCTTGGTTAATCGGTTAACCATATGGGTTAATCGATTAACACCTTCAAAAATTCAAATTTGACCTGATTTTGACTTGGTTAATCGGTTAACCATCTGGGTTAATCGATTAACACCTTCAAAATTTGAATTTTGGCGCCTTTTGGAGGGAAATCTGCACATTTGCCCGTTTTCATCCGTTCTAAGCCCTGTTCAGCCTCTGGGACATGCTCTTGAATACTACAACCATGGGAATGCTTGAGATAGCCTGAATGCTGCTTCTTGATCTGAAAATATCCTGCAAAATAAATAAAAGCGAACGCTCGATCGCCGGGCAAAAATAAATGCCAAATCTCCTGATGCTCGCTGTTTAGACTTCTGCATTAAAGAGAGACCTGAGCCACAAGAAAAACCTTGACCCCCGATCTCGAGAACAAATGCTATGATATGCAGAAATACAGAAATGCAAAGAAACATAAACCAAGCAAAGAAAAAGGTTGGTCACATTTTGGGGTACAACATGATGAGGGTGGTTTTTAGTGGTTAGTGGTGAATAATGTGTTAATGAGTTTGGTTTATGTTACTTTGATTTTGTGTTGTTGTGATATAGGAGTTGTTAAAGATGAAGATTATACTATGAATTTAGTTTTAGGATGAGGGAGAATGATGGTTGCAAGGGTGAAGGTGAGTGGTTTAAGGTGATGATCATGATATTATTTTCTCTGAAAAAATAAATCACGTGATATTATAATTTAAAAATAAAAAAGTACCTAATTAGAAAAACAAAAGTAAGATTAAAATAAACTAAAAAAATCAACATTTGACTTTTGTTGACTTTTGACCTTTTAATAAAAATAAGAAATAAAGAGAAATACAATGAGATAAGAATCTGCGACCTTGCACCAGACATCCCTAAATGTTTTGAGCAAAATCCCCAATCATCTTGTTACATTTTGACTCTTGAATGAAACATATGCCAACACCACCTTTTGATAACATATGCCTCATCCTCCTCCTCTTCATCGAGCTTCCTCACCCTCTCACATTATAGGTAACAATATTTATTTGGATTTGATAGCTACTGCCCACTTAGCCTCGAAATCTTCTCTATCGACTTCTTCCATATTTCTGATTACTCCCTCAAAGAAGTCATCATCTTCATCGCCTTCAATACCCATATTCATGATCGATTTTCATACTCTTATAGGAACATCTTCAATGCTTCTGTGAATGCAAAGTGTTGCTTTGATTAACGTCATAGTCGCTTATAGATTCACAACACAAAATTGAGCCTCTAGAAAATCTAGAGTTTGAATCTTCAATATCATAAATTGGAAGAATAGGTTTTTCATACCCCAAATTTTACCCTTAGATTCTTTGATCTTTTGCATATCATTCTAGGTCAATCATTCTTGCATAGCTAACCAAATTATCACCCTTTGTTTTTTTTAATTCCACTTGTTAATCACGGTTTGGTTCAAAGGTTCAATGGGCTGACCAGTCAATATTTTGGATGGATCCTCAACCAAGCAAGTCCTCATACTCCTAAGAGACCTCCCTTCCTCAATAATCCAGTGTAATATGGAGTCATCACAAGTTCTTCGAGACTCAGGTATTGCAAGACTGAATCAAGGACCAGGAAAGGTTATCAGGACAAGGGTGTGTGCGGTGTGATTTGAGATTCAGTGGAAGTTTGACCTAATTTTGGTCAAACAAGTGGTTTGTTTCAGTATCATGTTATCAGGTTGTGGCAAAGCTTTTGAATTAGGGTTTTGGTTCTCACCAAGTCATTGTTTCATTAGTACACTCATGGTGAAGGTTAGGGTTTCTCACCCTTTGTGTTTAAGATGAGCAAGTGTCTTTTAGTGGAATTTCATCCGAGGCTAGCAAGTTCAATGTATGTGCAATACTGTTTCGGTTCAAGTGGGCATGATTTGACCTGGGTCAGGAAAGAGGATTTTGTGTCATTCTAAAGATGGATTTGTCATAGATCAATACTTTGTACCTGAAAGACCATTGGACTAAGGTTTTCATGTTAATTCAAGTTCGTCATATAGATTCAAGGTTGTCATGTCATCCAAGATTTGTGGCAGTCGAGTTCATATGTCAAGGTTTCAGTGTTGCTCAAATGTGGAGGCATGTTATAAAATCCAATTTCAATCCCACTTTCTAATCTGATTTATCTAATATCTTTTCCTATTCTCAAATATCCATATCATGTCCAATTCATTCCAATTGTCCATATTTTGTCAAAAATGCATCATATCCAATTTCACTTCATTATCCATATCCATTATTTAAATTCATTATCCAAATCCATTTTCTAATTCACTTCATTATCCAAATCTATTTTTCAATCCACTTCATTCTCATTTTTTATCATCCAATTTTTAATATCCAATCCAATTTCATATCCTTTTTTCATCCGTAAATCTTTTTTTCTTTTATTGTTTATTAAATCCCACTTCCATATTCCGAAAATCCATATTTACAGAAATCACAAAATCCACTCCATTATAATGAATTACAATAAAAGCCCATTACAAGATGACCAAAAATATACAAAAGAGGCATGCCACCAACAATATTCCATGTCACGCAAAAACAAAACCTTGCATCAAATCCTGATGCACATGGACCAATACCCTGCCATCACTATAAAGAAAACCTGCATTTACAAAAGCTCCAAATACCCCACACCAAGCTCTCTACTCGCTGCACAACACGACACATAAATCGTACCACATCAAAACTTTTGCAACAAAACCTACACAGCTTCACCTTACAAACCTGCAACTACACAGCAAAAGAAGCAAAACCATTTTCTGCAATACAACAACAACACGTTGCACACTAAAAACCAAAAAAATTGTGCCACTGCTACCACAAACATTGTCTACAAACCTATAAAACCAAGACAAAACAACATTGCTACAACTTGTCATTGAGAAGGACATATCAACAATCAGACAAAATCCCATGACTCTTTTGAATCGTTTTAATAAAGAGATGGAGAGAATTGATACAAAAGGTGAAAACATGATACAAAGAGAGGGGAATTCTTGGCATAAAAAATACTCACCTTTAAAGGAACTTGAAGGATTACTCGGTACAAACTTGTTCTTCAACCTTGCTTCACACACATAACCTGCAGCAACTACATCTTTCACCATCCCTACTCATCACATAACCTTCAACCTTCCACACATTCAAACAGAGACCCACAAATCGAATCCATTCTTTCAATCTCCTTCAATAAACAACACGAAACAGTCCTGCAAACAACCAAATAAACCCTTTAACACAGATCCCACCACCACTGTAATTCACTTGCGCCGCCACGAGAGAGACAAGGGGAAGAAGAAAGAGACGCACACAACAATCTCACATGACGCATCGTGTGTAAATCATCACCGTTGGGAAATCAATTAGAAGTGTGAGATAGGTAAGGATCAAGATTAAAGAATGAGATTTCTTTGAGTATGTTTTTTCATGTTCCCGAACGCGCAAAGAGGGGGAGAGAGCAACCTTTACTGTTCTTAGATTAAAAGCCTTATACCTTTCTTTTGTTTCTGGCTCCATGGCCCAAAGTTTTTTATTTTATTCTCTTAAGCCCATTTGATGTTTTGTGCATCCTCTAAACCGCTTTTACACCCCACTTTGTTTCTTAATTTTCTTTTAAAGTTTTGTTAATTCTTATTTAGATTTTTGTTAATTATTTTTTTCAAGATTTTTGTTAACTTAAAGTTTTATTAATTCTTATTTAGATTTTTGTTAATTCTTATTTAGAATTTTATTAATTATTTTTTTCAAGATTTTTGTTAACTTAAAGTTTTTTGTTAATTCTTATTTAGATTTTTGTTAATTATTTCTTCAAGATTTTTTAATTACTTAAGATTTTTTGATAATTTTTCATGTTAATATTTTCTCTTGATTGTTTTGATTAATCTTCATAATTGTGCTGTTTGATTTTTCATAATTGGTTAATTTTTCCATGCTTTCTTGAATAAATTTTCATGACCTATTGAATTAATTCCTTGGTTGGTTTTGTTGCCGATTGTCGATGTGGCTTTGTGTGGTACCTTATTGAGGTAGGTGTCTTGCCACAGACACTTACCTCCCCTTTTGGAACCTTGATCACTATCAAGAGTTCTTCACCCGTAGTTAGGTGAACTACAAATGCTCTGATTCCATACTAGTTAGGATACGTAGGCACGAGATGCGATGTCTTGGCGAGCATACTTAGAGATAAACCATTAGGTCTTTTCCTTAGCACCTTTTCATTAGCAAGCAAATAAATAGCATAACACAAATACTAACAAGAGGTTCCTGTAGAGTACTACAGATACTTAGGATGCTAGCACCTTCCCTAGGTATAACCAACCCCTGGACCTTAGATTCGCGTAGCTTTGTTGTTACATAGCGCACTTAGGGTTTTCTTCGATCTTTACCCTTTCCTTTGGATAAATCAAAGCTCGGTGGTGAATATTTAAAGATTTGTGATTTAAGTTAATCAATAGCTTGATATCTGATTCTCACTGTGATAGAAATGGTGACTTCATTGGGGAATTACTCATCTAAGAGGGTTAAGCCTACCTTGTTTGTATTTGTTTTATTTATATGTTAGCTTGCTTGTATACTTGTATATTTGTAAATATTTGTATATATCTGTTGTCCCTGGGTTTTCTGTATGCAGGGCTGTTACCTTGTGTGGTGAGGATAAGTTTTATACCCGGACTTGAGTGCACTTATCTTTAGGATGGGTGGTATAGTCAAGGAGACTTTGAGGGAGTAATCCCAACAAAGTTGACTTGAGATCCCCTGCTCAGTTGAGGCCCTCTTGGGAGTAGTAGTGCTGAACGAGCCCGTGACACTGAGGACCGTAGTTACCTCTTACCCCACTTTAGCCTTCTTAGAATGTAGTGCGATGACTATGAGGGTGTAAATCCAAAATAGTTGATACACGATGTTACACTCAGATGAGACTCTCTTGAGAATGTTATTGATTCCCGAGTAATTGGCGTGTCGATAATATCTGAAAGATGGGTTGATGACTTTAGAAACCTCTTAGAACCCTGTCCTACAGATGCAAGAACCCTTAGTACACACATTTGGGATGGGTAGACCATGAATCCTTGCTCGTGATCTTCAAACCTAGGCCCCTTGTTTTTTTGTCTTCATATATGTGAATATTTGTGTATGTGTGTTTGTGCATACATTTATGCATTCATGAATAACCCTTTTGGTTTCAAGGAAATCAGTTGTTCATTCCTTTGCAACAAAAAAAAGCAATAAAGATCATGGATTATGAAATGAAACTTTTCAGTTTTTTCAAAAATGTTTGCAACTTCCTTTTGAGTTCCTTGAAACCATTTGGCTTGCATTTGCATTGCATGCACATGTCATCACATTTGCATTTCCCAGTCTTGAGTCTCATCTATCCTTTGCCCATAACCTAGTTGACTTCTCGATGCCAGCATTGGACTTGAAGTAGCTTTTGAAGGATCATGAACTCAAGAGAGAAGAACTAGTTTGTGAAAAGAGCGGATGTTGGATTGATGAAAGATTAGTTGGATCAGCTTATGGAACCTATAACAACCTTGTAAAAGGAATGTCATTCAAAGGACTTCAGCCATAAGGAATGTCATTCCATATCAAGTGAATGGTGTTGCTCAATCTCAGCCTGTGCAGATTCCTGTTGGGAACCAGGTTATGCAAGAATGTCACATTGTTCGAGATAGACACTCCTATTCTCTTGATGCTACAGACTATCAGAGTTTTCATTTTTTGTGCCAGATTTCCAAGTGGCAGTCCCAAGGACGAAAACCAATGACCCACGAGTCGTTGAGATTATGGAAAGATACCATGCATTGGAAGAGAAGCTTGATGCCCTAGAGGATTGTGATGCTCTTAACTTGAATGCTTAGAACATGTGTTTGGTACCTGGCCTTATAATACCTCCAAAGTTCAAGACACCAAAATTTGAGGAGTACAAAGGGGATAGCTGTCCAAAGCAACATATGGTGATGATTTGCAGAAAGCCTGCTAAGTCGAACAACACACTGCACACTACAAACCAAAAAAATTGCGCCACTGCTATCACAAACATTGTCTACAAACCTGTAAAACCAAGACAAAACAACATTGCTATAACCTGTCATTGAGAAGGACATATCAACAATCATACAAAATCCCATGACTCTTTTGAATCGTTTTAATAAAGAGATGGAGATAATTGATACAAAGGGTGAAAAAATGATACAAAGAGAGGGGAATTCTTAGCATAAAAAATACTCACCTTCAAAGGAACTTGAAGGATTACTCGGTACAAACTTGTTCTTCAACCTTGCTTCACACACATAATCTGCAGCAACTACATCTTTCACCATCCCTACTCATCACACAACCTTCAATCTTCCACACATTCAAACAGAGACCCACAGATCGAATCCATTCTTTTAACCTCCTTCAATCAACAACACAAAAACATTCTACAAACAACCAAATAAACCCTTTCACATAGATCCCACCGTCGTCGCGAGAGATACAAGGGGAAGAAGAAAGAGATGCATGCAACAATCACGCATGATGCATCATGCGCAAATCATCACCGTTGGGGAATCAGTTAAAAGTGTGAGATATGGAAGGAGCAAGATTAAAGAATGAGATTTCTTTGAGTATGTTTTTTCTAGTTCCCGAACGCGCAGAGAGGAGCAGAGAGTAGCCTTTGTTGTTCTTAGGTTAAGAGCCTTATACCTTTCTTTTGTTTCTTGCTCCATGGGCCAATGTTTTTTTAATTTGCTGAAGCCCATTTGATGTTCTGTGCATCCTGTTGTACCTCGAAAAATACGATCCTCGCGATGGACGCAGAAAAAACGTTCGAACATAGTCGCCACCGAACTTTATTCATTCCAAGGAAGGAATAGGAAAATATCGATAAAACCTTTAAAGAGATAAGAACATGGTCATCGCAACCAAATTCTAGGTTCGGGAGTCGATTACGCAAAGGGAATGTATTAGCACCCTCTATGTCCGTTGTACTCAACGGGAACCTCTTGATTCGATTCGAGAGTAAAGTTAGCTACGCTTGTTTGTTTTCTTCTAAGGTTTCGCCTATGGGGGAAAAAGTTGTTTTTTAGATAGGGTGCTCGCCAAGGATTGGAGCCTTTATGCCTACGTACTCCCTTGTGCAATGGGAAAGTCAGAGCATCGTAGTTCGTGAGACTACGGGAAAATGAGGGAATTATGCTCGCCAAGATCATCGCAATCTTATGCCTACGTATATTACATTCATAAGAGAATGAAGAATCAGAGCGTTCGTAGTTCGGACAACTACGGTAAAAGGTTTGTAAACGAACGAGTGTTTAGGTCGCATTCTAATTGCTAAACATTGGCTTGACTGCTCGCTAGGGGAGGCTGAAGCACGAGTTTGTTATGCGCGAAAGAAAGGAATAAACAATGTTCTTTGGTAAAGGTTATATGGGTTGGAAATCGCACAAGGGCGAGGAATTTAGTGTTTGCAAATTTTCAATCGCACGGGGGCGATAAAAGAGAGTTGGAAATCACACGAGGGCGAGGAATTAGGTTTATCGTATTAGATATTTTGGTTTGGTAAAGAGGATAGATTTGAATAGGTTTAAGGTTTCGATCGCACGGGGGCGAGAAATAGGAGTTTGGTTAGGTAATTTGATGGAGAATGATGATTATTCGATAAACGAGACGTCGGCCTCGTAACCAACTAGTCGGAATATCATTGGAATGCTAGATCCTAACGATAACTTTTTCATTCAATTAATTATAAAATTGTGTTTGAATGGATAATGAAAGTATTTGTCCACATAATTAGGGCACGTGTTTTATAGACTAAAGGGCGAGCAACCCACAACCTAGGCATACGCTCAAAGAGTGGTTACTCAAGAATTCAAGGAGTGCGAGACCCCAAGAACTCTATTCTTTTGTACTTTGATTTAAGAAAATAATTTGAACTTGATGTACGGTTTAAACGCGTATTAGGTTTTAGATTCGATCGCACGAGGGTGAGAGATAAGGTTAGACGGATTGAAAATTTAGGAGGAATGACGACTATTCGATAATAGAGACGTTGGCCTCGTAACCAATTAGTCTGGATATCGTTGGAATGCTTGATCCCAACGACACCTTTTTCATTCCATTAATCATGAGATATGTTTGTTGGACAGTGAATGTACTTGTCCAAATAATTAGGGGAACTGTTTTAGGAACGAAAGTTCGAATGACACGCTAACCAAGGCGTACACCTCAATAGTTGTCACTCATGAATTCAAGGAGTGCAAGACTCCAAGAACTCAATTCTCTTGCAATTTAATTAAGAAAATAATTTAAATGGATTAGTGTACTTGGATTAAACTAGGGTAAGCATATCGTTCGAATTAAGGTTTACCTACTTTGAAAGGTTTAAACAATGCTAAGTAATTTAGAGATGAAAGACGAAACGACCATAACTCAAGGCGTGCACCTCGAGAGCGGTCGTTTAAGAATTCAAGGGGTGCTAGACCCCAAGAACTCACTCATTCCATTAGTTAAAAAGTTTAGACTTAATTTAAAAACTATTTGAATCGAGGTGAAAATAACCTTAATCATTTTTGAAGGGTAGAAAGAAAAGGAAAATCATTCTAATCATTTAGAATGAATTTAAAATCATATAATTTCATTTAATCTATAAACAAACAAACAATTAAATATTAAAATTAAAACAACATATTAATATACTTTTTAGACTAATATTGTATAAATCGAAATTCCCTTAAGATTAATATCCCATTTTCAAAATAAATAAATTAACTAATAGCTATTAATGCACCCAAAAAAAATGTTAGAGTTAATCTTTACTATCTCTCTCCCTGCACGAACGAAATACCCTCCTCCCCACTTACTATCTACCTCTTTTAAAAAAACAGAATTAATAAATTATAAAAAACAAAATAGTCCAAAATATGGGGAGATTCAAAGCTGCCTCGAGCTCCCCATGGAAAATGGTAGGCAAAACCGTTTTCCTAGGCCCAAAATAATGTTAATGTATTCAAAGCTCTAATATTATAAGGATAATCTAACTTGTGTCTTTGGGGCACATGCTAAAAAATCTAAAAAATAAATATTAGAAAAATAATAAAATTATTAATGTTAAACTTGTATTAAATTTAATATAAAATTTTCAATAAATTTTTACTTTGAGACACATGTTAAAAAATACACAAATAAAAAATAAGTATTGAAAAAAGCAATAAAATCATTAATGTTAAACAAGTTAACATTACCCAAAAAAAAAAAACTCCAGACTTTCATCCCTCTCTCAGCGACTCCTTCCGAAAAACGACGGTGTTGCGCCGGTTCTCCCCGCGGCAACAGCGGCGGCGCCTCATCCTTTCCTCGTCTCACTGTCTCCGTCTCGCTCAAAGCATCCCCTCCATCTCGACGCTTTGCTCGCAACTATCTCATTCGCGTTCTCCTCACAAGATTCAAATGCAACGTTTTATGGCAACAGCTCATCAGCATCAATCTCTATCGGAGCCCATAAATAATAAACATACAAGAACAAATATATCAAAGTTTGGGAACGAGATTATCGTAAATTCGACGACACCGACGAGGTCACGTTTCAGGTACGAAAAGAATACTCAGTTCTTCCCCTTCAGTCATGCTTCTTCTTGCCTTTCTGCTTCTTCTTCGAGCAATTCTCTTCTCCCCCAATATATGCTTGTGTTGTAATGTCACGAGTGTTGTGTGATTGAGATGTTGATTCGCGGAGAATTTCGATGATTTGTTAATGCTGTAAATTTTCCAAATTCTCGGGTGTTGCAGGTTTTGAATTGAAGGTGATGCTGAAAAATTCACAGCAGTTCAAAGATTGAGCACACAAGGGTGAATTGAAGAAAAAATAAAGAAGACCCTGTTTTGTGCTGCTGCAGGTTTTTTTGTGGATTGATGATGGAAACAATTTGTTATAGAGAGGAGAAGAAAATGAGGAATCGTGAGTCAGGGTAGAAGAATGAAGATGGTTCTCTCCCCTCCCCCTCATTTCTGCTGTTGGTTTTGCTTTTATCCGATATAGAGAGGGGTAGTTTAGGTTTTTGTGATAGAGTTCTGTTAGGAAAATTGTGTGTATACAGACTATGAAATTCTGCTTTTTTTTTTTTCCGTACTAACTTGTCGTCGTGGTCTCTTAGGCTGGTTCAAGGCGCAACGGTTGTAGTGGTCTTTTTGCGCATCGTGCTTGTATGACCTGTAGCAGCTTCATCGTGTAGTGGATATAGCCTTTTTTTTTTTTTTTTGTATTTTGTAATTATTCTGTGCTTTTTTGCTCATACTATTATGTAAAATCTGTGTTATTTCCTGCTCACACTGTTATGTACTTTTTCATGGACCTGAATTATGTTAATCATGAGTATTTGAATTAGACGGCCCACTTCCAATTGATTAATGAATTTGGATTCTCTATTGTACATACTGCTACAAGAGTACATTTCTCCACAAACATACCTACTAAGTGGCTCATGAAGCTTTTCAAAATGTTTTGCCTTTTCTGCATATATGGATACAAGTATCGGCATTTTTCAGCTGGCATCACCCTCCGTGCATTAATATCTCAGCACCAAAATTCTTTCCAGCATTGTATATTAATTGTTGTCCTTAACTTGTCAAGCTTTCCATGGGGTACACCAAACAAGAAGAAACAACGACATATAGATTTAACACCACCCTATGTGAATAATGGCCTCCTAGAAGTCGTCGGTTTTAGAAATGCATAGCATGGGCTTTTTGATATGGATTTTTGTGATTTGAAATGAATATAAAAATGTATATGAACATGAACTAAAATGGACTTTGAATCTTGAATTACAACACGACCAATATTGACATGTTTTGCCTCTTAAGACCATTGATCCCTTTGAACATCTTTAATTCAAATCAAATTTCACGTCCTAATCATTCTTGATGAACCTTTAATAATAATGCTTTGTCGATGAATCTACAAGGTCCACACCACCATGTCTTGATTTGATAATCCACATCACCGTGTTGCCCTGAAGAAATCTTGAAGTATGGAGAGATACCTTCTTAATTAAATCAATGATGAGACCTCTAGCACCTGACACTCTTGAGACATCCTTGAAGAAAATGATAATGCATCTTGATGACCCATGACAGAGGATAGCCTATAGCAAGGATGAATCTTGGCAGAAGAGATGTTCATGATGATATGAACGTAGAACCTATGCTCCAACTTGAGTCTAAGAACCTTATATCACCATTGAATAGGGGAGACCCCAAATAACAAGAAAATGCTTTGGTCCATGTCTTAGGAGCTCATACAAATGAATGATTTTGAATTATGACCTTATGAGAGATGCAGATGAATGCGAACATAAGCCAAAAAAAGGTTAGAAAAAGTGAGGGCAAATTTTAGGGTGCAACAGACACTTCTTTCCCTTTTTATCCTAGCCTTAGGATTAAAGTTGCTTAACTCTTTGTAAGTGTCTTTCCATGGACACTTACCTCCCATTTTATCATAGCCTTAAGATTAGAGTCACAACACTCTATGTAGGTGTCTTGCCATGGACACTTACTTTTTCCTTTCCTTCTTAACCTAGCCTTAGGTTTAGATCTTCTTAACTTTATGTAGGTGTCTTGCCATGGACACTTACCTCCCCTTTCGGAACCTTGATCACTATCAAGAGTTCTTCACCCGTAGTTAGGTGAACTACGAATGCTCTGATTCCATCCTAGTTAGGATACGTAGGCACGATATGCAATGTCTTGGCGAGCATACTTAGAAATAAATCCTTAGGTCTTTCCCTTAGCACCTTTTCGTTAGCAAGAAAAAAAATAACATAACACAAATACTAACAAGAGGTTCTTGTAGAGTACTACAGATACTTATGATGCTAGCACCTTCCCTAGGTATAACCAACTCTCGAACCTTAGATTCTCTTAGCTTTGCTGTTACATAGCGCACTTAGGGTTTTCTTCGATCTTTACCCTTTCCTTTAAATAAATCAAAGCTCGGTGGTGAATATTTAAAGATTTGTGATTCAAGTTAATCAATAGCTTAATATCTGATTTTCACGGCAACAGGGTTTATTCAATTTTGCTAAACTAATTTGGGGATTTTCAGAGTGTAATAACGCTGCAAAATAGGAAGGGGAGAAAGGGATTTGTAACTTTTCATATATCTCCTTGAGTGGTTTTTTTACCCATGGGCTTAATACAAACTTTTAAAGCCCTCAACCCAACTTCTGTACATGAAATAGGGTCCGAAATATGGTTATCGCTTGCAAAGCCCAAGTCACCTAATTTGTAATCAATATTCGACAATGATCTACACGTGTTTGTCATGCCATCATGCTTTTCCAACAACTCAGAAGGGACATATCCCATCGTCATGGGCATGTCTTCCATATTTATTGCAATTGACTTTCCTACCCCATTATTGTCTATATCTTTGTCAGTTTCCCCCACGCCAATGGAGACCTTTTTACCAAAATCTTTTTTACCAGATTGTCCCGCCACCAGTAAAGCCACTTTTTAATTGTCTCCATCAAGAGCTACATCCTTGCCACCTCTATGAAAGTCTCTCATAAGTTTACTATTATATACTTCATAATTCACACCCACATTAAAATGTTCATTGAGGCATAATGAGTATTTTGTTTTAACTAAGAACCGATCCACGTCAAACTTCTCCCGATCTTTAATTTCTTTGTCGTAAAGGATAAATTCTCCAATCGTGCTAGATATAAGTTTAAGCATTTCTGGACGCAATGTGTGACAAGCTAGCCCAAAGCAACATAACCAGGTGAGTCTCTCATTATCCACACCAATCGGTGACCATGGATGAATGTCAGAGAACTAGCCCTATATTATCTCATCATAGCAACAATTTTGTGTCTTCAAGCTCCTCTAATAAGACTAGATTAGCCCCCAATGGAGTTGCCATAATACGAAAATATCCATCAGAAAGCATAACTTCCTGGACATTGTACGAAGCTCTTGATTCTAGAACAACTCCCATGAAAGTTTTCTCGAAACAGACCATGTCTTTCTCTTCGATGTTGATTTCCAAGTGAGGAAACTTTGGCCTTTTCACCTTAATGCCCCTAAATCAAAAACCTATGCGTTTAGCTCTCGCATATTCATAACAATGATGGCCTCTTTGATTTCCTCCCACCGCCTAAGCAGTAAGAAAACATATTTCTCCCAACTTGCCATGTCCTATCTCGTTGTGTGCAAAAATTTTCTGTTGACCCAAATCTCGCTTATGCGTACATAAATCAATATCATTCATGGATTTTTTATTATCTCTTTGGAACCTTGGAAGATTAGCAAAAATCTTCTTGCCTTGAATGATGATGTTATCAAGTTTCACACCCAATAACCTTGCATTCTCAACCTGCCTGAATCGAACGAATTCGAATCTTTTTTCCTGTTTATCTCTACGAGTTGGGATGAATACTTCTTCCACTAGGCTATGAACTCTGAAAATTTAAAACATATCCCTTGCTATAAAAGATTCGAGAAATTTTGTAAAATAGAAATTGGTTATTTGATCCTTTGAGCCACCTTCCTTCCCTTCAACCG
Source organism: Lathyrus sativus (assembly GCA_963859935.3). NCBI lineage: Eukaryota > Viridiplantae > Streptophyta > Magnoliopsida > Fabales > Fabaceae > Lathyrus > Lathyrus sativus. The sequence goes on along the minus strand of OZ012740.1, from coordinate 628,991,435 downwards.
CCTTCTAAGTCGAGCTTCTCATCACCATCGGTTGATGTTTTTTTGTTATGCACCTCTAACCACTCTCCCATGGTGTTGCCCTTTGTTAATAAGGACCATCTTTGATGAAGTAATTTATCTAATACATGCATTTGATTGATTTATTAGCTAAATAGTTGCGACTTTATTGACATTATTCATAATAATAAAAGCTATGATCTTTGACAAAGTTACTTATTCTATATATTGGTTTTTATGAAAATATTGTTTATGACATTTACTTATATAAAATGTAATTTAAGTTATCATCCAAGTTTTCTGATTCATATTGTGTTGGTGTTTATGTAGCTAATACTATTGTTGAATCACTACATGATCATACGAAGTGTTTGTGTATATCTAATACTATTGTTGAATCACTACATAAACATAACGACTCTTTCACTTTACAAACACAAAATAAATTAATAATTGTGTTGACTATATTATTTGAGTGAATTAGTAATTGTGTTGGCTATATTATTTGAGTTCTCTTGAGACTTGAGCTAATAGAAGAATTAGAATTGGTAATTTTTATTTGACATTTCACTAGAATTTAATTTTTCTTTCTCCTTTTCTCTTGGAAGTTTTTTATTTTTTATTTTTATGTTTGTAATATGCTTTTAAGGTAGGTGTTATCTCATCCATTAATGAAATAATAAACTAATGATTGAATTTGAACAAATCAAAGACCTTTAGTATTAATATTGCAACTATTTTGAAGTCACTTAGTTTAAATAGTTTTCATTTTTTAAGTTTCTAAATTTGTAATGAGGTCTGTTGGAATAAAATTTGGTTATGTAAGATATCTCTAAGTTTTGATAATATCAAAGTGGTATTTGTGTGAGAATAATTTTGGTACTTTAACGTTTGTTTTTCTGAAGAATTAACAAACAGGTTCTGACTCTGATAGAGAAAGTTTTGACTCTGATAGAGATCATATTCAATGATTACTCTGATCTGACCAAAGTCACTTTTGCGCTACAAGAAGCAAGTCTACTTCTGATCTACTCTCATTCAGAAAGATTCTAAGAAGACAATATGTTCCAGCTGCAATGTTCTCTTGGTTTCTGCTTCTGATCATGACTCTGATGCTTTACTTCTGAAGGCTTTCAAGCTCCTGAAGTCATTATCTTCTGAAGACTAAGTGCTGAAGACTCTGAAGATAAGGTTCTGTTGAACGAAGTTCTGAAGAGTTGAGTTTTTGAAGAATAAGTGCTGAAGACTCTGAAGACAAAGTTCTGCTGAACGTCGCTCTGAAGACTCTGAAGACTTAAGTTACAAGTGACCAAAGATTCTGAAGAATGAATGCTTATAGTTCTGAAGACAAGGTTCTGGTGAACAGGTTCTGAAAACTCTGAAGACTCAAGAGTCTGAAGACCTACTGATCAACTCTTCTACTCATGTTTCAATCATCTCTAATCAGAAGTCTCCGATGTAAATAAGAGAAACTCAAACGTCTATGAGGGAAAATAGTACATAGTGCGTTTTAACATCTCATTCTACTAACATTCCACTACCCTTATTTGGTGGTACAAAGGACAAATTTGGTGTATGATTTTCATCCCTGCGTAACGACATTATTTCAATTTGCCAGCTACCTAAAGGATATTCTTGATCTACCCTCCAACTGATCTTTTTCTGCCTATATAAAGACTTGAGTACTTGAAGAAAAAAAGAAGAAGTTTTACAACGATTAATACAAAGGTTACACTTTGGTTGAAAGCAATCCATGAAGAACTGAAGCTACAGTATTGAAGCACCACAATACAAAGAAAGAATATTGTTCATACTATATTAGTGTCTTTAAGACATTTGAGCTATTAATAGTTTTTATATCTGCTTGTTTAGAAGAAATTTCAATGTAAACATCTTCGTTCAAACTATTGTTTGTAACTCCTTAGAGGACCGATTAGGTCTGAATCCTTAAGAAGAGACGATTGTCTTTGTTGTTAGTCACCAGCGATTGCTTGTGCAAATTATAATTCCTTAAGGGACCAGTTGGTTCAGAATCCTTAAGAAGAGACAATTATATGTGTTGTTAGTCATCAGCGGTTGCTTGTGCAGTTTGTAATTCCTTAAGGGATCAGTTGGGTCAGAATCCTTAGGAGGAGACAATTGTCTGTGTTGTTAGTCACCAGCGGTTGCTAGTGCTTTGTAATTTGTTGATTATAGTGGGTTAAGTCCTTGTGTATAAGGCGAAATCATCTTGGCGGGTGGACTGGATTAGCTTGATAATTTTCAAGTGAACCAGGATATATCATGTGTCTTTCTTTCTTGATTAGTCTATTTATGATCTTTGTTTGAGTTTCACAAAAAGATTTCTTTTTTGAAAATCCAATTCAAACCCTCCTTTCTTGTGTTTTCTTACACCTTCAATTGGTATCAGAGCTCCAGTTCTGATTGTGATAAAAATAATTATCAACACTTCAACGTGTTCAGTACTGATCCAGTATTTGTGTGAGTTATCATCGCTACATCAATGTACATTCTCATAAACTCGTTTCTCTACACACGGGTACTTGGAGTATATTGAGGAATTTGTACACAATTGAACACACACAAATCCTAACACTAAGACTTGCTATTTATACTAATAAAAAATAACTGCCATCAACGGCTAGCAAACTAAATCGAGACAAGTGGTGCTCTGTATGTCTTTGATTCCTAGAAGCTTTCCACCTGTATTCTTTGAGAAATGGATAAGAACAAACTTTCCCTCCTTTATTTGAATTCAAATCTTCCTGTCGAAATGCCTTTAGTAACACCTCTGTCGAATCGCATCTGCCAATTGCTAAGAAATATTTCTAAGTCCGTAAACTAGTTCCTCTTGGCATAGGAACACCTTCGAATCACATTCCAAAAATATATGTATATGTGTTCTAATTCTCTTGGAAGAATTATGTCTTCCAGTTCCTTCTGCCATGCTATAACTTTGAGATGGATTGTGCTTACATATTTTTCGGTTGTGGAAGAGTATATTATATGAGCCAAGTGATGTATATTTGTTTGACAACAACCACCTATTTATAATAATAGTTATAGGATGTGAAGAATAATGCATAAGTGTGTGTATTTATTAATTTAGAGGCTCAAGACTAATGATATCAAAATGCATTGGATATGTACGTTAGAAGTTAATACAATTTTTTAGATTACCAAAGAATGTATACATGAGAAGTTAGTGTAACTTTTTAATCAAAAGGTGTGATTTCAATTGCTTTAGATGTATAGGTTAGAAGTTAATACAACTTTTCAGATTCTGAAAATTCAATCCATGAATGTATTGGATCCATACAAAATGATTATAGCTATTTCTTAAGTAACCTTAGGCCTATTCAATGTATTAAATGATTGTTTTTTCATCAATTTTATTTGTTTTAATAGTGATTATTATTTATTAATAATTTATTATGTTTATATTTTTAATAATTTTGAAATGTAGCACAAACGTGCAAGTATTAATATAATTTAATACTTTATTTACGTAGGAAAACTCAAATTAAAGCTAAATACTTTTATTAAATAAGTATATAAAGCTAAATACTTTTATTAAATAATTATAAGGTTTAAAACAAATTATTTTGTTTTTTTTAGTAATAATAATATATAAAGCTAAATACTTTTATTAAATAAGTATAAGGTTTAAAACAAATTATTTTATGTTTTTTAGTAATAATATTTTAAAGTTAAGTTTAATCTTTAACTAATTAAAATTATAGATATTATTATAATATTATTTATTATATTAAAAATCTTAAATATTTAGATTTTTCTCTTATAAGTAGGGACAAAAAATAAAAAAATAAATTCTCACAGGGAGTAAGTTTTAGATAGGAAAACCCAAATAAAATAGATATTACTTTATCAATTTAGTCATATCAATTAATATTATCTAATCATTTTATCTTTTAACATTTAGAATATTTGTGTGTCAAATATGTGTTTTTATTGTGTGTTTTTTACGGGTTCAACCATGTTTATATTTAAACATATAAGTTTATCACAAACATAGTTCTCATATTCGCAAAATAAATCAAAACATTAAAACAAATGTCATATTTGGCATTAACTTGGCTCAACAACTGGTAAATTAAAAAGAAAATAACTGCAAGACACAACAAATATTCTTCAACAGGCAGGTCACTCAATCAGATTTTTCAAGCTTTATACATTTATAATCTTTGACAACCGATGAAGCACACCCATTGATATCATTCACAGTAATTGATTCAGGTTTATCAGACAACCTTTTCCCCAATGTCTTGCTTGTAGGTGTATTTCCAGAATCTGCACTAGTCAATTCCTCTTTGTTTGAATCACCACTTTCAATTGCCTCCTACATATATAATTCAATAACCATAAAAATGATATAGTACACAAATTGTAAAATCATTTGAACATGATAAAAAAATTAAAAATTAAAAATCAACTTATATACCATAACATTATTATCAACAACTTCACTTCCTATCTAAACATATTCAGCATCTATGTCCACATCATTCAACTGTTATATATGTTTGAGAGAGTGAGTTTTTCTTAAATTATCAATAAAAAAAAATAAGGAATATCAATAGATTCCAAATTCCATACATTTATCCCATGCAATGCTAAAAACAGATTGATTATCTTCCCGTCTTCAGTCAACTTCTTCACAGTATAATTGCGCCAATTACGAAACAAATTGACATCCGTAACTTCTACCTTAAACAACATTTGTTTGTCCACAAATACATCAAACTCCAGTGGATAAGCTAAGTCCTATAACAAAAGAAATAATATCTAAATAAATTATGTTAACAAATTATTAAATACGTTAATTTTGATACCGTAGTACTAAATCCACCAATTATATTACATGATTCATGTTATCCAACAGATCTTGTACATTTCTTCCCAAAGTTTGAGAAACCACCCTATCAAAGAGAGTAAAAGTTGTTGATCCAGAATTATCAATTACTTGAACATTAACCTTGAACCTGAAAATTTATACTAAATTAATTCAAGGATGTAAATTAAGCAAAGTGCATCCAAGTGAATTTTTATGACTGTAAAAGCTAAATTACTTGCCTAGGAATAGCGTCCTTAGTAGCTGGCATTTCTCACAGTAAATAACTCCAGTTCTAGTAGTAACCTTTGATGCACACTTTGTGCAAGCTTGATAATACCATCCAAGATCTGTCTCAATTTCACATGTTCTTGCTAGAACAGTACCAACACATTTCTACCATTTGTTCACCATATGAAACCATAAAATATAAATCAGTAAAATTTTGGAACATGTATATAACCATCAAAACTATCACATGATATAAAATTGATCATCGGGTTATACAACGCAAATAAAAAAATAAAATAAAATTACCTCAATGGATTCTATCAAGTTCTCAATTGTCATTTTTTGTGTCTGGAGCAAGTCATCTGCTAGAGGGACAATTGTTGGACCAGACATTTGACTCACTCCTTGTGTGATTTCTATCTCAGTACCATTCATCTTAAACATGTTATAGATCATATAGTTTAATATCATTTAAAGAGATGAATAATATTATAAACTAAAAATAATTTGTTGACTTTATAAACTAACCTAGATATATAATTAGCAGTGTCTATCAAATCCGCATTCAACATCATTTTAGTTCCATAGTAAGCATTAAAGACTCCCATAGCACCTGAAAAATTTACATATCAAAAATCATTTTTCTAAATATTCAAAATTGTCTACAATATTTAGACACATTTCGTACTCACCAAAAAACTTTTTTAGCTTGCATTGTTGAAGTATCATGATTATTGGATCAGAAGATTTATGGTTGTCTATAAATTTCTGCATCATTTCTGCAAAATCCTTCCACAATGTGCAATGAATTTTGTTGCTCCTACATTATAGGTGTCAAGGTATAACAATTTAGAATAAAACAATATATTTACATCAAAATAAAAATAAATAAAGGTGTCAGACTTACTCTAAATCTTCAATAGTCAGATCCATAACCTTACTCTTTTTTTCATTTTTTTCAACTTCATTGACAACATTCGTTTCCCCAACATGACCAATAATATCTAATATATACAAACATTTAAAGAAGCAATTTAATATATGTTAAACTAATAAAAAATATGTAAATATTATCAATTCTATTATATTATACAAAGAGTTAAACTTACCAAGTAACCTGTCTTCTTTAGTAGCACTCAAAATTTCAGAGAAAGGTATGAAATCAAAATGATATTGAGGTATATTAGGAGCATTAACTTTGAATACTTTGGTTGATTGCATGAAATTCAGTTTGTACTTATGTGTCGTAGCTTTGTAGGAAGGGTGGTTTCTACCCACCATAAGATTTTCAAACATATATGATGAACCTACTTTAATCTGCTCCTTAAATGTAGGAATCAAATTCTTTCTAACAGTGGCCTGAATTTTGCCGCACTAAACAACAAAAATATATGAAGGGCATAAGTTCGATAATATTGTTTCACAGATAATAAGTAATAGATAAACTTTGAATTTATACCTTATCATATAGCAAGATCATATGAAAACTTCCTATATCTGTAGAGTTGTAGCGTTCAGGAAGTGTCCAATAGTGAATCACATGAACCCTTAGACGAAACTCAAACTTGCCAGGAACAATTGCATAAACTGCAGTGATCTTGGGTGGTACGGAAGTTACAACTGCATTTTTTATAAGAAATAATCAATTAGTAAAAATATATGAACTAAAAATATATAAACTGATTAGCATCAAACGAAAATACTTTTGACACCTTTTGTAGGCATCCTTGAACTCAACTAAGTATAGAAACCTTAACTTCAATATTATTTTTATACTTGCGATGTAGGAGTATTTGTTTGATAGCAACCACTATTTATAATAATAGCTTATGAAGAATAATGGATATGTGGGGTTGTGCATTTATTAATTGAGAGGCTCAAGACTAATGATAACCGTTATGCATTGGATGTATACCTAAAGTAACTTTTTAGATTTACAAAGAATGTATTGTACATGTGAGAAGTTAGTGAAAATCTTTATTATATAAAACTTTGCATTGGGTGTATACATTGGAGTTTAATGCAACTTTTCATATCTACAAAGAATTAATATGTGTGGAGTTAATGCAATTTTTAAAATGATTCATACTAATCTCTATGTCAGCAAATCAATAATAAATTTAAAATATAAATAAATAATTAATAACTAAAGTTATAGTTGGAGCATAAAGGAGGGAAAAGAGAGGGAGTTAGGGTTTCACAGGAGCTGCATAGGTTGTTCCATTTTATATAATAAAGATGACAAAATTATAGATACGAAGTGTTTTCTGCTAAAAAGAGAAAAAAGGCCTAGATATTGTGACTGAATTCCGACGATAGGGATAAAATCTATTCTTTAGTCTTGGCATGTCTCCTTCTAATTGTGAAAATAAGACAAGACAAGTAGTATGGTTTTTGTTTATATATTTTAGGGATTAAGATTTGACCTTAAGATTTTTATATTTATATATAAATAAGAAACTCACATGAACTCTAGTTCACTAATATTATTATTTAGAGTGTAACTTAATACAAGTAATAACTAATATCAAGATTTATTCTTTTTCAGATGAAGGTACCACCTGATTTCAACTTTAACAAAGAGGTTTGTTTGTTTCTTGTATTTCTTGCATTGCATGTGTTTCTCTTTCAAAGTTTTATACAAAATGCAGGATGAGTTTGTTTGTTTAATTATCTAAAGAAGTTTTGGTTTAGGGTTTTCACCGACTTCATTTAGTTTTTTTTCTCTTCATATTCTTGCTTGGTTGTATGCAGGATCAGACTTTGCATAATTATCTCAATAGTGTTCCTCTTTTAGAGACCAATAATTATGTTGGAGCATCTTTCAATTCACTTGACATGGATTCCTCTCTTCCTACATCATTTGACGACGTCTTATCATGCTATCTCCTCTTATATCATGAATCCGTAGTCACTATAAGGTTCTTGTCAAATATTCTTTTTCTGTTTATCAACATGTATGAGTTACGATATTTGATGTTTCTGTTTATTTGGTACCTCTCTTTTATTCTTCGCTAGAAATAACTCCTTTGACACATCAATGCCTAAACTTTTTTCTAAGGATGCAAATAAAATACATCCACATCAAGAACCTGATCAAGTAATTCTCTACATTCACTTGGTAGTACCAAAAATCAAGGGCCACTCCATGTGGAAACTCCTCACTTGTCAACTCATAGTCAACACACATTCTCCATTTTCCATTAGGTTTTTTAAGTAGTACAATGTTAGACAGTCAGATTGTGTACTGGGGTTCAGAAATAAAATTAGCTTCTAGGAGGTATTTTATAGCTTTTTCAACAGCCCCCGCTTTCTAGAGAGACTGCTTACGCCTAGTTGAACTACGATCCTAGCGGCATGATCTATGGTCAGCTGATGGCAGGAAATGTTGGGTCCATCTCGTGCATTTCTGCAGCGCTCCATGCGAACAAGTCAGTGTTTTCCTTTAAGAAGATCTTCAGATGCTTCTTTGCTAAGTCGGGGAGTTCCGTTTCGATCTCCACGCCTTTATCTGGGTCATTGTCGAAGAGAATGAGCTCGAACTAGCCATCTGGAATAAGGTACATAGGATGAAGATGTTCCCCGTTGTTACCAAATGTTGAAGAAGTGTCTGATGCTGCTTCGTTCTGCTTCTGCTTGATGGTGAAGTGACTATCAAGGTTAACTGAGTTGACACAAGGAAACAACTTCTGCTTCTCATATCGAGTCGGCTTGTTGGTAGTCTTGTGTGTCATATTGATCAAGTTTTCCCCTTTGTGTCTGCTTCGAAGCATCTTCTCGCGACTTCAATGTCCCCGCGAAGGGTGACGATGCGACCCTTGATCGTATAGTACTCCATATTCAAATAAATCATGGATGGAACGACGGTTAGCTCGGTCAGAGTTGGTCTTCCTAGGATGCACTAGTACAAAGATGTACGCTCTATGACCAGGAAACAGACTTTGACTTGTCTGGTGGTTTCCTCCGCCCCGAAGGTGACGAGCAGCTCGACATAGCCTCCTGGCTTAGTGGTCAGGCCATTGAAGCCTTGTAGGCTGGAACCTGTATAGGGTGTCAAGTTCCTCTCGTAGAGCTGAAGAGTGGTGAATAATTAAACGTACATGATGTCAGCGAAGCTCCCTTGGTCGACCAAGATGCAACGGACGTCGAAGTTCACCATTGATGCTCTCACGAGAAAAGGAATGTTAGAGTTGGGAGAACTGCCTGGCAGCTCCTTAAGGTAGAAGGTGATGGGATTTGATTTTCCCCAGACCTGTCCAGGGCCACGTTTGGTTCGAGCTTGCGTCGATTAGCTCATTGAACTTTCTTTTCACTAACCCCACAGTGATCTTGTTGAATAATCCGCCAGATATGACCATGGAGGAGGGGAATTTTTCCCATGTGTTGTGAGCAAATAAGGGCGTGTTGGCCTCGTAGAAGTCCTCAAGACAAAAGACGCACAAGGCGACCTGTAAGTTGGCGTCGTCAGAGGGTGGTGTTTCCTCCTAGACCTTCTTTATCTCACAGACGTCCTTTTGAGGAGCTCCGCTCCTCTTGGTGTACTATTTCAGGCGTCGTTCCTTGATGAAGATCTCGATTTCATCCTTGAGGTGGATGCAGTCTTTGATAATGTGCCTGTGGCTCCTGTGGAACCAACAATATTTAGATTTTCAACGTCCAGATTAGGGGCGTCGGCTTGGGAAAGAGAACCCACTCTGTTTAAATTTTGAGTTTATGCACTCGGCTAGGATGTGCTCGCTGGTAGCGGTCAGTAGTGTGTAGTCAGCAAAATAGCTTGCTAGTCCTTTGTGCTCGCGGGAGTCACGTGGCTTATCATCTCTTCTTTTTTCTATGCCTCGTCGGGGATCCACAGGGTCGTCATACTTCATAACTTTAGTGTTCTCTTGGTTCCTTGAGTCGCGTGCATTGCTGGCAGTCTCTTTCTCCTCGTACTGGATGTTAGCCTTGGCTTTGAGGAGGAGATCATCCTGCGAATAGGGCGTTTTGATGCCAACTACTTTGCCGAAGTCACTACGGGGGCGCAGCCCTTGCTCGAGCAGGCATATTTTCATACATTCAGTTGTGGTGATTTGGACGGCTTATCGATTTAAGCTCTCTATGTAGGCTCGAAGAGATTCGTTTTTCCCCTGTATGATGGCCTCGAGTGACGCGTCAAATTTTAGATGTCGTCGCGAGGCGGTGAAATTCCTGGTGAACTGCGTTTTCACATCCTTCCAGAAAGTGATGAACTCTGAGGCGAGGCTTTTGTACCATGCCATGACACCCTTCCTCAGAGTTATGGGGAAGAGTCTGCACTTGATGGCGCCTCTGACGTTGTGGTAGTTGAACATCGCATAGATGTTTTCAGTGTCATCGTCTGGGCTCGTCATGCCATCATAGGTCGCCATACTTGGTGGTTTTTCCATCTCGAAGGGGATGAGAGTTTCCATAATCGCTTGGGACAGTGGACCGCGGGGGTCATCTTCGTCGCTTCGGACTGGTGAGCGCGATGTGGAGGGGTCGTGTCAAGGGCTTCTGCCGCAGTGCGGCAAGTTTCTTAGTCGATCCCTCGACTTGTCTAGTTGCCTGTCAGCTTTGCTCCTCTTGGTAACGGGGGAGCGCCGCTCCCTGTGGGGAGAAGTACGATCACGCTTCATTGTAACTACAGGTTGTGGACTGTCTAGACGCGGGTGACATCCGGGATGTTGCAGAGAGAGGCTTTGGGACCCATTTCGTTGGTGTCTCCGCGAGGGAGAGAGTGGACGGGTGTCTTGTTATTACGGGGATGGGCTACAAGTTTTAGACACGTCGTGGACTCCAAATTCACCGGTGACAGTGAAGAGGAGGGGGGGGGGTACCTGTAAGGCACTTCGATGGCAAAGTAAGGTTTAGAGTAAAAGAGAAAAGGCAAATACATGGTAGTGAGAATAAATTCTGAATATCCGACCCTCTATTAAAGAGGGTATTTATAGAACCCCTAACATTGGGCCAAATGTCATCTGTTGTGGGCTGGATCGTCAGGCCCACAACGATGATCAGCATTTTGTTTTCATCGTGGGTCAACTGCCCCACCTTTTATGGGAAGTGGACAACTTGCTTGTTACCAAGGGCAGAACGTGAGAAACGCATGATCAGCGGTCCCAAGCCCTCAGGTGAGAATCGTGTGAGGAGCGTGTCCTCCTGCAGTTATGATGGATTGGGCTTGCGTTAGGAATTCTTCAACGCTGAGCTGGATTGGGCTGCGCCCGACGGTGGGTCATCCCCAGACCTAGTCTAGAACAATTATAATTACAATTGATTTAATTGCAATGATAAATGAAAAATACTTTTTAAATAGAGAAAATATATTATCATAAAGGATACAAAAATCATGGTTAAATTTTTGTTAAAATATTTTTAAATAATTGTTTTCTCGTAATTTTAATATTATTTATAATTCAAATAAATAATTACTTTTTAAATTTTATTTTATTAATGGTGTTATTTTAAAAATTAGGGTAAACTATTTAAATTGTTTTAAAATTAAAATACTCTTTATAGGAAGAGAGTAGAGGTGTTTAAAACACGATTTGAGTTGTTTTGATGTTAAAAACACTCAAATTGCATGAGAAAAAAATGTGGTAAAATTTGTTTTTAGAAGTAAAATCAAACCAAATCAACACAGTTTGTTTTTAGAAGTAAAATCAAACCAAATCAGTGTGGTCAGAGTTTATTCACTTTTTACAAGATTTTTATTGATTAACACATACAATTATAAAAGACAACATAATTTTGTGTTTAATCATTCATACATTATCATAAAATAAATTAAAATTGTCTAAATAAATTTATAATTTGATATATAAATATGAATTGCGTCTTACAATTTTATTTCATGTCTAAATGACAATATGCATGAAATTATATTTTTAATAAATTTAAAATATTATATTGCTTAATTATAAGTAAATACATGCATGATACTTTACTAACCTGATAACACTATAATTTTTTTATTATCATTATTTTATATATAAAAAGATAAAAAATAGTGTAGATTAAATATTTTTTATATCATACCCTTATATCAATGTTAACAAATTAAAAATGAAAAAAAAATAAATATATAACAATTTCATTTCAAATAAAAATAAAAATATTTATAAATAAATAATATTTTATTTTTTGTTAGTATGTAAATTAAAATAAATTAAAATATCAGACAATATTTTGATTTCTCTAAAGCATTAATATATATATATATATATATATATATATATATATAATATTATTAAAAAAAATTAAATAATGGGAGTTAGTTTACAAAATATAAACTGCAACCCGAACTAAATTGTGTGCTTATGCTAAAAAATGACCAAAATACATTCGAACCAAGTTGAGTTTTTTTTTTTTTTTTTTTTGCAGTTTTCAATTTAGTTATATTTGTTGAATATTTTTTATTGGTTTATTCGGTTTTAAATACTTCTAAAAAAAAGTGAGAAAAAATATAAATACAATGTTAAAATTATTTTTAAATATTAATAAAATTTATAGATAGATAATTAAATTGGTAGATGTCGTTAAATCATGATATTTAAATTAAATTAAATTTAACACATTTAGAAAATATTTTTACTTATAAATTTAAAATAAGACAAGACAAGTGGTATAGTTTTTATTTCTATATTTTAGGGATTAAAATTTGAGTTTGTTATAATTTTTGTTTCTTTTTTGTTTCTATATTTTATTTCTAGGAAATAGTGTGAATTTTGTTTCTATAGAAACAAAGAATGTCACGATTCTGTAGAAGCTCTAGGGTCCTACTGAATTTTTATTATATTCAAATTTAACACATTTAGAAAATATTTTTACTTATAAATTAAAAATTAAAGAAATGTTTATGTGAATGTGGCACCTATGAATTAAAACTTTATTTTATATATAGTATTATTTGTTTTAAATAAGAGAATATAAGAGAAACATCTACCATATAAAATAATTTCACAATATCATTATGAAGTATATATTGTCAATTTATATTGATATCTAAAATCCACTTGAATGGTCTTCCCTATGTGAAAGAAATTAGAAAAATGAAAAATTATAGATACGGAGTGTTTTCCGCTAAGAAGAGAAAAATGTTCAAATATTGCGATTGAATTCCGACGATTTAGGAATAAAATCTATTCTTCAGTTTTGATATGTCTCCTCAAAATAAGACAAGACAAATAGTATAGTTTTTGTTCATATATTTTAGGGATTAAGATTTGAGTTTGTTATAGTTTTTGTTTCTATATTTTAGGGATTAAGATTTGAGTTTGTTATGCTTTCACCTTAATATATAAATAAGAAATTCACTGACTAATATTATTATTTAGAGTGTAACTTAATACAAGTAATAATTAATCTCAAAATTTATTCTTCTTGAGATGAAGTCACCACCTGATTTCAACCTTAACAAAGAGGTATATCTATTTCTTGTATTTCTTAGTTCCTACACACTAAGCATATTGGTTCACTTTACTATGTCTCAATCTTTTTTGATCATCATCTATTTTTTCTATACTAAAAAAATGCATATCATAATTAAAGAAACATAAATAATATATTAGCAAATTAAACTTCAAAAATATAACACAAAATATCAAATTAAGAGTCCAGTTTAAATTCCATACTTTTTTTTTAAAACTTTGTTTTGGTTAGTTCAAAGATGAATTAAAATAGGGTATTAGGATAGGATGTGTGCAGATTCCAAAATCCATATATTTTTTTTTTATCTTTGATTTGATTTTTTTTTAAATAGAATTTTTTGTACATTTGATTCGTATAAATTTCAAAATCCATTTAAAGAAAATATAGTCTAGAAATTTTATAAAGAATAGTTCATTTCAATTGAGTCCTCTGTAATGCAACTTATGATGTTGCAAATAACAATTATGAATGAGTAAGACAAACCGATTTACATAAGTATATGGAGGCTCAATTAAGTGTCTTTTCTATTTTGTGTTTTTGATAACTTTTGACCATTTATTTGAAAGAATAAAAAATTAAAATATAATCTAATAGTATTGGATGAGAGAGGGGTTCACTTAATGAGAAATAAAAAGAAACGTATTTTCTCCGTTTTGAGTGACTTATTTAAAATAAAATAATATTTTAAAATAAATAATTTATTTTAATTTCTAATACATATTTTTTAATTTTATTTTTATCATTTTTAATATATGATATAAATATTTTAATAAAAATATTATTAATTCTCTTTCATTTAATTTTCTAAAAATTATGTAAAATAATCTACTAAATTACTCATTATAAAATAGAGAAAATACTAAAATACTCCTTTTGTCTCCAAATAAGAGTCTTTTCTATTAAAAAAACTTATTCCAAAATAAGAGTTTTTTCCGTTCTGAATGCATTACCAAACTTCAAAGTCAGCATATCCCAAAACTTTCATTTGTAAATAGTACATGTTAATATTACAGTATGTGTATGAGAATCAATGTATATACTTTTTGGCATTTTCAAAAGTCATTACCTAGCGTTAGAAAAAACCAAAATAAACACTACCCTAATTGTGAGTAGTATAGTTTTTGTTTATATATTTTAGGGATTAAGATTTGAGTTTGTTATAGTTTTTGTTTCTATATTTTAGGGATTAAGATTTGAGTGACAAGACAAGTAGTATAGTTTTTGTTTCTATATTTTAGGGATTAAGATTTGAGTGACAAGATAAGTAGTATAGTTTTTGTTTCTATATTTTAGGGATTAAGATTTGAGTTTGTTATCGTTTGACCTTAATATATAAATAAGAAACTCAGTTACTAATATTATTATTTAGAGTGTAACTTAATACAAGTAATAACTAATCTCAAAATTTATTCTTCTTGAGATGAAGTTACCACCTGATTTCAACTTTAACAAAGAGGTATATTTGTTTCTTGTATTTCTTGCATTGTATGTGTTTCTCTTTCAAAGTTTTACACTAAATGCAGGATGAGTGTTTCGTTTAATTATCTAAGGATTTTTGGTTTAGGGTTTTCACCGACTTCATTTAGTTTTCTTTTTCTCTTCATATTCTTGTTTGGTTGTATGCAGGATGAGGATTTGCATAATTATCTCAATAGTGTTCCTCATTTAGAGATCAACAAGTATGTTGGAGCATCTTTAAATTCACTTGACATGGATTCCTCTCTTCCTACGTTATATGACGACGTCTTATCATGCTATCTCCTCTTATATCATCAATCCGTAGTCCCCATAAGGTACTTGTCAAATATTCTTTTCCTGTTTATTGATGTGTATGAGTTACGATATTTGATACCTCTCTCTTATTTTTTGCTAGAAATAATTCCTTGGAAACATCAATGCCGGAACTTTTTTCTGAGGATGCAAATAAAATACATCCACATGAAGAACCTGATCAAGTAATTCCTACCGAAGATTACTCACCTGAGTTAGCTTGTACCTCTGAACATCATCCTTTATTCTCAAGTGATGACTTACTTAGCATGCCAATACCGAATGGTACCAATATACAAGATGGCTCTATAAAAGATTCATTTGAGGGTGGAAATTATATTCAGGAAGTAGGTCAGATTGAGGCCAACATTGAAGTTCCATATTGTGATGGCAAAAACATTACAATCTTTGAGGGTGGAAATTATATTCAGGAAGTAGGTCAGATTGAGGCAAACACTGAAGTTCCATATTGTGATGGCAAAAACATTACAATCTTTGAGGGTGGAAATTATATTCAGGAAGTAGGTCAGATTGAGGCAAACACTGAAGTTCCATATTGTGATGGCAAAAACATTACAATCTTTGAGGGTGGAAATTATATTCAGGAAGTAGGTCAGATTGAGGCAAACATTGAAGTTCCATATTGTGATGGCAAAAACATTACAATCTTTGAGGGTGGAAATTATATTCAGGAAGTAGGTCAGATTGAGGCAAACACTGAAGTTCCATATTGTGATGGCAAAAACATTACAATCTTTGAGGGTGGAAATTATATTCAGGAAGTAGGTCAGATTGAGGCAAACATTGAAGTTCCATATTGTGATGGCAAAAACATTACAATCTTTGAGGGTGGAAATTATTTTCAGGAAGTAGGTCAGATTGAGGCAAACATTGAAGTTCCATATTGTGATGGCAAAAACATTACTAGTAAAATTCAATCTTTACCTTTAATGGATAGAAATCCAATTGAGAGATGGAATTTTGCATGTCATAATAGACTTGATGAGCGGAATGCTTGTAATCAAATCTGTCAGAGTAATCTCATAATGCCATTTCAGGACCTAACGAACAAACAGTTGAATCTTCCAAACTTGAAAAGGAAGAGGAATGATCAGATTGATCTGGATGTTGCTTGCTTAACACATGAAAATCAGGAGGAAAGTGCAAATTTCTGTCAGAGTATCCCCCAAAAGAAGATGAAAATGTAGTTGTTGATTATCTTTATTCCATTACTATTATGCTAGCTTTTATCTTTCTTCATTAGTCTAACATCAAAGTTTGATTTTGCAGCCACAACTCAAATCCAACTGGGAAAGGAGGGGCATGCAATAACTGTAAATGTAAAAAATCACAGTGCTTGAAACTGTAAGTTATAGAAACTGCTCCTTTTTTTGGATGATAACATAAAGATTAAGAAACTAATATAAGTTGTTAATTTTTCAGTTATTGTGAGTGTTTTGCTGCTGGAGTTTACTGCACAGGACCTTGCTCCTGTCAAAACTGCTTGAATAAAGCTATTAATGAAAATAAAGTCATGGAAGCTCGCAAGAAGATCATGCCTAAAGTTGTAAGAAATTCTGATTATTCACCTCAAATAAATTAAAGCATGATAATTTGATATTAATGATATTTTTCTTGTAGGAGGACTCCAACAAAGGAGGATGCAACTGCAATAAATCAAGCTGCATGAAGAAATACTGTGAATGTTTTAAGGTAACTTTATATAATACCATGTAGTGAACTTTGATTTTGATTTATAATATGAATTACAATTGATGGTTTTGTTTTGAAGGATGGTGTTGGTTGCTCCCCAAGCTGTAACTGTCGAGGCTGTGAGAATATACATGGCCGAAAGGATAGATAGTAAAGGCTGAAACAAAATCTTAACTTGAAGAAACAGAAGCATTACAAAATCTGAGAACATCTTGAAAGCCACAACAAGATCTTATAGAAACCATAATTAGATTTCTTTTTGAATTTTGTTGCAGTCGTTGTGTTGATTCCAGAATGTACAAACTTATATTATCAATTCATATACATTACTCACGTAGCTTGTTTATGAAAAGCCAAGACCTGCATGAGATTAGGGAAAGATACAATAATTGATCACGTCGTCAAAACGAATAACAAATTCGTTTTTCCACCCATAATTATATCACATATTTGTTTGCTAGAAAAAAATATGGATAATTCTATTTGTGAAAAATTAAATATAATATTTCTTTTAGTTACTCCTCAAAAACATTCAATTGCATGCAAATTTAATTCTAATTTTATAATAATATTCAAATTATCCTTGTTGATATAAATTTTCAAAAACTTTTTATATGTATCATTCTATATATCCTCCTCATCTCTTTTAACAAGCCTCCATAGATATAAATATGTGATCAATTTAATGACAAAATAAAGATTGAATCACTAGATTAATCTATTGCATAAGCGAATCTGTTTTTTTAGTTAATTGTATTTTTTTATTTTTCTCAACCATTAGATTTTGATTTAATGTAGAATGGACGGTTTTTCATGCATGGAGTAAACGGCCGTTGTCTATTTTGATAGAGCACGGTTTTTACACTTTAGCCCGCGCTATATACGAGCCACAACTTTTAACCTTTGCCTATTAATATAAATTACAAATAAATTTCATCAGCATTAAAATTAAGATTTAAAGAACAAAATATTGAAATAAAATACAAAATATCACAGTAAAATACACAACGAAAATAGAACATTAAAAAAATTATTTTGACTGTGTTTAGCAAGTAAAACACAATTAAAATTGTAACCTCGTAACAAAAAATTTCACTACATATAGTAATATATAAATCCAACTCTAGCAAAATATACAACAATAAATACTTTCAAACAACAATCCTAACTTGTAGCCTAGTTCTTAAAATCTTGACAGCATCTTCGATCCTAACTTGTAGCCTCGTTCTTAGAATCTTGATAACATCTTCAAGCCTTCCTTTTGTATCTCATGTATTTACAAATGCTTTCCCTAATATCAATAACCCACCAAATTGAAAAATACAAACATAAGTAGCATAAACAATTCCATACATTCAAAGCATTAAAAGTTCATTCTCATGAAGTAGAGTATGAACCCAAACCAATCAAAATACTGAAACAGAAATTCAATTAACTAAGCAAAACAAAATACCTCAAATCCTCACTAGAATTAAAACTACCACCACCATATACTTTCACAATCTAGTGAGATGACTTTGGTAATAGAACCATATCCATGACATACATAGTTACATTATAGCATGATCCCAATTCAAAACTTAAATTTGTTAACAATATCATTAATATAGCAATAAGATCTAACATTTAGAAAAGATTAATATGTTAATACTAACATAGAAACAAGAACACATTCATCAATATGCTATAAACCACTTGCTGTTTGTGTTTATTTCAACACTCTTCACCAAAATGTAAGTCAAATTTAAATTTTGTGCAATTAACTCATTTTGATTGATCATAGGAAAGGTAGATAGTCAAAGTGTGAATAAATTAAATATCACTAAACTTCATGTAGACAAATTAGTATACCTTCTCAATATCATGACTAAGACAAATATAAACCATTGACTTCTCTACTGTAAATAAACCTGAACAAAAGTTAACCAAACTTATAATTTGAGCACATGAGCCCAATCTACTTTAATTATATCAAGAACAAGTAAGAGGATGAAAGACAAAGAACTTGGATATTTAAAATTATGTAGAATTTCATATTTAAAAATGTTTAATAAAATACAGATTATAAAAAACTATTTTCTTGTGATATCAAAAAACATTATACTCTTCTCTATTTTATTGGGTTCAGGAGGACATTAAATTGGATCAGTGGAAAAACTATGATGACGGAAGTGATCAAGTAGAGAGCATTAAGGACTTAGTGGATATCAAAGGTGAGTGAAACTTGAACCTCATAAACAACATTTTCCTTCACCACATTAGTGAGAAGATAGCACCCTCTAATCATCCTAATGAAGATGTCATTGAGGATATTTGTAATTGCAAGAGATTCAAGTATACGATGTTTTTCCATTGTTACTTATAATGATATCTGAGATGCCGACAATGATGATATATCATACCACTGGAATTTTATTTGGAAATTGAAAGTTCCTGAGAGGATTTGTGCGTTCATGTGGATGGTTAGACATAATAGCATTATTCTGAAGTAATGGATTGCTTATAGGCATATTGGTTAGCCATTTTATCCTAATGGTATTGGCGCCAAAGAATCTACCACTCATGTTCTTCGGGATTGCCAGAATGTAAAGCACATTTGGCTCCAACTTGAAGTATCAAATATTGTTGACAATTATTTTGACTGTGATTTGCAGGTATAGTTCTAGCTTTATCTGAATTTTAAAAAAAAAAAAAATATATATATATATATATATATATAATTGGAGCGAAAAATGGGCAACAACATGGCACATGTGTGGTTCTAGAATAATCAAATTATCCACAATGAAGATTTTGTAATGCCTCTCAACCTGATGGACGACATCGGCATGAGATCTAAGTTCTACATAGGTAACGTCGCAATGGCTTAGAGAATTCACAAGAAACACTTGATCACCAAGCTTGTTACTTGGAATCCTTCTATTTTGGACCACGCTTAATGTTGATGGCGTCATCGAGAATAACTTGAAAGCTTACAAGGGTGATTGGTGTGGAGGCTTCTCTGATAACATGGGAACAAGTTTGGTGATTGAAGCGGAGTTACATGGTATCAAGGTCGGTCTTCAATACGCCTATGATAGAGGGTTCAAAAAAGTCGACCTACGAATCGGCAACAAAGTGCTTTCCAATGACATCAATAAAAATGACATCATAATTCATTTGATTCATGCTAATCTCAGACATGTCATGTCGCTCTTTAATATGGAATGGGAAGTAAATTTTCAAGCCAACGTTGATGTTTTGGCTAATATAATCATATAATTTAGACAAAGTGTTATGCGAGTTTTATTTAACAAATTTCAAAATTAATTAAATCTCACTCTATAAGGGATTCTATCCCCATATTATTCACGTTTAGTTCTTCTCCGTCCATAAGTCCTCTCTTGTATAAAAAAATAAATGTGTAGTTAACTTAAAAGATCAAAAATTATAAAGCAAAAAACTACAAGGATAATTGATAGTTAATTTAGAGTTCACACTATAAAATATAGCTTTTTTTTAATAGACGCGCGAGTTTACATTATACGAGTACTATGGTAACTAACTAATAGCATTTTAGAGATTTTCTTATATTTCTTTTAATTTGAGTGATAACTAATGTTTCTAAAATCACTTTTAAAAGTGAATCTAAACAATCACGTTGAATGTTGCTGCACGTGGGTTGATAAGCAAAAGAAATGAAAGCACCATGCCCCTTTTCTTTTGTTAATTCCTCTCTTTAAATATGTCCCTTCACACTTTCCCTTTTCTAAACTTTTAGCACTATCCCTCCTCTTATATCGATGAAATATAAGTTATAACTTATATTTTATCGAAACTTTTCAGAATCTTTGAGGGAGAGATGAAGGTACACACACCTTTCATAGGTGTACTAAAAAACGAAAAAACAATATGATTCATACTTTATGGGACCATGGCATATTTTAGAGTTTCATGCTAGCTGTGGTTGGTACTTGGTGGGGATTGTGAGTTAAGACTTATAAAGAGAGGTAGATCAATTTTTCCACAAATACAATAGTATATATGTTTGTAGGGTTAAATATATGTAAAGTCTTATTCATCTTTTGTATGATAGCAATAATGTTAGGGGTCAAATAGTAGAGGAATATCACATCACATCATGTGGGTCGGTGTCACGTAATTGTTGTCTTAAAGGAATGGTAGCTTTGGTTGGGAGTAACATCAAGAGGAAGATCACATTATTATTTTCTATCATATTACTCTTTTGTTCTTATTCTACATTCCAAGCTATCAACTAAGAATTGAACTTTAAAGGTTATGCGTTCCCATCCATGAAAATTACACATGAATTTTGAAAACTTTGATAAGATTAAAAAGTTTAAAATGATGATTCGTGGGTATTGAAAATCTTCAGAATAGGATGTTTTTTTTTATATTCCTCTGGAACACAGTTGTCATTAACATGTTTTTGTTCACAAAAATAACATTGTAGGGTTTGAATCTAATAAACATTGGTCTGAACAATACTGACTACAGTTAACTTAAGTTGTGTTAGAATTGTTGTATTCAAATCTAATTCAAGCACGTATTTTAGTTTAACTGTTGGGTCACTTATTGAGTAATACTCATTCTGGCACATTCTCTTGATTAACTCTTTTAACTCGTATTCACTCTTAGTCTTTATGGAACCTATAACTGCAACATCTAAAAGCATTCTCGTTTGAGCTTTGAAACCTCTGATAAAATATTGCATCTACTTCATACTGTTCATATTGTGATTTGGACACTTTTAGAGTAAAAGCTTGAATCTCTCTCATGCATCAGACAATGACACCAAATCACCTTGGTCAAAATTTGAGACTTCTGGTTTTCTTTCTATAAATTGAGTGTTCGTGAAAAGCCTCTATAAAAACCTGTCTTTCAACTCCTTCCAAGTCTGAATGGTATCGTTTGGTAAACATTGCAACTAGTCATTTGCTTTTCCTATTAGAGAGAACCCAAATAACTCCAATTTCACCTGATCTTTAGTCACATCATTCGGTTTACACATAGAATAAGTTTCATAAAACTTAGCCAAGTGCTCCCAATGATCTCTGATAGTTTGTCCGTCGAACGAGTTTTCTCTTAAAGTTGAAGCAAATAATTTGTATTATCGAAAGTTATAGCGTTAGTCAATTGAAATCTTGAAGATATTTCACTACAAGAAAACATGGAATTAGCTAGGGGCATAGGTTAGGGGGAAAACCCCTCAGTAAAATAAATACATTTGCTTGGGGTTAAACCCCTCGCAAAACACAAAATAGGGGGGGGGAAATAAAAACAGTTAGTTAGGGGGATACCCCTCGCAAACAAGGGGGGAAATTTTTTTGAAATTTGAAATATATTTTTACTAGGGTTCAGCGCAAAATCTGATGGGAAGGTCGAACATTTGCGAGGGGAGATCCCTTCACCACGTCACGGTTCACATTTCGCGAGGGGCCTCCCCTCACCATGTGTCCTACTTTAGTCAAATTCCTCTGAAAAGACATTTATTCATCTGCCATATTGTCTGTCACACGCCAACACTGGCTAGGGGCATCCCCTCGCAAATGGCCTATTGATTGCCTGCATGGAGGATCCCCTCGCAAATGACGCAACGTCATTGTGACCGTTGGGATATGCGTGGAGCTGCCCCTCGCAAAACACACTATTAAATGTCCAAATTATTTCCAATTGTATCAGTCACATTCATCGAGGCAAAACTTTTCAGTTTCTTCTTTTTCTTCTCCATTTCATCTTCTACGTTTTTCTTCCCTATTCTTCTTCTTCTTCTTTCATGTTCCACCATTTTTGTCTCACTTCATAAAAGTAAGTTATTTTATTTATTTATATTATTTTCGTATTTATAATTTATTTTATTGTTTAGATTTATTAATTAATTTTATTTATTTATTTGTTGTGTTGCATGTACTGTGGATAGTATATAAAGCTATCAAATTTTTGTCAAGAGGAGCTACGAATTTGGGAGAGCATCAAAAGATACACACTTCTGTTTTTTCTTAAGATTTTAGATATATTTTTATTTCGAAATTTATGTTGATGTTGGTGGTTGTTGATATATAAGAAATTTATGTATATTTTGTTAAAAAATATAAGACAGATTTTACATTATAAGAAAATTTATGTATATTTTGTTAAAAAAATATAAGACAGAAATTTATGTATATTTTATAAAGAAAATATAAGAAAAATGATAATAGTATATTTTTATTCTGTTTTACATTATAAAGAAAATATATTTTGTTATAAAATAGATTTTAATATATTTTTATTAAAATATTAGTATTATATATTATTTAATTAAAATAGTATATATATTTAATTATAAAACATATTTTAATATTTATATTATAAAACAGATTTTAATTAAAATATTAGTATTATATTTATATTATAAAACAGATTTATTAAAATATTAGTATTATATATTATTTAATTAAAACAGTATATATACTTAAGTTTATTAAAACAGTATACTTAAGTTTATTAGAAAACAAATTTTACTTAAGTTTATTAAAATAGTATATTAAAATATACTTAAGTTTATTAGAATACAGATTTTATTATAAAACAGTATAGTTAATTAAATTTCTAAAAACAGAATATTTATTTAATTAAATTTGAAAACATATTACATATTATTTTTAAAAACAAAATATTTATTTACTTAAATTTGAAAATATATTATCTATTATTTTTATAAGAGAATAGATTATATATATTAATATACATTTTTATTTAAAAAGTATGAGTTAAATCATAAAAATATATAATTTGTAATATATTTAAGTAACATATACAAACTTTTTATATAAAGTATATAATTTGTAATATATATATTTTCTATTTAAAACGTATTAATTTTTATTTAATAAGTATTTATTTTTTAAAATATTAATATGATTTAGTAATATATTTATAAGAAATATAATATTGTTGTAAAAAGTATGTAAATTTGTGAAAATATGTTATAATTTTATTTTAAAGTTGTAAAATATTTTATACTTTAATAACATATTACATAATATTTGTAGAAACATATAAATCTATAATTTGTAAGTTAAAATGTTATAAAACATGTAAATTTATAGAAACATAATATGATATATTAGTTAGGTCAATAGTCATAAGTTTGTAGGTAGATCAATTCTCCTTTTCTTAAATATAACTTTAAACATGAACAACATTACATATGTGCAGTATGGAATATTACCAGTTCTATCGTAGTTGGATGTATGATAGAACGTATCCAGGAAGACGTGGGCTTAAACCACATTTTAAAGAAGGAGTTGTTGCATTTCTTACTTATGCGTTTACTCAAGAATGTTGTCGAAGCGAAGGAAGGGTAAGATGCCCGTGTTTAAAGTGTGGTTGCAGAAATATAATTAGTGACCCAAATGAAGTGAAACGGCACTTGGAGAAAGATGGTTTTAGGCCAAATTATTGGGTGTGGTATTCTAATGGAGAAATACTGCCAGAGATGAATAGAGAGGCTTCAAGCAGTCAAACACATATTGGAGTTGAGATAAGTAGAGAGACACCAAGCAGTCAATCACATTTGCAAGATCATGAATAATTTAATCTCATAGATGATATGGTTGGTGATGCATTAGGGGTGATGTGACTTATGATGAACCTCAAGATTTTGATGCAGATGAGCTCCCGATCGAGGAAACGCAAAAGTTTTATCAATTGTTCAAAGAAATAAATATCCCATTGTTTGAGGGGTCTTCTGACTCCATGTTATCTATGTGTGTGAGACTCTTGGCCGCGAAGTCAAATTGGAATGTTCCTGATCAGTGTTTAGAATTCTTTGCAAAAATGATGTTGGATGCGACTCCTATGAAAGAAAACATGCCTACAAGTTATTATGATGCGAAGAGAATGGTGTCAAAGTTGGGACTAAAAGTGAAAAAGATTGATTGTTGCATTGGAGGTTGTATGTTGTTTTATGATAACGATTTTGGTACAAATGATGGGGGATTGGAGGAATGTAAGTTTTGTCAGAGTCCGAGGTATTTAGCTCACAGTAAAGGTGTTGATCGAAAACAAAAGCGAGTTGCAGTGAAGTCCATGTTCTATCTGCCAACAATTCCTAGATTGCAAAGGATGTTTGCGTCAATTCATAGTGCAAGCCAAATGACATGGCATCATACAAATTCCAATAGTTCAGACATGATGTGGCATCCATCTGATGGCGAGGCATGGAAACACTTTGATAGAGTACATACAGATTTAGTGTTTTAAAAAAATATTATGTTTTGATTAAAATTTGTTTTCTATAGTTAGTATGCGCATTCTTTTCTCAAAATGTAATAAAGTTATTCGGTTTATAATAATAGTATTTTTTTTATTAATTTTTTTATATATTTAAAAAAAATGATCGATAAATTTATATTATTTAATATTTGAAACAATTAAAATTGTTCTTGTTTATATTATGTTTTGATTAAAATTTGTTTTCTATAGTTAGTATGCGCATTCTTTTCTCAAAATGTAATAAAGTTATTCGGTTTATAATAATAGTATTTTTTTTATTAATTTTTTTATATATTTAAAAAAAATGATCGATAAATTTATATTATTTAATATTTGAAACAATTAAAATTGTTCTTGTTTATAACAGTAATATTTTTTTCCATATATATAAATATTTTAATCAATAATATATTTTTTTTATACATAAATATTGTTTTTGTTTTGATATTACATATATATTTAAATTTATATACAAATATTTGAATCAACAAAATATAAACTATGCAATAGACAAAGTAGTGTAGGTTAGTATTATTATGTTGGACAATCTCAACCGATTTTAATATAACAATATGATGTATATAAATTATAATTAGTGTAAATATTTTTTAACTCCTAAAATAATTATTAGTAAATTTATTAATAATACATTTTAATTATATGCGACTCACTGTTAGATTTTTTTTATATATAAAGATTATCTGTGTTTTTTATAGTTATACCAATATTTGTTTTTAAATTAATTTAATAGATAATTAAAGTATGTTTTTTGATATATTGCCTCACATTTGTATTAATGAGACTCATTAATGTAATAATATTTTGCATTATATAATATAATTTATTTCCAATGGTTTTTGTTCTCCTTTCATTATTCATAAATATTTAATAAGATTAAAAAGATAATTTCATAAAGAGTAATTTGATAATAAATTTATACATTTATTGATTTTATAGTAAATTTTTTAATTAAAACAAAAAAATATGAACTAAAAAATAGAGTAATATTTTACCGTGAATTAAAAATTTAATAAAATTTATTATGTTTAAATGTGTTATATTATTTATAATTTTAAAATTTTTATAGAATATTTTCTGATCTATTTTATGCGTTTATTATTTTAATAGTTGAAATTTCAATTAAAATAAAAAGATATGAACGAAAAAGTTGAGTAACATCTCATAAATTAAAATTTTAATACAATTTATTGTGTTTAAAGGTGTTTCAGTATTTATAATTTTAAAGTTTATATAAAATATCTATTTTATTATTTTCACACCTAAAATAATGTTTATAATGAAAGAGGAGTACTTTATATAAATATTATAGATAATCTAACAGGCAAATGCTGAAAAATATATGAACTTTAGTTAAAATAAAAAGAAGTGCGTGTCTAATGTAGACATCGTCGAGAAACACATTAGTTTTAGTATAAAAAAAACTAACGGTTTAATCATAAAATAATAAACAAGAAATTACAGTAGTTTAAAATGGAAAGAGTAGTCATTTATTGTTATCTTTTATAATATAATATTAATATATATTATTCAAATTATTGTTTTATATGTATTAAATTTGGACAACGCTGAAAAAATAGATTAATTTTAGTAAAAAATAATATTTTAATTATAAAATAATAAACATTAAATTATAATATTCTAGAATAGAATGAATAATAATTTATGATAGCCTTTTATAATATAGATATTTGTACATATCATACCAACACGTGTATTTTTCCAATGGAAAACTAAACAAACAATGAATGCTCTATCTCTTAATAGAGTCTAACGGCTAATGCATTAACTACATGAAAGTGACCATCAGCATAGAGTTTCATACGATTGATTCCTCCACCAGTTATGTAAGTATGGCTTCTTTGCTTTCGATTTTGATTAACCTAGATATGAGAAACATATAGTGCATTCACATCCGAACGTTTCACCTGCAAGTAGACAATCGATAGAGCAATGTGATTAAAAGGGGTTGAGAGTATTTTTGAGTTAAAAGAACAAATAGATGGAATTAAGAAGAAACTTGAGAGTTTAGAGAAATTAGGATTGAGATGGAGAAAATAAATGATCACAAAAGGGGCATCATTGGGAATATGGAGAGATGAAGATAAGGGGTGAAATCAAATGCGCAGATATTGATGCTTTGCAACATTAGAAATGACAAAGTGTGTAAAAATGTGATTTTATCAAAAGCAATTTTGGGCTTTGTTCCCAAATCTCGTTGTAATATTGTTACACAAAAGCCAAACACTGATTAGTTAACTTTTTGGCGCAAAAGTGGCCAATATAATGCATAAAGTGTGGTTATGTTTCAATTAAACACAAATCCAGGTAGATTTAGTTGCTATTAAAAAAAAATACCCCTCAAATAATGATGTCGCATCATTAAAAAGAAAGTTAGTAGGATGATTTTATATTATAGATATCACTTATTTTAAATGATAATACAACTAGGCGAGTCCTATTTTATTTTGGGCATAATTAGTCACTGAGTCTCTTAAATTTGAGCGAAGTTTCGCTTTGGTTCCCGAACTAAAAAACGTTACATATTGATCCTTTAATTTAAGTTTTGTTAAACATTTTGGTCTCTTCCGTTAGTTTGTGGCAAAAAAACGTTAGTTTATGTGAGGTGGCATGCCAAGTAAGATTCCACACCAGCATATGTATACGTTGCCTTACATAGGGTTCATTCTTCTTCCAGTTTCTTCTTCATAGGGTTCATTGTTGTTCCTTCATTCTTCTTCCACCATTCTTCTTCATCCGTGTTCCATATTTCAACCTATTCCATCTTCATCTTCAGTTAAATCCCTTTCTTCTAATTTCCTTCTACTATCTTCCAGTTTCTTCTGCAATTTGGAATATAGGGTTTAAGCAATGTCAAAGAGTGCAAGCAATGCATCAATTTTAAACAACCATAGCTATGCCACATCTCGGTCTTTGATTCATAGAAACAAGAGGATCGAGTGCTTTTGCCAAGATGAAAGTGTTCTTAGAACAATGAATGATGTGAACAATGTCAACAAGGGGAGAAAATTTTGGGGTTGTAGAAATTACAGAAACCACATTGAAAAAGGTTGTAATTTCTTCAAGTGGTTGGGTGATGAGTTTATTGATGAAAGGGATTTGAAGCTTGAAAGACAAAAGAAGAAAATTAACAGATTGAAGAATGAAGTTATGTACACTCGAGGGTGGCTCAAAATGTCCATTGTTGTTGGGATTATAAGCTTAGTTGAACCTTGTGTTTGTAAAAATGCATCTCAATTAGTTTTAGGGTAGTTCTATGTTATGTTTTTATGTTTGTAATAATGTACTGTTATGTTGTAACAAATTGATGAGTTTGTTTAATGAATAATGTTCTGCTATGTTGTTTCAATGAATAATATTTGTGTTTTGTTTTCACATTTTCATAGAATAATGTCTCAATATCCAACCTGTAAAATATGCATCCCAATGACCAATATTTGTGGGAAAAAACTGTAATATAAGTTGTTCAAACATGTTTGATACATAACAGGTTCATTGAATAATATCTCAATATCCAACCTGTAAAATATGCAGCCCATTGAATAATGTTTCTTAACAGGTTCAATAAAATGTTTTGATACATAACATATTCAATAACATGTTTGATACATAACAGGTTCAAAAACAGGTTTCAAAGTTTGATACATAACAGGTTCAATAACCATTCCAACATTCAATAACATATTCAATATTTGATACACAACATGTTCAATAAAACAAGGCAATTATAAGGTAATACATAACATGTTCAAATACCAAAAGGCCATTGTAAGGCATTACATAATAGGTTCATAACCAAAAGGCCATTAAAAGACAATACATAACAGGTTCATATACCAAAAGGTCTTTGTAAGGCATTACATAACATGTTCAACATCAAAAGGCCATTAAAAAAAACAAAAGAGTCAAGCCATTAATTGGCATTACAAAATCCTAGTAAGCATAATAATATTGATCATGGTTGGCTTGAAACAGGCTTGCCGCCCTTGTGAAGCTTTTTCTTAGTTTTGGGTGGTGGCTGACTTGTAACAACAGGTGGTGGTGGTTGACTTGTAACAGATTGCGGTGGTGGCTGACTTGTTGCAACAGGTGGTGGTGGTTGACTTGTAACAGATTATCATGACAGCTGACTTGTTGCAACAGGTGGTGGTGGTTGACTTGTAACAACTTGTGATGGTGGTTGACTTGTTGCAATAGGTGGTGATTGACTTGTATTAGCCTGTGATGGTTGATGAATTGTTGCATCTTGTACCTGACTTGAACTAGCTTGTGGTTGTGGTTGTTTACAAGTGGCCTTGTTGTGATCATCCTTGTGGCACCGACTACACTTTATACCATGTCTTGCCCTCTTCATGTGTGTCTCGTCCCTCACCATCTCTCCAGCTTCCCTATTTCTTTTTTTCTTTGGCCTTCCAGGCTGCCTCTTTATTGGTGGTGGCTGAAGATCAACAACATTAGTTTTTACCCACAAGGCTTCCCCATTAAGTGAATATATCACATGTGCATAGCAAGCAGCATATTGTTCCTTTTTGTAACAGTCGGGTCCAGTCAACATCCATAATCTACATGAGCATTCTTTCTTGTAAAGGTTGACAACATATTTTTCTCCATTGAGTGAAGTATGTCTCACCTCATAGTCATATTCACCTGCACGCCTGTAAACAAGTAACCATTAACAATGATAGTCAATGTAAACATTAGCCATTTCAAAGTAATGTTACCTCCCAATCCAATAATTGGTTTTTTGTGACTCCCTTTCCATCCTCTTCTTGAAGTTAGGTAGTATGATGCCATCATATTTGGTGATCTTTTTCCTATTGGATATCTCTGCATTATGTATGCTCTAATTTCTTCCAGCATTGTCACAATGGGCTTGGATCTAGCAGCCATAAATACAGAATTGAATGCCTCTGACATATTGTTAACCAAAGTGTCACAACTTGAACTTGGCTAGAACCTTGACTTGCTTCAGAATCTTGGTGGAATTTTGATGAGGTCTTTGAAGGCCTCTTCATTAACTCCTTTGATTTCAAGCATTATTTTCTCTCAAACATTAACATAACTTGCACATGCAACCCTCCACATCAACTCCTTTAATTTCAGGCCAGGGAACTTTTTCATCCTCATCAATTGCTATCTCTCCATCAATACCTATGTCATTCTCTGAGTCTTCAAAATTTACATTCAAAGCACTGTCATCACTTCCATCTTCTTGGTTACAGTTGACCACCTCATGTGGTTCTTAGTTACAGTTGACTACCTCATCTTGTTCTTGGTTACAGTTCAGTCCTTCATTGATTTCATCCCCTCCAACATTCATCCCTACATCCACATTCTCCTCTATTTCACAGGTGGTCCCCACATCATCCATATTGTTACAGTTTGTCCTCTCTTGACCAACATTCATCTCAGTTTCAAAGTTGGTCCCCACATCACCCACATTTTCCTTAATTCCAACATTATCTTCAATCCCAACATTCTCCTCAACTTCATCAACTTTTGTCCCCTCTTCCACCACATCTTTTCCCAGTGTGGTTCCACATTCATTACTTCCCCTTCATATACTTCACCAACCACATCCTCAGCCACTGTGGTCCCATCCTCATTATTAACCATATCAATCCCTTCATCACACATTTCTTCACCAAATATGCTCACATGTGGTAGTGAGAGTACGGGCTTCTCAATAACATCAGGTACAAATACAAGATGTGTAACATACAAGCGGCATTCCCTAATTAACACTGCAATGGTTCTCATCCTATCAGTCCCCTTATCATTTTCTAACTGAACTATATCATTAGCAGTCATATCATCATAATACCAAAGCCTATCTATAGTAGGGTGACCTAACTCTCATAACTTGTCCAATATTCCAAAGTAACTCCAATAATCATGATCAACATCCCATATCTCCTCTAACCCTACATAACCTGACTTAGTAAAATTTGCAAGCTCCTTAGAAAACTCACCAGAATGATGAACAACACACTTAAACCTAATCTCCATGACCTAATCAACCACATATAGTATCAAAAGTACTAAGCAAGTTAGGTATATAAGAGATTTAACATTTTTTTAATTGCATTTGTGCAAGTTCATACCTTAGGGCTTTCTGTCCAGACGAGTGAAATAATGAAGTTCTTCTTCGTTCTTCTGCAATGAACTTCGTCTTCAAAGAAGCGTTGTTGTCGTACCTTAGGTTTTCTTGTTGGCTTAAACTTCGCTATCTGAACTTCGTCTTCAAACAAGTGTTGTTGTAAACGTCGTCTTCAATGAAATTCGTACAAAGATATGGTGCTCTTCTTCACAATGTAGTTGCTGTTTAAACAAGATACCTAAACAAGCTTTCATCCAACATTCTTATCATGCCCTAACATGTTTCATCTTCTTAAAATGAATGTTATGTGTAATACAAAATCCACCTCATCCATTAAAAAAATTATAGAATATCCACCTAAGCCATTTAAAGTCCATCAATGCAATTTCTAACGTTTTCCCAACCCAAACTAATAGAAATGACTACTATACATAACGGAGTATAAATTAGAGGACCATTGTAACATTTTTTCTTAAGAGACTAAAGCGAAACAAACACTAGAATTAAGAGACTAAAAGAGGAATTAAGTCTTTATTTTGCTACTAAAAGACATCAAAACTAAATAAATAGCGATAATTATTGTTTTTATATAAGAAAATACTAATATTGTAATGAGTCATTGATGTCGATAGTGGGCCACATGGTTGAAAATAAAAAGGAATAGCAAGTAGGAAGGATAGCTTAGGTATGTGCATGCATGTGCTGCAAATTTACGCGTTGTGAATGAGGCCCCGCCCTAATTAAGCTAGCACTCTAGCAGCGAATCACATACCGCATGACTCGGACTAAGCTAGCTAGCAGCAATTCACAATTAAGATGTTCAGTCAAAGAAAAAAATAAGTTGAACACTTTAATTCCGCTTATTTTAGTTGGGTATCTATATTTCTACCTAATAAAAATTATATTCAATATTTTTTCATATTTTAATATTATTTTATTTTAAGATATATTAAAATTAAAAATTATTTATATTAAAAGGATCGATATTCAACTAAAATTTATGAATATAAAGAATTTATTTAAAATAAAAACTATAAATAAATAAATAAAATATATTTATATGGGTTTAGATGTCATTTTTCGAAATTTACACGACGAGATTGAACTTTAAATTAATTTTTTAAAATCAAATTAAATAGAACAAAACATAATGGATATGTTAAAAAAAATTTATTCATATGATATATTCTGATTATTTATTATTCTTTGTTACTTATTTTTAATATTATTTATTAGTTTAATTTAATTTAATTTATTTATTTATATTATTTAATTCGTTTTAACCATAATCAATTACTTTTATCATGTGATATTATATTTCAATATATTATATGTTACATTTTACATTAAACATATTATTTTATAGTATTTTATAATTTTAATAAAAAATAATAATTTGTAATTTGAATATTTTAAAAATTGATTTAAATTAAATTGCGTGAAATTGAATCGGATCAGATAAAACTTTTAAACCAATGATTCAATGCAGGGACGAAGTCAAAAAAATATAGAATGCGGGCATGATATCTAATTTGTGTTAAATAATTTATTTGTAAAAAATTAATTATGTTTATGTTAAATTATTTTCATCATGATGACACTTTAATATATTACAAAAATTACAAACAAAACACAATTGAATATATGTGTAATTTTTTTATATATAAATAAAATGCATATCAATTAAATTTTATTTAAAATATAATATATTACTTTAAATATTAAATATGTATTATTTAAAAAATAATAATAGTACAACTATACCAATTTTCATTGAAAAGTAAATATTATAACATATATATAAAATATAAATTAATATTCATGATCTATTATTAGTTTCAACAAAAATCTAATTGCACTAAATCAAAAAATATGGTGCATATATCATGTATAACATTTAGGCATTGTAATATAAGAAACAACACATTGTCTATACATGAATATTATATATTATTATATATACGATTGAAATATTAGTGGGGGCATATGCCTGCACAATCACATGAGTGGCTCCGTCCCTTATTTAATATTGAACTAAATCGCGAATAAATTTATCTTCAAATGAGATGAGTTTTTTCCCTCAAAATCGCACCACAAACATCCCTATTTATATGGTTTTATATGTGTCTATCTTGTTTCTCTTTTTTTTTTTTTATCCTTTTTTTCCAAATAACTTACTATCCTATTCAAAATCCAAAATCGGACATTTGAAATAAGAGATTAATTTTTAAATATATATATATATATATATATATATATATATATATATATATATATATATATATATATATATATATATATATATATATATATATATATATATATATATATATATATATATATATATATTATTCTGTTTAGAAATTAGAAATAGATGCAGTTGGACAATTGACGATCTTGAACGTTAACTCTGATCTTCTTTACGATGGCGTATGGTGGATCTACATTGTTAGCACTCTAACACCCAAGTCAGTTCAAGATTCAAGATGAGTATAATGAAATATGGAGATTAGAGATTGTACCTTACTCTTTAACATGCAAATTGATTTTATACTTTTGGTCAAGTGGTGTGGACTTGAGATGAATTAAGTCTTGGTCATTTGGGTATTAAGATAGTCCAAAATAGTTGCCCCCAAGGCTTTTTCCAAGCACTTAGTAGTCGGGGAACGTCTTAAATAATGCAGGTCGGCCTATTAGATATGGTCTAGTGTGAAATGGAAATGAAACACGTGGAATCAGTTAAAGAGTGGGGGGGGGGGGGGGGGGGGACAATAGCATTAAATGCCTTTTTGTTTTAGGAACGCTTCAATACTTGCTTCAAGCACGCCAACCCAGTGAGACAGGCTAGGGAATGATTTCCCTATCTAAGACATTTGAGTACTTCCGTCACTCCCATTTTCGCGTGATAGAGCGGTGTGACGACTATCTTTGGATTGATACCTTACCTTTGATCTCGACCATTAAAATTTAATTGTTTTTCCTAAAAAAACATTGGGTTTTGCCCTCAAGTCTTTATTTTGTTCTTCTTATTATTTCTCGGTAGTTGCTTTCTCTAAATCATTAATTGTAGCCTTCTTAGTTCCAACTTGAAGTTTCTATCGCGATTCCCCTTCCTCTTTATCTATGTATGTTGTTGCTTCTTTCTTTAATTGAGTGAGATTTTTTTATCCTTTATCAGTTTAGAGGGTCAATCCTATATTGTCGACCCGTCGCCACTAACCCACCAGATTTGTTCAAATGCAGAGGTGAAATACAATTGATATGATAACGTCAAACGCTTGAGATTATTTTTGGGTTGAGCTGTAGTATTTGAGGGTGACTTCAAAGTATACCCAGAGGGGCAGTGGAATAAACGTTCTTTTTGAAATGAGGTTTCCTCTGGATTGGAAAGTTTTGGTGATCCATGTAGACAAGAGGATGTATCATAAATTCATAGGATGCTTTATCACTTTTTACTCTTGTATATTTGAGAAATTAGGAGCACGACTCCCATTGACTGCTCTTTAAAAGGGAGTATTGGATCATCTTTGCATTCCTCCATCTCAGTTTTATCTCTGTGCATATGGCTTTGTGAGAGTCTTTCAATTTTGGTATGAGTATCAAGGAAACATAGATTCAGCTTGCCTAAATCCTTCTTTCACCTCTTTGAAGTTAATCCCATTTTCAATAGTCAAGGTTGTGAACTCGTTTCTCTTTACCGATTAAGAAACAAGGTATTCCATGTTTACATTGACAACTGGAAATTTTACAAGGTCTTTCAAGTTTCTCTGCTTTGTTGTCTTGCTAACAATGAGTTATGTATCGTTCCTTCTTCTTCTTCAACCCTAATAGCCTGTTCTAAATGAAGGAGGTGATTTTGGTCTTCATATCATGTCTCCTAGAGAGCTAAAGATTCTTTTATCCTGTATGAAACCCTTACTAATGCAGAAAATGCTATGAAGAAAACATTGCTTTCCTTTTTTACTTAGAGATACATTATCGGGATATCACTGGCGTAAAGGGTGCGGATGAGAGGAAAAAACTTTTTGGTATATTTTTTTCTTTTTTCTTTACTTGTAGTTCGCACCCTCAAACATTATCTTATTGGACAATTTCCTTACTCTTTTATACTCTTTTACAAATGACCTTAAAAGGAATGACTCGCCAACTGACCATATTAATCTTACGCTAAATGTCGGGGATCCCTTAGTTACGTCAGCGTCTTTGGTGAGTTAGAGTAAGAAAAAATATGATCGATATGCTAATAAGGATCGGGGTAAAGTTGTCATCCAGGGAAGTCCTACAAAGAAGAAAAAGTCAAAACAACTTGGTCTTGCTTTGAGTGTCCATTTGGGGATACTCTGGTTCCTTTGCCCTTTGTGATGGCTAGTCGTTTGCCTCTAACCACAATGCAGATGAGGAAATGCATGACAATTGGCGACTATAAGCAAATTCGTTAGCTCTCCCCTAGTGGAAAATCCAATTTATTGGCATAATCATCTTATCAGGTCCTCAATGCGGTTCCTTTTGGAATCAACTTGCAGCCGATCATACAAATCTTTTGTTTCCCTATTTCTCTTCTTGAGAGGTCGAGGATTCAAAGGTCCGCTATTACCTGACCACGGAGAAAATTATTATCTTAGAGAGGGAATGTTTCGTGTTGCATAATTGCTTGAATGAATTTTCTTCTTTCCTAGATGAAGTGAAACAATCTGGATCCCCTATTGCCTTGGCTGGCCACATAATAGAACTTGAGAAATAAAGAGAAGGATCAGGGTGTTCTACATACGGGACTTGAGTCAAAGGTTTTGTCTCTTGTCGTCTAGAGTTTCATATAATAACTTGAGGAGAAAAGAACCGACAAAGCTAACGATTTGGGGGCCCTCTAAGAAGAATGGGTCACCTTGAGTAACTAATTGCATGATATTTCTGACGATGACCTGAAAAAGGTTGTCTTTTGTAGCGTTTTTGGCCAGCTAGAGTCCCTAGTACCTGGCCTCCCAACTTTTCATGATTCCTTCTCTTTAATATGAACATAATCTTCATGTGAATTGGAATTTTAATATTTGTTTTGTCAGTTGTTTTGTTGTAATTAACATGTTGTGTCGGTATTTTGTATTTAACATTTCTATATGGGCTCGGATTCATTGAGATATGGTCGTACCTTTGAATTATACTCCACGTTAGAAAGGATCGGTCCCGACCAAGGGTAGGATCCCTTTTCCCTGTCCCTAAGGTATTACTCGAATCAAGGTGGACGTCTTCGTGCTCCACCACCTAACGCCCTTGGATTGGCTAGATTCAAAGGGATGGTGCTCTAGCTATACGCCATTGTTTGAAATGCATTTTAAGATGTATAAGATACACAATAATGTATTTAGTATATATCGGATGCGCAGGAATGTGTGGAATTCATTTTAATCCATATAAAATACACAATATTGCATTTGGTTTGTATCAGATATGCAAAGATATGTGAAATTTTTATCGTTATTATCTTGCAAGATGAGGGATAGAAAAGATCGTAATAGGGGAACAATAATATGCAAATATTTGCATTCTTACCAGATTCAACAAGTTACATAGAGATGGAATTAAAATAAATCACTAATTATAATACTGTCAACTAAGCAATGTTCCATGTCCTCAATATCTTCTCTCCTTCGAGAGACTCTAAGAAATACACGTCTCTTCTAGTGATAGTTTTCATACAGTATGGGTCGTCCCAATTAGTTACTAGTATTCCATCCCAAGTATTTTTATTTCTGATGTCCTCCCCCCGAAGCACTAAATCCCCAGTATATGATTCTTGAAGTCGGAAGTGACGGTTGTACCTCGAAGTCGTGTTTTATTTAACGATGGTGTTGGTGAAGGTGGTTACCATTCTCTTTTCTTCTGAAAGTTCAATTTGTTCTCTGATGGCTTTTTTGTTTATTTTTTGCTGGCAATGGATTTTATGTCTTTCAACTCAACTTTTCAATCTCTACAAGAATAACAACTTCTATTACATATGTTAAACAAAATGGGGGGTTTCTCTAGTGATAAACTACGGTGAAGTACGATAAGCTCACAAGATATGTGGTAGCTCATCAGCCTAATTTCCTTTGGCTTCTTCTAACCTACGCTTTAAGCCTCTGACTCTCTCTTGATTCACATCTTCGGCCTGGCCATTTATTTGTGGATGCTCTATTGACGCAAAATATTATCTAGTTTATAAATATTCCAAAAGTATTTGTAGTCTTTTTATCAATGAACTATGTCCCATTATCTATGAAGATAGCTTGGGAAACTCCAAACTTGGCCAGTATGTTCCTCTTAAAGAATTTACGACATTTGGTGTAGCGATATTAGCCAATGCCTCAAGTTCGATCCATTTAATGAAATAATCCACAATAATAATAAGATACTTGAGTTGCCCCAATGCCGAAGTGAATGGCCCAAGGATATTCATTCCTCACTGCATAAATGTCCAAGGTGATGTTAATATGTGTTGTTTGATGGTCGGGGCACTGAAAACATTGTTTTTCCTTTGACACTTGTTGCATTTTTCACGTACTTTTGGGTATCAAGAACCATGGTCGACCAGTAATACCCTACTCTCAGAACTTTCTTAGCTAGTGCCCTTTCCCCCGGGTGTTGCCTCACGATTTCTTCATGCACTTCCATGAGGGCATAAACAATATCTACTTTCCCCAGGCACCTCAGCAATGGCCTGGACAAACCCTTTTGTATAAAGTTCCTCTGACCATAATTTATTCCCCTGACCTTCTTTTTACCAGTAGTGATTCAGATGGATATTTTGAAAGGATTCCATACTCGATATACTGTTGAGTAGGGGTCATCAAGGAGGGTGGATTCGTGTTACTCACAACTGCTACTAATTTCCCATTAGTTTCGATGTTAGGGGTATTTCTAATTTCCTGAATGGAAGAATGGTTGACTTTGGAGTTTCTAGTGCTATCTAAATGAGATAAGACATTGGTTAGGGTATTTTCCTCCCTCGTCACATGATTAATCTCAAATACCTTTAATTTCGCCAACTTTCCAGCAGCCAACTTGAGGTACTTTTGGAGTAAAGGGTATTTTTCCTCTAATTTGGGAAACAACCAATTGGGATTTTATTCGCAGCTTAATACATTCTCCCCATCTCTTTCGCGAGTGTGATCCCGATAATGACGACCTCATATTCAACATGGTTATTAGTGGTCAAAAAATCAAATTATACAAATACTTCCACTACTAAACCAATTTTTTTATAAGATCACATACATGTTACCTCCCTTGTTGTTGTACGTTCCGTCCGTGAAGACTGTCCACACACGATTTGGCTCTATGGGCACGAGATTCATTTCGGCTAGGAAATCAGTGAACAACTGGACTTTTGGGGCTTTCCTTGCTTTGAAGGACACCTTAAACTCATATAACTCAATGGCCCACTTCGTCAGAAGCCCAACCATATCTAGTCAGTAAAGCACTTGTTTTAGAGGCTGGTATGTCTGAACTATTATTGAATATGCACAGAAGTATCGTTGCAACTTGCGAGATGTTATTATTAACATCAAGGCTACCTTTTCGATCTTCTGGTAACATGTTTCCACCCGTGCCAAGGTTCTAAAGATGAAGTACATTGGTCTCTGGTGGGTATCAGTCTCTAATCAAAACATTACTTATAGCTTTTTCGGCAACAGATAGGTATATATACAACATTTATCCTAAAGATGGTTGGGTAGGTACCGAAGGTGTGTACAAGGTTTTCTTCAAATATTTAAACGCTTTTTTTAATCACGTGTCCACTCAAAATCATAAATTTTCTTCAACAATCGATAAAAAGGCAAAGTTTGTTGTGAAGACTTTAAAATAAATCTATTCAAAGTAACCAACATACCATTTAACCTCTGAACTTCCTTCTTCGATGTTAGCAAGTTCATTTAGATCACGACTTCACATTTTTTGGGTTTACTTCAATCCTTTTCTCGGTCAAATAGAAACCTAAGAATTTTCTCGCCCTTATCTCAAAAGTGCACTTCTCCGAGTTGAGATGCATATTGTATTGTCAAACCTTCTTGAACACCCATTGAAGATGTTGGGTATGAATGTATTTTTGTCCATACTTTATAATCATATCATTCATGTATACTTCTAGTGTATCTCTTATATTTTCTTGGAAGATCTTGTTCATCATTATCTTGTAGGTTGCATTAGTATTCCTTAATATGAAAGGCATAATATTGTATTGATAATTGGCTTGCTCGGTCATAAAGGTTTTCTTTATTCGACTAAGTCTATAAATAAGTATCTGATTATACCCCGAATAGGTGTTCGTGAATAAAAGTAATATCATGCCAAATTATCCATTAGTTTATCAATGTTTGGGAGCGGGTAAGAATCCTTTCGGCAAACCATGTTAAGAGTCATATAATCAACGCACATCCTCTATTTACCTGAGGATTTCTTTACCAAAACCACATTAGATAACTAATATGTATAGTTTTCTTTGCAAATGATTTGGGCATATAATAAGCCCTTAATCGTGCTAGTAGTGGCTTCAACTTTTTTTTTGAAGATTGTCTTCTTTGACGATGGGAGACATAACAGGCACTAGCATACACATTTAGCTTGTGGCACGCTATGCTAGGATCAATTTCGGGAATCACATGTGGGGTTATATCAAAAAGGTCAGTGTTATCCTATATGCATTCAATTAGTGTTATTCTTGTTTCTAAAGGAAGTCTAGCGCTTGCTTTAGGTGACCTAGTCGGGTCTTCTCTGAGTTGAATGGACTCAAAATCACCATATGGCATTGGCTAAACCTCATTTTCACGAGCATTTATGTCGAACACACTAGGATTCCCTGGCTCTCTTTCTACTTTTGCTTCTACTTTTGAGGTCGTAGGTGACGCCGAAATTTCCCTTTAGATGATTTAATTGATCTGTATCGCTTTACATATGTCGGTTGTTAATAAGACCGAAATTCCTTCCACATCATGATAAGTCAACTTCAAATTAAATGAAGATGCCACTGCATCTAGTTTCTCTATGAATGATCCCCATAAGATACCTCTGAAGGCGCCATGACATGGTATTATCAAAAAAATGAGTATTACTCTTCTTTCGCAAGATACTTATCTAGCAGTCACTATCATATCCATAACTCCTTAAGAACGAGTGATTAAATCATTGAATGCTAATAAATCTCCTCCGCAATACATATTCAAATTTGCTTCCTTAATACCTATCATATCCATCACATATAAGTAAAGACCGCTACACAAACTTTCGTCATCCATGAGGAATCATAATAGATTACCTTATCGCGATCTACTAATCCTAATTCCAATTAATATTTTCCTCTTCAAATTTTCGCATATATACGTGTATAAAGTGATTCGATGAAGAATGGGTTCTAGATGATGCAATATCTCAAAATTCATCAACCGATGATACTTGGTGAATGGTTGATTCAAGGGATGAATTGAAGATTTTAGACATAAATCTCATGTTGCGGTTACAAATCTAATTTGGATAAAGATTGACCTGAAGATAAAAATTAGCAGGAATCAGATGTCATTTCCCATAAATGGTGTCATTGTTCCGTATAGGAACTTCAAATGGATGCAGTTGCACAACTGATGATTTTGTATAATGGCTCAGATCTCCTTTACGGTGGCATGATGTGGACTTGTATAGTTATCACTCCAAGGCCAAAGTCATTTCAAGATTAAATATGATGCAGTGAAAATGAAGATCAGAGATTCTACCATGCTCTTTAGCGTGCGAACTAATTTTATACTTTGAGTCAAGTGAAGTGGATTTGAGATAAATTGTGTCTTGGTCATTTGTGTCTTTGGTGGATATATATATATATATATATATATATATATATATATATATATATATATATATGTATATATATATATTTGTGTGTGTCTGTGTGTGTGTGTGTGTGTATATATATATATATATATATATATGTGTGTGTGTGTGTGTGTGTGTGTGTGTGTGTGTGTGTGTGTGTGTATATTGTGAGATATTGGATTGAACTCTAGTATGGTCGAAGGGTAGCTTCTGGTTCGACATGAATTAAGCACGAGGTCGAAGTATGTTCGCATGCTGCTATCGGAGTAATGCGTGTTGTAGTCGAAGTTTGTTTTAACATGCATTAGTCAATATTTCTAGGGTTGTTACCATGTTGAATTGGACCTTTCTTGTAAGTCCATCTTCTTAAGTTAGCTTGTACCCTAAGTTAGTTTGTAATGGGTAATTGTTAAAAAGCCCATTAGGTTAGTGTGCTATTTTTCTTATAAATAGGTTGCTAGTTTCTCGATGTTGGCATAAGGAAAAATATGAAGATAAAATTCTAATTTCAAGTGAGAGAGGTTATTTTTTATATTCTTGTATACTTGTAATCTTGTTCTAATAGAAAGGAAATAATAACAGTTTATAACCAATCCTTTTTGTTCCTTGTTGTTTTAACTTGTTTTCTTTGTTAACCCTAACTCTTATGTGTTTCTTGATCATTAAGAAATCATTTATACTTTGTTTTAAGACATTTGATTCACAACAAATTGCTGCGGTGAGCGTGGAAAAGATGCCTTCAACAAAGTATGAGATTGAAAAGTTCACTGGAGTTGCTATAGATGTTGCGTTAACAGAAAAAGAAAAGACAAGCATGATCGAGAAAGCCCACAACACAATATTATTGAGCCTTGGTGATAAGGTTCTTCAACAGGTACCAAAGGAGACTACAACATAGGGATTATGGGTGAAACTTGAAAGTTTGTACATGACCAAATCTCTGGTGAATCGACTCTATCTGAAGCAAGCTTTATATTCATTTAAGATGAGTGAAGACAAAGTGTTGGTTGAGCAGTTGGATATGTTCAACAAGATGATTCTTGATCTTGAAAATATTGATGTGAAGATCGATGATGAAGATCAACCACTGTTGTTGCTATGTGATTTGCCCATAACATATGCTCACTTCAAAGAAACTCTCTTGTATGGAAGGGAGTCCATGGCCTTTGAAGAAGTTTAATCAGCCTTGT
Source organism: Lathyrus sativus (assembly GCA_963859935.3). Classification (NCBI taxonomy): domain Eukaryota; kingdom Viridiplantae; phylum Streptophyta; class Magnoliopsida; order Fabales; family Fabaceae; genus Lathyrus; species Lathyrus sativus. The sequence continues at coordinate 628,949,020 of OZ012740.1, read as the reverse complement.
ATTCTAAGGACTTGAACAAAAGAAAGGAGCATAAACCTTCAACGGTGGGAGAAGGTTTGGCCGTTAAGGGAAAATTCTTACGAAAGGATGGTAAGTTCGACAAGAAGAAAGGTAAAAGTCAACATAAATCTTATAGTGGCGAAACATCTAGTATTCGATGTTATCACTGTAAGAAGGAGGGTCACACAAGAAAGGTGTGCCCTGAACGCCTGAAAGATCATGGAGGTAATGACAATGCATCCATTGATCAAGATGACTTCGACTCATCTAATGTTCTTGTGGTTTCAAGTGGCGACTCGAGAAAAGAGTGGATTATGGATTGAGGTTGCACTTGGCACATGACTCTAAACAGAGAATTATTCGAGGAGCTATGTGATCAAGATGGTGGATATGTGCTGATGGGAAACAACAAATCTTGCAAAATTGTAGGTATTGGATCCGTGAGATTCAAGCTCCATAATGAGTCAATAAGGTTATTGACTGAAGTCAGGTATGTACCTGACTTGAAGAGAAATTTGATTTCTCTTGGTGAATTCGACAGAAAAGGATAGATTTTTCAAGGAGAGAAAAGTATCCTAAAAGTCATGAAGGGTGTTGAAGAAAGTCTTGAGAGGCATGAAGAAAAAAGGCTTGTATACCCATGAGGTTGAGGTTGTAAGTGGTTCGACAAATGTTGCATCCATGAAACTTGTATCGAAGACAGAATTATGGCACACGATATTGGGCCATCTCAGCAAAAGAGGCCTGGTCGAATTGGGGAAGCAGAACCTGCTAGGAGGTGACAAAGTTGAAAAGTTGGAATTTTGTGAATCTTGTGTATTTGGTAAATATTGTAGGGCAGAGTTTAACAAAGGCAAGCAAAGAATACAAGGATCCCTGGATTACATTCATGTTGTTCTTTGGGGATCTGCAAGGAATCCTTCACACTCAGGTGCAAGGTATTTTCTATCCATTGTTAATGAATATTCTAGAAAGCTATGGGTGTTCATTCATAAGACGAAGGATGGAAATTTTGAGAATTTCAAAAGTTGGAAGATTCTGGTCGAAACTTAAACTGGCAGAAAGGTTAAGAGGTTGAGAACCAACAATGGCCTTGAATTTTGCAAAGAAGCGTTTGAAAGTTACTGTGTTGAGTCTGGGATTGCAAGCCATAAGACTGTAGCAGGTACTCTTTAACAAAATGGCTTAGCTGAGAGATTCAATCGAAAAATCCTTGAAAGGCTTAGATGCATGTTGGTTACTATTGGATTGAAGAAGGTGTTTTGAAGAAGGTGTCCCTCGACTGTCTTAGGAATGAAGATACTTGAAGAAGTTTGGTCGGGACATCCACCTAGTCTCGATAGGCTGAGAGTATTTGACTGTGTGGCTTATGCTCCCATTAGGCAAGACAAGTTCGAATCTAGAGCTCTGAAATGCATGTTCATGAGATACCCTGAAGGAGTCAAAGCTTATAGGTTATGGTGCCTAGAGCCAGGTTGTCATACCCCAAATTTTACCCTTAGATCATCGATCATTTGGCATTTCATTTTATTCCGAATTTCATTTTACTAACCGCTAACCGGTTTGCTCAGTTGTTTGTTTTTGCATGAAAATATTGTTGTGTGTTTTTAATTCATGAAGTGCAGAATATTATCGATTCACAGTCTGTTGAAGATTACAGAGCCAGATTATTATCAGAAGATCCTCAAGTAACTAGGGTTTTCTACATCTCGATTCACGCGACATTTGGGCTGAGAATGGTTTGGATTGTTATGACAGTATCGACGTCAGATTCTTCTTGATACCGCCCGTCTTTATTTGAGAACCGGAATTCAGTTGTCAGTTGGGTTTTGGAGTGCTATCTGATTCGTAAACCGTATGGATTTAAGGGTGTTAAAATATAAATGGATTTGAGTCGGTGCAAGAATTATTTCAAGGAGTTTTTTAAATAAGTGCACACATGTTTTTCTCTTTCTATACTGGTGACGAATTAATTTTTAGAGGTGCAGTGGAATTATTGGTTTGCATCGAATTTATAGTGGATATCAGTTTGGTTTAGTCGCAAGTACCAGTGGATTCAATTCAGGTTACAAAAGTCGAAGTTATGCAAGGCACGGTTCGGAATTTAAATGCAGAATAAAATTCATTTTTGCCACGAAATTGGATTTATTTATTTATTTATTTAAGACCGTATTCACCGATTTTTATTACCGAGTACTAGGGCTGGAAATGAGTCGAGTCGAGTCGAACTCACCTCAGCTCGGCTCGACTCGTTAAAAATTGTTCGAGTTCGAGTTCAACACGAACTTTTTTTAAACTCAAACTCGACTCGTTATAAGTTCACGAACAGTTCGGTTCAACTCGTTAGGTTCATATCATTAGGTTCAGTTCACATGATTCACGAACTTAAAACTATTTTTTTTTAAATTTATATATTTTTTAGTATATTTGACATTTAAAATAAATATATATTTTTAAAATAAAATATTAAAATAAAATAAAAGTTATCATATTGAAATTTAACTTTATCTTCGAAATCTACTAATTCAAAACCTACACAACTTTCAAGAGATACATTTGAGAGTCTAATTCAAAAACTACTAAATGAAAGATTAAATTTGTCTAAGATTTGGAGTAAATATTTAAACATAATCTTAAAGACAATATAATTCTTCTCATATGTAATCGAGTTGACTCATGAACCTAACGAGTCAAACTATGTATAGTTCAAGTTCAGCTCATTTAGTTAACGAACTTAATTTTTTGCTCATAGTCAACTCATTTGGTTCATGAACCTAGTTCAACGATTTAATTGTCGAATCGAATTCCGAACTATTTTCGAGTTGGTTCGGTTCATTGTCAGCCCTACCGAGTACGTGTTAGTTCTCAAAGATTCAGTTGATTTCAGACTTTGCGATGGATGTCAGTTGATTCCAAATATTTGCAAGCGCTTAAGTTTCAAAGTTGGATGGCGAAGTGCAAGTTTATTCGAAAAAGGAATGCGGATTGAATTTGGTCAGAAAATCCTTTTTATGATTAAAGGCTGAATTTATTCAAATTTTCGTACAATTCCTGATTACAACATTATTCAGGATTTTTACATTTTTCGAAGATTACAAGTAAAGTCCTAAAGTTTAAATTCTTCTGGGCTTCTGCTTCCCAACTTCTGATGTTCCTTCAATTCCAAAGCTTCCAAAACGTGCAAAATCAGACACATTAGATACAAAAATGTCAACCGATTAGAAAATCAACTTAATCAAAAAATTGATTTTTTAGTTGTTTCGACGCCCAAATAAAAGTCTCATCACTGGACGTGTCGGGAGGGCAACAACGACAAGGTCGCCGCCAGCTCCCGACTCCATTTCCCGACCTCGGTAAATCCGGAAATATTTGTTCAATGTTCCAGAGAGAGAAAAAGAGCTTTTTGTGAAAATTGATTTTTGCAGCCAAACAGATCCGAATCCTTAAGCCAAACCCAGATCATCAAAAATCCAGATCTAAATCCGTAAACCACATCCAAATCAATATCCAGACTCCATCAAGTAAAATCAACATGAAATCCATAAACCATAATGAATAAAAATCCGGATTCAATCATCATAAAGTAAATCAAATCAAATTTGAATTTCATCATCAAAAATCAGGGATAAAAAATGTGAAATAGGATAAATATCATCCAGCCAAAAAAGATCGAATCCGCAGATCCCATCATCCAGCAAATCAGCTCCGAAATCACAGTGGAAAATCTGTTCTAATCACAAACCAAATCTCAGATTTCATAAAAAAAACGTAAGGAGATCAAATTCGGCCCAAATTAAAATTTGAAAAAGGATTCGAAAGCCATAGTATACAATCATCAAAAGAGGCATCAAGAACGGGGGATTTGGGACCCTAAAAACATCAAAAACACCATCAGGAACTCCTCCAAATCCGCGGACAAAAAATGAACACCGGCAAGAACTTTAACGAAAATCACAAAACACTCATCCAAAATCGCGACCATAAATACCGCAAACCAAGACGAAATCATCATCATCATCTATCCACGAATAACAACCATCCTCCAAAATCACTCAAAAACCCATAGACCCAGACGAAAGGATTTCCTCTCCGTCACCGTCATTGCCAAACTCAACCGTCCGAGGGTCTGTGTTTCTCTTTTCTTAACTATGACTACCATTGTTGTAACAGGGATATGGAAGAAGGAGGGAGAGAGGGATCAAGATGAAGGAAGAAGGAGAGGTTTGAGAAGAAAGAATTCTGGGGATACCCAGAGGAGAATTCTGGGGATACTGTCATAAATATCGTCGGTTCACAGTCCATTGACGATTACAGAGCCAAATTATAATCAGAAGATCCTCAAGCAACTAGGGTTTCTACATCTCGATTCACACGACATTTGGGTGAGAATGGTTTGGATTGTTATGACAGTATCGACGTCAGATTCTTCTTGATACCGTCCGTCTTTATTTGAGAATTGGAATTCAGTCGTCAGTTGGGTTTTAGAATTCTATCTGATTCGTAAATCGTATGGATTTGAAGTTGTTAAAATATAAATGGATTTGAGTCGTTGCAAGAATTATTTCAAGGAGTTTTTTAAACAAGTGCACGCATGTTTTTCTCTTTCTATACTGGTGACGAATTAATTTTTAGAGGTGCAGTGGAATTATTGGTTTGCATCGAATTTATAGTGGGTATTAGTTTGGTTTAGTCGCAAGTGCCAGTGGATTCAATTCAGGTTATAAAAGTCGAAGTTATGCAAGGCACGGTTCAGAATTTAAATGCAGAATAAAATTCATTTTTGCCACGGAATTGGATTTATTTATTTATTTAAGGTCGTGTTCACCGATTTTTATTACCGAGTACGTGTTAATTCTCAAAGGTTTAGTTGATTTTAGACTTTACGTTGGATGTCAGTTGATTTCAAATATTTGCAAGCGGCTAAGTTTCGAAGTTGGATGGCGAAGTGCGAGTTTATTCGGAAAAGGAATGCGGATTGAATTTGGTCAGAAAATCATTTTTATGATTAAAGGTTGAATTTATTCAAATTTTCGTACAATTCCTGATTACAGCATTATTTAGGATTTTTACATTTTTTGAAGATTACAATAAAGTCCTAAAGTTCTAATTCTTTTGGGCTTCTGCTTCCCAACTTCCGATGTTCCTTCATTTCCGAAGCTTCCAAAACCTGCAAAATCAGACACATTAGATACAAAAATGTCAACCGGTTAGAAAATCAACTTAATCAAAAAAGTGATTTTTTAGTTGTTTCGACGCCCTCAAAAAAGTCTCATCACTGGGCGTGTCGGGAGGGAAACAACGCCAAGGTCGCCGCCAGCTCCCGACTCGACTTCCCGACCTCGATAAATCCGACAATATCTGTTCAATGTTCCAGAGAGAGAGAAAAAGAGCTTTTTGTGAAAATTGATTTTTGCAGCCAAACAGATCTGAATCCTTAAGCCAAACCCGAATCATCAAAAATCCAGATCCAAATCCGTAAACCACTTCCAAATCAATATCCATACTCCATCAAGTAAAATCAACATGAAATCCATAAACCATAATGAACAAAAATTCGGATTCAATCATCATAATGTAAATCAAATCAAATTTGGATTTCATCATCAGAATCAGGGATAAAAAACGTGAAATAGGAAAAATATCATCCAGCCAAAAAAGATCGAATCCGCAGATCCCATCATCCAGCAAATCAGCTCTGAAATCACAGTGGAAAATTTGTTTTAATCACAAACTAAATCTCAGATTTCATAAAAAAAACGTAAGGAGATCAAATCCGGCCCAAATTAAAATTTGAAAAAGAATTCGAAAGCCACAATATATAATCATCAGAAGAGGCATCAAGAGTGGGGGATTTGGAACCCTAAAAACATCAAAAACACCATCAGGAACTCCTCCAAATCCGCGGCCAAAAAACGAACACCAGCAAGAACTTGAACGAAAATCACAAAATACTCATCCAAAATCGCGACCATAAATACCGCAAACAAAGACGAAATCATCATCATCATCATCTATCCACGACTCACAACCATCCTCCAAAATCACTCAAAAACCCATAGACTCAGACGAGAGAATTTTCTCTCCGTCACTGTCATTGCCAAACTCAACCTTCCGAGGGTCTGTGTTTCTCTGTTCTTAACTATGATTACCATTGTTGTAACAGGGATATGGAAGAAGGGGGGAGAAAGGGATAAAGATGAAAGAAGAAGGAGAGGTTTGAGAAGAAAGAATTCTGGGGATACCCAAAGGAGAATTCTGGGGATATTGTCATAAATATCGTCGGTTCACAGTCTGTTGACGATTGCAGAGCCAGATTATTATCATAAGATCCTCAAGCAACTAGGGTTTCTACATCTCAATTCACACGACATTTGGGTTGAGAAGGGTTTGGATTGTTATGATAGTATCGACGTCAGATTCTTCTTTATATCGCCCGTCTTTATTTGAGAATCAGAATTCAGTCGTCATTGGGTTTTGGAATGCTATCTGATTCGTAAACCGTTTGGATTTGAGGGCGTTAAAATATAAATGGATTTGAGTCGTTGCAAGAATTATTTCAAAGAGTTTTTTAAACAAGTGCACGCATGTTTTTCTCTTTCTATACTGGTGACGAATTAATTTTTATAGGCGCAATGGAATTATTGGTTTGCATCGGATTTATAGTGGATATCAGTTTGGTTTAGTTGTAAATATCAGTATATTCAATTCAGGTTACAAAAGTCAAAGTTATGCAAGGCACGGTTCAGAATTTAAATGCGGAATAAATTCATTTTTGCCATGAATTTGGATTTATTTATTTAAGGCTGTATTCACTGATTTTTATTACCGAGTATGTGTTAATTCTCAAAGGTTCAGTTGATTTTAGACTTTGCGTTGGATGTTAGTTGATTCCAAATATTTACAAGTGGTTAAGTTTTGAAGTTGGATGGCGAAGTGCGAGTTTATTCGGAAAAGGAATGTGGATTGAATTTGGTCAAAAAATCATTTTTATGATTAAAGGCTGAATTTATTCAAATTTTCGTATAATTCCTGATTACAACATTATTCAGGATTTTTACATTTTTTGAAGATTACAAGTAAAGTCCTAAAGTTCTAATTCTTCTGGGCTTCTGCTTCCCAACTTCTGATGTTCCTTCATTTCCGAAGCTTCCAAAACCTGCAAAATCAGACACATTTGACACAAAAATGTCAACCGGTTAGAAAATCAACTTAATCAAAAAATTGATTTTTTAGTTGTTTCGACGCCCACAGAAAAGTCTAATCACTGGACGTGTCGGGAGGGCAACAACGACAAGGTCGCCGCCAGCTCCCGATTCCATTTCCCGACCTTGGTAAATCCGACAATATCTGTTCAATGTTCCAGAGAGAGAAAAAGAGCTTTTTGTGAAAATTGATTTTTGCAGCCAAAAAGATCCGAATCCTTAAGCCAAACCCGGATCATCAAAAATCCAGATCCAAATTCGTAAACCACATCCAAATTAATATCCAGACTCCATCAAGTAAAATCAACATGAAATCCATAAACCATAATGAACAAAAATCCAGATTCAATCATCATAAAGTAAATCCAATCAAATTTGGATTTCATCATCAGAAATCAGGGATAAAAAATGTAAAATAGGAAAAATATCATCCAGCCAAAAAAGATCGAATCTGCAGATCCCATCATCCAGCAAATCAGCTCCGAAATCACAGTGAAAAGTCTGTTCTAATCACAAACCAAATCTCAGATTTCATAAAAAAACGTAAGGAAATCAAATCCGGCCCAAATTAAAGTTTTAAAAAGGATTCGAAAGACACAATATATAATCATCAGAAGAGGCATCAAGAACGGGGGATTTGGAGTCCTAAAAACATCAAAAACACCATCAGGAACTCCTCCAAATCCGTGGCCGAAAAACGAACACCAGCAAGAACTTTAGCGAAACTCACAAAACACTAATCCAAAAACGCGACCATAAATACCGCAACAAGACGAAATCATCATCATCATCTGTCCACGAATCACAACCATCCTCCAAAATCACTCAAAAACCCATAGACTCAGACGAGAGGATTTTGTCTCCGTCACCGTCATTGCCAAAATCAATCGTCTGAGGGTCTGTGTTTCTCTGTTCTTAACTATGTTTACCATTGTTGTAACAGGGATATGGAAGAAGGAGGGAGAGAGGGATCAAGATGAAGGAAGAAGGAAAGGTTTGAGAAGAAAGAATAATGGGGATACTCAGAGGAGAATTCTGAGGATACTGTCATAAATATCGTCAGTTCACAGTCCGTTGACGATTATATAGCCAGATTATAATCAGAAGATCCTCAAGCAACTAGGGTTTCTACATCTCGATTCACACGACATTTGGGATGAGAATGGTTTCGTTTGTTATGACAGTATCGACGTAAGATTCTTCTTGATATCGTCCGTCTTTATTTGAGAATCAGAATTCAGCCGTCAGTTGAGTTTTGGAATGCTATCTGATTCGTAAACCGTATGGATTTGAGAGTGTTAAAATATAAATGGCTTTGAGTCGTTGCAACAATTATTTCAAGGACTTTTTTAAACAAGTGCACGCATGTTTTTCTCTTTCTATACTGGTGACAAATTAATTTTTAGAGGTGCAGTGGAATTATTGGTTTGCATCGAATTTATAGTGGATATCAGTTTGGTTTAGTCGCAAGTACCAGTGGATTCAATTCAGGTTATAAAAGTCAAAGTTATGCAAGGCACGGTTTAGAATTTAAATGCGGAATAAGTTCATTTTTGCCACGAAATTGGATTTATTTATTTATTTAAGGCCGTATTCACCGATTTTTATTACCGAGTACGTGTTAATTCTCAAAGGTTCAGTTGATTTCAGACTTTGCGTTGGATGTCAGTTGATTCCAAATATTTGCAAGCGGTTAAGCTTTGAAGTTGGATGGTGAAGTGTGAGTTTATTCGGAAAAGGAATGCGGATTGAATTTGGTCAGAAAATAATTTTTATGATTAAAGGCTGAATTTATTCAAATATTTGTATAATTCCTGATTACAGCATTATTCAGGATTTTTACATTTTTTGAAGATTACAAGTAAAGTCCTAGAGTTCTAATTATTTTGGGCTTCTGCTTCCCAACTTCTGATGTTCCTTCATTTCCGAAGCTTCCAAAACCTGCAAAATCAGACACATTTGATACAAAAATGTCAATCGGTTAGAAAATCAACTTATTTTAAAAAATTGATTTTTTGGTTGTTTCGACGCCCTCAGAAAAGTCTCATCACTGGACGTGTCGGGAGGGCAACAACGACAAGGTCGTCGCCAGCTCCCGACTCCATTTCCCGACCTCGGTAAATCCGGAAATATCTGTTCAATGTTCTAGAGAGAGAAAAAGAACTTTTTGTGAAAATTCATTTTTGCAGCCAAACAGATCCGAATCCTTAAGCCAAACCCGAATCATCAAAAATCCAGATCTAAATCTGTAAACCATATCCAAATTAATATCCAGACTCCATCAAGTAAAATCAACATGAAATCCATAAACCATAATGAACAAAAATCCGGATTCAATCATCATAAAGTAAATCAAATCAAATTTGGATTTCATCATTAGAAATCAGGGTTAAAAAATGTGAAATAGGAAAAATATCATCCATCCAAAAAAGATCGAATTCGCGGATCCCATCATCCAGCAAATCAGCTCCAAAATCACAGTGGAAAATCTGTTCTAATCACAAACCAAATCTCAGATTTCATAAAAAAAGTAAGGAGATCAAATCGGACCCAAATTAAAATTTGAAAAAGGATCCGAAAGGCACAGTATAAAATCATCAGAAGAGCCATCAAGAACGGGGGATTTGGGACCCTAAAAACATCAAAAACACCATCAGGAACTCCTCCAAATCCGCGGCCGAAAAATGAACACTAGCAAGAACTTTAACAAAAATCACAGAACACTCATCCAAAATCGCGACCAAAATCACCGCAAATCAAGACGAAATCATCATCATCATCTGTCCACGAATCACAACCATCCTCCAAAATCACTCAAAAACCCATAGACTCAGACGAGAGAATTTCCTCTCTGTCACCGTCATTGCCAAACTCAACCGTCCGAGGGTCTGTGTTTCTCTGTTTTTAACTATGTTTACCATTGTTGTAACAGGGATATAGTAGAAGGAGGGAGAAAGGGATCAAGACGAAGGAAGAAGGAGAGGTTTGAGAAGAAAGAATTCTGGGGATACCCAGAAGAGAATTATGGGGATATTGTCATAAATATCATCAGTTCACAGTCCGTTGACGATTACAGAGCCAGATTATTATCAGAAGATTCTCAAGCAACTAGGATTTCTACATCTCGATTCACACGACATTTGGGCTGAGAATGGTTTGGATTGTTATGACAGTATCGACGTCAGATTCTTCTTGATATCGTTTGTCTTTATTTGAGAATCGGAATTCAGTCATCAGTTGGGTTTTGGAATGCTACCTGATTCGTAAACCGTATGGATTTGAGGGCGTTAAAATATAAATGGATTTCAGTCATTGCAAGAATTATTTCAAGGAGTTTCTTAACAAGTGCACGCATGTTTTTATCTTTCTATACTGGTGACGAATTAATTTTTAGAGGCGCGGTGGAATTATTGGTTTACATCAAATTTATAGTGGATATCAGTTTGGTTTAGTCGTAAGTACCAGTAGACTCAATTCAGGTTACAAAAGTCGAAGTTATGCAAGGCACGGTTCGGAATTTAAATGCGGAATAAAATTCATTTTTGCCATGAAATTGGATTTATTTATTTATTTATTTTCAGTTGTATTCACCGATTTTTATTACCGAGTACGTGTTAATTCTCAAGGGTTCAGTTGATTTCAGACTTTGTGTTGGATGTCAGTTGATTCCAAATACTTACAAGCGGTTAAGTTTCGAAGTTGGATGGCGAAGTACGAGTTTATATGCAAAAGGAATGCGGATTGAATTTGGTCAGAAAATTATTTTTATGATTAAAGGATGAATTTATTCAAATTTTCGTACAATTCCTGATTACAGCATTATTCAGGATTTTTTATTTTTTGAAGATTACAAGTAAAGTCCTAAAGTTCTAATTCTTCTGGGCTTCTGCCTCCCAACTTCTGATGTTCCTTCATTTCCGAAGCTTCAAAAACCTGCAAAATCAGACACATTAGATACAAAAATGTCAGCCGGTTAGAAAATCAACTTAATCAAAAAAGTGATTTTTTTAGTTTTTTCGACGCCCTCAGAAAAGTCTCATCACTGGGCGTGTCGGGAGGGCAACAATGACAAGGTCGCCGCCAGCTCCCGACTCCATTTCCCGACCTCGGTAAATCCGGTAATATTTGTTCAATGTTCTAGAGAGAGAAAGAGAGCTTGCAGCCAAACAGATCCGAATCCTTAAGCCAAACCTGAATCATCAAAAATCCAGATCCAAATATGTAAACCATATCCAAATCAATATCCAGAGTCCATCAAGTAAAATCAACATGAAATCCATAAACCATAATGAACAAAAATCCGGATTCAATCATCATAAAGTAAATCAAATCAAATTTGGATTTCATCATTATAAATCAGGGATAAAAAATGTGAAATAGGAAAAATATCATCCATCCAAAAAAGATTGAATCCGCGGTTCCCATCATCCAGCAAAGCAGCTCCGAAATCGCAGTGGAAAATTTGTTCTAACCACAAACGAAATCTCAAATTTCATAAAAAAAAGTAAGGAGATCAAATCCGGCCCAAATTAAAATTTGAAAAAGGATTCGAAAGGCACAGTATAAAATCATCAGAAAAGGCATCAAGAACGGGGGATTTGGAACCCTAAAAACATCAAAAACACCATCAGGAACTCCTCCAAATCCGCGGCCGAAAAACGAACACCAACAAGAACTTTAACAAAAATCACAGAACACTCATCCAAAATCGCGACCAGAATCACCCAAATCAAGACGAAATCATCATCATCATCTGTCCATGAATCACAACCATCCTCCAAAATCACTCAAAAAACCATAGACTCAGACGAGAGGATTTCCTCTCCGTCACCGTCATTGCCAAACTCGATCGTCCGAGGGTCTATGGAAGAAGGAGGGAGAGAGCGATCAAGATGAAGGAAGAAGAATAGGTTTGAGAGGAAAGAATTCTGGGGATACCCAGAGGAGAAGCGCCGCGGCCAAGAAAAATAGGGTTCAAAACCCTAATTTCTTTTCCAGCCCCTTTTGTTATGGCAGACCGGGTCGGGTCTGAGGGGTTGTGACCCAGCCCGACCCATTTCTTTTATTTTCTATTTTTTTTAATTCCAATTTAAAATTAACCATTCTTCTTATATAAACCTAAACCTTTTAAATTCTAACCTTTTTTAAATAATTAAAATAAAAACCTAACTTTTTAAATAAAATCTAATGGGTTTTTAATTGAAATTCAAACCCTTCTTTTTTTTAATATAAACTTACATTTCTTTTTAAAATAAAAATTAATCCTTTTTTAAAAATTAAATTCTAACTTTCTTTTTTAAAATAATTCTAACACCTTCTTTTTAAATCAAAATTCAATTACCCTTTTTTAAAAACACTAACTCTTTCTTCTATATTAAAACTCTAACATTTTTTTAAAAATTAAATTCTAACATCTCTTTTTTAAAAATTAAATTAACTTTTTTTATTAAAAATTTCTAACATTCCTTTTTATTTAAATAAATTTCAAACTTTTTCTCAAAAGTCTCACAAAACCCTATCTTGATTAGTCCTAATTTTTATCCTTCATTTCTAACATCATTTTCGATTATCCATGAACCTGATGCTAACCTTTTTTTTATTTTTTTACTTGTACACTAACTTACATTATCATTACTACTCATCCATATCGCTTGTATATTATTTCATCTTCATCAATCATTAATTTTTCACCTTGTATCATTGTTACTATTTTCCCCTCCGAAGGAATAGGTCTAGCCGTTAGACCGCCGCGTCAATGGTCCTCACCTTTGACTTTTTCACCGCTCAAACCCTAATTGCCTAGGCATCCTGCCGTGGACCAAATTACCCTTTACCCTAGCAGTAGGATAAGGAGTCGCCGCACTCCATATTAGGTTTCCTGCCATGGAATACCTAGCTTACCCTTTTCAATTCAACTATTTTCAACATAGAAATAGGAGTCGCCGCACTCCATGTAAACGCTTCATTAATAATGCTTATTCCCCCTTGAAATCTTGAACACGGTCGAGAAGTTTCTCTTCCTCCCTTTCGAGGGGAACTACGATTACTCTGATTCCATCCCCTACCTCAGATAAGTAGGCACAAGATGCGAGTCTTGGCGAGTAAACTTAGGACTAACCCTTAGGTCTTTCTTTTCACCTTCTAACCCTTAGTATATACCCTTCAGCAGATAATCAAGCAAAATAGTAAACTTTAAATAAAAGGTTCATGTAGAGTACTACAGAAGTTTAGGGTGCTAATACCTTCCTTAAGCTTAACCAACCCCCGAACCCTAGATCTTTCCCTGCATTGTGTTTACGATGCAAACTAGGTTTTTCCTTTCTTTAACCTTTCCTTCGGATAAATCAAAGACCGGTTATAAACTAAAGATTGTGATTCAAATTAATCAATAATTTGATATCCTATTCTCACCGTAACAGAAAATGGCGACTTCACTGGGGAGTACGACAATCTTTTGAGGGTTATCCCTATCTTGTTTTCATGCTTATTTTTGCTTTATTATTTGCTTGTTTGTATATATATATCTGTTGTACCTATCTTGGGGTATCTTTTGTTGTGAGATAAGTCCTACACCCGGACTTGAGCGACATTATTATAGGAAGGTGATATATTTGACGAGGCTTATAGGGAGTGAGTCCCGACCAAGATGACTTGAGAATCACCACTCAGTTGAGACCCTTCTGAAATTTAGTTCGGTTGAACGAGTATAGTCATGAAAACCCTTACTATTTTCGGCTAGGATCTTGTGATACTGGGGACCGTAGTACCTTAACCACACTTTGGCCTTATCTATGACGTAGTGCAATGACTATAAGGCAGTATTCCCTAAATAGTTGCTACGCGATACTACACTCAAAAGAGGTTCTCTTGAGAATATTATTAACCACCTAGTCAGTCGGGAAATTGATAATATCCAAAAGATGGACTGATAACTTTGGGCACCGCTTTAGAACCCTTGTTCTGCAGGTACAACTAACCTATAGTATATACCTTTTTGGGATGGGTAGACCTTGACTCTGCTCATATACCTCTAACCTAAGACTTTTTTATGTGTATGTGTGCATTGCATCCATAAAGCGTCATATTGCATTAGGTTTCATGGAATTCATTCTCACTTATGAACATTGCAGGATACCATGGATTACAGTCAGAAAAATACTTTGAAATATTCTTTTAAGAGTCCTAAGTTGGATGACCTAAGGAAGTTAGGAGTTTTGGTTGAAGACCAAGAAGGATTTAGAAGCGAATATGGGAAGTTATTACCTTTGTTAAAACTTCAGGTGGACGACAAACTTCTTTCTGTTTTGCTACAGTTCTATGATCCGGATTATCACTGCTTCACCTTCCCAGATTATCAGCTTTTGCCTACCTTAGAAGAATACTCGCATTTGGTTGGGTTACCTATTCTGGATGGATCTCCTTTCCCTTTCTTGGAGGTGAACCCTAAAAAACAAGACATTGCTAGAGCCATATATCTGAAGGTATCCGACATCAAGGATAATATGGTTATCAAAGGTGAGACTTTTGGTTTGCCTACGGATTTCTTAATCAAGAAAGCCCAATACTATACCGACCATATGAGTATGAGTACATTTGAGGAAATCCTCGCCTTACTTATTTCTAGAGTGCTACTTTTCCCAAGTTTTGAAGGCCTCGTTGATCTCAACGCCATCAAGATCTTCATGAAGAATAATCCAGTACCGACTCTATTGGCTAACACTTACCATTCCGTATATCTCCAAAACTTTCATGGTGGAGGGATAATTACTTGCTGTGTGCCTTTATTATACAAGTGGTTTATTTCGCACTTGCCCAAGTCTGTTCCTTTTTGGGATCTTAATAAAGGACGATGGTCACAGAGGGTTATGGATCTAACTCACTTGGATATTGATTGGTATAACCGTGTGTATGATGGGACATTAATCATTGATGGTTGTGGAGACTTCGCCAATGTACCCTTACTTGGTTTTAACGGAGGAATCAGCTACAATCCAGTTCTAGCTCGCCGACAGTTAGGATATCCATTGAAGGAACCACCTAAGAGTGTTCATGTGGAGAAAATCTTCTTCAAAGACAACAAAGAACTTCAAGATAAGATTGTGTCCGCTTGGCGTCATTTTCATAAGAAAGGGAGAGAAAATCTGGGAAAGCCTAATTGCGTGTCTATGGAGCCATATCTTCATTGGGTCAGAGAAAGAGAAATCAAGTTGAAGATGCCTTATCCTCGCCAAGGTCCTTTACCTCCAAGAAGGGAACCTATTCTGGTTTTCATGTCCGAAGCTGAAATATTGAAGATCGCTTTGAAGGAAACACAACATGAGGCAGAAGCATGGAAGAACAAATACCATGTTGTCATTAGTTTGAACGAGGAACTCCAAAAGCAACCTCAGGCCAAGAATGAAGAGGCACTTTCCTACAAGAAGAGAAAATCTACGAGGATTTATTTTCCTCATACTCTCCGCCTACTCTTTGAAGTTGTGGATAATGCTTCCTTAGGACTTTATTTGCTTTTATTTAGCTATTTTGTTAAGACTTTCTTTCAAGAATATTTACTTGTAATCCATTTTCAAAAAAATAATAAATAAAGCTTTCTTTGGTATTCTGCGATGTTCGTAAAAATTTGAATTCCATGAAAATTTGTCATTTGCATTCTGCATTTTAGCATCATATTTTTGCATTACATGTGTCTCCTGGTTTCTCATTCTCGATTCTCTCACCTTCCAGTTCTGTCACCCTGAGTCCTCTGCATCAGTACAACACTATAGCCCAAGCTCAGAAAAGAATGGCAGAACAAAATCAAGAGTTTGACCGTATTAGTCATGAACTCGAAGATCTTCAAGGAAGTGTGGGGCAGATTATGGAAATGCTATAAGGTATGAACGTGAAGATGGATACTCAGTCCACTATTGCTTATGAGATTACCAATACTGTTGTGGGACCTCAACCGGCTGTTACTGTTGCAAATGTACCTCCTTATGGTCTTCAACCCGGTTTGGTGCCTCCTCCTATTGCTCAACCAGTTCAACAAGTCAGTCCTCCAAAGTTCAAAACTCCGAGCTTCGACTGTCATAAAGGAGCTACGCGCCTGAGGAGTCTCTCGAGCAAGTATAACCGTAAAATGGCTGATTATCAACCGTGGCAACGTCAGCATAATTATGTTCAAGGTTATCCCGTTCAGTAGGCTCAACAACCTCATGTAGATGCTGTTACGCCTATCCTCAATCAGCAGTTTCATATTTATCAGCCTGTGCAACCGGCTCCGGTCTATCAAGCTCTGGTTTATCAACAACCTCCCAGTTATCAGCCTGCACAAACTCCTGTCAACTGTCAACGAGCGCCCAACGCTCCTGCCAATCAACAACCTAAGAAGCAAACACCTCGCCAGAATAGTCCGAATAGGAGACAGTAAAAGCCTTGTCCTCAGATTCCGATGACTTTTACCGAGTTGTACCCTTCATTAGTGCAACGAGGTCTGATTACCACTCGAGCTTTAGGTCCACCTCATGATCCTTTTCCTACTAATTACAATGCTGCCACTCATTGTTTATTTCATGAGGGGGCGCCCGACCATGATTTGGAAGATTTTTATGCTCTTAAGAATCTTGTCAGAGATTTGTTGGAAAAGAAGATAATGTCTTTTGATGATCCTCATCCGAAGATCAGAACTCCTTCAGGGTTTTCCATTTGCCAAGATCAAGCTCTGCAAAGCCTGTTTTCAATAGATCTAGGCCAGTTACTCCTACAGCGAATCAGTCGAATCCATTTCATTTCAATGATCCTCAAGATGATGTGACCATGATTGACAAAGAATCTGGGAAGGTTAGTCCAAGGGAAGATTTGAAGACTGATAATGAAAAAGTGACAAATATAGCTGGGGTAAGCAAGACGACTCACAGTAAATGTATCTACACTCCCCGTTCTAGTGATTTCAGACTTTGCGTTGGATGTCAGTTGATTCCAAATATTTGCAAGCGCTTAAGTTTTGAAGTTGGATGGTGAAGTGCGAGTTTATTCAAAAAAGGAATGCGGATTGAATTTGATCAGAAAATCATTTTTATGATTAAAGGCTGAATTTATTCAAATTTTCGTACAATTCCTAATTATAGCATTATTCAAGATTTTTACATTTTTTTGAAGATTACAAGTAAAGTCCTAAATTTCTAATTCTTCTGGGCTTCTGCTTCCCAACTTCCGATGTTCCTTCATTTCCGAAGCTTCCAAAACCTGCAAAATCAGACACATTAGATACAAAAATGTCAACCGGTTAGAAAATCAACTTAATAAAAAACGAGATTTTTTAGTTGTTTCGATGCCCTTAAAAAAGTCTCATCACTGGGCGTGTCGGGAGGGCAACAACGACAAGGTCGCCGCCAGCTCCCGACTCCATTTCCCGACCTCGGTAAATCCGGCAATATCTGTTCAATGTTCCAGAGAAAGAAAAAGAGATTTTTGTGAAAATTCATTTTTGCAGCCAAACAGATCCGAATCCTTAAGCAAAACTCGGATCATCAAAAATCCAGATCCAAATCCGTAAATCCATATCCAAATCAATATCCAGACTCCCTCAAGTAAAATCAACATGAAATCCATAAACCATAATGAACAAAAATCCGGATTCAATCATCATAAACTAAATCAAATCAAATCTGGATTTCATCATCAAAAATCAGGGATAAAAAATGTGAAATAGGAAAAATATCATCCATCCAAAAAAGATCGAATCCGCGGATCCCATCATGCAGCAAATCAGCTTCGAAATCACAGTGGAAAATATGTTCTAATCACAAACCAAATCTCAGATTTCATCAAAATAAGTAAGGAGATCAAATCTGGCCCAAATTAAAATTTGAAAAAGGATTCGAAAGCCACAATATAAAATCATCAGAAGAGGCATCAAAAACGGGGGATTTGGAACCCTAAAAACATCAAAAACACCATCTGAAACTCCTCCAAATCCGCGGCCGAAAAACGAACACCAGCAAGAACTTTAACAAAAATCACAGAACACTCATCCAAAATCGCGACCAGAATCACCGTAAATCAAGACGAAATCATCATCATCATCTGTCCACGAATCACAACCATCCTCCAAAATCACTCAAAAACCCATAGACTCAGATGAGAGGATTTCCTCTCCGTCACCGTCATTGCCAAACTCGATCGTCCGAGGGTCTATGCTTTTCTGTTTTTAACTATGTTTACCATTGTTGTAACAGGGATATGGAAGAATGAGGGAGAGAGGGATCAAGATGAAGGAAGAAGGAGAGGTTTGAGAGGAAAGAATTCTGGGGATACCCAGAGGAGAAGCGTCACGGCCAAGAAAAATAGGGTTCAAAACCCTAATTTCTTTTTCAGCCCCTTTTGTTATGGCAGACCGGGTCGGGTCTGGGGGGTTGTGACCCAGCCCGACCCATTTCTTTTATTTTCTATTTTTTTTTTCCAATTTAAAATTAACCATTCTACTTATATAAACCTAAATCTTTTAAATTCTAATCTTTTTTAAATAATTAAAATAAAAACCTAACTTTTTAAATAAAATCTAATGGTTTTTTAATTGAAATTCAAACCCTTCTTTTTTTAAAAATAAACTTACACTTCTTTTTAAAATAAAAATTACTCCTTTTTTAAAATTTAAATTCTAACTTTCTTTTTTAAAATAATTCTAACACCTTCTTTTTAAATCAAAATTCAATTACCTTTTTTTAAAAAACTCTAACTCTTTCTTCTATTTTAAAACTCTAACATTTTTTTAAAAATTAAATTCTAACATCTCTTTTTTAAAAATTAAATTAACTTTTTTTATTAAAAATTTCTAACATCCCTTTTTATTTAAATAAATTTCAAACTTTTTCTCAAAAGTCTCACAAAACCCTATCTCGATTAGTCCTTTGTGTAATTTTTATCCTTCATTCCTAACATCATTATCGATTATCCATGAACCTGATGCTAACCTTTTTTTTATTTTTTTTACTTGTACACTAACTGACATTATCATTAGTACTCATCCGTATCGCTTGTATATTATTTCATCTTCATCAATCATTATTTTCACCATGTATCATTGTTACTATTTTCCCCTCCGAAGGAATAGGTCTAGCCGTTTGACCTCTGCGTCAATGGTCTTCACCTTTGACTTTTTCACCGCTCAAACCCTAATTGCCTAGGCGTCCCGCCGTGGACCAAGTTACCCTTTACCCTAGCAGTAGGATAAGGAGTCGCCGCATTCCATATTAGGTTTCCCGCCGTGGAATACCTAGCTTACCCTTTTCAATTCAACTATTTTCAACATAGAAATAGGAGTCGCCGCACTCCATGTAAGCGCTTCCTTAAGAACCCTTATTCCCCCTTGAAACCTTGAACACGGTCGAGACGTTTCTCTTCCTCCCTTTCAAGGGGAACTACGATTACTCTAATTCCATCCCCTACCTCGGATACGTAGGCACAAGATGCGAGTCTTGGCGAGTAAACTTAGGACTAACCCTTAGGTCTTTCTTTTCGCCTTCTAACCCTTAGTATATACCATTGAGCAGATAATCAAGCAAAATAGTAAACTTTAAACAAAAGGTTCCTGTAGAGTACTACATAAGTTTAGGGTGCTAATACCTTCCCTAAGCTTAACCAACCCCCGAACCCTAGATTTTTCCCCGCATTGTGTTTACGATACAAACTAGGTTTTTCCTTTCTTTAACCTTTCCTTCGAATAAATCAAATACCGATTGTGAACTAAAGATTGTGATTCAAATTAATCAATAATTTGATATCTTATTCTCACCGTAACACAGGTCACGGGAGGTGTATCACTAGTCGAGATGTAGTTTTCAATGAAGTAGAGATAGATTTCAAGAAAACTGATGATGCTGACGAAGAGTTGGAACAAGGAGAGATTTTTGTTAAGGTGGAGCATGTTAAGGCTGAATTACGTACCCCAGGTGAAGTGGAAGAAGACATAGAAGATGTTATCGAAGATGAGGAAACTGATAATGAATACCTTCTAGCAAGAGACAGGTCGATGAGAGTCATCAAGCCACCTCAGAGACTGGGGTATGCAGATCTTATAGCTTATGCCTTAATCTCTACAAGTGAGGTTCTAGACGAAGAACCTAGAGACTATAAGGAAGTTATGAGGAGTCGAAAGAAGGCTGAATAACTGAAGGCCATGGATGATGAGAGGAAATCTCTACATGATAACAATACCTGAGAACTGATCAAGAAGTCTGCTGGAGCCAGGTTAGTCAGTTGTAAATAGATTTTCAAAGTTAAGGAAGGAATCGAAGAAGTGACATAAAACAGATACAAGGCAAGATTGGTTGCTAGGGGGTTCACTAAAAAAGAAGGTGTCGAATTTAATGATGTGTTCTCTCCTATTGTGAAGCACAAATCCATTCGAATGTTGCTTGCCACAGTGGCACAGTTCGACCTTGAACTGGAACAGATGGATGTGAAGACTGCGTTCTTGTATGGTGACTTATATGAAATAATCCTGATGAGGCAACCTGAAGGGTATGTCGAAAAAGAGAAGGAAGACTATGTGTGCAAGTTGAAAAGATCATTATATGGACTAAAACAATCTTCTCAACAGTGGAATAGGAGATTCAACAAGTTCATGGCACACATAAGTTTCATCAGAAGTCAGTTCGACCACTGTGTTTACTTCAGATTTCGACCGGGTAATTCATTTGTTATTTTGTTGCTCTATGTGGATGATATTCTAATAGCAAGCAACAATGTCGAAGATGTAATAAGGGTGAAGGATGAACTCAATAAGGAATTCGACATGAAGGATCTGGGAGCTGCTTCCAGGATTCTTAGGATTGACATCCGAAGAGATAGAAAGCACTCGAAGTTATGCTTATCTCAAGAGGCATATCTACGGAAGGTTCTCGAAAAGTTTGGTATGTCGAATTCAAAGCCTGTTGTGACTCCGACAAATCCTCAATTCAAGCTGAGTATAGATCAATGTCCTATCACTGATGTTGAAAGAACTTATAGGAATAACATTCCATATGCTAACACAGTAGGTTCTTTGATGTATGTTATGGTCTGTACTAGACCCGACATAACATATACAATAAGTCTTGTAAGCAAGTATATGGCGAATCCTGGAAAGGCTTACTGGCAAGCATTGAAGTGGATTATAAGGTACATAAATGAGTCTCTGAATAGAGTATTAATTTATGGTGTAGCCTTGGGTGAAGATAGTAAAGCAGCAATTGAAGTCTGTTCACATGCTGCTGATATGATCACCAAGATGTTGCCCAGTTGCAAGTTTTTCCACTGTATGCAGTTGATAAAGCTGCACGAAGAAAGCTAGTTCCTTGATGTTATAAAGCTGCATGAATTTTGTGAGATATTGGATCGAAGTCTAGTATGGTCGAAGGGTAGCTTCTGGTTCGACAGAAATTAAGCATGAGGCCGAAGTATGTTCGCATGCTGCTGTCGGCGTAATGTGCGTTGTAGTCGAAGTTTGTTCTAACATGCATTAGTCAATATTGCTAGGGTTGTTAGCATGTTGAATTAGGCCTTGCATGTAAGCCCAATTTCTTAAGTTAGCTTGTAATAGGTAATTGTTAAAAAGCCCATTAGGTTAGTGGGCTATTTTTTTTATAAGTAAGATGCTAGTTTCTCAATCTTGGCATAAGGAAAAATAGGAAGATAAAATCTTAATTTCAAGTGAGAGAGGTTATTTTGTTATTCTTGTATACTTGTAATCTTGTTCTAAGAGAAAGGAGATAATAACGGTTTATAACCAATCCTTGTTGTTCCTTGTTGTTTTACCTTGTTTTCTTTGTTAACCCTAACTCTTGTGTGTTTTTTGATCATTAAGAAACTGTTTATACTTTGTTTCAAGACATCTGATTCACAACATATATATATATATATATATATATATATATATATATATATATATATATATATATATATATATATATATATATATATATATATATATATATATATATATATATATATATATATATATATGAGATTTTAAATAAACCGAAGGAATGTAATAATTTATGATTATATAATAGTTTTTGTTTGCAAAAATTGAAAACATATTTGATAGAAACTCTTTAGATTACAAGATGTTTAACATCGTAATTAATATGTTCATAACATACAATAATATTTCATTAATTACATTATTATTAGCCATGTCTTAATACTTTACTTAATATTCTAGTCCATTCTCTAGATGTGAGTCAATCTAAAAAAGTCTAGTCTACTGAAACTATATCTATTGAAGATAATTGGCGTCCTAATTATCATGGTTTTCAGTATTTTTTGGATTCATAGTGTGATATAAAACCAGTTCACCTCTTACATAACTAGTGACATATAGAGTAATATCGCTCATATTAAGTTATATATGCTCCTAGCCCATTCTTTATATGTGAGTAAATCTAAAGAAGTTTAGTATACTAAAACCATATTTTATTGACAATAATTGACGTTACAATTATCTACCTCTTACATAACTAGTGATATATAGATTAATATCACTCATATTAAGTTATATATGCTCCCTAGCCCATTCTCTAGATGTGAGTAAGTCTAAAGAAGTTTAGTGTACTAAAACCATATCTTATTAACAATAATTGACGTTACAATTATCTTGGTTCTTAGTATATTTTGGGTTTTGTTCCAATATAATTGTATTGGACCCTATACAAAGATAAGTTTACCAAGCTTGGAATGAAAATGCCTAGACAGGACAATACAAAGCTCACTGAGGATAGGTGAATACAACACGCTGCTCAAATGGGATATATAGTCGCTCATTGATCATAACACTCACCTATTGATTATAACACCCACTTTTTTTTTTGAATCACTCGCCCCTTGTTGGGCTTGTATTAAAACAATCATTATCCATTTATGAAATGAAGGAGTTGACTTGTCGTTAGACATTAACAGTGTCAAAGGGGAAGTCAAGTTCTCCAGAAGAATAAGAGGAGTAATAATTTCCACGCTCCTGAAAGGAGAAGAATAACCACCATTTGGATCCAAGAATCTATACCTAATATACTTATATAAATATCTCAACAACATGGTTGACAAATGACATTTAATTCACCCAGAAACCACTCAGATACAAAGTTCTCACCTTTACGCATGAATTTGCTCTAAAGGGCTAACCCTATTGTACGTTTTTAGCAAGTATAATTTTATAATGTGATATAAATTCACTCAATTGTTGCAAAACCGATGATATGTAGATTAATATCACTCATATTCAATCATATATGTGTTCATATTAATTTAATGTAAGAGTGACATTTAATGTTGCTGATAACGAGAAAACGCATCGATTATATTGCTAGGTTTCATTAACGTTTTATCGCATATTCACAGTTTTAACACTCGATTTCTCGAGTTTTTCTTACCATTTTGCAGGTACATCATTATATGGAGCTAAATCATGAATTAAGAGCAAAAGGAACAAAAGAAACCATAAAGAGATGAAGAAATGAAGAAGCCTGCAAAAGACTGCATAATCTGTTGCAGTCACGGCCGTCACAAGGGTGTCACGACCGTGACACCCCAATTTGAGCCATCACGACCGTAAGAGAGTGGTCACGACCGTGACACTTAAAAACCACAAGTTACGAACGTGAAGACCTTGTCACGACCGTGACAAGGGTAAAATTAGGTTTTTGACTCAGACTACGTCAAGGCATTATGTAAAGACCATTTCTCCCATTGGCATTACGTGAAGACCATTTCTCCTATTCTGTTGCCACGTTCCTGCATTCCTTCCACAAATTCAGCAAGACCCATGCAACAAAGGTCCAAAAATCCAGCCCATTAAGGATTCTATAAATAGTACAAGTTCTATGAACAATGACACAGAGCATCTTTTATTCAAATTCCTGCGGAAGCTCTGCCGAACTGTATTACGAACCTGCCTTTCTATTCCTGCATTATTTTTAGTTTTCTGTTTCGTTTTTTATTGTATCCAAACCCGCCATATAACAATTTCCAACATCAGGAAATTGTTATACTTTTATTTGTTTCTAAACCTTCAGCATTCGTTTATTTTCAATTTCCGCTAACTCCAAGCTTTCCGGTCTGTGGAAGAAGGAGTCTGCTCGAATATTTGTTAACCAGGTTTTTCATTATATTGCAATTTAATTTAATTATAATGTTTATTTATTTTTCTGCCATGAGTACGTTATTATTAAATTTTCTACCTCTGTCTGGTTCAACATCGATGAGTAGCTAAACATCTTAGGGCGGTATGTAGTTATAACAAACTTAACCGGTAAAATATAACCATAGGCTAAAAATAATTAATCACTTAACATTCTGGCTGATACTTTTTAATTGAAATAGACCTTTTCGTTACGAGAGTAATAAAAGAGTATTAGGTTAGGTCAAGACCACGAGAGTGTGAGATTTTAACCAGATAGCTAAAGTTAGGCATTTAAATTAAACACAGCGAGAGCGCTTTAAGATAAATTAGAATTACTTAGTTTCCAAAAATTACCTCTAAACACTTATGGGCTAGCGAGAGCAGGCATAGGGCTTTAGGGATAAGATCTGATATAAGACCACGAGAGTGTGAGTTGAGGGTATTTAAACTGGTAATCTCTACCGAATAGATTAAGTGAACACCTTTATAAGCCTAGGTTAGATTGACCCACCTAAGTTAGTATAATTACATACCGACCGCCTTAGTATTACTTTATTAAAACTTAAATTTAATTCCGCCTTTAATAGTCTTAAAAATCAACAAAAAACCGTGACAACCATTCGCCTTAACTAAACTAGAAGTTCATCTAGCACTAAGTAACCATAGAATCCCTGTGGATCGATAATCTTAAATATTACTTCGATAGGCTGTGCACTTGCAGTAAGATACCGCTAGACGCATAAGTAGACACGTCTTTAGCCCATCAAGTTTTTGGCGCCGTTGCCGGGGATTCCTTAATTTAGTTACTAGTGCATTTAGGTAGCATTGTCTAGACTAAGGTATCAACTATTTAATTTAATCTAATCTCCGAGTGTATGCCAAGTACTCGCTCTAAAAGCGAAGACTTGCAACCTCTAATCCCTGAATCGGAACGCTTCTTACACGTAAGAAGACGTATATTCGATTTCGAAAATAATTACAATATTCCAGATCTTCAATTAGATCCGCCTAAACCAGTCGTAAAATCAGAGGACGCAGAGATGGCTGAAGAACAGACTCATCCACTCAAGTATTACGCTAATCCTTCGCAAGCTGAACCGCATTCAAGCATTGCAGCGCCGGCTATCAACCGAAATGATTTCGAACTAAAACCTTCGTTGATATCAGCCGTGCAACAAAATCAATTCGCCGAAAATCCTATCGAGGATCTGAATCTTCATCTTTCGATCTTTGTGCAATATGCAGATACCGTAAAAGCCAATGGAGTTACCCAAGAAGCTATTAGACTACGTTTATTTCCTTTTTCGCTTCGAGACAGAGCAAGAGCTTGGCTTCAATCTCTGCCTTCGAACTCAGTAACTACGTGGGAAGAACTTAAGAGAGTTTTCTTGAATAGGTATTTTCCACCTAGCAAGACAGTTATGCTGAGAGCTCAGATCAACGGATTTAAGCAAAGAGAAAGTGAATCATTATTTGAAGCTTGGGAACGCTATAAGGATCTACTGAGACTTTGTCCACATCATGGATTAATAGAATGGATGGTCATCCATACCTTCTATAATGGACTCTTGTACAATACAAGAATGACAATTGACGCTGCCGCGGGTGGTGCATTGATGGACAAAGAATATAATGATGCCTATGCACTTATCGAAAGTATGGCTCAAAATCATTACCTTTGGGGAAGCGAGAGAGTCGCAACTGAGAAACCAACAAAGGGAGGTATGTACGAAGTAAGTAGTATGGACCAAGTCAATGCGAAGTTTGACCAACTAAGCCAAAAGATCGATAACTTGGCCATAACACCTACAGCCACCGTGGCTGCAGTAACACCTAACTGTGAGTTATGTGGAGTCCCAGGACACGAAGTTTCTGATTGTCAACTATTGGCAGGAACTCCCACTGATCAAGTGAATTATGCTCAAGGAAACCCTTACTCAAACACATACAACCCAGGTTGGAAGAATCATCCAAACTTCTCTTATAAGAATAACAATGCTTATTACGCACCAGGTCAAGCACCAGCTACATCACCAGGATATCAAAAGACTGCTCCTAATATCCCTAGAAAATCGAACCTTGAATTGATGATGGAGAACTTTATAGCTAACCAATCTCAAACAAAAAAGGACTTCTTAAACCAAAACATTCACACTAGTGAGCAGATTAAACAATTAGTGAGCAAAGTAGATGCATTAGCTACACATAACAAAATGCTTGAAACTCAGATTTCACAAGTAGCCCAACAACAAGCACCTACTACTGCACCAGCTGGAGTATTCCTTGGACAACCTCAACCTAATCCGAAAGGACATGCTAACGCTGTAATATTAAGAAGTGGCAAGGAACTTGACGGACCTACCGATCCAAGACTTGACAATCCAGCCATGTACCAAAAACCGGATAAACCGACTGAAGTGGTGAATGATCCAGAAGAAAAGGAAGATGACAATCGAGAGGTAGTGGAGAAAGAACAACCTTATGTGCCTCCACCACCCTATAAACCACCAATTCCGTACCCTCAAAGATTAATAAATTCCAAGACGACGGGTCAATTTAAGAAATTTGTCGAACTTCTGAAACAGTTGAATATTACTATTCCGTTTACAGAAGCAATTACCCAAATACCCTCGTATGCTAAGTTTTTAAAAGAAATCTTATCCAATAAGAAAAAGATAGAGGATAACGGAACAGTTACACTTACTGCCGAGTGTAGCGCCATAATTCAGAATAAAATGCCTCCTAAGCTAAAAGATCCAGGAAGTTTCTCTATACCCTGTGTAATAGGAAAATTCGTCATTGACAAAGCTCTATGCGATTTAGGAGCCAGTATCAGTGTTATGCCCTTAACGATTTGCAAAAGGCTAGACATGGGAGACCTAAGACCAACTAAAATGTCTGTTCAACTAGCCGATCGCTCTGTTAAATATCCTGTAGGCATACTAGAAAACGTCTCAGTACGTATAGGACAATTCTACATCCCTACAGATTTTATAATCATGGACATCTCTGAAGACTCCACTACACCTATCATACTAGGAATACCATTCTTAGCTACCGCCGGAGCTATAATAGACGTAAAAAGAGGAAAGCTAACCTTTGAAGTAGGTGAAGAGAAAGTTGAATTTATTTTAACACAATTCTTACAATCACCAGCTATAGAGGATACATGCTATCTATTGGACGTAATTGACGAATGTGTAAGAGAAATGGAACTGAAAGAGACCACTTATTCTGAAATAATGAAAATTCAAATCCCTCCGATTTTCAAAGATGATAATTGGTGAAAACCGTATCAGGATGATAGTCTAAGCGAAAGTTTAGCACTTACACCGGATCCCATGCCAAGTAAAGATAAACCTACATTAGGATTAAAAACTTTACCTTATAACCTAAGGTACGAATTCTTAGACGTTGAATGTAAAAGACCAGTTATAGTAAATTCCAGTTTAGGAACTATAGAAACAAAGAAACTTTTAGATGTCTTGAAGAAATATCCAACTGCATTAGGATATAACATATCTGATCTCAAAGGAATATGTCCTTCAGTTTGTATGCATCGTATTCTGCTAGAAGAAGATTGCAGAACCTCCAGAGAATCTCAAAGAAGAATTAACCCAACCCTTAGAACTGTAGTAAAAGAAGAAGTTAAGAAATTATTAGATGCCGGGATAATATATCCAATCTCTGATAGTGAATGGGTTAGCCCAATACATGTAGTGCCAAAGAAAGGAGGTATCACTGTTGTGAAAAACGCTCAAGGCGAATCGATATCGCAAAGAGTAGTGACGGGATATAGAGTGTGCATAGATTATCGTAAACTAAACAAAGCCACTCGAAAAGATCATTTTCCACTACCTTTCGTAGATCAAATGTTAGAACGATTAGCCAAGCATTCTTACTTCTGTTATCTTGACGGTTACTCAGGATTTTTCCAAATCCCTATCCATCCTGATGATCAAGAGAAGACTACATTCACATGTCCTTATGGAACGTTCGCTTATAGGCGAATGCCCTTTGGATTATGCAACGCTCCTGCAACCTTTCAAAGATGTATGATGTCAATCTTCGCAGATTTTATAGACAACATCATGGAAGTGTTCATGGACGACTTCTCTGTATGCGGGCAAAGTTTTGAAGGATGCTTATCGAACTTAGAAATGGTGTTAGAAAGATGTGTAAAAGTAAATCTCGTGCTTAACTGGGAGAAATGTCATTTTATGGTCAACGAAGGAATAGTATTAGGTCATGTAATATCCGACAAGGGAATTGAAGTTGATAAAGCTAAGATTGAAGTAATAAAAGATCTTCAACCCCCTAAAACCGTTCGAGAAATACGAAGCTTTTTAGGACACGCCGGTTTTTACCGACGATTCATCAAAGATTTCTCGAAAATCACTAAACCTCTTACTGGTTTATTAATGAAAGACGCTGAGTTCATATTCAATGAAGATTGTCTTAAAGCATTCGAAACTCTAAAAACAACCCTCATCACCGCACCAATCATGCAACCCCCTGACTGGAGATTACCTTTTGAAATCATGTGCGATGCGAGTGACTATGCTGTAGGCGCAGTTCTAGGCCAGAGAAAGGAAAAGAAACTTCATGCGATTTACTATGCCAGTAGAACCTTAGATTCTGCCCAGATGAACTACGCTACTACCGAAAAAGAATTGTTAGCAGTTGTCTTTGCGCTTGACAAATTCTGTTCTTACCTAGTTGGAGCGAAAATAATCATTTACACAGACCATGCTGCTATCCGATATCTATTAACTAAGAAAGATGCTAAACCAAGATTCTTAAGATGGATTTTACTCTTACAAGAGTTTGATCTAGAAATAAAAGATAAGAAAGGTACTGAGAACGTCGTAGCGGACCATTTATCTAGAATAGAAGGTATTAAACCCGAACAAGTGCCGATTAACGATGATTTTCCGTATGAACAGCTGATAGCACAAATAGGAAGCGACCTAGCTCAGTTAGATATAAATGAACCAGAATCCGTGGAAACAACCCAGACAACTGTAGGACTGCCATGGTACGCTGACATTGTCAACTACCTAGCCGCAGGAGCTCTTCCACCCGATCTAACCTATCAGCAGAAAAAGAAATTCTTTCATAATCTGAAACATTACTATTGGGATGAACCATTATTGTTCAAAAGAGGACCAGATGGAATCTTTCGCCGATGTATTCCCGAAGAAGAAATAGAAGATGTCATTGCTCAATGCCATTCATCTCCTTATGGTGGACATGCAGGCACTTCCAAGACTTGTGCAAAAATCTTGCAAGCCGGCTTATTCTGGCCTAATCTATGGAAGGATGTCCACATCGCTGTTATAAATTGCGATCGGTGTCAACGCACTGGCAATATTTCAAGAAGAGATGAAATGCCTCAAAAAGGAATTTTAGAAGTAGAAATCTTTGACGTTTGGGGAATAGATTTCATGGGACCATTCCCATCATCTTTCGGTAATAATTACATACTCGTAGCTGTTGATTATGTTTCGAAATGGATTGAAGCCATAGCTTCTCCTACAAACGATACACGAGTAGTAATAAAGCTTTTCAAAAATATAATCTTTCCCAGATTTGGTGTGCCTAGACTCGTCATAAGTGACGGTGGCTCGCACTTCATTTCAAAAATCTTTGACAAATTACTATCTAAATATGGAGTAAGACACCGTGTGGCTACACCATATCACCCACAAACAAGTGGACAAGTCGAAGTCTCAAACAGAGAAATTAAACAAATCTTAGAAAAGACTGTCGCCATATCTCGGAAAGATTGGTCATCTAAACTTAATGAAGCTTTATGGGCTTATAGGACCGCTTACAAGACACCCATAGGTACTACACCTTTCAAACTAGTTTATGGAAAATCATGTCACCTCCCAGTAGAACTAGAACACAAAGCTTATTGGGCGATCAGAACTCTCAATATAAACTATAATGCTGCAGGAGAAAAGCGAATCCTAGACATTAACGAATTAGAAGAATTAAGGTTAGATGCATATGAGAATGCTAAGATATATAAAGAAAGAACTAAGCGATGGCATGATAAACGCCTATCTAGGAAAGAATTTAGTGTGGGAGACGTTGTACTCCTCTTTAATTCAAGACTTAGGCTCTTTCCTGGAAAATTAAAATCTAGATGGTCAGGACCCTTTGAAATAACTAAAGTATTCCCGAGTGGAGCAATAGAAATTAAGGGTAGGAATAATGAACCATTCATAGTAAACGGACAACGTTTAAAACATTATCATAAAGTTGAAAATAGAGATTATGCGAATAATCTAAAGCTTTTAGAATTGTCCACTAATTCCCCTGATTAATCTAAACCTAAGCATTACGTCAGGCTTTTGACGATAAAAACAGCGCTTAGTGGGAGGCAACCCATTTACTTATTTAATTATTTAAACTATTCTTTTCTTTTAGCATATTGTTATTTATCGTTTTACTATTTGTTTAATTGTTTTGTCATTTTATAGTTTTATTTTATATTACTATTATTGCCATTACATTATGCATTTCATTTTCTTATTTTTATCTTAAATCACTTTTTACAGATTTTCTAAAGTCTTTTCCACTTTCCTTCTTCCCCTGATTTGTTTCCCCCATATTTGCACTGATCATGGCTAACCAACCAATTAACCATATGGAAATCAAATTTAGAGGTAGGAACCAAAAAATGAAGTTTGAAGAGTTATCACAGAGGCAAATGGATTTGACCCTGTACCCGGATGATAAGACTATGGAAACCCTAGGTATACATGATAGTGTCATGTACTTGTTAAACCGACTCGGATGGGAGAATGCATTGATCCAACATAAGTTTGTGACTTACCGCGAGCTCACCCTTGAGTTCCTTAGCTCCTTAATTTACATACCTGAGCGCGGTTTTGGATTTAGGAAAGGATTTATTAGTTTCCGCCTATTTGGAATAGAATATGACTTTAACCATAAAGAACTAGCTGACTTGTTAGGATTCCCTAGTGGACCATTTGCTTTTACTACCACACAGGTAGAATTGATGGATATTGAGCTAGATTTCTTTTGGGGAACTTTAACCGGAAACTACCACCCTGAACCAAATAACATGAATAATGATGAGATCCATAATCCTGCTCTCCGTTACTTCCATAAATTCCTTGCCCACACCTTCTTTGGAAAAGAAGAAAACATTACCGGAGTTTCTAAAGATGAAATATTTATTATGTCATGTTTCACTAATGGACAACCTGTTAATGGTGTACCTTTCATGATGCAAACCTTCACCCGTATCCAAGAAGAACCTGAATTACCTATATTAGTAGGCGGTCTTGTAACCATGATTGCTGATGCCATAGGACTTAGGTACCAACTGGACAGGTGCAACCGTCTAGGAACAACCCGCCCTATGAATCTTAATTTCTGCTTCAATAGACATATCATAAGGAATTTAGGACATCCACCTTTTGAGTACCTAATCCGGAACGAAGTAGTAACCCTGTTCACATTGCCTAACCATGCTAGAGTAAGTGTTCACAATAAGGATAACTGGCTTTATGAGTTAAACCTACCTGATTATCCATCTACTCCTGAAACACCTCAGTCTTACAAGATAAAAGATGATATAATGACCAATGTCGAAACTGACCCTGAGACACCTCCTGGTTACCATGACATTGACCACACTGAAGAAGTACATGAAACCCCTGAAGTGAATCAAGGAGATTATGCTAACAACTTACAAAACATCATGAACACTCTCAATGCTTACCAAACTGACATTAATCTATTTAAAGAAGACATTAAGAGCATGCGATTGGACATTATAGGATTGACTGACGTAACCTGCGAACAATTCTATCACTTGAACTCCGCCATCGAAGACTTGAAGAAACGCTTTTGAAAATGCTATAAGTGATTTAGTTTATTTTTCTCATTGTTTTCGTTTCTAGTTAGATTTATTTTTCGCAACAATTTCATACCGTAATTTCCGTTTATGTAACTTCATTTTCAATTACTTTATGCAATGCACCTTTAATTCCAAAATTTCTCCATTTTTAGCAATTTATATATTTTTCATTCTATGTACTGTTATGCTTGCATTATTTCATATTATATACAATCTCTCATGCAATGCAAGTTAGTATAGTACTGTGTTGAAATTATATACTATATGGTGTTTATAATTTAATATGAGTGTTAGTGAAGAAAATACATTATTATAAAATATGTGAATTAAGTGAGAAAATGTTTTTCTAGAAATTATTCAACGAAGCGTGCCCTCACGGTCGTCATACCCATCTCACGATCGTGACGTACTTAAATAGCGTGTCACGACCGTCACACCCCTGTCACGACCGTGACAAATCCCTATTTCAGGAATCGTGAGAAACAGAACTGTTTCTCTTCGTGCCTCTTCTTCTTCTTCCTCCATAACTTCCTCAAAACTACCCATTTTCTCCATAACCTCCGTAACCTCCCCATTACCAACTTTAAACCCCATTAACCCCCCATTATCATAACCTATCACATTCTCACTCTCCATTATTTATCCCAAATCAATATTTCTTTCATTTTACCATTTTTTTTCACAAAACATCAAAAATCTTCATTCTTCACTCTAAGCTCTTGCATGCAATGGATCCTATTACTTTTAGAGAAGGTGATGTTGGAGAAACTCAGAGAGAACGTTTTCTCCGATTCCAAAACCGCGGTGTGCAACCTACACGTTACATTGACACTGTCTGTTTGAGGGAACTCGGAATGCTTGCCAGTGTTACAAGCCTACTTCAAAAAGTCGGTCTGTGGGATCTTTGCAGTCAACCTCAGCCCACATTCGAGCTTCTGACACTGGAGTTCTTAAGCTCATTCAGTTACATCACCGGTACCGGTTCTCAGAGTCAGCTCACCGGTGTCGCCAAATTCAGATTGCATGGCCAAGAGTTCAACATTCCGCAAGACAGGATAGCCGAGTTGTTAGGCTTCGATCACGGAGCTGAAGCTCACCGTCGCGTGCCCGATAATTTTAGTGAACAAGCTTTCACTCTATGGCACGACTTAACCAACACCCGTGCATCATCCTTCCAAAGCCTCAACGCTACGCACATTCACAACCCGACAATCCGCTATTTCCACCGTGTCATATGCAACACCATCTTCGCTCGAGAAAGCAACCATAAGCTCAACTCCAAGGAGCTTCTATTCTTACACTGCGCTCTTAATGACGAGCCGATCAACGCTGCCCCTTTCATGCTTTATCATATCCAGGCCATTGCAAACAGAGGCTACACCCCGTTCTTCATAGGCGGCATTGTCACCACCCTCGCCATTCAGTTGGGGCTTGGTGACTTGGTCGTTAATCAGCCTCACCTAGCCGCAGAATTCCTCACCAAGAGTTATTGCAGGTCCGCTCACCTGATTGCGCAGCGAGAGGATGGCAGGTATAGCCTTGTTGTCCATGGCACCATTTTCCATCATATCATTCTGCCGTCCCGCGACCGCATCGTTCCATCCAGCCGAGCCAACTGGCTCTTTGTTTTACCTGTTGCTGCCGATCACGTCCCTATTCATGATGATCAGGCAGACCCTCCAGCGGATGAGATGCAGGACGCTATGGATGCAGCTGAGCCTGTCCAGGATATACCAGAGACATCTACCCGACAGCCCCCTGCACCCGAAATCACACTTGAGGAAGTCCTCCATGCGATTCATCAGCAGAACCAGATGAACGCCGCACTGGAGCGAAGGCAGAAGGAACAGTATGATGCTTTACTCAGCACTATTGCAGCAAACCAGGAAGCTACTAATGAGAAGTTTGGAGAAATTTTCAGCGAGCTAGAAGCCCTCCGCATTAGCATCACTGCTGCCTCCGGCACCGGTTCTGATCCTGAAGCGACTCCTTCCAGACGCCGCTCCCGCACCAGAGGCCGAGCCCGCGGTCCTCAGCAGCCATAGTTTTAGTTTGCTTATGTTTGTTTTTCGTTTTTGTCGTTGTACTGTACTTTTACCGCATTTATATCACAACATTGAGGACAATGTCTGATATAGTGTGGGGGAGGTACCTTTCATTTCCGCATTTTCCCTTTTTCGCACTTTTCCATTTCGTTGTATTTTCAATTCCGTTGTATTTCTTTTCGCAAGTTAATGAAATGAGCAAATCTTTGTGCTATTTTCTTTAATTTCGAACTTTCCCCGATTATTTAGCTATACCAGAAAAATCTTTAATTATTCGCATTACCCGACTTACTTACGGAGTCGTAATTAGGAAGCCGAGAACGATTAAACAAGACCAATACAATCTTGACATCTTTGACTCCCTACTTAAGCAATTCCATCCCGATTACCATTACGAGTACACTTTTAGTTTCAGTTCAAAAGTAACCCCTAGTAGTTTATACTAGCAGTCAGCACCGTCTGAACACAAACCACGTGGGGAGCCGATGAATATAAGCGTTTGATGCCTAATCAATAATGATCCTTCATATCTCGATGCAAAATGAAAAGAAATTGAAAAGAAATTGCACCAAAGTACACGGTCGCATATAAGAAACGAGAAATATGAGAAGGAGTCCATTGCAAGTTGGTTCAGAGGTACTGGTTCTGAACTCGGTAGGGCGTGCTACGGCTCGATCCCCCACAACCTCCAAATCGGATAAAATATGTAGGGTTACCACACTCGTGTACCAGACCCCGTGCTCAAAAAAAAAAGAAGGATCAAAGTCGCTAACCGGCTACTCCACTACGTGCGTGCTAAGGCAAAGGGCTTAATGTGATTGCGCTAGAATGAAACCGGGCGAAATAAGATCGAAAAACTCCAGGTGAAATCGTAATGTAATTTCCGATTGTTTCGTTTAACGGGAAGTCAACGACATAGCTTGTTGCTTGTGTCATTAGTGTATCGGTAGTGTTCTATCAAAGTACCGGATTATCCGACAAAACGATCCCTCGTACGGTTTGTTATGAGTATGCGTGAATAAAATCTTGTCCGCCGATTTTCAACCGACTATTTGCTTGAGGACAAGCAAAGGTTTAAGTTTGGGGAAGTTTGATAACGAGAAAACGCATCGATTATATTGCTAGGTTTCATTAACGTTTTATCGCATATTCACAGTTTTAACACTCGATTTCTCGAGTTTTTCTTACCATTTTGCAGGTACATCATTATATGGAGCTAAATCATGAATTAAGAGCAAAAGGAACAAAAGAAACCATAAAGAGATGAAGAAATGAAGAAGCCTGCAAAAGACTGCATAATCTGTTGCAGTCACGGCCGTCACAAGGGTGTCACGACCGTGACACCCCAATTTGAGCCATCACGACCGTAAGAGAGTGGTCACGACCGTGACACTTAAAAACCACAAGTTACGAACGTGAAGACCTTGTCACGACCGTGACAAGGGTAAAATTAGGTTTTTGACTCAGACTACGTCAAGGCATTACGTGAAGACCATTTCTCCCATTGGCATTACGTGAAGACCATTTCTCCTATTCTGTTGCCACGTTCCTGCATTCCTTCCACAAATTCAGCAAGACCCATGCAACAAAGGTCCAAAAATCCAGCCCATTAAGGATTCTATAAATAGTACAAGTTCTATGAACAATGACACAGAGCATCTTTTATTCAAATTCCTGCGGAAGCTCTGCCGAACTGTATTACGAACCTGCCTTTCTATTCCTGCATTATTTTTAGTTTTCTGTTTCGTTTTTTATTGTATCCAAACCCGCCATATAACAATTTCCAACATCAGGAAATTGTTATACTTTTATTTGTTTCTAAACCTTCAGCATTCGTTTATTTTCAATTTCCGCTAACTCCAAGCTTTCCGGTCTGTGGAAGAAGGAGTCTGCTCGAATATTTGTTAACCAGGTTTTTCATTATATTGCAATTTAATTTAATTATAATGTTTATTTATTTTTCTGCCATGAGTACGTTATTATTAAATTTTCTATCTCTGTCTGGTTCAACATCGATGAGTAGCTAAACATCTTAGGGCGGTATGTAGTTATAACAAACTTAACCGGTAAAATATAACCATAGGCTAAAAATAATTAATCACTTAACATTCTGGCTGATACTTTTTAATTGAAATAGACCTTTTCGTTACGAGAGTAAGAAAAGAGTATTAGGTTAGGTCAAGACCACGAGAGTGTGAGATTTTAACCAGATAGCTAAAGTTAGGCATTTAAATTAAATCTATTAAATTTACTCATCATAACCTTCTTATATTATAATCGATAACTTTCATCTGATATTGATTTCATTTTGCATCCCACACAATTGAAAATTATATCCATATGCTCCAAATTTAATAATTCTTTTATCACTATTAATCTCCCCCCGACTCTTATATTTTATCCCAAACTTCTCCTTAAAACGTCTTATATCATCTACTAGTTTGATAATGTTATCATGAAATAACAACCATGTTTACATTCATCATTGCCAATTGAATCATATGATTTGAAGATAACTTACTATTTGATTTATAGCAATGACGATTCAATACACTATATTTATTTTTATAATATGGGCCATGTTAACTGGTGTGATAACATTATTTTATTAGTTGTTATATTTTAAGTAAAAAAAGACTGATAAGTTTTATTTGAGAATGATCATAAAACTTGTAAAGTTGATAAGACTTTTAACTTGTGATTCAAGTCATACATAGTTGACTTTTGATCATTTTAATGGATTTAAAAAACATTGCATGATTTTAATGTAAATGAGAGTTATGAATAGTTTAGAGGTACTTCACTGCAATAAAAGGTAAATTAAAATTATGACAAAAAGATAAAATTAAACTTCCAATTAAACAATAAATAAAAAATATCTAAAATGCGACAAAATGTTAAAATTACAAATGGAGTCACATTGTTACCAGCAGGATAATTTAAATAATTGATCAAGTTATTGTTAGATTAATTATTTAATTAATTAAATATGGATTGACATAATTAATTATTAATTAATTATATTATAGTCTATTGTTATTAAACACTAAATAGATGAATTGTTTGATTGGGTTTTGTGCATGGACTGTAATGGGTTGGACCATTCAGTTAAGCCCAATGAGAGGTCCTTGCCTTCAGTCGTTTAGCTATTTAAGTGTCTCCCCATTAGATAATTAAACTACTCTGAAAATCCTAAACGGCAATTAGGGTAGTAATTCTCTCATACTCACAAGTTTCGACAACCGTCTCTTCAATCTTATAAGGTACACCGTTCTAACTATTCTTGATTATTGTTAGATTAAACAATATGCTATAATTTGTATCTATTAAATTCATTTAAATCCTTCAATTGGTATCATCAAACTCAACCACATATTTTGCACGTCAATAGAATATATCTTTATTTAGATAATTTACATGAAAGAATATGATGGTCCTATAAAAGATTTAACATCTTTTGAGTGAGATCAAATTCATAACTCGCTCAAAACTCAAATGCTATAAGTATAATTACACACATTTGAGAAACATATTACGTTATACGCAGCGGAAAAATATGAGACTTTAATCAAATTTAATATTGAGGATATAACATAAGACTAAAATATCCTCAATATAAGTCTTTATAAAATAATATTATATATTAAACAAATAATATTTGTTTCTGAAATCTATATAATTGACATGTTAAATTCTCCCACTTGATAGAGAATAATAGTTGAGTTATTAATATTAGAATTTTAAAATATTTAAATAAATATTCAACTATTTTCTGTATCACACAATAATCATTCAGGTAACGTCACACCGATAGAGTATGTCCATCACTCACATAATACATAGAGAATTGAAATCCATTTTAATAAAAAAAAATTATTGGATTTCATAAAGTATTACATGTCTTCAAAAAAATATATTTTTTTCCTCTTAAATAATACTTTTAACAATATGAAATAAGAAATATAACAATGTATAAATATTATGTCATCAAAAATTCTAATACCGATAGGATACTTCAACTATAATTTACACAATCATAAATCATAAGTGCATTAAACAAAACACATTATACTAATAATAATATACTGATAGGGTATAATTATTATCAATATAATATTTATTATAACTAAAATTAATTTAACAAAATTTGAATAACTGTACCACGACAGGTGAGTTATAATCATGCAAATTAAGATTAATTATATTTTATTCAAAATAGGAAAATTTATATAATTGTATCCACGATAGATGAAATTACAATTATACAAATTAATATTGATTACTTAATTTTCCATAATAAAAGTCATAAAATAATTACTCTGAAGTTAAATATGTTACTCTAAAGTCACCATTTTTTATATATAAAGTTGTGAGTTTTAACATGTATGATTTGTCTTCTCTATCGGATACAATTTCTGCAGCGTTGAAATTTACTTCTTTTGATTGATGGGTGTTTTGACCATTATTGATATTCTAATACTAGAATCAATATTTTTAATAATTAATTATTATCATCCAAGTGGAAGATTGTTAGATTAATTATTTAATTAATCAAATATGGATTGACATAATTAATTATTAATTAATTATATTATGGTCTATTGTTATTAAACACTAAATAAATAAATTGTTTGATTGAGTTTTGTGCCTGAATGGACCGTAATGGGTTGAACCATTCAGTTAAGCCCAATAAAGGTCCCTGCCTCAGTCGTTTAACTATTTAAGTGTCTCCCCATTAGACAATTAAACTACTCTGAAAACCCTAAATAACAATTAGGGTAGTAATTCTCTCTTACTCACAAGTTTCGACAACCGTCTCTTCAATCTTATAAGGTACACCTTTCTAATTATTCTTAATTATTGTTAGATTAAACAATATACTATAATTTGTATTTATTAAATTTATTTAAATCCTTCATAAACTAGAATTTTAAGTGATTATTTTACAATCAAATAATTAAATAAGTATGTGAAACCAATAATGTTACTGTTTGTATAAAAAAAAAAAACACTCTAAAATTTTAATAAAGTGAATGCACGATTTCCAAAATATTTTTTTTAAAATTTAGCTCTTAATTTATATTTTAATAATACAAGTTAGCAGTGTCTTTAAAATAGTTTATAGCCTGTGTAGTTTAAGATAAAATAGTTTATAGCCTGTGTAGTTTAAGATATAAAACAATTATTTTATCCCTTCCAAAATCATTCTCTCAAGTATCCTCAAATTATTATAATAACAATTATAAGTTCAATTACTGTTAACCACAGAAAAAAACTCATTTATAACTTATTAACATGGTTTATATTATCTTAAAAATTCTCATCACGAAAGTGACATTATTCTTTAGTTTATGAAAAAGAATGGAATTAATGACCTAGAAAACAAAACAGCTTTTTATTAAATTGCAAATTTGATATTTGACTACCGTTTTTTGATTTTGAAAAAAAATAGTAAGTATTGAGAAAGAAACCATTGGCTTAAAATATCAACTCAAATAGTGCTTCTAAAAAAATACAACTAAAACAATTGGTAAGAAAAAAACACAGCTGAAATTAATTTTTTTTTAATATTATTCAATTAAAGATTCATATTAAGGTAACCAAATTTAAATCCTCTAGTGTTTAATATACAAAGTATTGAAAGATATTGAAATTTAATATATTTAGTAAAAAAATCAATAATATAAATTTATGGTTGTGTTTGGCAAAAAATTAATAGCCAAAAGAAAATCAAGAAATAGCTTTTCTTTTGGTATAGAAAATCTAGAAATAACTATTGGGTCAAAAAAATAAAGGAAAAAGTTATATCATTATATTCTAATTAGCACGAGTTACTTTTTTTTTTTATAGATTTTTTATCTGCAAATCATATGTAAACTTCTATTTTATTTAAATCTCTAATTTTAAAATTTTAAAATTTATATGATATGAATTTATACAATATGCCTACATTATTAAAGTTTGTGTATATATAAAAAAAATTAAACTTTACTTTTACTAAAATGAATTTACATATAATTCAGTAGCCAATAGTTTACACATTGGGCACACCAATTATTTGATTGTACCAAAAAGATATTTTTTGAAAAAAGAAAATATTAATTTAAAAGAAAAGAAAAATATTAAAAGAATAAGGGTAGATTAGTAATTTGACCTAACGTATATTATTTAAAAACATGAAGTTAACGTTGTTTTTCCTTAATTAATCCAAATAAAACAGTTTAACCAAAACATTGAATTACATAATCTCATTAGGATACAGTATATTAATACTGAGTTAATCTAAAAGATTACGGTAAGTAATTTCTTAAACCTGAGAAATTATCCAAATTTAAATTATTTTCTTTAAAAAAATCTTTTTTTTTACAGTTAACGAGTCATCAGTGTTGTCAGAACATAATTCCAAAGAACCCACTATCTAGAGAGAGAGAAAATGCCACTTTTTGCGACCTATTGATAGAGAGAGAAAATGAGGTAAAGAAGGTTTTCTATTCTATTGCAGCTCCTACTGAAGCTAACATTGCTAGATTTCATTGTTTTGGGGTGTGGAGGGTGTAATAAAGATCAAAGTTTGGTGCTTTTTGTGATTCTCTTGATACCCATTTGATTATTTTTTTGATGTTTATGGATCTTCAGTTTGGTTTTTGTTGATCAGTGTTTGTTTTCACTTGGTAAGTTTTGGATCTCGTTTTAAGTTTCA
This sequence comes from Lathyrus sativus, assembly GCA_963859935.3. NCBI lineage: Eukaryota > Viridiplantae > Streptophyta > Magnoliopsida > Fabales > Fabaceae > Lathyrus > Lathyrus sativus. Next base: position 628,908,036 of record OZ012740.1, on the reverse strand, counting down.
TTTTGCATTTGTTTGAAGTTTGTGCTTTTGCTGAGGTTTTCCAATGTTTATGTCTTGCTTGTAGTTTGTTTATGAATACTGTCTTTTCTTTTGATGTCATGTCACTGTTTCTTGCTTTTCTTTGTTGTAATGTAACCTTTTTTAAGATTTCTTGTTTCTTTTTTTCTTCACCCTCTTGATGTCATTGTTTACCAGAAACAGTTTTGTTTTTTGTTTTGTTTTATATAAAAAAAAGGAAAAAATATATTTGAATAATAGTTTTTGTACATTTGATTCTACCAATGCTGGTAATTATTTATTTATTTGAGTAATTTTATGTTTGTGATTTTTGCTGTTCTTGTTCAGGATCTCTTGGTTTCTGCTAAAAAGGTAGTTGTTTTAATGTAGTTCTTATTTTGTCTTTTCTATTTTATTTTTACAGTTATCTTGATTTTGAATTGTTGGAGCTGTTGGAACATACAATTATATTAGTAACAAGAAGATATTAGAGCGGTGTTCGATTTGAGCAGGTAATGCGGTATTCGTGTTTTTGGTAGATTAAAGTTGAATGATGAAAGTAAAAGTTGAATTTCATGAATCTGAGTCTAATCTTATTAAATATACAGTGTTTTCTTATCAGATAGACCTTGGTGGTGGAAATTTACGTAAGGATAGTCGGGACTGGATTCATTATCGGATCTTTGTAGTTTTGCGAAATCCAAACCAGCTTTGGTGTTGTTATTTGCTGGAGCTATGGCGGCCTTGTTGCATTCTGACTCGAGGCGATTGTATTCGTGGTGGTGGGATAGTCATATTAGCCCGAAGAATTCTAAATGGCTTCAGGAAAATCTAACGGGTATGAATCGGTTTTTTAAGCTAAATTTCGTTTCATATAAATACAATCATTTATTGTGAAATTCTATGGTTTTGTAACGATTTGTAACGTTTAAGAAATGATTTTATGTGTTTTTGACAGATATGGATGCGAAAGTCAAAGCAATGATCAAGCTTATTGAAGAGGATGCGGACTCATTTGCGAGAAGGGCGGAGATGTACTATAAGAAGCGGCCGGAACTCATGAAATTAGTTGAGGAGTTTTACCGAGCATACCGTGCGTTAGCGGAGAGATACAATCATGCAACGGGAGAGCTACGTCAGGCTCATAGAACAATGGCAGAAGTGTTTCCCAACCAAGAACATTTTCTGCTGAATGAGGATTCGCCTTGTAGTTCTTCGGGTGAGCCGCACACGCCAGAAATGCCGCAGCCAATTCGTACATTTTTAGATCAAGTTGACGGACAGAAAGACGCGTTAGGTCTAAGCAGAAAGGGTCTAAAGCAGTTGAATGAGATTTTTGGGTTTTCTCCGTTATCGGCTGAAAAACAGGATGCGAAGGTACAGAATAATTCTGAGTCTGACTCTGAGAATGCGGGGAGAGCAGAAGTTGAACTCGAAGCCTTACGGAAAACTCTAGCTGACGTACAGCTTGACAAAGATTCTATCCTTCTTCAGTATCAGAAGAGTTTGGAGAATTTATCTGAATTGGAAAAAGAGCTTAATAAGGCGAGAAATAAATCTGAAGGCCTTGATGAACAGGCAAGCAAAGCGGAAATTGAAATCGGAATATTAAAGGAAGCCCTAGCAGAGCTGAAGTCCGAGAAGGATAGTGGTCTCGTTCAATACGACCAATGTCTAGAAAGGATAGCCAGTCTGGAGGCTATGTTATCTTCGGCTCAGCTGGAAGCAAAGGGGCATGATGAGAGGGCTGCTAAAGCCGAAACCGAATCTAAAACTCTCAAGGAAGAACTTGCCAGGCTGGAAGCTGAGAAGGATGCTGGCCGTCTTCAGTATGAAAAATCTCTTGAAAAGATATTGGTTTTGGAGTCTAAAATTAACCTTGCCGAGGAGAATTCAAGGATCCTAACCGAGCAAATTGAAAGAGCGGAGTCTGAAGTTAAAGCGTTGAGGGAAAAGGTTACCAAACTGAACGAAGAGAAAGAAGCTGTAGCTTTCCTGTACAAGCAATGCTTGGAGAAATTATCTTCGATGGAGGGTGAAATTTTGCATGCTCATGAAACTTCTGAACGGCTGAGTAGAGAAATCGATCTAGGAACTGAAAAACTAAAGACTGCGGAAAAAAACTGTGATACTTTGGAGAAATCGAATCAATCTCTTCAGCTAGAGGCTGACAATCTAGTGCAGAAGATTTCTATAAAAGATCGAGAGCTTTTAGAGAAACATAATGAGTTTGAGAGGATGCAGACTCTGATGCAGGAAGAGCATTCTCGCTTTCTTCAAATTGAGTCGACTCTGCATTCTCTGCAAAAATCGTACTCTCAGTCACAAGACGAGCAAAGATCTCTTGCCTTGGAGCTTAAACACGGGCTTCAGCTGTTGGAGGACTTGGAACTTTCGAAAAAAGGTTTTAAGGAAGAAATGCAACATATTGTGGAAGAAAACAAGACTTTGCATGTGCTTAACTTCGCAGCCACCGGAACCGTAAAAGATCAGCAAATGGAAATTTCGAAGTTGAAAGAAATCAAAGAGAATCTGGAAAGGGGATTTGTTGTGAAAGTTGAAGAAAGCAATCACCTCCTACATGAATCTCGTCAAATAAAGGACGAGATCCATGGCTTGAATAATCGATACCGGGCTATATTGGAAGATCTAGAGTCTGTGGGTTTGGATCCGAAATGTTTTGCGGCATCTGTGATGGATTTACAAAAGGAGAACTCAAAACTAAAGGAGGTATGCAGAGTCGAACAAGACGAGAAAGAAGCTCTTCGTGAAAAGTCAAAGGATATGGATAAACTTTTGAATGAAAAAGCCGTTATGCAATGTTCCCTATCAAGTTTGAATGATGAGGTAAATGAACTAAGAGATACAGTGAAGAAATTTCAAGAGTCGTGTCACGTTCTGAAGGAAGAAAAATCCGGTCTTGTTGGTGAGAAATCGGCTTTATTGTCACAGTTGCAAATTGTAACCGAAAGTATGCAGAAGTTAATGGAGAAGAATGCCTTGCTGGAAAATTCCCTCTCTGATTCAAAGATTGAGCTTGAAGGTTTAAGGGCTAAATCAAGTAGCTTGGAAGAATTCTGCAATCTGCTGAATAACGAGAAGTGTAATCTTCTTAAGGAAAGGACCGTTCTGGTATCGCAATTGGAGAGCGTCGAAGAGAAATTAAGTAACCTTGAAAAAAGGTTTACGAAACTCGAGGAAAAGTATTCTTACATGGAGAAAGACAAAGAAAGCAAAGATAATCAAGTAGAAGAACTTCACGCTTTGCTTTCGGCACAAAAAGCAAAGCATGCTAATCATAAACATTCGAGTGAATCCCGATTGGCGAATTTGGAGAATCTTGTTCTTCGGCTACAAGAAGAGCGACAGATGGGGAAGGTAGAATTTGAACAAGAACTTGATAAAGCTGTAAATGCTCAAGTTGAGATGTTTATTTTGCAAAAATGTATGGAAGACTTGGAGCAGAAGAACATGGGCTTATTATTTGAATGTCAAAAACATGTCGAGGCATCGAAGTTTTCTGAGAAAGTTATTTCCGAGTTGGAGGGTGAAAACCTTATGCAACAGATGGAGGTAGAGTTCTTGCTCGAAGAAATTAGGAAATTCAAAATTGGGATTCATCAAGTGTTTGGCGCTCTTCAGGTTGATCCAGATAGGAGACACAACAGAGGTTTCAAACAAGAGGAAATTTCCGTGTCATATATTTTGAACAATATCGAAGGTTTGAAAGGTTCTCTTGAGAAAACTCAGGAAGAGAGACTGCAACTGTTTGTAGAGAATTTGGTCCTCGTGACGGTACTTTCGCAGCAAGAATCTGAGGGAAAAGAACTGGATTCCAAGAAAATGATCCTTGAGCAGGAGCTCGAGAACACAAGTGAGAAGAATGTGATGTTGCAGAAAGTTAAGCATGAACTACTGGAGATGAATGAGCAATTGAAGTCTGAGCTGACCGAGGGAGAAGAAAGGGAGAACACGTTGAAATCTGAAATGGAGGCTCTTCGTATGAAATCGGTAGATTTGCAGAAAACAAATCTTATCTTTCAGGAAGAAAATCGTAAGGTGCATGAAGAGAAAAATTCGCTGATCAAGAGTGTTTCAGAACTCAAAGATGCGAAGTCTGCGGTTGAGGATGAAAACAGTGCTATGTTCCATGAAGCACTGAATCTAAAAAGCCTTAGTTTGGTTTATGAGAGCTTTTTCATTGAGAAGGTCTTAGAACAAAAAGAGCTTTCCGAGCATCTGACCGATCTTCACAGCATGAACAACAACCTCAAGCAGGAGCTTGGTCTGTTAAGAGTACAGTTTGAGGCGAAAGAAGCAGAGAATGTTTTTCTGAAAGAGACAGTTGAGGCTATGGATGAAGATCTGCGAGAAGCCAAAAATGCAAATGACGACTTAAGTCATCAAGTTCAAAGTTCAGAGAATCTTCTTATGAAGAAGAAAACAGAACTGTTTGAAAAAGAGGAAAGGCTAAAGGCCGTAGAAATGTTGAACGCGGAGTTTTGCAGAAACATCGAAAAACTGAAAACGGAGCAACAAGAATCAAGCTTGATCAATGAAAATCTTGAAAAGCAGATTCTTGAACTATCAGAAGGTTGCATGAATCACAAAAAAGAAATTGAACTCCTCAATGAAGCAAATAGAAGTGTCCTGTCAGAGATGAGATTATTACACCAAGAAGTGGAACAACAGAAGGCTAGAGAAAAAACATTGAGTTCAGAGCTGATGGATAAAACAAATGAATTTCAACTTTGGGAGGCCGAGGCTGCTACATTCTACTTTGATCTTCAGATATCATCCATCAGTGAAGCATTGTTGGAAAATAAGGTGAATGAGCTTACCGGGGTTTGCACGAGGCTTCAAGATGAGAGTGCTGCAAAGAGCTTGGAGATTGAAAAAATGACAGAAAAAGTCGGTTTTCTGGAAAGTGAAGTTGGAGGTCTGAAGGGTCATTTGTCTACTTATGTTCCGGTCATTCGTTCTTTGGAAGAGGATTTTGCTTCTTTAGAGGATACTGTTTTTCTAACAAATAAAGCGTCTGCTGGATGCAAACAAGAACAAAAGGTAGTATTCTGTTATTAAATACTTTGGTTTTCCTCTTCCTCTTGTCGTGTTGAATGAGCATATGAAGATTGTGTATTCTACTTATTCTTGTTTGTCATGAATCTTTCCAGGTTGCAGTAGAAAATATTGATCCCGGTGTAATAGAAAACAAGATACCGGATGGCGTTTCAGATTTGGTAGGTTTGAAGGCAAGGATTAGAGCAGTTGAAAGGCGTGTGAAGGAAGAAAATCTATCGTCTAAAGCCAATTCAGGTAAAGACTATAGAAAAGTAGAGAAGGTACTCAAGGATGAGAACATGTTTAATCTCAACACATGGAGAACGAAGTCCGAAAATGGATCGCTGATGAAAGATATTCCTCTCGATCAGATATCAGACAATCCAGCTTCTAAGAATTGCAGGAGAAAGAATAGCGGAACTGATGATGGTATGCTTGAATTATGGGAAACTGCTGAACATGATTGCTTTGACGACGGTTTGATGGTTCGCGTACCATTGAAAAGGAATTCTGATCCAACCGAGGACATTGTTACATGCCATGAGTCAGACAATAATTCAGGAAGATGTATGAACACCTCATCAGAATTAGAGGCGGAAAAGGAATTGGTTGTTGACAAGCTTCACATGTTGAAAAGCATAAAAGACAGAACTCAAGATGGCAAACGAAGAAAGCTGTTGGAGAGGCTTGCATCAGATGCGCAGAAACTGAACGTTCTTAAGATGACCGTGGAAGATTTCCGAACGAAAGTGGAGACAAAGAAGAGAGGCGGCAAGAAGGGAGACAGCACCGAATACGAAACGGTTAAAAGACAAATCGAAGATCTTGACGGAGCTGTCGTGAAATTAGCAGATACTAATGATCAACTTACAAAGGAGATCAAAGAGAGTGTTCCGTCTTCGAGCAGAGAGACTTCAGCCGAGCTGGAAAAGAGCAGACAAAACCAAAGGAAAAGAGTGATGGAGCAGGCGCGAAAAGGTTCAGAAGAGATAGGACGATTGCAGTTCGAGGTTCAAAACATGCACTATGTTATGCTGAAATTGAGTGATGAAAAGAAGAACACAGGGAAGAAGAACAAATTCTCAGGAAAAACAGTGGTGTTTCTGAGGGATTTTATTCACATCGGAAAGAAGAGTAGTAGCAAAAAGCACAACAAAGGGTGTTTCTGTGGATCCTCAAAGACTTCAGCTAATGAAGACTAAGTAAATATAGTCTCTCTATGTTGTAAAGTGCTTTTTTTACTTGAGATTTTCTATTCTAATCTAGCTATCAATTCTTAGTTTTAGCTTAAGCTTAAGGTTAGTGTTTAAATGATCATGGTAAAACTTATTTCAGATCTCTTATGTTTTTAGCTTTCAGAAAAACTTGTACTGAGTTACATTTTAGCTGAGGAGTACTTATGTGTGACACTCTTATCAAAGCATGAATCAGAAAATAAATCAGTTTTTGCACTCTTTTTCTTCAATATTAAGTGAATATAGTATTTATAAAATAGTTTTTGACTTTTGCAAATTCGAAAGTATAACTATGAAATTGTTAAAAAAATAATAAACCTGTTTTAAGAATGGCTTCATGATTTAAACATCTAGTCTTCAATCAAAGCCAAACAACACACTATGGAAGGATTTACAAGTTTTTCTAAATCTGATGCTAAAGAAGAGTGTGTTGAAGTTGATTTAACCCAAATCTCTCTTCGACCCATTGTTCTTTCTGATCTTGATGATCTTATGCTGTGGACCAGTGATGAAAAAGTGGCAAAGTATTGCACTTGGGAGCCTTATACAAACAAAGAACATGGCATCAACTTCATCCAAAACATAGCAAGCAAGTCTCTATGGTTCAGAGCAATTTGCCTCCAAGATCGTGCAATCGGATGCATCGATCTCCGGTCGTGTTCAGGTAGATGCATGGACAAATCTGCTGAACTTGGCTATGCTCTGAGCTCTAAGTATTGGAGCAAAGGAATTGCAACACTCGTTGTGAGACAAGTGATTAGAGCGGCATTTAAAGAGTTTTCATACTTGGAGAGGCTTGAATCTCGAGTTGATGTCGAAAATGTCGCTTCTCAAAGAGTGTTGGAAAAAGCTGGTTTTCAGAGAGAGGGAATTCTCAGGAAATATCTCTTCATTAAGGGAAAAAGCAGAAATATGGTTATGTTTAGTGTTTTATCAGAAGATTTTCAAGTTTGATTTGTTTTCAAACATGTCAACTATTGTGTTATGATATCGAAAATGTAAAAATAAGTTTAATTGAAGATACAAATTTTCACAGCATATTCATAACAAGCATAAGCATAATCCAGACATATTATTGAGTAAAAAAAGTGTATAGTTTTTATTTAACTCAAAAACACAAGTAACAGGAAATCTTAATCAAACAAAAATATTAACAGTTCTCAGAATTTGAATTGAGACTAACTCATCTCTACAAAACCGGCTTGTAAAATGAGAGTAGTCCTCATTTATAAACACAATACATACCATATCACTAAGCAATGTGAGACTAAATCCACCCTTTCAAAGCTAACACAATGAAGTGTAAGCAGAAATATTTATTAATCGATTATATGAAATTAAAACATCAATACTTATTTGTTAAAGTCATGATTCGGAATTCCAAAAGGATGAATGACCGAATCTTCCTCTATACCTCACACTCATTATGTATCTCACACCCATGATTCAGAATCTCATTCACAACTCCCAATGGGGCAAGTTGTGGAGCCGTCAGTTATGTTTCTGATTCTTTTGTGATTACAGAGGGAACCTAGCCATATAATATATATATAACCCTAGTCCCTACCCATTATGGGCCCAAGGTTAAAACCCACACTTTTGCCCACACCAATCAGGTTTTAAATACTCAGCCTTCAGTTAAAAGAGATCACTTAACTAATAAAAGAGCTTATATATGCACCCCCATTAGAATCACGATTAACCCGTTTTTCACAAACTAAACAACAATTGATTGTAACTCATAAAAAGTTAGATAAATATAACATTCTCTCACTTGGGCAAAATCAATTGTATGATTATTATTTTAAAATACATTTTGAAAATGACTCTCGGGTTAATGACTAATTCCTTAAAATGTCGCATTTTAAGGGAATTCATGATTTCAGGTGCAATATCTGAATATGACTCCATCCAACAAAAGTCAAGCAATATTGAATCACGACGATTATTATATCATTCATTGACATAAAACCTTATGTGGTTACAAATACCACGGACTCCGTCAACTAGTCATCAGTGTGGAGTGTAGCAAGAAAATAACATGTTAATATGATCCAACAACCAACTACTATTTTCTTTGTCAGTCCTTAACAATTTCTCTCAAATGCATTAAAGCCAAAGAAATTGCATGGTTTTAGAAACCATAATGCCTCAACTCCAATATTACGTCGACCACCGGCACAGTGGTCCTGACAACGTCGAGCTTTAAATCATACCTCGGCTCCAATACAACATCGACCACCGACATAGTGGTCCCGAAGATGTCGAGCTCAAAATTATAACCATACGTCGAACTTCAACCTAATGTCGATCATAGGCATTATGCTCCCAATGACACTAAGTCACAATTTTAACAATTGACTTATAAATAAACAATGACAAATAATAATAACAATATTCATTGTAATATCAATTGCTTAAAATTAAAAGTACTTGAAAATCCAACACTTAAAGTGTCCAAAATAAAATACATCATGATAAAAAAAATAACATAAAGAACAAACTCCCACTAACCAAGTACATCAAAAGACTCACAATGTCCATACTCTCAACATGGTTTTTGAACACAATCAGCCTAAGTTCCTTAGTTAGGGGACCAACAAGCATGAAATCAGTACCAATGTACTCAACAACAATGTCATTTTTCTTTATAAGGCCTCTGACTGTCAAATACTTCAATTCCAAATGCTTAGAACCGCTAGAAGTTTTATTATTCTTAGATTAGAATACAGTTGTACTGTTATCATAGTAAAACTTTAGTGGCTTTGAAATGGAATCAACCATACGAAGTACATTCACTAAATTTCTCAACGAAACAGCATGACTGACAGCAGCATAACAAGCAACAAACTCTGTTTAGATAGTAGAAGAGGCGACAAGAGTTTATTTTTTACTCTTCCATGATATCGCACCTCCAGTGAACATAAAAATGCAACCAGAAGTAGATTTTCTATCATCATCAAACCGAGGAAGATCAGAGTCAGTATACTCAACTATTTCCAAGTTGTCAACTCTCCTAAAAACAAGCATATAGTCTTTATTTCTCGGCAAATATCTCATCACTTTCTTAGCAGCAATCCAATGATCATTTCCAGGATTAGACTAGTATCGCCCTAAGATGCCAACTATGAAAGTAGTGTCAGGCCTAGTACATACTTGAGCATACATTAGACTGCTCAATGCACTGTCAAAGGGTTTTCCCTTCATCTCTGCCTGCTCAGTCTCATTTTTAGGACATTGATCTTTACTGAATTTGTCTCCTTTAGTAATTGGAACATCTCCTGCCTTACATGGTTGTCAAAATCTAGATTTAAATTGTTAGATCTTAAGATCTTACAAGTTTTCACCATGTTCCGCGGCGAAGCGCAACAAAGATAGCTGGAGAAGGCGGCGCGGTAGGAGCACAATGTAAGATTGTAAAAACGTGAAAGCGAAGATCTATTTCGCAATGGAAAATTGTCCAACCCGTTTTGACCCGACCTGGTCCAATGCTCATTGAAAAAGGTGACCCGTTCATCTTTTTCTACCAGTCGTTTCACATTAAATTATCCGTTTTTCATCATTAAAAGTCAAAATCTGATGCTATCTACAAGGCTGATTTTTGGGGAGAAATTAAAAATCAATCTGAAAAATATCAATTTATTAAATGATATCATTTATTCTTCTTCAATTCCATCTATAAATCAATCATACGATTTCTATTCAATCATCAACTTCTTTTCTTCTTTAGTTATACGATCTCTCATCATACCTTCTATTCTACCACACTTTTTTTTCCAATGTCTTCATCAATTGGATGTTTTTAATTATTTGAAATTTTGGAATTTTAGAATTTAGAATGTGGTTTTTATTAATATTAAAAAATATATGTTAATTTTTTTTAGTGAAATGTATAATTTTGTATATTTGGTGGGATCTTATGATCCAATTTACGATTTTATGATTCACGCTTTTTTCAACCCCCAACGATCTTTAGTGAGATCCTGATTTTGACAACCATGCTGCCTTACAGTTCTACATATCAAACCTCTCCAGAACTCTATCAATATAAGCTCTCTGCAACAAGCCAAGTACACTACATAATCTATCTATGCGTATTTCAATTCCCAACACAAAGGATGCTTCACCAAGATCTTTCATATCAAAGAACTTGGTTAACATAAGTTTGGTCTAATGAAGTAAACCAAGATCACTAATGGCAAGCAAAATCTCATCAAAATATAACACAAGAAAGATGAATTTGCTCTCATTGACCTTAAGATAGATGCATTGATCGACTTTATTTTCTTCAAAACCCAATGAAGTCACCACCTCATCAAATTTCAAGTACCATTGTCTGGAAGCTTGTTTCAAACCATAAATATATTTTCTTAATTTTACAAACCAAATGCTAATTACCACTTGAGATAAAACTCTCAGGTTGCTGCATGTACACCTCCTTATTAAGATCACCATTTAGAAAAGCAGTCTTAACATCCATCTGGTGCAACTCTAAGTCAAAATGTGCTACAAGAGTCATAGCAATTCGAAAAGAGCCTTTAGTGGAAACAAGAAAAAAGTTTCATTAAAGTCAATGCCCTCCTTTTGTGTGAAACCATTAGCCACAAGTCTTACCTTAAACCTCACAATTTTACCTTTCGAGTCCTTCTTTGTTTTGAATATCCACTTGCATCCAATCGCCCTATAGTTTTTTGGTAACTCCACTAGTTCCCAAACATTATTATTTACCATGAATTTCATTTCATCATGCATTGCATTTGTCTACATACTAGATTAAGAACGAGTAATAGCTTCTAGATGATTTTTATGATCAATAACAATACCAACATCATAAGCATCCTCTCCAAGATAAACTACAAAATCATCAGGGATAACATGTCTCTTTTGTTTTATTGAACTTCTAACATGAATTTTCTCAACTAACTTATCAGGTTGTGCAACCTCACCTATAATAGGAGGATCAATTACATTTTCAACAAGTGGTTCAACCATTTTTTCAAATGGATGTTCAACCACATTCTCATTTGGAGAAAAACCTCCATGACTAGGGCATGATCTAGCATTATCAAAATTAGGCAGTGACAATGTAACAACATTAGGCATAACATAATCAATATTATCAGATGTAATAAAAAGCTCAACAACATTAAGCTCAAGGAATTTGCATGCATGGACTCCACAATTTTATTACCTCTACCATGACAAAAGAATCTGTATCCTTTAGATCGATCTGGATATCCAATGAAAAATCCACGACTTGTTTTTGGGTCACGCTTTGTCTCAAAAGAATTATATATTTTAACCTCTGCAGGGCAACCCCAAACACGGAGATGATTCAAACTGAGTTTTCTACCTGTCCAAAGCTCAAAAGGTGTTTTTGGAACTGATTTACTAGAAACTCTATTAAGTATATAGAGAGTTGTTTTCAAAGCGCCACCTCATAAAAATTCTGGTAAATTACACCTACTCATCATGCTTTTAATCATATCCTTAAGAGTGCGATTTTGCCTTTCGGCTACACCGTTTTGTTTAGGAGTACCAGACATGGTGTATTGTGGAACAATTCCACAATCTTGCGAGTATTTTGCAAAAGGTCCCATGTGTTTCCCAGTAGAATCATATCTACCATAATACTTTCCACCACAGTCAGAACGCACCACCTTTATCATATTTCCTAGTTGCTTTTCAACCTCATTTTTAAAGATTTTGAACTTTTCAAGTGCTTCTAATTTTTCCTTAAACAAGTAAAGATAGTCAAACCAAAAAAAAATCATCAATGAAAGTGATAAAAGATGTATTACCACAAATAGTATGAGAAAGGGGGTCGTCAATGTCTGTATGAATGATTTCCAAAATGTCTGAAAACTCTAGTCGAACCTTTTTTATTGGTCTTAGTAAATTTTCCTCTAATACAATACACACAAGTCCCTAAATCACTAAAATCTAAAGAAGATAAAATATTATCTCTAATTAACCTTTCAACTCTTTCTTTATGGATATGGACTAGACGCTTGTGCCACAACAAAGAGGATTTTTCTCTAATTTTAGTTATTTTAGCAATGGAGCTCTCAACATTCAAGGATGGTTTTTGTGAGTTGTTTCATCAAACATCCATATTCAACATTGTCAGATATCAAAAATCTCTCTCCTATAGCAGTAAGATATTCTTTAGAATTCTCTTTCTCAAGCAATGCACTTATTAGATGTTTAGAAGTTATCCTCTTCATAGCACACAAGCTAAGTCGGTCACTCCTCTCCCACTTAGCTAATTTTTCTTTCTCTTCAGGTGCACTCTGATCATTGATCACAAGTTTGGTTTCACGCAATGCCGTGTCAAGGTCATCAATCCCTAATGAAAACTCTAAGTCTTTCTTCCATTTCTTAAAATTATACCTATTTAGGATCTCAATAGAAGCATAACAATTGTTTATAGAGAATGTCATTGTTGAGACAAAACTGGAATGCATTAGAACAAATAACAAAGACAAGATATAACTTTAACGAACATAAGTTATCACGAAGAGGCCAACATTATCACACAATTTCCTTTGGGTGGAGTGCGCAAAACCCAGGTTACAACCAAGATCAGAACCTCGGATGAGTCGCTCAATGAGTATACGTTAGGTTCGAAATTCTATCTCCTTTGGGTAGACAAATTCTCTAAACCAAAACACCTCCAACAACTTCATCTACAAATTTCAAGAATAAGCTACTCAGCGAGCATACATTGAGTTTAGAAATTTATCTCCTTTGGATAAATAAATCCCTTAGACCAAAGCATCTCCAATAGTTATATCCTTAGTCAACCACAATCTCTACATACAATTGTCTACCTTTGAGAAGACAATCACAGTAATGACTTAAAACCATTCCTCAAACTACAAAGAGATTTTTATAAATTAAAATGAGCGATCTCACTTTAGTGGTAATCACACACAATAATTTATAGAATTTCTTGCATAAAAATTAAATTTCTCTTAAAAAAAATCATGAACCAATCATAAACTTAAACAATATAGTATTTCCAATAAATTTTATTCTCAACAATGTCACTTCAATAGAAAGTAATATACTATTATATAATTAATTTATTTTATATATAATATAAACTATTTAGCATGCAACAATTCAATAAAATAAAATATATATTATTCAATATATAAATAGGATATGAATCCAAGCCCATCAGAGTACTAGAAACAAGAAGTTAGTTAATTAAGCAAAACAAAATTCCTTAACTCCTCACCACCATATACTCTCATAGTTTAGTGAGGTGTCTTTGATAACCTATTATCCTAATATAGCATAACACTTAAAAATAATGTTAAGGGTAACATAAAAGTATGATCACCCAATCATCAATTTAATAGAAACAATTTTCTGCCAACGTTTATGTCTACGAACTTAACAAAAATGCAAGTCGAGCAATTAATTTTTTTAGATTAATCATAGAAATATAGTCAAATAACTAAAACTAATATATAGTAATATATGAAATTGCGCGTGTACTGTATATTATATAATTGTTATTTGAATCTAACTAATTAACCAATCATCCAATCACACATTTTATAACCATTATAATTTTAATTAATTTTTTACAACTTTAATTAACGTGAACAGTATCCCGATATCAAACCAAAGCATGATCCCGATATCAAACCCATTAAGTTCTTCTTTTCAAATAGCATTATTTTATAGAAGAAAAATGCAACCTAAAACATGTGTTGGATACCATGTTGTATACGATAACACATGTATCTAAAATATTCATGTGATTTTAAAACAAAAACATCAGCCTATATACCATTTTAACTTGGCTGGACTGAGCTTTTTGTGATTCTCTTCATACTCATTTGACTTTTTTTTTATGTTCTTCACTTTAGATGTTGTTGATCGGTGTTCACCTTCACTTGGTAAGTTTTGGATCTCGTTTTAAGTTTCATTTTGCATTTCTTTGAAGTTCGTACTTTTGTTGAGGTTTTCCAATGTTTATGTCTTCCTCGTAGCTCATATTATGAACAGACCACTGTCTTTTCTTTTGATGTCATGTCACTGTTTTTTTGGTGCCATCTTCTGTGCGCGGGGAGCATATAGGTATATCACGTGAGAGACCTTGTTTTATTTTCAAATCAATAGAAACCATTGGATTGGTATGCTGAGTATCACCCCATGTACTATCATACTCATCAACTATGGAATCAAAAGTACACTTCTTATCCAATGTCATGATATCATCTTCATGTCTCCATTTGCAACTTGAGAAGAGGAATTTTAGTTTCCATGTTCTATGTCCTCATTTGCAACTAGAGAAGAAGAATTTCTTCATCATTTATTGCATTTTCGTTTCTTCCATTTTCGGTCCTTAAATTTTTTCTTATGATTTCTTTCTCATTTCTTCCCTATGATTTCTTCTGAATTTGAAACTCTTTTTTATGAATCAAAAAGGTAAGTTTTTAATTTGAGTTTAAAATGGATCTATATTCTTCCTTGTTGTAATTATTGTAGATTTAGTCAAAAATTAATTGAAAATGGTTATATCTGATGGCAATTAGAGGGATATTGAATCGAAGATGGATTGGGTGATGTTGATGGGCATGAAGTGATGCAAACTAACTATGCAAATGAAATTTTTGAACAATCATACTTTGTGGTTGTAACCCATTTTGTTGCTGATTTATTGATTTAGTTATTTATAATTTTTTAGGAAGCACTCGATGGAATTTTACATGAGAATGGTCGTGTTAACTTTGATGGTGAACTAGATATTGTTAGTGATGAATGCTTGGATATTGTTGAATATGATAATGCAGTTGTTGATGAAGATTTTGGGTTTGAAGAAGTTGAATACGATGATGAAAAAGTGGATGAAGATGGTGAATTTGACAGAGGTGAATACGATGATGAAGATACGTGTGAAGATGATGAATTTGATGGAGGTGAATACGATAACGAAATCGGTTTTTGTGATGTTGGTGGACACGAATATTGAAATAAAGATGCAAACAATGATGGAAGTGATGAGGAAATTTTGGAATGAAGTTCAGACAGTTTGAATGAATCGATATTTTCATATCAAATTCCAGACGAATCATTTGTTGTTGATGATGTTGACGACATTGCAAAAATGGACATGTTTAACTTGTAAAATGAGAAGTTTCGAAGCTACAATTTGGAAGTCTAGAAATTGCTTACAAATTTTACTGTTGGTTTGCAAAGATGAACGGTTATGCGGTCCGTAAAGGTCAAGTTATTAAAAATAAGAATGAAGATGTTATTCAACAAACATTTATTTGTAACCTTGAAGGATTTAGGCAAGACAGAGTATATCAACGCAAGCATGGTCCGAAGCACGAAACACATTGTGGATGTGGAGCAAAACTTCGGGTGCATATTGATATAATTTCACATCTTTGGTATGTCATAGTTTTTACCTTTAAGCACAATCATGAAATGTTAAAGGAGAAGCACTGCATGGTTTTGGCAGCTAATAGGAAGCTTAGTAAGTCAGATAAAATACAAATTAAGGATTTGGGGAATGCTGGAATCAAAGTAACTCAGATGATTGGTACATTTGTAAATGCTACCGAGGGGTATGATAAGGTAGGATTTTTGAAGAAAGACGTACATAATCAAATGTCAAGACAAGTTCCAAGACAAATATCATCTTTGAATAGTCACAGGATATCCTCATATCATCCTGTCATCTTGTAATAGTCACAGGATGTCCACATATCATCCTATCATCTTAGAACAATCATGGGATGTCCTTATACCATCTTGTAACAATCATAGGATGTACTTATATCATCCTGTCATCTTGGAATATTCACAGGATGTCATCATATCATCTTGTAATAATATCAGAATGTCATCATATCAATTTGTCATCTTAGAACAGATGACCACGTATAAATTTTTCATCTTAGAATAACTACATGATGTTCTCATATCATCTTGGAATAGTCACATGATATCCTCATATCATCTCTTCATCTTGGAATAGTCACGGGGTATCCTCATATCATCTTGGAATAGTCACAGAATATCCTTATATCATCATGTCATCTTAGAACACTAACAGGATGTCGTCATTTCATCTTGAAATAGTCACAAGATGTCCTCATATCAGTCTGTCATCTTAGAATAGTCACAGGATGTCCTCATATCATCCTATCATCTTGGAATAGTCCGAAAATGTCCTCATATCATCCTGTAATCTTAGGACAATCATAAGATTTCCTCATATCATCCTGTCATCTTAGAATAGTCACATGATGTCCTCATTTCATCTTGTAATAGTTAAAGGATGTCCTCATATCAGTCTGTCATCTTAGAATAGTCACGGGATGTCCTCATATCAATCAGTCATCTTAGAACAGTCACATGTTGTCCTTATATCATCCTGTCATCTTAGAACAATCACAAGATGTTCTCATACCATATTTTAATAGTCGCAAGATGTCCTCATATCAATCTGCCATCTTAAAATAGTCATAGGAGATCCTCATATCATTTTTTCCTCATCATGTCATGTTAGAATACTCATCTGAGTTCCTCATCTCATATTCTCATCTTATCATACTCATCTGAGATCCTTTCCACATACTCTTATCTTAGAATACTCATAGGAGATCTTTTCTATTTTATAAATTGGCTCATAGATAAAATCACATAATAATTTTAAAAATAAACTTTATTAAGTTACATTTTAAAAAACATTATAGTAATAATATGGAATTTTTAAAATAATATTTAAAATATTGTTCCAATTAATGTTAAAATTACATAATTACTTTTAAAATATATTTTAAAAATATAAATTTATTAAGTTACATTTTTAAAAATGTTATAGTTAAAATATGAAAATTTTAAAACAATATTTGAAATGTTGTTCCAATTAATGTTAAAATTACATAATAATTTAAAAATAATAATTTTATTAAGTTACATTTTAAAAAACGTTATAGTAAAAATATTAAATTTTTGAAACAACACTTTGAAATTTTGTTCCAATTATGTTAAAACCACATAATTATTTTTAAAATATATTTTAAAGAATAATTTTATTAAGTTATATTTTTAAAAACGTTATAGTAAAAATATGAAAATTTTAAAACAAAATTTTGAATTGCATGTGTGCTGATTATCAGATTCACCACTGCGGAGATGCATCATAGTGGCTATGTCAAACTACAGTTTTGAATGCATCAAAACATCTCAGATCCTCTGATTGCCCTCAGTAAATGGCATCTACAAAAAATTATTGAACAATGGAACTATCCTGATTTGAAAATTTTTCCTAAATCTGAGTGTCGTAAATGGAGGAACTGTCGCGCCCATGTCTTATGTGACCCGGTGATGGCAACCCCGTATATACCAACTAATAATTATATGGCTTAGTACAAATCGGTTACAACAGGGTTTGTCTCTGAAGAGGGGTATCTATACAACCCACTACAAACCACCTACACACAAGAACCTTCAACGTCTAACCCACGAGGAAATTATCGTACCTGTTACTCACAACCCCTACCCAACAAAATTACCCGATCCACAAACACACAAAGCCACAATCCAAACATGTCAAACACCCAACCACAATACCAAGAGCGTCCCTCATACCATCTCTAACAAAATTACTATTATCAAGACACCCAAAATGCATATGCCCCCTACAGAACATCAAAATATAGCCAAAACACCCAAACATCGTACCATAGCCAAAACACCCAAACATCGTACCATAGACAAAACGCCCAAACATTTTTCCATAGCCAAAACACTCAAACATCACTCCATAGCCGACATACACAAATATCACTACAACCTTATGGCTTTCAAACACCACTACCATTTCAACCTTTCACCAATGAGTCTTTCACACCAATGTCCTCCTTCATTCGTTCGGGCCGCACACCAATGACCCTTTCATCACATCCCAACTACTTTATCATGGGTCACGAACTCAATTTCAACACTCAATACTTCTTCGAAATGCAAGAAATTCTTAAGGAATATGTTGGGGATGTTCCTGAGACCTCAAATCCTCAAACACCTGAAATGAATCAACGAGGGTAACGAGTAAGGGTAGTTAGGAGATGTGGAACTAGTGGCCGGTATGACCAACCTGATCGTCATCATTAATTTATGTAATATTATTTTTAATTAAATATTAATGTTAATTATTTATGTTTAAAAATTTATTTGCATTGTGTCTACAAACCAATCGGCGACACCCTTCTAATTTAACACATTGTCTCCAATTGGATTGACAACATCATATGGTGTCTCCAATCAAATTGGCGACACCTTTTAAGGGCAATGAGTAGTCGCTAATTGAGTTGGCGTTAACACTCAATCTCACCCCTAAAGTGGGCTACTTTGAGAAATACACTAAAAAAATAGATTATTTTGAGATTTTTTTTTGAAAATTTGAGTAAAAAATTCTCTGCTTTAAAGTGTGTTTTTTTTTTTTTTTATACCGTCATCTTGATTTTGAATTGTTGGGGTTGCTCGAACATACAATTATATTTGGAACAACGAGATATTGAAGTCGTGTTCAATTGAGCAGGGAATGACATTCATCCATGTTTATATAGAAACTAACTTTCTTGTTGTTATTTGCAAAGTTGTATGGTTTTGTAGCGTTTAAGAGATGATTTTATGTGTTTTTGACCGATATGGATGCGAAAGTCAAATCAATGATCAAGCTTATTGAAGAGGATGCAGACTTGTTTGCGAGAATGGCAGAGATGTACTATAAAAAGCGGCCGAAACTCATGAAATTAGTTGAGGGTTTCTACCTGCATATCGTGTGTTAGCGGAGAGATACAATCATGCAACGGGGTAGCTACGTCAGACTCATAGAACAATGGCAGAAACATTTCCCAACCAAGAACATATTTTGTTGAATGATGATTCACCGTATAGTTCTTCGACCCTGAGGGTGAGCCTCACACGCCTAAAATGTCGTAGCCAATTCGTACATTTTTTGATCAAGTAAACGAACAAAAATATGTGTTAGGTCTAAGCAAAAGGAGTCTAAAGTAGCTGAATGAGATCTTTGGGTTTTCCCTATTATTGACTGAAAAACAGAATGTGAAGGTCCAAGATAATTCTGAGGCCGACTCTGAGCATGCGGGGAGAGCAAAAATTAAACTTGAAGCCTTATGGAAAAATCTAACAGATGTAGTAGAGCTTGACAAAGATTTTATCCTTTTTCAGTATAAGAAGAGTTTGGAGAGTTTATCTGAATTGAAAAAAGAGTTTATGCATCTGAAGGCCTTGATGAACATGCAAGCAAAGCAGAAATTTAAATTGAAATATTGAAGAGAAAGAAGTTGTAGCAGTCATGTATCTTCAATGGGAGTGAAAATTTGCATGCTTGTGAAACTTTTGAACGGCGGAGTAGAGAAACATGATTGTTTTGTTGACGGTTCAATGGAAAGGGAATTTCGATCCAACCAGAGAAACATGATTGGAGTAGAGAAACATGATTGTTTTGTTGACGGTTCAATGGAAAGGGAATTTCGATCCAACCAGAGAAACATGATTGCTTTGATGACGATTCAATGGTTCATGAGGCAACGGAAAAAAATTCTGATCCAACCAGAGAAACATGATTGCTTTGACAACAGTTTAATGGTTCATGAAGCAACGAAAAGGAAACCCGATCCAACCAGAGAAACATGATTATTTTGATGACGATTCAATGTTTCATGAAGCAACGAAAAGAAATTCCAATCCAACCAAGGATATTGTTACATGCAATAAGTCAGAGAACAATTCAAGAAGATGTATTAACACCTCTTCAGAATTGGAAGCAGAAAAGGAATTAAGTGTTAACAAGCTTTAGATGTTGAGAAGCATAAAAGGTCAATTGCATCAGACGCGCATAGGAGAAAGCTATTGGAGAGACTTGCATCGGACAGCTATTGGAGAGACTTGCATCGGACGCGCAAAAACTGAACGTCATTAAGATGACCTTGCAAGATTTCCCAACAAAAATGGAGACAACGAAGAGAGGCAACAAAAAGGGATACAACACCAAATACAAAACGGTTAAAAGATAAAGTGAAGATCTTGATGGAACATAAACTTACAAAAGAGATCGAGGAGTGTTGCGTCTTTGAGCAGGGAGACTTCAACAGAGATGGAAAAGTGCAGACAAAACCAAAGGAAGAGTGATGTCCAAAATGTGGTTTCTCAAAGGGTGTTGGAAAAAGCTGGTTTTAAGAGAGGAATTCTCAGGAAATACATCTTCATTAAAGGAAAAAGCAGAGTATGGTTATGTTTAGTGTTTTATCAAAAGATTTTCAAGTTTGATTTGATTTCGAACATGTCAACTAATGTGTTGTGATAGATTCAAAATGTGTATAAATAAGTTTAATTGTTGATACAAATTTTCCCAGCATCCAGACAAATTATTGAGTCAAAAAATGTGGTGTGCTCTGCTTAAATTAAAAGATTGGATTAAGTTTAAACTTACTATAACTCAAAAACATAAGTAAAAGGAAAACTAAATCAAACAAAAAGACATTAACAGTAAATCAAGCTCCAACAATTTCAGTAGGTTCATCTGCAACTGTTTCTTCAGCAGGTCTGTCTACCTTTGTGCCAATGTCATCAGAGTAATCTCCATGAACCTGCAAGACCCAAAAATCAAGTAGCAAAAATTGTATTAGTGAAAATTGTAATTTCATGCTACGATAGAATGGAATGAAGAACAATAAAAACTTGTAATTAAACAATCACAGCCAAACCTAAACGCTTAAAGTATAGTAGATGGAGCAAGTAGGTAAGGAAGAGAAAACTATAGAAGTATGAATTCAAAAAACAATACCTCCATCAATTTTCCAAGATCAAACTTGGGAGCTTTAAGGATCTTCACTTTTCGAATGAACACATTCTGCAATGGGTAAATAGCACATGTAGCCTTCTCAATTTCCTTTCCAATCATCTCAGGAATGAACTTCCTGACCAATTCCTTCAAATCACAGGATGATGCTTGGTTGGTCATGATTTCTCTCATCTTCCTACGGATCTGAAAAAATAAAGGCCTATTTAAATTACTAGTAACAAGCAATATCTTAGAAAAAACAAAGCATAATCCCAAGTTTAAACCCATTTATCCCTTCTTAATATATCAAAAAGCTCAACCAAAAATATGCGCTGAAAAGAATGACTTCGAAATTATATACCCGTTTAACTTGGCTGGACTGAGCATAGCAGGTCCTCTTAACCTGGTTAGGTCTCCTCTTAGTAAACCCAATGCAAAACATCCTCAAAGTGTAGTTGTCAGATGTCTTCACGTCAACATGGGCTTCAATTAGCGTTTGCCATTTACGCACCAACGACCTCAATTTGTCAGTGGTGAGATTCATCCCCTGTAAATTAAAATAAAAGATTAATAACAATAACAACTAACAACAATATAACCATAAAAAATAGCTGCAGCAAACAATCATACCCAGAAATTTGTCAAGAGATTCTTCCCTTGAACATCCTCGGCTCTTAGCCTAATCTTCCTGAATGCGTGTTCCTCATCCCCTTGGAGATCAGCTAGAGAAACCTCAAACACTCTATGTTTGAGTCCATCTGAAGCAATCTGTGTCATTAAAAAACAACAATTTTATATTTAAGTATACAAAATTTTAATGGCACAACAATCTAACACATGAAAGACCAAACATCATCTGAAGCAATCTGTGTCATTAAAAAACAACAATTTTATATTTAAGTATACAAAATTTTAATGGCACAACAATCTAACACATGAAAGACCAAACATCAGGACATCCTTAAGATTCAATAAAACCGAAACACAATATAAAAACCCAATACTATGTAGCAACTACACTGGTTAACTTTATACTATGTTTTCTCAATATAATTACTATAATGCAGATTCAACAATTACCTAACAATGTACATATCAAACCAAATAAAATAAAATAAACATTATAAGGATGAGGATAATACCTTAGTTCCCTGAGTACGAGAAACGAGGGTTTTGCCAACGTTTTTCACCTGGAAAACTGAAGGAGCTTTGATATCATACCAATCCTTTTTTGCAAAGGGATCAGCTCTGCAAATTCAGAGAAACCAAAGAGATCAAAAGACGGAATTGAATGTGAAAGCAAAATGCAAAGGAAAATGTGAAAAAGGTACTAACGCTTTCTTCTTTCCACCCTTCTTCCCCTTGGAGATCCTTTTGTTCTTTCCAACCGCCATTGCTCACTGTTTGCAGATAACAGCAACTGGTGACGGCTGAGATTACAGAACAGTAGCAACAATGGCCAGGAAACGTTAAACCCTAACCTTTTGTGTATATATAAAACTCTTCCATGTTTTCGGGTTCTGATGTAGGGTTTTCGGATACCAATTTATTGGGCTTGGGGTTTGGGTTTTTCTTCTTTACACATTGTTCTTTTAAGCCCATTTAGGAGAAATCTTCTGCCACCCCCAAGTTGTATTTGACATCCGTGATTACGCTTTTGTTATTGTTATAAATTACTAGTTTTTGAAAAAGTGTTGTTAAATTTTAGATTTTTCATGCCGTTATTGGAAATTTCATAAAATTTCCTATTTGAAAGTAGAATTGCTGGATTTATTGAAAAATTATCGAATATTTTGTAAAAGTGTGCAAAAATGTTTAACATTTGTAAAATTGTTGGTAAAAAAGATTAAGGTTTTTTGAATTTTTTTTCTGTGAAGAATTTTCGGATTTCTAAAAAATTTAGAAAGTAGTTACCAAATATTTGAAAAAAAACTAAGAATAAAATAAACCAAAAAATTTGGCATGAACCAAAAGTTCTGGACATTTGAAAAGTCTGATAGGCAATAATAAAATTTTTGAAAAACTTTTTTTTAAATATTTTTTTATCAATACTAAGCGGATAAAGCATATATACTTTATTATTTCATTCTAAAACACACCAAAAATTTCTTTTATTGAGTTTTTTCTTCCTCACTCTCATAAATACCCATCTTTCGAATTATCGAAGCGCCAACTTCTTCCCCTTTATTTTTATTCATTGAATTTTTTGAATATTTTCTTGAATTCTCTTTAGAGAGTTATATTAGTTTCTCCTCGTTTGAGTTAAGAAGTTACAAGTATTAAGTTTTTGGATTTTCTTTGAAGAATTATTTATTTTGCTTGTTTGAGAAATTATTACGACTGATCGTCATACAAAATACTAAGAATGATATTTATACCATACTCGAATGGTTTTTGTACCATCAGAGGGTGTATTTTTAGACCGATTATCTATCGTGCAACTAGTAATCATACAACATATAACTGAGTTTTTTTATCTTGGAGGCGCCCCGGTAGTTTGAATGCTTTGAATAATTTTGGGTAGTATTGTGAAACGTCAAAGAGATTGATCTAGTTCGCAAATTGACCCGATAATTTTTTCAGTGGCAACATTTTTCAAAACTGAAAAATAATAAATTTAAGATGATTAAAACTGCCATGACTACTTAAGAAGTTATTGGTAATTTTGTCGTTGTCTCTGATAAATCGTCCAAGTTTGAGAGAAATCACTTTAAACGCTAGCAACGAAAATTGTGATTTTTATTAACCTTAAAAAGGTTGCCAAAGTTTGAATGATGACACTCCTGTTGCTTCTTCTATATTAACTGATCAAACTAATGACAAGAAATTTGTGGATTTATATGGAACTGTTAATTCTATTGAAGTTGAATCTGCTGCACAAATTAAAGCGAACGACTTTCAACTCAAGAAATAAATCGCCCTTTGAAAAGAGAATGATTATCGTATTTTGAATAGACTCGTAGATGATTTGTATGATTATCACAATAACTGCAATACCCCAAAATAGGTTTGAGAGACTCTAAAAAAGAAAGTATGACACGAAGAAGCTGAAGCAAAGAAGTATGTTGTTAGCTGCTACCTAAAGTATCAAATAGTATAAATGAAAGGTTCGTGGAGGCTCAATGTTATGAACTTCAAAAGTTTGTTTATGAGATCATCACCGAAGTTATGTCTTTAAAAGAATAATTTCAAATTGCTTTTATTATTGAAAAATTGCCCCTTAGTTTGAAAGTTTTATAAATTTTGCTTCGCCACAAAACAAAATAATTTTAATTGAGAGTATGATTATTCGCCTTCGAGTTGAATAAGAATATCAGAGACAAGATTAAAAATAAAAGTCTTGGTTGTTTCAAACAACAAAAAGAAATTTGGTGTGGTTCTAAAGGCGTTTGGAAAATGATTAAAAAATCAGAACCACAATATTGTGAACTGAATTAAGAATGAGAACCCTTTAAAGGCCTCATGTACTCCAATTGATAGGCAACAACCACCACTATAAAGAAATGACACTGGTATTTTTTTCTTTATTCAATTGGAGAAAACTAGATCATATGATTAAGAAATGTAAGATCAGACTTAAACCTTGTGTTGCCCCTATTGCACAGGTCAACCTAACTGATGAGTAATTTATTGCTTTAATCACTGAAATCAACATGATTGGTAAATTGATGGTTGGTGGTTAGACATCGAGTCATCTCGTTGTGTCTGTTATGATTGTGTAATATTCAAAACATACACTAATATAAAAGTGTCATTGGGAGTTCCCACACCACTAATGTTGTTGGTATTAGAGAAGTGAAGCAGAGTCCACCTCTATAAAGACTTTAATATTGAAGGATGCCATGCATACTTCATAGATTATAAAGAATCAACTTATAGTTTTCTTCTAAGAAAAGACAGGGTTTAGTCGGTCTATTGGGGTAGATTTATACACCATCACAAATAATGATATTTTTGTGAATGAAATTAGAAGTCAATATAGTAAGAAAATTAAGAGGTTTCTGTCGCTTGCGCGAAAATAAGGTGCCGGCATGACAGAAGAGTCGCCACCTTTCGTTATTTATCCCTCAGAGCGGGAAAGGAAACGATCGGAAAAACCTGACGAAAAAGGGTAAGACAAGGTCATCGCAACCATTGTTTGGGTTCGGGAGTCGGTTACGCAAGGGGAAGGTATTAGCACCCCTCACGTCCGTCGTACTCGACGGGATCCTCGCTTGTTTGTTTACTTGGATGGGTTGGTTATAATCTATCTACCTATCGAGGCTGGCTGAAACAGAAAAGAAAAATGACTCGGCAAAGCATCGCACTTTATGCCTACGTATTCCCATCAGAGAATGAGAAATCAGAGTCAACGTAGTTCGGCTAACTACGGGTTATGGGGGAAAGGTTGAAGGTTGCTCGCTAGGATATCGCATTCTATGCCTACGTACTTTCATCTGGTATGAAAGATCAGAGCAAACGTAGTTCGGCTAACTACGGGTTATCTCCTAAAAGAAGTGTTTTTTATTGTATTTGCGATCTCAACCGCACTAGAGACCATGACCTGAGAGTGAATGCGTCGCATGTCACCCAAAGGGTACCATACTAAACATCCAATCTCAGATAGCTTAAGGCTCGTAACGTACGAAAGGAATCATTCATGATTACTGTATCTTAAACTGCTTTGAGATGAGAAGAGAGTAGGCCCAACTAGGAGGGAGACTATCAAGTCCTACTGTTGTCATGCCATGGACTCATCCTATGGTTGAGGTTTGAACAGGGAACTCCTAGATGTTGTCATGCATATGTTTCAACCTAAAAGTCTATCATCAAATCCTTATCAAAGGAAATGAGAGTCCTAAGGGATCATGCCAATGATACACCAAAACAGACAAAAGCATCAGCTTTAACAGTAAAATGCATGCAATGCAAGTGAGGGAGGAAATGTGTGTGGGGCTTCAGCCTCCACAAGCTCATCTCAACCTCAAGCCAATCATGAAATAATAGTAATCATACTGAAGATAAACAACATGCTATCAAGCAATGAACAGATAAAAGAAATGAAGTGCCATCAGGCAAACAAAACACATGCTGGAGAAAGAATCATCTACTCTCTAATCCTAACCCTAACACAGAATCTGAATCCTGATCAAATCTAAGCAAAGCCCTAAAGCAAAACCTAAACAAAAGAAAACAATCCCAGTCTTCAAGCTTCAGAACAAGCTTATCAAAGAAAGGGAGCTAAGTAAGCAGACTCATAGTGTCTTCCTCAGGAAAGCACTAGGAGGTGTATACTCAGGAATCATATCCTACGTGGCTCAACCACTGTGATCAGTTTACATTCCTCCTCAGGAGAAACTAAACTCACAAGCAGGCTCCAACATCACTGGATATTTAGGAAATCCTATCTGAACTAGTGGAACTAAATGAACAGACTCATAGGACCTTCCTCAGGAAAGTACTAGGAGGCTTCCACTTAGGAATTGTATCCCATGTGGCTCAACAACATGTGATCAGTTTACATTCCTCCTCAGGAGAAATTAAACTCACAAGTTGGCTCCAACATCATTGGATACTTAAGAAATCCTAGATAAACTGAGGGAACTAAGTGAATGGACCCATAGGACCTTCCTCAAGAAAGTACTAGGAGGTTTCCACTTAGGAATTGTATCCCATGTGGCTCAACAACATGTGATTAGTTTACATTCCTCCTCAGGAGAAATTAAACTCACAAGTTGGCTCCAACATCATTGGATACTTGAGAAAGAGGTGAGAAGAAAGAATGAAAGTCATTCATAGTGCCTTCCTCAGGAAAGTACCATGAACTTCCTTCAAACTTCAGGATCTCAAACCTCACAGACAGGGAATAATCCAAGCTCTGGGTCTCTGAGTCTTGATCTACAATCTTCTCTTCCATCATGCTCTCCAACAAGATCTTCAAGACAAACTAAGCCCTATAACAAATTCCCCAAAATAAACCCCAGAGATGAACAGATAACCACAGAACAGACAAAATCATCAGTCAACTTCAGAAAATACCTAAAAATACTAAACCAATGGGGAAAAATCTATCCATTATTCATAAGGGTCTACAACATCTACCCACAACATCCATATATGCCCCTACCCAAAAAAATCAAGACGAAACTATCTAAAGAAAATGGATTTCCTCACCTATGCATAACCTAAACCCTAATTAGGATACCCTAATGCTAACCTAATTAATCTAATCAAATTTTAATCTAAAAAACAAGAATTAAGTCCTATGGGGAACTATGATTCAATATCTAATCACACCAAAAAGAATGAGTTAAAAAGACTAAAGGAAGGTCCTAAAAGAAATTCTACAAAATTGGATATCAAACTAAACATATTAAAAAGCTATTAAAATGAAAAATATACTAAAAATATGAAAAGAAAATAAAATGGAAATTTTATTTATTTATATTTTCCTAGACAAATTCACTAACCTATAGAAAAAACAAGAATTGAAAAATATTCGATTTTCTATTTTTTATGAATTTTTAAAGTGCAAGAAAAATTAAAGGAATTAAAAACAAAAGAAATCAAAATAAAGGGGAGGGAGGTGAAAACAGCAAAACGCCCAGGCCGTTTCTATGATGGGCCCAGGAAGGGGGGGTGCGCCTAGCATGGCGCGCCTGGGCCCAACTGCGCTCAGAAAAAAAACATAGAAGTCTAATAAAAGGGGGACGGTGTATTTAGCAAGTTCTCGCAGTTCAAATGCTAACTGGGCCAACGGTGGGGGTGTCAATAGCAGAGGGCCTAAGCCCAATCCCAACACCTTCAGTAATCTCACGCAAAAGGGGGGGGGGGAGAACGAGTAATTGAGAGTATGCTTCAGTAACCAGCTTTGGGCCTAACCCAGCCCAGACCTAATCCAACTACCAAACCACAAAACCATTCTCCTTCCCTAATCTCAGATCACTGTTCACCCAACGACAAACCCTAGCTTCGTCCCCATCCTTCATCCTCTCTGCAATTCCTCTCCCAACCCTCACGAATCATCAACCAAATCCCAGAAATCACAACCCTACTCCGAATACTCTCATCCTCATCTCAACAATATCACCCACAAAACTCAAACCTTAAAACGATAAACCCTAAAAATCAATGAAAGACAACATCAAAGGAGGTGAGAAGAAACGAACCTGGAGACGAGGACGTTTCTGGAAAAAATGAAGTACGAAGAGGGTTCGCTTGAAGTTGGATGATCTTGACGTCGAAGCGGCCTGGATCGTGGAAGGAGGTTGCAGAAATCGCTCCGTTTGCTGAAGATTTCTCAAGGAAAAGTCCGAGAATCTGGTGTTCTTGAAGATCTAAGAGTGATCTGGAGATCCTAGCAAGAACATTGAAGCGGAGGCTCTTTGAAGATTCTGGGGATTTTGCGAAGAACAAGCGAAGTTCTTGATGATCTTATGATGATAACGATGATTTTCTGGGGAGAGATTGAAGGACCATGGAGGCGGACGGTGATTCTGGGCGCAGTGATGAATTTTCCGGCGAGTATGAATTCTCCGGCGAGGGCGTGTGGTTGGGGATCGGAGGAAAGAAGAGGAAGAAGATGAAGATTGGAGACGAAAAGGGAGAATTCTGGTAAATTTCCAGATTCCGGCGGTGGTTGCGGTGTTAAGGGTGGCCGGAAGGGGTTTGCATGCCGGCCGGTGGCTTCTCCGGCGAAGTTCAGGTGATGGTCTGTGGTGATGACAGGTGGCAGGGTAGTGGAGGGAGCTTCTGCATGCAGGACGCGTGTCCTGGGGCGTGGCAGAGAGAGAGAAGGCGTGAAGTGATGTGGCGTGATTCTGAAGGAAAACGTGGGGTCCTCCTGGGTACACGCGTGGATCAGCTTTTATGCTGACAAGTGGCGTCAGCAATTCTGTGGACAAAACGGACAAAAACAAATCTGATGGATTTGGGCCTCCAAAAAAGTTGCCTCTGGGCCCATACGAACTAACGGACAAAAAAACCAAAACTGCATTAAAACTAATCCTAATTAATCACTAATCAAACACTAAACCTACTTAATCCTAAAGACAATTAACTAAATGAAAATCCAATTAACCCTAATTAAAATCTAAACAGAATATTAAATCCTAATTAATCCTAATTACAATTAACTACTAACTGAACATTAAACTAACCTAATTAATCCTAACAAGTTCAATTAAATCTAAACCAAAGATTAAGTCCTAATTAGCCTAAAAATGATTAAAATCTAATTAAAC
Organism: Lathyrus sativus; assembly: GCA_963859935.3. NCBI lineage: Eukaryota > Viridiplantae > Streptophyta > Magnoliopsida > Fabales > Fabaceae > Lathyrus > Lathyrus sativus. Next base: position 628,878,679 of record OZ012740.1, on the reverse strand, counting down.
CTATATTAATAAAACTTCTACTAATTTCTATAAAATTCCTATTAAAATTTAAAAAGCTATTAAAATCCTATTTAAAATCTACCACTTATTTAAAATTCTATTAAAATCTATTATTAATAAAAGAAAAAACTATATTTTCCTATATTATCTAAAAAAAATTAATAACAACTTTAAAATCTATTATATTCTAAAAAATGATTTAAAAACTATTAAACCACTTAAAAACCTATTTAAAAAAAATCTATAAAATTCTAAAAACTTATAAAGCTCTAGAAAAAAGACCTAAACTATTTAAAAAATGTTAAAAAGCCATTTAAATCCTAAAAATGATTAAAAGCCTATTTAAAAATCTACAGAAAGCTACTAGACCCTAAAAAATGCAAACAAAGGCCAATACCCAACATAAAAAAGCGTGCGACCAGATCAAATCAACCAGTAAACCTCTGGCATCAGAATATTCCCCAATCACCATGCAGACTGAAAATCCCGAGAAGCGCACAATTTCCCGAAATAAAACCCTGATGACCTAGACTGGATCTGAAATATCTGATAGATGAAACCCAAACTGTAACTCTGATATCCTCTGTCTGTGCACAAATGTCATGCATCTGATGCGAACATGAATTTAAATCACGAGCCAGCTAGGAGAATCGGTTGGTCAAATTTTGGGGTGCAACAGCTGCCCCTATTCAAACGGCTTGAACTTGACTGGGTGAGAAGCGAACGACTCTCAGCCAATCAAGGTGCGAGACGGTTGAATACCGGTAAACCCGAAAATTTGCCAACTGCACAAGCACACGATACTATGCGGGGAACAAACCTTTGAATACTGCAATACTAGCTGGACGGCAACTAGCTGGAGAAATATCGATCTAACATCGCCGTCAGTTATCCACATTAACTTCTTCTGACATCATCTTCAGGTAACCAAACACCCAACATCGCCGCTGGAAGATTAAACCTGATGTCGCCTTTGAACAATCAAAATACCCTGCATCGCCGCTGGAGAACTAAATCTGATATCGCCGTCGATTAATCAAAATACCCCGCCTCGCCGCTGGAGAAAATACAACACTGAACAAAATACCCCGCATCGCCGCTGGAGAACTGCATCTGACATCGCCGTCGGACAATCGAAACACCCCGCCTCGCCGCTGGAGAGAATACAATACTGAACAAAATACCCCGCATCGCCGCTGGAGAAATAAATCTGACAAAATACCCCGCATCGCCGCTGGAGAACTACATCTGCCAAAATACCTCGCATCGCTGCTGGAGAACTAGAGGATCTGCATCACCTAACATTGCTGTCGGAAAACTGAATCTGACATCGCCGTCGGAAACAAACATCCTCTGAGAGACACTCGACATCGTCGTCGTACAAACATCATGTCTTCTGTGGATTAAAGAGTCTGACCTCGCCGTCGAACAAACATCCAACCTCGCCGCCGGACAAATGATGATTTGACCTCGCCGTCACATCCAAACGTTCAACCTCGCCGTCGAACAAACATTCAACCTCGCCGCCGGACAAATGATGATTTGACCTCGCCGTCACATCCAGACGTTCAACCTCGCCGTCGAACAAACATCCAACCTCGCCGCCGGACAAACATCCAACCTCGCCGCTGGAGAAAATACAACCCTGAACAACTCTGACCTGGGGTTCACCCCTGGTAAATGGAACAAAAAGTACACTTGCGTATTTGAAACTACTCCGCTGGGAATGAGAGACTTAACCGAGCACACTCTGATCTGGGGTTCACCCTCAGAACCATAACGAACATCGGAATACTGCTGCACACTGCCCGCCGTAGAACTTCAACATTAAAGATATATGACACCCTGGCCCCTGGCCATTTCCAGCTTCAGCTAGAAAAAATCTTCAAGTATTTCTGAAGATAGATGAAACCCTGGCCCCTGGCCACTCCAGATCCGCTGGAGAATCTTCAAGTATTTCTGAAGATAGATGAAACCCTGGCCCCTGGCCCCTCCAGATCCGCTGGAGAATCTTCAAGTATTTCTGAAGATAGATGAAACCCTGGCCCCTGGCCACTCCAGATCCGCTGGAGAATCTTCAAGTATTTCTGAAGATAGATGAAACCCTGGCCCCTGGCCACTCCAGATCCGCTGGAGAATCTTCAAGTTCTTCTGAAGAAAGATGAAACCCTGCCCGTCGGCTATTTCCAGCTTCAGCTAGAAAAACATCCTTGGCCTTCAAGGATGTAAACTTTGCCCGTCGGCAACTCTGCAGGAGGCATCTTCGACTTCAGTCTAAAGAAATGGTCCTTGGCCTTCAAGGATACATGGATCTGCCTTCAGGCAACTCCACCTCTGCTATAGAGCATCCGTGACTTCAGTCAGGGATATATTTCGGCCTTCAGTCCGAAAAATGAATCCTAGGTCATTCATGACCTTGGGGATAACCTTGCCCTTAGGCACCTTCGCTTCAGCTTAGGAAATCTGTGACTTCAGTCAAAGAAATGGTATCCTGAGCCATTCATGACTCTACGGGGATTCAAACACTTTGCCTTCAGGCGAAACTCCGCTTCAGCTGGAGAAACATCTTCGACTTCAGTCCGAAGAAAAACTATCCACTTGATCGCAATCAATCATCTCCTCAGGACAACTGACTTGGTCTTCAGACCAACACGGATCATCTTGAATAAAATTTGGAACCTTGTCTTCAGCCACATGTTGATTCATCAACAAGGAGATCTGAATTCACAGGAACCTCTGATATCGCCTTCAGGCGTTTACGAAATCCATCTTCAGATTAGACATCGTTGTTGGAGCAAACATCTCACGCTGCTAAGGACTTCAAGAATCATCTTGAACAAACGGCTCCGTCGGGCACCTTCAAGAATCATCCTGAACCGATAACCATTCTGGAGACTTTATTCTGCGGGGTATTCCAGGAATCTTCCTAGGCAACTCTTGTTGGGGACGCTATTGGGGAGCTCAAGTATCACCCTAAGCAAACAACTCGGGAACCTGCGCTGAGGTCTTAAGAATCATCTTAAGCAAACGGCTCTGCTGAGGAATTCGAGAATCATCTCGAACTGAAGACTTCGATGGGGATCCCAAAAATCATCTTGAGCGAGCGACCGTGGGGATTACACTGGGGTCTTAAGAATCATCTTAAGAAAGCGACCTTGTTGGAGAGAATATCAGGAATCATCCTGAGCAACCGATCCTTCGGCCGAACACCTGTAAGGCAAGAATAATAATGACCTAGATCATGCTTATGATGCATATGCTTCTGCGCTATGCCCCACACAGTGGGAATGATATGCGTTTATGCTAAATGCCATGCAATCATGCACAATGCTATGCAATGTTAAATGCTATGCAGTGTTAAATGCTATGCAGTCATGCACAATGATGCGATCCCGTCTGCAAAATAAATGCTGGGAGGAGGAAACCCTTTTGTCAAGGAGACAAGAACTACTCAGGTAGAGGAATCATCCTGCTAAGGAGAACGTGGACATGCCAACATCAATCGGACTCTGTCTGGGGAAACGATCTTCCGGTTGACTGTTGCAGGGCAAACAACTTCAGCTGATTACTGCAGGGGACGAAGCTATACGAGAACCTGGTCCTGCTGATATCAATCGTGAGAATAAACTGCGCGGCCGTCATGGCTACTCTTATGGGGATAACCGCTCTGTGGGGAAACAACTTCAGCTGCTCAACACTCCACTGGGGAAAATCAATCATGATCTGATCAACTTCCAAGGACTCGGCTCTCTTGGACATCTGCAAACTCGGCTAGGGAAGGAGAAATCATTCTGCTTTGCTGGAGAGAATGCGACTCTGGGGAAATACAGCATCGGCTGCCCCACGCTCTGCTAGGGAACATCCACTCAAGGTCCCAACTGCTTCCCAGGATTCGGCCCTCCTGGGGGGTTTGCGGACTCAGCCGGGGAGAGAAATCATTCTACTCCACTGGAGAGTACGACTCTGGCGCGGAATTTCAATTTCGCTGGGGAAGAAAGAATCATCTGACTTCGGGGGAGAGAACAACTTTGCAGGGGAATACAACATCAGTTGTTCCAACACTCTACTGGGGGAAGAGGGAATCATCCGACTTCGGGAGAGAATACGGCTCTGGTGGGGAATTTTAATTCCGCGGGAGACTTTAGTCTGGCACCATCGGTTACTGCATCCTTCGGCATACGAACAGCTTCCTACAAGACTTGCACTTGTGACCCGGTGCTGGGGGGACACCTGCTTCGGCGACTTTACTGGGGAAAACACGAGCTTCGGCGCCCGAACATTCCTCTGAAATCTGCACTTGTGACCCGGTGCTGGGGAGGAATACGAGCTTCGGCCCTTGACTCAGCTGATGAGGTGACGTTCCTTCAGGATGCGTCTGCTTGGGGAAGAGAATCATCTCTGCCTGGTGGACATATCAATGCTCACTGCTCTGCGTTCAGATTCTGCGGAGGAGAGACTACTGAACTTTGCTGGAGATGGAGGACTCGCCCTGCTTCGGGGATATCAATCTTGGTTTGCTGAGGGTAATCTTGACCCTAATATGATAAGGGGTAAATGCCATCTCAATTTGCTGCAGTCTCAAACTGTACAGGGGGAACAACCTCAAACCGTACATCTCTGCTGAGAAACAATCCTGGTTCAACAGCGTCAACACAGGGAATACAGGCTACCAATCATGGAGCCAAGTAACAGGTTAGGCTGGAGGATAGCAATCCAATGACCGCAAGGCTTCTTCAGAAGGTTCAGGTTTTGGCGGGGTAATGACACGATTCCCCGATACTCAATTCTTGCTAGGGTGAACAAACTCATTTGAACAACTTGCCCCAGCGCAATTCAACTTGCCCCAATCCGACCTTTGGGAATAATTCATTCTGAGCCGAAAACAACTGGCAACAAGACAATCTTCAGAGGGCTTGCCCCAACATCTGCACAACGGGAGGATTCATCCTCAACTAATCAACTCTCAGCATGGTCGGCTTCAATATCTCTGAAGTAGTTTGCCCCTGAACGAGCGATGAGCGACTCAACATGCTCTGATCGAACACTGGAGGGATCTGCCCTTAAATCGCAAGAATTCTGGATAACTGCCCCTGATTGGGTCTCGAGAAGACTCACTTCCGATCAACCGCTTCTTGCATAAACCGCCCCATAATCAACTGATGCTCCGGGACTTGTCCTCAGAAAAACCGGTTCCAAACTCACTGGAAGTCGATGCCCCAGATTCACAGGGTTTCACAGCATACCATTCTGACCCAGACCTCTGACGATTCAGTCCTGATTGACTATTCCCTGTTGAAGTTCCTTCATATCAGCTACTAACCTGCAACCAAAATTGTTTATTCACGAATAGTAATTTTAATGCAGTGTTCATGCAAATTTCGAAAAATGTTGTACTGTCACTCATTTACGTGTCATGCTAGTGAGTGACGAATGAACCAAAGAGTTCAAACGTAGTGCTGATGTAATCAGTGAAAAATGCAATAAGGATATGATTAGCAAATCATGAAGGAGTCAGGTTACTCAACCTTATCGTAATGCGCTTTCGGAATAAACCCTGCCTCAATTAGGTCTTTTGAGGGTCGTATCGTGGTCGGGTTCACGGTTCGTGAAACAAAGGATATTTGGCTCAAATTATGATTTGTACCCACCCCTTCTACGTGATGTTCTCCGATCCTAAAGTCCAGCTAACTTAGCTCGAGCGCTTGCCTCTTCGAGAGGTATGTTGAATCATTGGGAACAACTGGTTAAAGAACTCACAAGGTGTTTCGGAGTGACAGTTACTCCTTTGGCGTCTGTGTCTACACGACTTCGTCCTTGTTCGAGGATTTTTCTTTTTTTTTTATAATCCTTTCTTTTTCATTCTTTTGTTTTGATTCCCTAATTTTTGCCTGGACTGATTCCTTTTGAGTTCTTTTCGATTTTTCATTTTGAAGCCCAGCGGGATGCCCTGATTTTTTGCCTAAGTATTTGCTTTCTAGCTTTTCTTTTTTACTTAGCGGGCTTTCTTATTTCTTTTTTTTTTTTTTTTTTTTTTTTTTTTTTTTTTTGGAACAAGTCGTGCGACACTGGCTGTCTTGATTGCTCCGAAAGGATTATAACTGTCTCACTCCTGATTGGTGAGGTTTAACCATTGTGGTTAATGAGGTACGACCTCTGGAGAGGAATATGATGTGATTGGTCCTCGAAGGACAACACTCCTCTATAAGACTTGAACGCTTGATCAAGCTAACTGACAACTACCCTGCCCCAGGTTTAGATGTGAGGGTTTAAAAGTCCGAAAGGAACTCCTACTTCTTGGCTCGAAGTGGTTAACAAGGGATTCTCTTCCTTATCTCTCCGGTGTTTAGGGATTTGAAACAATGCCTTATACGTCATCAGCAAGGTTTTATCAGAAAGCAATACGATCATTGGCTATGAGTATTCAGTTTCATCATCCTCCCTCCACTCATCGCTAATCATAGTAAGAAAGTGGGGTAAATAAAATGCAAGTGTCCGTGTAATGCAGTAAATGAGTGACAACGACATAATTAGTTCAGAAAAAATGCATAGTCACTTTATTAACATCACCATTCGAAACATACAATGTTTAACAGCAAGTAGTAACTAACAGAAAAGAAACTACAAATGCAAAATGGTAAAAAGTCCGAGGACTGCCAATGTTGAGGACGTCTGCCTGTCTGGATCACTGGCTTCTGGAAATAACCCTCTGAATCTGCGAGCTCAAACAGCTGAGAGGTTGTCACGTACAACCAAAACTCCACCTAGAAAGGAAATACACCCTTGGTCGATCAATTGCTGCACTTTCGCCTGGAAAGCCTTGCAATCTTCAGTTGAATGCCCCGGAGATCCACCATGGTAACCGCACTGAACATGAGGATTGTACCCTGGAGGGTAAGGCTCTGGCACGGGCTTGAGAGCTTTCGGTTCCACCAAGGAATTCTGAATCAACAGTGGAAGAATCTGGCTATACGGCACAGGCACTGGATGGAAAGAAGCATTCCTTTGTTCCACGTGGTTGCGAGGTCTCTTGTGATCCTGGTGCTGGTATTCCTTCCACCCAAGAGTAAGAGGTCGTCGTTTCTGCATGGCAACGATCTCTTGTTTAGGCGCTTGCGTCCTCGAACTTGATCCAGGTAGAAACTGCGAGTGAGGCGATTCAGTCACCAAAGGTTGAGGGACGTATTCAAGATCTTTCTCAGCTTCAGGCAAGGGAATGGAATCATTCACCTCTTCTGCAGGGTACGGGATGAACTTTCCCGATGCTCTTATGCCGCCCGACACAAGCCTAATTGCCCTTGCGTCAATAAGGTCTTGAATCTTATTCTTGAGAGCCTTACATGTTTCAACATGGTGCCCCGGTGCTCCTGAGTGGAAATCACACTGTATGTTGAGATCATCGTCTAGTGACACGTCATCTGGCGGATCTGAGGTCCGAAGCTTGAGAACACGGTTCTGAACCAACAGTGGCAACAGCTGGGCATAACTCACAGGTATTGGGTCCACAGCTCTATCAAGTAGCTTCTTCTTTTGATTATAACCTTCAGGGTTATTCTGAGATGCCCGACGCGGCTGTTGACGAGACAGGTCTCGAGCTTCATGCTGTGTAGAGGATCTATGAGGTCCACTTGGCTTCAGCACAGGTGGCACTGACGGTAACAGAGGAAGCACTCTGGTCTCCTCCTTGGGTGTTTGACCACTTTCCTTATTTAGCATACTCCTCACCACTCCCATGAGAAAGCTCAATTGATTCTGCAGCTGCTGATTCTCTTCTCTGAGTACTTGCTGGTCCAGACGCACTGCCTGTATGTCATTCATGACCTGCCCCAGCTGGCTTTGGATTTTCCCCAGTTCAGCTTGTATCTGCTCCATTAGTCTGAGCTGCTCGATTCTGAGTCAAACCTGCAAACACAAGGGTTAGAAGACAAGTCCCGGCTTCTGCCATGCAAGATGAATTATGCTAATGCCATGGGTGTCTGTACGTTTAGGAGATCACCCCTAATTCTGGTGTCAACGTGCCAACATAGTGTCAATGCAGTGATAAGACTGGATCCATTCATGGAAGAAAATATCTCATATTGCTCGGGACACCAGACTCAGGGTACGAAACGCGCCTGTAGCACAGACACATGCTAATGGAATGCAAACATGAATATGCGAGCTAATGCAAAATGCAGGGATGCAACAATATATCCAGGTGGCTACTGTGGAGATTCGGTATCAACAGTCACTGATGAGAAGGAGACCCCGGTGTAAAATCACTGATCTGATCTGCTGAGAACAACCATCTGATAGGATCGAGATCAAAATTCTGCTCTGTCAAGAGTAGGTGCCTGATAATAAGGACCCGAGATGTATGATCGGAAAACGTCCGCTGATGAAGTCTTCAGACCCCAAATCAAAAATCTGCCCTCTCAAGAACAAATGCACAGCTGTTGATGAGATCTTCAGACCCCACTCAAAATCTGCCCTATCAAGAACAAACAACAACTGCCGATGAGATCTTCAGACCCCACTCAAAATCTGCTCCATTCAGGACAAACCTCTAATGACAATACTCTGGCCAAAACCTGCTCTATCAAGAACAGACAAACACCCGATGATGAAAATCCTCTGATAAAAAACTCGCTCTGTCAAGAACAGTCAAATCTGCCACCGAGAACCGTGATACCAACATAACTGATTCACTGTCGAGAAAACCAGGTAGTCTGGAGGTCAGAGTTTCCTGCAATATCCCAACCCCACTCACAGGTATGAACCTAATTCACGGACAAAGGTACGGCATCCTATGCGGTCATCAGCGTCACAGACGTTCACGAGTGACGATACGATTCCCAGAAGGAGTGGCATCGTCAAGCCATGAAGAGGCCTCTCTTAGCTGACTTCCAAATGATCGGTCCCCAGAGTCGACAATCCTCACGTCTGGACTCCCCTCAGATCCTCAGGACCGGAAAGGAGCACCTCTACAAGAGTCTCGTCTGAGCGCAGATTTTCGTAGGGAACTGTGCCTGCTCAGCAGACAGGTTCGTCTACTACTTCTCCGCAACTATATCTAGGTGTGTACTCAAGCCCAGGTCCGGCTTTTCACTCACAGTAACATCCCTCTCCCACAGCAGCACAGATAATCATATCAAACTGGAAATAAAATGCGGGAAATAAAATGCGGGAAGTAAAGTGCGGGAAGTAAAAATGCGAGAAGTAAAAATGCGATAAATAAACGCAACCCAGCAAGCAAACACACAAACGATAGGATTGACTCGCGTAGGGGATGGGAAACGGTCCCAGCACAAGGGATGGGAAAAGTCCCTAGATGCTATACGTCCCCAGCAGAGTCGCCAGCTGTCGCTTGCGCGAAAATAAGGTGCCGGCATGACAGAAGAGTCGCCACCTTTCGTTATTTATCCCTCAGAGCGGGAAAGGAAACGATCGGAAAAACCTGACGAAAAAGGGTAAGACAAGGTCATCGCAACCATTGTCTGGGTTCGGGAGTCGGTTACGCAAGGGGAAGGTATTAGCACCCCTCACGTCCGTCGTACTCGACGGGATCCTCGCTTGTTTGTTTACTTGGATGGGTTGGTTATAATCTATCTACCTATCGAGGCTGGCTGAAACAGAAAAGAAAAATGACTCGGCAAAGCATCGCACTTTATGCCTACGTATTCCCATCAGAGAATGAGAAATCAGAGTCAACGTAGTTCGGCTAACTACGGGTTATGGGGGAAAGGTTGAAGGTTGCTCGCTAGGATATCGCATCCTATGCCTACGTACTTTCATCTGGTATGAAAGATCAGAGCAAACGTAGTTCGGCTAACTACGGGTTATCTCCTAAAAGAAGTGTTTTTTATTGTATTTGCGATCTCAACCGCACTAGAGACCATGACCTGAGAGTGAATGCGTCGCATGTCACCCAAAGGGTACCATACTAAACATCCAATCTCAGATAGCTTAAGGCTCGTAACGTACGAAAGAAATCATTCATGATTACTGTATCTTAAACTGCTTTGAGATGAGAAGAGAGCAGGCCCAACTAGGAGGGAGACTATCAAGTCCTACTGTTGTCATGCCATGGATTCATCCTATGGTTGAGGTTTGAACAGGGAACTCCTAGATGTTGTCATGCATATGTTTCAACCTAAAAGTCTATCATCAAATCCTTATCAAAGGAAATGAGAGTCCTAAGGGATCATGCCAATGATACACCAAAACAGACAAAAGAATCAGCTTTAACAGTAAAATGCATGCAATGCAAGTGAGGGAGGAAATGTGTGTGGGGCTTCAGCCTCCACAAACTCATCTCAACCTCAAGCCAGTCATGAAATAACAGTAATCATACTGAAGATAAACAACATGCTATCAAGCAATGAACAGATAAAAGAAATGAAGTGCCATCAGGCAAACAAAACACATGCTGGAGAAAGAATCATCTACTCTCTAATCCTAACCCTAACACAGAATCTGAATCCTGATTAAATCTAAGCAAAGCCCTAAAGCAAAACCTAAACAAAAGAAAACAATCTCAGTATTCAAGCTTCAGAACAAGCTTATCAAAGAAAGGGAGCTAAGTAAGCAGACTCATAGTGTCTTCCTCAGGAAAGCACTAGGAGGTGTATACTCAGGAATCATATCCTACGTGGCTCAACCACTGTGATCAGTTTACATTCCTCCTCAGGAGAAACTAAACTCACAAGCAGGCTCCAACATCACTGGATATTTAGGAAATCCTATCTGAACTAGTGGAACTAAATGAACAGACTCATAGGACCTTCCTCAGGAAAGTACTAGGAGGCTTCCACTTAGGAATTGTATCCCATGTGGCTCAACAACATGTTATTAGTTTACATTCCTCCTCAGGAGAAATTAAACTCACAAGTTGGCTCCAACATCATTGGATACTTAAGAAATCCTAGATAAACTGAGGGAACTAAGTGAATGGACCCATAGGACCTTCCTCAGGAAAGTACTAGGAGGTTTCCACTTAGGAATTGTATCCCATGTGGCTCAACAACATGTGATCAGTTTACATTCCTCCTCAGGAGAAATTAAACTCACAAGTTGGCTCCAACATCATTGGATACTTGAGAAAGAGGTGAGAAGAAAGAATGAAAGTCATTCATAGTGCCTTCCTCAGGAAAGTACCATGAACTTCCTTCAAACTTCAGGATCTCAAACCTCACAGACAGGGAATAATCCAAGCTCTGGGTATCTGAGTCTTGATCTACAATCTTCTCTTCCATCATGCTCTCCAACAAGATCTTCAAGACAAACTAAGCCCCATAACAAATTCCCCAAAATAAACCCCAGAGATGAACAGATAACCACAGAACAGACAAAATCATCAATCAACTTCAGAAAATACCTAAAAATACTAAACCAATGGGGAAAAATCTATCCATTATTCATAAGGGTCTACAACATCTACCCACAACATCCACATATGCCCCTACCCAAAAAAATCAAGACGAAACTATCTAAAGAAAATGGATTTCCTCACCTATGCATAACCTAAACCCTAATTAGGATACCCTAATGCTAACCTAATTAATCTAATCAAATTTTAATCTAAAAAACAAGAATTAAGTCCTATGGGGAACTATGATTCAATATCTAATCACACCAAAAAGAATGAGTTAAAAAGACTAAAGGAAGGTCCTAAAAGAAATTCTACAAAATTGGATATCAAACTAAACATATTAAAAAGCTATTAAAATGAAAAATATACTAAAAATATGAAAAGAAGATAAAATGGAAATTTTATTTATTTATATTTTTCTAGACAAATTCACTAACCTATAGAAAAAACAAGAATTGAAAAATATTCAATTTTCTATTTTTTATGAATTTTTAAAGTGCAAGAAAAATTAAAGGAATTAAAAACAAAAGAAATCAAAATAAAGGGGAGGGAGGTGAAAACAGCAAAACGCCCAGGCCGTTTCTATGATGGGCCCAGGAAGGGGGGGGTGCGCCTAGCATGGCGCGCCTGGGCCCAACTGCGCTCAGAAAAAAAAACAAAGAAGTCTAATAAAAGAGGGACGGTGTATTTAGCAAGTTCTCGCAGTTCAAATGCTAACTGGGCCAACGGTGGGGGTGTCAATAGCAGAGGGCCTAAGCCCAATCCCAACACCTTCAGTAATCTCACGCAAAAGGGGGGGGGGAGAACGAGTAATTGAGAGTATGCTTCAGTAACCAGCTTTGGGCCTAACCCAGCCCAGACCTAATCCAACTACCAAACCACAAAACCATTCTCCTTCCCTAATCTCAGATCACTGTTCACCCAACGACAAACCCTAGCTTCGTCCCCATCCTCCATCCTCTCTGCAATTCCTCTCCCAACCCTCACGAATCATCAACCAAATCCCAGAAATCACAACCCTACTCCGAATACTCTCATCCTCATCTCAACAATATCACCCACGAAACTCAAACCTTAAAACGATAAACCCTAAAAATCAATGAAAGACAACATCAAAGGAGGTGAGAAGAAACGAACCTGGAGACGAGGACGTTTCTGGAAAAAATGAAGTACGAAGGGGGTTCGCTTGAAGTTGGATGATCTTGACGTCGAAGCGGCCTGGATCGTGGAAGGAGGTTGCAGAAATCGCTCCGTTTGCTGAAGATTTCTCAAGGAAAAGTCCGAGAATCTGGTGTTCTTGAAGATCTAAGAGTGATCTGGAGATCCTAGCAAGAACATTGAAGCGGAGGCTCTTTGAAGATTCTGGGGATTTTGTGAAGAACAAGCGAAGTTCTTGATGATCTTATGATGATAACGATGATTTTCTGGGGAGAGATTGAAGGACCATGGAGGCGGACGGTGATTCTGGGCGCAGTGATGAATTTTCCGGCGAGTATGAATTCTCCGGCGAGGGCGTGTGGCTGGGGATCGGAGGAAAGAAGAGGAAGAAGATGAAGATTGGAGACGAAAAGGGAGAATTCTGGTAAATTTCCAGATTCCGGCGGTGGTTGCGGTGTTAAGGGTGGCCGGAAGGGGTTTGCATGCCGGCCGGTGGCTTCTCCGGCGAAGTTCAGGTGATGGTCTGTGGTGATGACAGGTGGCAGGGTAGTGGAGGGAGCTTCTGCATGCAGGACGCGTGTCCTGGGGCGTGGCAGAAAGAGAGAAGGCGTGAAGTGATGTGGCGTGATTCTGAAGGAAAACATGGGGTCCTCCTGGGTACACGCGTGGATCAGCTTTTATGCTGACAAGTGGCATCAGCAATTCTGTGGACAAAACGGACAAAAACAAATTTGATGGATTTGGGCCTCCAAAAAAGTTGCCTCTGGGCCCATACGAACTAACGGACAAAAAAACCAAAACTGCATTAAAACTAATCCTAATTAATCACTAATCAAACACTAAACCTACTTAATCCTAAAGACAATTAACTAAATGAAAATCCAATTAACCCTAATTAAAATCTAAACAGAATATTAAATCCTAATTAATCCTAATTATAATTAACTACTAACTGAACATTAAACTAACCTAATTAATCCTAACAAGTTCAATTAAATCTAAACCAAAGATTAAGACCTAATTAGCCTAAAAATGATTAAAATCTAATTAAACCTATATTAATAAAACTTCTACTAATTTCTATAAAATTCCTATTAAAATTTAAAAAGCTATTAAAATCCTATTTAAAATCTACCACTTATTTAAAATTCTATTAAAATCTATTATTAATAAAAGAAAAAACTATATTTTCCTATATTATCTAAAAACAATTAAAAACAACTTTAAAATCTATTATATTCTAAAAAATGATTTAAAAACTATTAAACCACTTAAAAACCTATTTAAAAAAAATCTATAAAATTCTAAAAACTTATAAAGCTCTAGAAAAAAGACCTAAACTATTTAAAAAATGTTAAAAAACCATTTAAATCCTAAAAATGATTAAAAGCCTATTTAAAAATCTACAGAAAGCTACTAGACCCTAAAAAATGCAAACAAAGGCCAATACCCAACATAAAAAAGCGCGCGACCAGATCAAATCAACCAGTAAACCCCTGGCATCAGAATATTCCCCAATCACCATGCAGACTGAAAATCCCGAGAAGCGCACAATTTCCCGAAATAAAACCCTGATGACCTAGACTGGATCTGAAATATCTGATAGATGAAACCCAAACTGTAACTCTGATATCCTCTGTCTGTGCACAAATGTCATGCATCTGATGCGAACATGAATTTAAATCACGAGCCAGCTAGGAGAATCGGTTGGTCAAATTTTGGGGTGCAACAGTTTCGTAGTGATAGATGAACTGAATATGATATCAGTTTACTTAATGATTTTTATAAACAACATGGAATTATACATAAAATGACTACATCATACTCTTTTAAAATGAATGGTAAAGCAAAAAGAAAGAATATAACATTTACTGAACTTGTCATTGCAATTATGTTGAATTGTGGCGTTGCTCCTCACTGGTGGGAGAAATTTTATTGACTGTTTGCTATGTCCTGAATAAAGTTCCCAATTATAAAAATAAGATCTCTCCTTATGTGATATTTAAAAAAAGACAGCAAAACTTGCCTTACTTTGGAGCTTCGAGCTGTCTGGCTTATGTTAGAATTATGGATCCGAAGCGAGTTAAACTCGCTAGTAGAACCAATGAATGTGCATTCATTAGGTATGCAACAAATAGTAAGGCATATAGGTGTTATGACCTAAATGCTAAAGTGATCATAGAATAAAATGATGTTGAATTCTATAAAGACAAATTTCCTTTCAAATTGAGAAATAGTGGAGACATTGAATCAAATCACATTCTTGTGATAAGAAGCACCGAAAGCAACGACAAAGTAGAAACAAAAGTTTGATGAAGTAAACAACTAAGAGTTGCTAAATACTATGAGCCCGATTATGCAGGCTATACAGTAGAATAAGACCCAACAAATCTTCAAGAAGCCTTATCATCTCTGAATGCAGATTTGGGGCAAGAAGGTATTAACAATGAGATAGATTCTATAGAATCTAATAAGACCTGAAACTTAGTAGACTTGTCTCCTAGTTGCAAACCAATCGTTTGTAAATGAGTTTTGAAAAAAAAAGTAAATCCTAATGAGATAGATTATATAGAATCTAATAGGACCTGACACTTAGTAGACTTGTCTCCTAGTTGCAAACCAATCGGTTGTAAATGAGTTTTGAAAAAAAAAGTAAAACCTAATGGAACGGTTGATAAGTACAAGGTTCTCCTTGTAGCCAAAGGTTTTTGACAAATTAAAAATATAAATTTCTTTGACACGTTTTCACTAGTCACTCGAATTACATCAATTAGGGCACTTATTTTAATAACAACATTTTATAAATTAGTCTTACACCAAATGGATGTTAAAACAACTTTTTTAAATGGTGACTTAGAATAAGAAATCTATATGGACCAACCGGAAGAATTTGTAATTCAGGGGAAAGAAAACAAGGTCTGTAAGTTAGATAAATCTCTGTATGGTCTAAAACAAGCTCATAAACAATGACATGAAAAGTTTGATAACTTAATGATATTGAATGAGTACAAAGTGAATGAAAGTGACAAATGAGTTAATTACCAATCACTACTCATATTTGGATCAAACATTCAGCCCTTTAATGATGTGAATTCATTGTTCAGTAAAAACTTTGATATGAAAGACCTCGGAGAAGCGATTGTGATTCTTATAATCAAGACCACTAGATCCAAAATAGGAATTTCTTTGGATAAATCTCATTATATAGAGAAAATCTTAAAGACATATAACTACTTTGACTATAAACCTGTTTGCATACTATACGACCTAAGTGTAAAATTGTTTAAGAATGTTCGTGATAGTGTCAGAAAAACGGAATATGCGAGCATCATTGTCATTCTTAGGTATGCCACTGATTGTACAAGACCCGTCATTGTATATGTCATATGATTGTTGTGTAGTTTTAATAGTAGACCGAGTAATTAGCATTGACAAGCTATTTAGCGAGTCATGCGATACCTTAAAAGGACCATGAATCTCAGTTTACATTATCAGGGATTTCCTGTTGTACGTGAAGGACACAATGATGCAGATTTGAATACCTTATCAAAGAATAAAATATCTTGGCTCAGTCCACGATGAAGTATTATATGATAACATTAGTGACTGCTAGTGAAGAAGCAAGCTGGTTAAGATGCTTGCTAACTGAGGTGGGAAAACCTATGCTAGTTGTGTTGATCAACCGTGATAGTATGACAAATATTGCATAATTGAGAATCGCAAAATGGTAAAAGACATCAAATTAGAAGAAAATATAACATGTTAGAGATTGTATCTCTAAAGGAGCTGTAAGAGTGAATTGTGTACACACTGATAAAAATTTAGTAGATCCTTTGACGAAAGGATTAGCCATAGAGAAAATCCAAAATACATCAAAGAAGACGGAACTAATGTCTATAGAGAAATGAGTTGTCCATGATGGTAACTCGAACTAAATGACTGGAGATCCCAAGAAATAAGTTAAATGAGTAATAACAAGTTGTGAGTAATATGAGATGATCATGCAAGTATAAATAAGTAAAACATGAATCCTGATGCAATAAGAGGATAAGATAATATAAACTTTTAATGAGATATATACTCTGTATGAGGGACTACCTAGGCTACAGGAGTACTCTCGATAGACTCACTTATGTGATTGTGGAGCTTAGGTAATTTCCAGTGGAATTTTGAGGTAGAATTCCTAGAGCCTTCTCTAAACCGGGATACACATGCATGACCATTAAAATATATACCATTAAAGTACACCTTAAGAAAAGGTTGTGTGCGGGTTTGATGTCTGAGATAGAGTTCAAGACAATTGTGTCACTCCTATTGAATCCACTTTCTACACAAAAGTTTAAGTGGTAGACACATTTGTTTATGCATAATCTTAGAAATGTTTGACGTTACTTTTGAAATAATTTTTAAACTCAAGTGAGGGATTGTTAGAACATTATGTCAATATTCCAATATAGAGAGATGAGTTTGAAAAAGTTTCTTAAGTCTCACATTATGTGTTAGTTGAGAAAACTCCTTAGTTCCAAATTCCTTAGGTGAAATATCTTAGATAGTTCATTTTATTATATAAGTAAACTCCTTGTTTCATTTCAAAACACACCGAAAACTCTTTTTGTTAAGTTTTTCCTTCACGATTCTCATAACTCTGCATCGTTTGAATTGTTGGAGCACCAACTTCTCCCCCTTTCTTTCTACTCGTTGATTTTTTTGAGTATTTTCTTGAATTCTTTTTAGAGAATTATGTTAATTTCTCCTTGTTTGAGTTAAGAAATTACAAGTATTAAATTTTTGAATTCTCTTTGGAGAATTATTTAAATTTTTCTTGTTTGAAAAATTATTACAACTGGTCGTTATACCAGATACTATGAGTGATAGTTATACCATATTCGAATGATCTTTGTACCATAGAAGAGTGTATTTCTAGACCGATTATCTATCGTGTAAGTAGTAATCATACAATATAGAACTGAGTTGTTTTATCTTGGAGGTGGCGCAGTAATTCGACTGCTTTGCATAATTTTAGACAATGTTGTAAAATATCTTAAAGAGAGTGATCTAGTCTGCGACTCGACTCAGTAATTTTTCAGCAACATTATTTTTCAAAACCGTAAAACAACAATAATTATTATTGAAAAATCTAATGTATCAGTGTCATGGTCAACGTTATCACAAACTCTCATATTTATGAATGATAAAATGGGTTGGTCCTATCCATTTAACCTACCAGTTTAAAGGAATTTATTAAGATTTACGACTCATACTTTCTATAATTTGTCTGCTCAATCCTGTTTTTTGAATGGTTACTGTTCTGGACTGGGTCGACGCTTGGACCATAGTCGAGCAGGCCCAAACCCCATCAGGTTGGAAGACCCAATAAGCCCTAGCAGTTACCAGCGTTGGGCCTAACAGCTCAGCCCAACGCATAGTAACCGTTGACCTTGCGTTGGGGGTACACTATAAATACCCTCTTCTACTAGAGGGTCAGGTAATCTCATTCTTACTTCTTTCACTCTGTACTTGTTATCACTCTGCTCGACCCTTACTTTGGCATCAGAGTGTGTTTCAGGTACACCCCCTTCATCATATCAGCAGTCCGACAGCTCAGACACGTGACCGGCCAACGATCTCTTCTCATCAAGTACGCTCAGTTACAATGGAGACATACTTAAACAAGCCCGACAGCTCAGACGCGTGACCAACCACCCGTTTTTCTTAGTAAATTTTGATAAAATAGATCTAATCGAACAAGCACGTTGGTTTGTCACGCTACTTCTATTTACTTTTTAACTTTTATGTAATTAGGTTTTACATACTATTTTAGGGTATAATTGCGTCTTTCCGCGTTTTTTTTTCCTTATTTGCGTTCAACTACCATGTTTTGTACATTTATGAGAAAAATCTCTAGTTTAAGCTAATTGAGAAAACAATTAAAATTAAAATACTTGGTGTTGGTATTATACTATAATTTAGCACCTATCCTTGCTAAGTTTTCAAATAAATATTTTATTCAAATTGTGGCATTTGAATTGTAAAGATACATATAACTTTTATGTGTGGTAATTATCAATGATAATGACGGCACATATCCGACATTCATTCATAATAATAATAATAATACTCAATAAACAAAAATCACTACCATTGACCCAGCAAATGACGATTTTGTTTATGAAGCAACAAAAAATTGGCTTAGAATTAGAGTCTTTAGACAATCTTGTATATCATCATACTCACAAGTTTCTTATTATATTACGCCCCTTTGATATTTATTTATTTATTGCTGCAACTAACAATAGTTTATAATTTAATAAAATAAACTTCAAACATACGTGAAATAAGGCTTCATATTCGCAATGAACTAGAAATAAAATAACAATATCTGAATTCAAATTCCTATAATTTTTTATATATTTTATTTGTACAAGAACAATATGTATGACCAAGTACACACTATACCCTCTAATAAAGAACACAAGAATTTTAAAAAAATATTAATATCACAAGCTTTTATCTCTTTCATCTCATCATAGATAATGGTAGTAAGCTTCCGCGGGAGGAGGTGGTGATGGTGGTGGAGGGGGAGGTGGAGGCGGAGGCGGAGGCGGAGGTGGAGGTGGAGGTGGAGGCGGAGGCGGAGGTGGAGGCGGAGGTGGAGGAGGAGGTGGAGGTGGTGGAGGTGGAGGTGGAGGAGGAGGTGGTGGAGGCGGAGGTGGTGGTGGTGGAGGTGACGGAGTTATAAAAGAACAACCAACACCAGTACAATGAACAGGATGTTTATAAAAAACATCACACTCTAAACTCGATCTTTGCAACGGTCTAAAAGGAATACAATTCAACCTATCATCCTTATTTCTCAACTCAACACATCTTTCCGATTCATCGCTGAAATAATTAAACGAATACGTAAAATTCTCCAACCTCGGCAACCTACAAACACTCTCCGGAACAACCCCAGAAAACCTATTATGCGCCACATTCAACTGTTCCAAACTCTTCATCCCACCAATACTCTCCGGCAACTCCCCAACAAACTCATTAAAACTAACATCCAACACCGTCACTTTATCCAACTCACCAATCTCATCCGGTAAACAACCTTTCATCCCACTGTTAACCATAATAATCTCATTTATAGTCTCCTTCATTTTCACCACACTCGACGGAATACAACCTTTGATGTCATTGTTCGCGAAAACAATGACAGAAGCCGGAGAGTTTCCGAAATTCTCCGGCAAAGAGAATTGAAACTTATTGTTGTTGATGAAAACGGCGTCAAGTTTGAGATCGAAGAGTTTCCCAGGAACATTTCCTTGAAAATCGTTGAATCTTAAGTCTAAAAATTTCAACGAAGGAATGCAAAGAACAACTTCCGGGAATTCTCCAGAGAGTTTGTTGTTACTGATGTCAAGCTCGTGGAGAAAATGGAGAGAGTCAAAGGTGTTTGGAAGGGAGCCATAGAAGCGGTTTGTGTTAATGTGGAAGAGAGCTAGGTCTGTTAAAAGACCTAGCTCTTCTGGTAATGAACCTGCTATGTTGGCATGGTTAATGTCTATGCCAGCAACTGTGTAGACGTAGGGATCTTGTGGGGAGGGTGCACAGTAGATACCTGTGTAGTTGCAGACGTTTGGGCCATACCAGTTTGAGGTGAAGTTTTTTGGGTCAGAAGTGAAGGTTTTTTTCCATGCTTGGAGTGCTGTGTGGGCTTTGATGAGTCTTGGGTTGAGTGGAGGGAGAGCTTGGTGTGAGGGGTTGATGGAGAGTATAATGAGAATGGAAAAAATGAGAATTTGTGCGAGATGAAAAGGGGATCCCATTGTGATAATGGATGGGTTTGGTTTTTGTTATGGGAAAATGGGTTTATATATAGGTTGGAGAAGTTTTGAAAGTTTGTGTTTGGTTGATGCAAATTGACATTACTCTTGTGAAAGAATAAAATAATAGTGTAATTGTTTGGTTAGACATTTAAATATGGACACACATTACATCTAAAAGACCAAGTTTTTCATGATTAGAATTTTAAGAAAGCGTATAGTTTGGTTAGACTTTTTCATTTTTTGTTTCTGTTTTTATACTGAGAATCTACTCTCCAAGTGTTTCTATGTATTCTACTATATTAAATTATCTTAGGTTCAAATTTATTTTACCATTTTTATCTCTATGTTTTTTGATTGATTAGTTTACTTTGTTTCTTTAATAATTTTAGTTTAAGTTTATTTTATTGGATGTATAGTGGATGGGATGTGACTGCCAAAATGGAATACAGCCGGCTTTATTTTGAAAATAAGGAATTTTTAACACATAAATTATGATAAAGGTTCTAAATTATGATATTGGCCTGTTACACCTAAATTGTATAAGTCATAAGCAGTTCGAAAGGCAAAGCAAATTAAGCACTCAACATCCTATTTGGATTAAATTAATATAGCTGACAATTTCAAATTGTGACTTTAGTAATTAATATATATATATATATATATATATATATATATATATATATATATATATATATATATATATATATATATATATATATATATATATATATATATATATATATATATATATATATATATATATATATATATATATATATATATATATATATATATATATATATATATATATATATATATATATATATATATATATATATATATAATGTCAATATATTAATATGGTAGACTCTCACTTTTTCATCAAGGTGGATTTTAATCATTAAACTAATTAATGGTAAAAAATTGAAAAGCTCAAAAATATAAATAATTCAAAAGTCCAAAAAGTGTGGAGAAAATTATCAAGAGTACAAATAAAAATTAAAGAGAAAAAAAACACTAGAACCAACAAAACAACAAACTAAATAAAAGGCAAAAGATCGTCCAAACAACTATAGATTTGCCCTTTAAGATTTAGGTTAGAGTTGTTACCGCAAAAATAATTATCAACAAATCACAAACCACCAAAAGAACAATAAAAATCACATAGTATAATCTACTTTAGAACTAAGACGAACACTCGATCCACTATAGGTTAATGAAGATGATAGAATTTAGAAGTCAATTAAAGTACGTGAATGAGTTCACTCTTGGTCTACCTAGAAGTCACTTCCAAGGCACATAAAATACTTTTATCCTCCACCTCTTTAACAATTTTTGTGCACCATTAAAGATAACATCATTGCGAGCTCTCCAAATGGTTCATACTACAACATGCCATATCATAACAAAATCACCCATACACTTGGACCTATCACCTAAAGAAAGGAAGGACTAAAAAAGAAGCATATGTACACTAGGAGGAACCACATGCCAACCCAACCACTAGAAGATCTTATACCACACAGATAAAGCTACCTCACAAGCGACAACAAAATGAGAGCGTACTTAACCAAGTCCATACAGAAAGGACAAGAAATCCATCTAGGATCACCAATCACTCCCATTTTAGTCAGATTTACTCTAGAATGGATCTTGAAAAAATTGACAAGAGAAGAGCACCACTTTAGGAGGAGCACATTTAATCCAGGCGAGGGAAATAATCATATTCTCAGTCGTAGAAAATGGCGAGAAGCTAGCAAAATGAACATGATAGGCACTGGCAATAGAGAAAAAAAATCCTCTCTAGAGTGCTTCTGAATCCACTTATCTCTATCCTAAGAGAGAATAACACCTTCGAGCAAAGAGGTAAGATTTTCAAACACAAATACTTCTCTAAGAAAAAATGTTCTCATCCATCTATGATCCCAAATAAGTTCCTCATTTCCACCAGCTAAATCTCTCCCACCAACCCTTATGATTGGATGGAGTTAGAAGAAATAAAAGAGAACTTAAATTTAAGGGGGATATGATCTAACCAAGGATTCTTCAAGAAGGAAGTTTGGAGATCCGACCCTACTTTCCTTAGGATACAATCAAAAAACTAATAAGAGAAATCGTCCTCTTTAAATCCAAGGAGAGACACGTTTTATACCAAGTAGAAGTTAAGCGGAACCCTAAATTCCTTTCCCCTCGAAAAGAGGAAATAACCTAAGAATCATACCTAGCTACAAGAATATTAATCCACATGCCTGAAGCACATGTAAGCAGTCATTATCCCCACTTAGCCAAAAGAGATAGATTTACTAGCTGAAGATACCTAACTCTTAGCCCTTATTCTTTCTTAGGCTTACATAAATTATCCCATTTAATTCAAGAGATCTTAGGTTCCTCCTTCACCTTTTCTATAAAAAAAACCTTCTCTATAACCTAATGAGCTTCTTCCAAACCTTTATAGACATCTTAAAAATGGTCATGAAAATATGGGAATAACAATAAGCAAATAATCAAGAAGAACCACCCAACCTCTTAAAGAAATTGACCTAAATCCTCGAAGTCAACTCAAACCCTCTTAAGACTTCCTTAATACTATAAAGTTTTTCAAGAGTAAGATCCGCCATAAGTGTATCATCTGCATACTGAATATGATATACCACTAAATTAGTCTATCCCACTCTACACTTGAGTAAAAACTATTTTTCCTAACCCTCTCAGCTAAGCCACAAATATGAAAAGGAACGGGGATAGTGGATCTCTTACTTCAAGCCTATTTGGATGATAATCTTTTGGGTAAGATAACTATTAACCAACATCGCAAATTTAGCAACGAACACACAAACTCTCATCCAAGCCCTCCCCTTCTCATTAACCTGAATCTTATCAGCATATAATCCAGAAGTTTTCAACTAATTGAATCACACGCTTTCTCAAAATCAACTTTAAAAATAAGACATGCTTTCTTGGATCTCTTGAACAAGTTTATTACCTTATTGACAACCACCGATCCATTAAGCAACATCCTACCTCAAGAAAAGTTGATTGGTTAGGGGAAACAAGTTACTCTATCGCCAATCCAAGTCTAATGGACATCACTTTAGCCACCAACTTACACAGAGATTCCACCAATGAAATCAACATAAATTTACCTAAATGAGAAGGATATTTAACCTTGGGAATCATAGCCACAAAATAGGATGCAAAACCACGAGGTAGAGATGCAAAACAGTGAATCGATCAAACATGAATCCTAAATCATCTCTAAAGAGATTTCAAAACCTTTTCAGAAAGGAGAAATTGAACTCATCCAGACTTGCGATTTTGTTACCATCACACTGGGACACCGTACAATCTAACTCTAGAAGACTAAAAGAGGTTGTCAAAATAAGATTTTCATCTTCTGAAAAAGAGAAAAAGACAACAACATCAAGACAAGGTCTATCAATATTAAGTTCTCTAAAAATATAAGTGAAATATTTAACAACGTCTAGCCTAATTTCAGAGAGCCCTTTAATCCAACATTCTACAACCTTCAGAGCAATGATAGCATTTTGTCTACCTCTAATTTTTACAGAAACATGAAAATAGACTTAATTAGTGTCTCATTTACTAAATCACCTAGATCTTTGGAACAATTAAGAATCTTTAATCCCTAATAAGGATTACAGATTCACAACACTTCAAATCTAGTCTCAGTTTCCTAATATCTAACAAGGATCACCAATTCATAACACTTCAAATCTAGTCTCAATTTCCTAATATCGATCAAAGAATATATTTTATTCACCATCTCTTTTTAACTGTCAATCTTATTATCTTACCATTTAAAATATCAAACACCTATTTATTCAAAACTTTTAGAATCTGTAACATGACATGCATGTTAGATTTATCTAACTTTTTATGGGCTACAATCAATTGTTGTTTAGTTTGTGAAAAATGGGTTAATCGTGATTCTGGTGAGGTGCATATATAAGCCCCATTATTAGTTAAGATCTCTTTTATACCTAAAGGTTGGGTATCTGAAACCTGATTGGTATGAGTAAAAGTGTGGGTTTTAACCTTGGGCCCATAATGAGTAGGGATTAGGGTTATATATATTATATAGTTAGGTCTCCTCTGTAATCACAAGAATCATAAATATAACTGACGACACCACAACTTGTCCCATTGAGAGTTGTGAATGGTAGTGTGAGATACAGAGCAAGATCGGGTCAACCAATGAATATTTCTGCTTACATTTAGTATCAGAGCTTAATTATATGATTAAGACTCAATTATTTACCATTAATATATGATTATAATTTAACATGATTGTGAATTATGATTTGGTTGATTTAGTTGTTTTTTTAGGTTAAATTTTTTTTATTCTTTTCATTGTATCCAATTGTTTGCTTGGATTATAATTTCTACAGTGCAGTGCGGTTTTTTCAAAACCTTTCTAATTTCAAAATCCTTCTCTTGAATTTTTCTTTTTCTAGCTATTAAATTTCATAACCAATTGAATTATATATATATATATATATATATATATATATATATATATATATATATATATATATATATATATATATATATATATATATATATATAAACTGATTGAATCACATTGAATTGGTTTTATATATCAAATTAAATGTATCTGTATATAAATCTAACATAATCAATTACAATTACTTTTCTAGTATATTTTTGTTTTAGAGTATCTTTAGAGCAACTTTAGTGCAGAGTTGTTAAACTAAAATTTTGTATAACTTACTTTAGTAATAAAGAATTTACATTATAGTAAAGCTGACATGTCATCTAAGTAAACTAAAATTTAGTTTCCATTATGTATATAGTTAACGTTAACTATGTGAAATATATTATAATATTATTTATTTAATTAATAAAATATTCCAACAACATTAAAGTAATAACATGATATTTGAAAATAATTGGTCAAGTTTTGGCTTCTTATAGACAATCATCATTAAAGTAAAAACTACTCAAATTAACTATAAATTTTTTAAATCCTACAAAATACTTTGGGCCCACAAAAAATATCTTAGTTTTACCATTTATTTTACTACCATTAAAGATGCTTAGTGGGAATAAAGTAAATGGGTAAACTAAAATACTTTTTGTAAGTCCAAAGTGATTTGTAGGATTTAAAATATTTATAGTTGATTTGAGTTGTTTTTACTTTAACGATGGTTGCTTGTAAAAAACCAAAACTTGACTCCATATTTTATATTTTAATAATATAAAATAATAATAAAATAATAATTAGAGTCATTAAAATTTGATAGTGTGCGTTGGTTATAATAGTACAGAACCTGTACTAAAGATACTCTTATTATTCTTAATATATATATATATATATATATATATATATATATATATATATATATATATATATATATATATATATATATATATATATATATATATATATATATATATATATATATATATATATATATATATATATATATATATATATATATATATATATATATATATATATATATATATATATATATATATATATATATATATATATATATATATATATATATATATATATATATAGCAATTGAATGCTGGAAGTGCTATGAAAGTGGCTCTTTTGGTTTTCCACGTCAATTGTGCAATTTCCGTTTTTTTTGTTTAATTGATTTCGCATTTCCTTTAATATTGAGCATACAATATTACTAATTGAATATATAAGAAACTATATATTAAACTATCATTGTTAAATTTATATTGCCTTGAATATTTTATTAAATAAATATTAATTTATATAAATTTATGATACATTGTTTTATCAAATATTTTGGAATATTATAAAATATTTTTTATAATATCGAGATTGATACTGTTGAAGACAAAATTTGTTGGAAATGCTATATTGTTTAAATTCATGATGTTATGAATCTTGTTGTGAATTACGACAAAATTCAATATCAATTTGTGAGACAAAGAACAATAGCAACCAAAAAAAATCGAAGGTTTGTTTATCCGGTTCGATCAAACGATCTACTCTAGGGGAGAAAGCAGCTCTCCAATTTACTATACTCAGAAAGTTGTTACAAGAGATTACAGATGAATTACAAGAAAATAACATTCGCCTTCAGGTTCCCAAGAACAATCCTGAAGGCGTCTAAGAACAGCCATATTTTCTATCCAAGTGTTTCCCTACCTCTCCAACTCTCAATATATGAATCACATCCAAGGTTTTCTTTGTGCATAGCTGAAACCCTATGTTATACCTTTAAACCCTTGTTCTCCCTTGTTGTGATAAACTCTAAGATTGTCACACACCAAACATATAAGAGATACATATTTATAATAGCAAATATCCAACAGACAAAGCCCAAAATCACATGGATCCATGGACCGAATCGAAAAAAAAATCTGAAAATGCGAAAACACTTTTCACTGTACGGACGATACTATTCATCTGTACAAACGAAGCAACTCATCGCACGGACAACACTATTCACCGACCAATTTTTTTCCCGTCTGATTTTCGCGGTAAATGAAATCTCCAAAATATATTTTCTTTCTCTTCATCAACAAAGGTTTTAAGGCACATTTACAACAATCTCCACCTTGAATTTAAACCGTGTTGATACCAATTTAACAATCAACAACATTGTTGCTCTCTACCAAGTTGAAACTTTAATCAATAACTTTGATCAAATTCAAGCAAACCTTGAATCTTGATCTTGCAACTTGAATCCACTTGTTCCCAATTATCCTTTTCTGC
Source organism: Lathyrus sativus (assembly GCA_963859935.3). NCBI lineage: Eukaryota > Viridiplantae > Streptophyta > Magnoliopsida > Fabales > Fabaceae > Lathyrus > Lathyrus sativus. Next base: position 628,851,612 of record OZ012740.1, on the reverse strand, counting down.
CTAGGTAATTTAACAAGCCTACAAATATGATTTTTCAACCACCCTTGACTCCACATGTTTTCAAATGCCTCCCTGAAGGTTTTTCTTCTTTTATTTTGCAGTCCTTTAGCCACATTAAAAACATAATATCCAAGGCTAGCATAACCGTTCCTTTGAGATGCTATAATAATCCTCCTTACCTTATCATAAGTTAAATTATAACCGGAGATCTCTGTAACCATTCCCTCACTACTGCTAGCATCAATAGTAGAAAACTTCACCTCAAACTGAGTTTTCTCCGTTATAGCTTCTCCTAGGTTTCTCCCTTGATTTCCACTATTCTTCTTCTAAAGAAATTCTCTACCAACCAAGTAAGTTGTTTTAACCCCAACTCTTCCCCAAAAACTCAATAACAACTCAGCGGTAACATGCATTTTTATCCCTTGATTTCTGCAAAATCCATTGTACTCCTCTGAAACTTTCTCAAGGCATATAACGCCTTAAACTCAAATCCCATAGCTCTTCCTTGTCATGAAAGCCTCCACTAGTTAACGATGAATGAATAATAATATTTGAACATTCTAAAATATATAGACCATATATTTTAGACCCTTTAGCAATAATCAATTCATCACGCGAAATCTTCAACACTTTACGTTCAACTCTAGTACAATAGCCTAGATCATTAAACATACTTATAGATAACAAATTTCGCTTGAGTTGTGGAACATAAATCACATTGTGAATAAGAAGTTCATGATCATTAAACATTTTAAATCTGACCGTACCAATACCATGAACTTTGCATGCCTTATTATTACTAAGGCTAACTACTCCACCTTGCACTATCTTCAAAATTTCAAAGTATTCTATTCTTAGACACATGTGATAAGAGTAATATGAGTCAACGATCCAACTATCTTCAGTTTCCAAACTCGATACTACTAATGCTTCGACGTCCTTATAACTTTCCTCATCCAATGCAACTACAACTTGAACAAAAATTTCATTGACCTTTCTTTTAGGACAATCCCTTTTAATGTGACCGATTTTCCGACAATTAAAACATTTTACCTTTGACTTGTCAGACCTCTTTGATTTGGACATCCCTTTATGCTCACCTTTTCCTCTTGACACATTTAAGCCTTCACCACTATCTTTAATCTTCAAATCTTTTGACTTTGAAAACTCTTTGGATTTCACTGCTATCTGGACTTCATCCAAAGTAATAGTACCTTCCTTACCATAAAGATGAGTATCCTTAAAGTGCTCAAAGGATCTAGGTAATGAACTCAACAGGAGCAAAACCTTATCCTCATCATCAATCTTCACTTCAATATTCTCAAGATCATCGATAATCTTGTGAAATTCTACGAGCTGTTCAAATATGAATTTGCTCTCCATTATTTCGAATGAATATAGTTTTTGTTTCATATACAACCTGTGAGCCAAAGACTTTGTCATATACAATGATTCAAGTTTTGCCCACATAGCAACCACAATTTGCTCCCTGGCGACTTCTCTTAGAACTTTATCCCCGAGGTCCAAGATAATTGCACTCCTGGCCTTATCCACCATCTCGGTCTTTTGTACCTGTGTAAGCCCTGCAGGCATCAATGCTTGACTCTTCAAAGCATCAATACACTTCTCTTGAATTAAAATTGCTTGCATCTTAATTTCCTACAACCCGAAGTCATTGTTACCGGAAAATTTCTCGATCAGCCATCTATTAACCATGATGCTCACTTGTCAACAATATCTCTTTGATCCATGCTCACCGCACCACTTGTTGTGAATTACGACAAAATTCAATATAAATTTATAAGGCAAAGAACAATAGCAACTAAAATAAATGGTCTTCAGCAATAATAATCCATACACAAATAATATAACAGAATAAGGCATGAAAAAACTGAAGGTTTGTTTACCCAGTTCGATCAAATGATCTACTTTGGGGGAGAGAGCAGCTCTCTAATTCACTATACTTAGAAAGTTGTTACAAGAGATTACAGATGAGTTACAAGAAAATAGTCTTCACCTTCAGGTTCCCAAGAACAACCCTGAAGGCACCCAAGAACAACCCTATTTTCTACCTAAGTGTTTCCCTACCTCTCAAGCTCTCAATATATGAATCACTCAAACCCAAGGTGTAATCCAAGGTTTTCTTTGTGCATAGCTAAAACCCTATGCTATACCTTTAAATCCTTGCTCTCCCTTGTTATGATAAACTCTAAGATTGTTACACACTAAACATATAAGAGATACATATTTATAATAGCAAATATCCAACAGACAAAGCCCAAAATCACATGGATCCATGGATCGAATCGGAAAAAGGCCCGAAAATACTATTCACCGTAAGGATAACACTATTTATCATACGGACAACACTATTCATCTGTATAGACAATACTATTCATCGTACGGACGACACTATTCACCACCAGATTTTTTTTGTCCGATTTTTGCGGTAAATGCAATCTCCAAAATATGTTTTCTTTATCTTCATCAACAAAGTTTTTAAGGCACATTTACAACATATGACTTATTTTGGCAAGAGAATTTTAATTCCTTTGCAAGAAATTCTATAAATAATTGTGTTTGATTACCACTAAAGTGAGATCACTCATTTTAATTTATAAAAGTCTCTTTGTAATTTAAGGAATGTTTTTGAGTCATTACTATGTTTGTCTTCCCAAAGGTGGATAATTGTATGTAGAGAGGTTGATTAAAGATATAGTTATTGGAGATGCTTGAGTCCAAGAGATTTATTTACCCAATGGAGATAAATTTTTAAACTCAATGTATGCTCACTAAGTAGTTTATTCTTGACATTTGTGGATGAAGTTGTTGGAGGTGTTTTGGTTTGGAGAATTTATATACCTAAAGAAGATAGATTTTCGAACCCAACTTATACTCATTGAGCAATTCATCTGAGATTCTGACCTTGGTTGTAACCAGAGTTTTGCGCATTCCACCCAAAGGGGATTGTGCGATAATGTTGGCCTCTTCGTGATAGCTTTTGTTTATTAAAGCTATGTCTTGCCTTTATTAATTGTTCTAATGCATTCATATTCTATCTCAACAATGACCATTTTTATGAGCAATTGTTTTGCTTCTATTGAGATCTTGAATGGATCTAATTTTAATAAATGGAAGAAAAACTTAGAATTTTCATTAGGGATTGTTGAACTTAACATGGCACTGTGTGAAACTAAACATGTGATCAATTATCAGAGTACACTTAAGGAGAAAGAAAAATTAGCTAAGTGGGAGAGGAGTGACCGACTTAGCTTGTGTGCTATGAAGAGAATCATTTCTGAATGTTTGATAAATGGAATGCCTGAGAAAGAGAACGGTAAATAAAATCTTACTGCTATTGCCAAGCGTGCAACTGAAGAAGAGAAAACCTAGAAGGAAAGAAGTGATTTAGACTTCCTAACTTTTCATGCTAAACCCCTATTTTGGTGAGAGTTCTTGGAAAAATAAGAAAAACACTCATAGTGCTTCTCATAAATATCTTGAATTTAGGAAACTAGGTAATGGTCAACACCATAGTATAGGAAGTCCTAAGCATGTTGTATTTAAGAAATTATTTTGGTACTTTTGGTGTAAGGAAAAGGGTATAAGAAAACAGATTGTCATACTTTTAAAGCTTGGTCAGACAACAAGAATTAATCTGGAGGCAATCATTTAGCTTTTGGCTTGGTAGTGGTTCTACAACCCATATTGTTGTGTCCTTACATGGGTTCAGAAACCAGCGGAGACCAAACTTGAGGGAAAGCAAACTTAGGGTAGGAAATGATCTTGAAGTCATTGTGGAGCTAGTGGGAGATGTTAGCTTAGTTTTAGGAATTGGTTTTGAACTTGCTTTGAAAGATATATTTTATGTACCTTCTTTTAGGAGGAATTTGATTTCAGTATCTTGTTTGGATAAGTTTGAATTTCAATTTACCTTTTATGACGGAAAAATAAATTTGATGTTGAATTCTCAAGTTGTTGGTAATGATATCTTGTTGGATGGTTTATATAAGTTATCTTTGGATTGTGATATGATTTCCTCACTCTTAAATGTTGAAAGCTCCAGTGCTAAAAGGTCTAAAATTAGAGAAAAATCCTATTTGTTGTGGCACAAGCATTTAAGACATATCTCTAAAGAAAGATTTGAAAGGTTAATTAGAGATGATATTTTACCTTTCTTAGATTTCAATGATTTAAGGGCTTATGTGGATTGCATTAGAGAAAAATTTACTAAAACCAATAAGAAAGGTTCCACTAGAAGTTCAGACATTTTAGAAATTATTCATACAGACATCAGCGGACCCATTTCTCCCATTATTTGTGGTAATAAATCTTTTATCACTTTTATTGATGATTTTTCCTGGTATGGCTATCTCTACTTGATTAAGGAAAAATCAGAAGCACTTGAAAAATTTAAAATCTTTAAAACAGAGGTTGAAAAGCGACTAGGAAAAGTGATCAAGGTGGTACGTTCTTACCGTGGTGGAAAGTATTATGGTATATATGATTCTACTGGGAAACACATGGGGTCTTTTGCAAAATACTTGCAAGATTGTGGAATTGTTCCATAATACACCATGCCTGGTAATCCTGAACAAAATGGTGTAGCCGAAAGGCGAAACCGCACCCTTAAAGATATGATGAGAAGCATGATGAGTTGGAGTAATTTACCAGAATTTTTATGGGGTGACGCTTTGAAAATAACCCTTTTACATACTTAATAGAGTTCCTAGTAAATGAGTTCCTAAAACACCTTTTAAGCTTTGGACATGTAAAAAACCCAATTTGAACTATCTTCGTGTCTGGGGTTGTCCTGTAGAGGTTAAAGTATAATCCTTTTGAGACAAAGCTTGACCCAAAAATAAGTCGTTATTTTTTTATTGGATATCCTGATCGATCTAAAGGATACAAATTCTTTTGTCGCGGTAGAGGTAATAAAATTGTGGAGTCCATGCATGCAAAATTCCTTGAGCTTGATGTTGCTGAGCTTGTCACTTCATCTGATAATATTGATTATGTTATGCCTGATGTTGTTACTTTGTCACTGCCTAATTTTGATAATGCTAGATCATCCACTGCTCATGGAGGTTTTGCTCCAAATGAGAATGTGGCTGAACATCCAGTTGAAGATGTGGTTGAACCACTTGTTGAAAATGTAGTGGATTCTTCTATTATAACTGAGGTTGCACAACCTGATGAACAAGTTAAGCAAATTCATGTTAGAAGGTCAGTAGACAAAAGCGACCTACTATCCCTGATGATTTTGTAGTTTATCTTAGTGATGATACTTATGATGTTGGTATCGATATTGATCCTAAAAATTATCTAGAAGCTATTACTTGTTCTCAATCTAGCATGTGGACAGATGCAATGTATGATGAAATGAAATTCATGGTAAATAATGATCTTTGGGAACTAGTAGAGTTACCAAAAAACTGTAGAGCGATTGTATGCAAGTGGATATTCAAAACAAAGAATGACTCGAAAGGTAAAATTGAGAGGTTTAAGGGGAGACTTGTGGCTAAAAGTTTCACATAAAAGGAGGGGATTGACTTTAATGAAACTCTTTTTCCTGTTTCCACTGAAGACTCTTTTAGAATCATTATGGCCCTTGTAGCACATTTTGACTTGGAATTGCATTAGATGGATGTTAAGACTGCTTTTCTGAATAGTGATCTTAATGAGGAGGTGTACATGCAGCGGCCTGAGGGTTTTGTGAAAAATGGTGATGAGCATTTGGTTTGTAAATTATGAAAATCTATTTGTAGTTTGAAACAAGCTTATAGACAATGGTACTTGAAATTTGATGAGGTGGTAATTTCGTTGGGTTTGAAGAAAATAAAGTTGATTAGTGCATCTATCTTAAGGTCAGTGGGAGCAAATTTATCTTTCTTGTATTATATGTTGATGACATTTTACTTCCGAGTAATGATTTTGGTCTAATTCATGAAACCAAACTTATACTAACCAAATTCTTTGATACGAAGGATCATGGTGAAACATCCTTTTATGTTAGAAATTGAAATTACTTATTTCACTACAATGCTATCTTACCTTTTAATTATTATCGTACTAATATGACTTATTCCTGAAGAAAAAAAAGTCGTATTAAATTTGTGAAATCACGTACTACTAGTGTGCTATTTCTTTAATAGTAGTACATGGTGGAAATGAACTGGCATGGCATGCAATGTAAACGATGTCAATGCTGATTTTTAATTATCTTGCTGGTAGATATAAGCCACCAAAAACACGGTTTTAACCATATTCAGCTTATTTATATAAGCACACACTACTTCATTTCCTTTGACTTAAGATAAAATACCTACTATATTAAGAAAATTTCAAGTTCAATTGATTACAACACAATCAATTTATCATTATGTTTCTTGAACAAAGTTTTGGATCACAAAAAGGGTTAACATTTGAGTTTAGATTCTAAGTACATGTCTTTGTTAATAATGACATGCTTCCCTAAAGTGATAATTGATTAATTTAGAAGTAATGTACGTCTTTAATAGTGATGAATCTGATAATGTTCGACACAAAATATGATCAGGTCGGGTCAACAAATGTTATGCTGTGTATGAAAGCAAACGTACGTAGTTGAAAGATTAATTAGAACTAACAATGATCATTACACCAATTAACATATGTCTCTGTTGTTCATGTAGCTTTCTACTTTCATTTCATAAAATATGTGTTAATTTTACTTTCTTTTTTTTCCTTCACCTATCCGATTCATTAGACCGACTAATCCAATTCAAAAGTTAGCTCTAGTATTAAATAATTTCAATCTCTTCCCGACTACAACTGCGGGGATCAAACCGTTATCTTTCTCAATAAATTCAGCGTCAATCACCACTAGACAAACTAATGATTGTTAGGAATAAATTTTATTTTTGTTAATAAAAAAATTTCGAAATAAATAACTGTATGTATACCTTTGAAATAATATTATTTTTCTTTTAAATCCACCATTTTAATTAATTTTTCATCTTCTTTTCTTTATACTTATTTATTTTAAAAGTTCAACATTTATTTTATAATTAAGTTAAAATAAATTGATATTTTAAAAAATAAAAATAGAAAATATTTACATAAATCATATTATACCTACGTTTGCATGGAAGGAATTGGCTGAAGAAAACAAAATCATGGAAACCAAGGGAAAGTTTAACTACATAGTCTATTTAAGCATGCTTGAAATTTAAAAGGAGAAACTTCTTTAATTTATTGTGAAATGAAAACTTGTATATTTTTATCCCACTTGTGATAAAAAAACTTAATTGTCATAAGTTATTAAATTAAGGATAGAGATTAGAGAACCGATCAAAGTCATACAACGAGACACCAAAGGAAGATTCCACCTCTTCAAATTTTTTTAGTAATCTATTAAGACAAAACGAAAACAAATACTAAAATATAGGTTAAATATCATAAATCAATATTTAGTTAGGGATTGATATCTCTAGTCTCTTGAGGGAGAACATTTTCTTTGTCAATAACTTTGGTCATATACGTGGTGGATGACTCATCTCTTTAATGTAGAAGATATAGTTGGTTCACCTTAACCATTTTCTTGGGCATAACAAAGGGTAGAGGTGAGAATCTTGATCCTTGAATTCGAAGCAAACTTAACCATCTTTCTACCAACAAAAACTAAACCTTGGTGAACGGTTAAGATTTCAGGAACCCCAAACCTACAAATGACGTGACTCTGAATAAATTTGATCACAACTTTTTGATCAACATTCAGGCACATATTCGAACCATTTGATAAAATAATCTATGCCTACCAAAATGTATTTATGACCTTTGGATGATGTAGGTTGAATTTCACTGATCAAATCTAATGCCCATCCTCTAAATGGACAAGGCTTAACAATTGAATGTAATTCACTTGTAGGAACATGTTGAATAAATGTATGTTTTTGAAGATCATGGCACCCTTTGACAAATTCTATGTAATCTTTCAACATAGTTGACTAATACACACTTTATCGAAACAAAAGTCATTTCATCTCATGACCTTCTTGATGGGTGCCACAAGATCCACTATGGACATTGAAAATTGCCAAATATGTTTCACTTTCACTAAGGCATTTAAGTATAACTCTTCCAAGAGTCTTTTTAAACAACTCATTACTAATAATAACATAACTTAATGTCTTGTACTTGATCTTTCGATCTGTTGTTCATGTTGGATTTTTCAAAATTCTATAATTAATTTTCGCCAGTCATTATGCGACAGATTGTCAATGGCAAAATTTTCAAAAAAATTCAAAACTATAATTTTGCAAATCTTCCAACCCTTCTACCCCTACCAGTTTTGACTTTGACAATTATAAGGGGAGAATATTGGTTAATTTTTTTTCTTTGACTTCGATTAATTCTTCCAACTTTTCCTTGGAGACTTATAACTTGAAGCAATTTGTTCTAAGTCGTTAACCTCTTGATTTTCTAGTTAAGGCACGTGTTTAATGTCGATTGAATCAAATCTTTTTAACAATGAATTGGCTACAACGAAGTACATCAATAAATTTTCTTTGGTGCATTTATATTCTTTTGTCAATTGCTTCACAACCAATTCTAAGTTGCATTTAATTTCGACTCCTTTTGCTCCTCAAGCCTAAAAAGATCCCAAGGCCTGCAATTAAGGCTTCATATTCAGCCTCTTTATTAGAGTAAAAACCTTAGATTTTGAATTTCAACTTGGTTGGAATCCATTTGGGGGAAATAATCATATTCCAATACTAATTATATTCTTGTGTCTGGAGTCGTCGAAGTATAAACTCTAGGGTTTTAACTCAACATAACTTTGTGTCACTTTGACTATCGCATGAATCCACAATGAAGTCAACCACAATTTGGCCTTTCATGACCTTTAAAGGCACATAAGTTAGAGAATATTTAGTTAAAGCCAAAGCCCATTTCCAATTCAACTATGTAAAATAGGTTTTGGCAGCATATGTTTAATAATGTCGAAATGAGAATAGACGAAAACATCTTTTGGCTTTATATAATTGTCGCAGTGAGAATCAGATATCAAGCTATTGTATTAGCTTGAATCACAAATCATAAAATATCACCACCGAACTTTTATTTTATCCAAGGGAAGGGAGAAAATATCAAACAAAAACCCTAAGTAAAATGCTAAGAAAAAAGCAAGACCTAAAGCTAAGCAAAAGTGAGATCAAAGGCACGTGGGTTGGTTATACTAAGGGAAGGTACTAGCACCCTAAGCATCTGTAGTACTCTATCGGAACCTCTTGAAATATATGTGTTATTGCTACAATTTTTTGCTAAAGGTAAAAGATGGGTAAGAAAGAGAAAAAGTAAAAAAAGAAAAGGTTAGAAAAATAAAAAGGTAGTTCGCTAGGATCTCACAATCCTATGCCTACGTATCCTTAATAGAAAGTCAGAGCAATCGTAGTTCGGAACTACGATAAAAAGGGTGTAAAAGGAGAAATGAGGGAAAAAAAGAAAAGAGTGATCGCCAAGGATCAGGGCCCTGTGCCTATGTATTCTCAAAAGGAACTTTGAGAAATCAAAGCGTTCGTAGTTCGTGGAACCACAGGTTGCCAGGTTCTAAGAACCAAGAACAACAAAGACAAGTAAAGAATAAACAAGGGACTCGTACAATGACAATAAGTCAACACACAGTCCTTTCCATCAGATTAGGTCACAGGGATCAAAAGAAAAGCAACAGATACATGGAAAATCATCATGTAAATGGCAAGTAAGAATACACAGACATAGTACACGGAAAAGTTTCATGTATGGTCAGACATATAAGATAACACATAATACGCATGGAAAAACGTCATGATAATCAGACAATGAAAAGTCAACAGAAATACACGAAAAAACATCATGTAATCAACAGGAAAAGATATGTGACAAAGCATCGCGTATAAAATCCACAAACAATCACGACAAAGCATCGTGTAAATTAAACAACACATGCCCAGAACATGGAAATAAATCAGTCATAAATAGAATCAGGCAACAAACAGAATTATTAATCAATTTAAATTTAAATATTTAACAAGATTAACTAATAATTTAATTAATCAAATTAAATACAAATATTTAAATTAATTAATAATTACAACATATATTTTTGCATTTTTAATATACTAAAACAACTTTTTATATTTACAAATATTTAACAAATGACTAGTAAAAATAATTAAAATCTTTTTGGTCTTCTATTTCTTTTTAAATATTATATAAAGATAAAAAGTAATTAAAACAAAATTTTTCTTACATTTTAACGTATTACACAAATAGCTAATAAAAATAAATAATAAGAAATTGATTAAGAATAGAATGATTAAAACACAAAATTTAAAAAAAACTATTTAAAACACATCTCTAATTAGCAACCAATCAAAATAAAGTATTAAAAATACATGATAAGATATAATAAACAAAAAAAAAGTTGGAATAAAAAATATAGGGAAGACAATGTTACTACATGTAATATGAACATGATATAATTAAAACAAACATCACCACATAAAAGAATGTCAATATAATAGAACCTATGAACATGATATGATTAAAATAAACACCGCCACATAGAAACATCATTATAATAAAATCTGAACATGATATAGTAACAAATAAGAAATTACAAAATACACATATAAAATCCACAAAAAGTATATATAAAACTCACGCAAACCAAAAGCATGAAATTTTTTAGAATAAAGACTTTATATATACATGTATAGAACTATGATATTTCTAAACTAAAAACTATATGTTCTTTCTCAAACTTGTTACTTCATGTCTCTCTATCACTCATTTATGAACAACAATTATTCAAACTTATTTCATAATAATAATAATAATAATAATAATAATAATAATAATAATAATAATAATAATAATAATAATAATAATAATAATAATAATAATAATAATAATAATAATAATAATAATAATAGTAACAAAATACTAGTAATAATAATATTAGTAATAATAACAAATAGCAAAATAAACTATAAAAAGAAGTATAAAAAAAAAACTTGTTTGAAGAGAAGATGAAAGATGATTTTGTGAGCAAGAGGTTGAAGATGGGGGAGTATTATAATAGTGAGTTTTTTTTAGTTTATGTGGAAGTGTGAGGGTGATAGATAAGGTTATGGTGTGGTTGCTTCCTTTATATCATTCTATGAAAGGTTGGAAAAGAAAAAAGAGTGTAGTAAGTGCATGCTTTTGTGAGAGTAAAATAAGGGAGAGAGTACAAAAAAGTAGCATAAAAAGTGTAAAAGGTGTATGAGAACTCACAATTACTTTTATGAGACTTATTTGACAAGTTTATAAAAAATAAAAAAATTATGAGACTTATTTGACAAGTTTCTAAAAATTAAATAAAATTTATGATACTTATTTGACAAGTTTCTAAAAATTAAATAAAATTTATGAGACTTATTTGATAAGTTTTTAAAAAATAAATAAATTTAAAATTAAAATTTAAAAAATTAAGTATAAAATAAGAAAAGGTATTATCTAAAAAAATAAATAAAACTGATCAATTAATTAAAAAAAATATTAATTAAAAGTAGAAATAAAAACGGTAAAAAACGAATAATTGGACAGATATCAAAGTGCTCAGAAAAATAAAATTAATACACCAAAATGATCGACATAAAATATACAATTCAGAAAAATACAGCGTTTGGTCAAATTTTGAAATAAAATTTACCCGCTAAAATGGCTTAAACTGTCCAAAAATGCGACCGAAAAGTGGTCGAAAAATTTAAATGAGCACGCCAGGTTAAACTATATGAAACATAGATTAATATCACTGATGTTTGCAGACTTTATTTTAAAATTTTCCATCCACTGATTTTACGCACAGTTGACTTTTAGTTTGACCGACTTGACTGCAATTCCAAAAGGTTTATTTCAGCTGATAAATTGTGTATTATGAAATATGTAAGAGATGATAAACTATACAAATGATGCAAAAGAAGTGGGATCTTAGAGTAAAAAATTAGGGTGTGACAATAATATTTCGATTTTGTACAATAGAAGTATAAACATATACACAATTTTTCTATTGGTCTATATCTAGTATTCACATAATTTAAAACTCGAATAAGGTAATAAATGACCATTTCGATGCCATCATCGTCCTATTGAATAACATACTGCCTATTGTCGAACTAGATGTAGAAATATACAACTTCATAGGTTTATTCCTCTCAGGAGGTAACAATATAAAAGGATTCAATAGGCACATCTTGATATTTTGAAATGATTTTTGATGATCTAGTTCCCATCTAAATCCTTATTATTTCTTTAATCGTAGCAAAGGTGAAAAAACTTTTGTCTTGCCACTTAGATTCAAAATGAACCTCCTTAAAAAATTTATTTTTCCAAGTAAATATTGGAGTTGCCTTTTATGCCTTTATTGTGAACTACTGATGCGTCTGCAAGTGCACGGAAATATCGAAGTAATATAAAAGATTGTCGAACCCACAGAGACCAATGTCAATCTACCGTTATCTATCGCTACGGCGTAAAGCTAAGGCTAATGGAATTTGGAAAGTTAAATGCGGATGAAATTAAATGCACAAGAAATAAAGATTTTTGGTTTAAAGAAATGCGGTAAAGGAATATCGGTATGTAATGCTTTAGCTATCGGGAATTCGGCAGGTTACCGGTGCCTTTTTGTCTATTGCAAACACTTTTCAGGAGAACTTACTCGTTTAAAGACCTTCGCCTCACGATGGTTATTGACTCGGGTCATAATTCTAAGGGCCGAATGTACGCTTTCGCTGTCCCATTCGGGGTTAAAACTACTTTTTGTAAACAAATAGATTCTAATTTCTTTTAAAGCGCTTTCGCTGTGTCTAAAATCAATGCCTAGTTTTTACTATCTGGTTCTAGCCTCAGCTGTCGCTTGTTGGTTCGTACCTTAATATGGTTTCCCACTGTCGTGGCAAAACCATCGTAAATAGCTTCTCACTGTCGTGACAAAGGTTTATTTAGAATTTAGATTAAAAACTACGGCCAGAAAGGTTGTTTGTAAAAAGGGAAGGTGCCAGTTACTATCGAATCATGTCCTACTAATTCGGTTACATACCGATAAAACTAATTTAGCTAGACATGATAATTAATGCAAACATAAATAAACAATGGCAGCAGAATAATATAACATGCATACTGACAGAAATAAAATAATAATTCAATTAATAAAAACCTGTAAATCGTACTGATCTCGAATCCTTGAGTAGTCCTCCACAATGTCGGCAGGATTCTACTTTGGCGGGAATTAAAAGGTACAGGAACAAATAAAGCGATACAAATGAAAAAGGAAAAGAAATGGAAAATAATGCAGGAAAGTAAAATTGGCTTCAATGGGAATTTTGGCAGTACTTCGATACATCGAAGGTTCCCCCCTTAAAATTGTGAATCTAAGGCCTATTTATAGGAGATAATTCACTCTTCAACTTCCAGAGATCATGGGTGAGTTATAGAGGGAGTGAGAGTAACTTCCAGTTAGTGGGCAGTGAGTGGAGAAAGTGTAGGAAGAAATTAAGTTGAGATTGATCGTGGCTTCTTCTGATTTGAACGTACTGATATTTTGCCTGTGTGACGATCGTCATGAAATGTGACGGTCGTCACACGCATGACGGTCGTAATGGACCTGTGACGACCGTCATATCAACAGAATCCGTATCTGCTGTTTTTCATCTGTTTTTCATCTCTTTTCCTTCCATTTCTTCTCCTTTTCTTTCTTTAGTCTAAATTCTCCCCAATCTGCTAAACGAAGTAAATTAATCATATAATAGAACATAAATCAAGATATATTAATAATATTCACAAATAAATGCATGTAAATCAAGGCAAATAAACGATATGATTTCGCGTTATCAAACACCCCCACACTTAAACCATTGCTTGTCCTCAAGCAACCAACCAACACGGTAAAAAGAAATAAGCATAATTCGAAACAAAAACATGATGAGACTCTAATCATACGTGGCTGCTAGGCTAATGTTAGATCGATAGGTACTAAATATCAATACCAGGGATACCGTAACGACACAATTTCAAAAACTCCCTACTTATGCAAACCAATCGGAATTATGCCATTATAACTCAACCTATATCTCATGCTCTCTTTCACCCCGTTTCATTATAGTGCAATCACATTAAGCCCGTTATCCATACACATTCATGGCAAGTAAACCTGTTAGTGACTATGATCTCAATGCTATTTCATTTTTTTCTCTGCAAATATGCTTAAGCATCAATTGAACTTAACGAGTTTGTACCGTTAGGCTAAGTGCTCGGGTGAGGAGCACCTAACTTAGAAGGAACATGTCTTTTTCTTCATAATTTATTTTCTTTCTTAATTTCTCATTTTACGCTAGAGATCATACACTTATTTGCATCAGTTTCTTACTTAGTGTGTTTAGGATGGTGCTGACTGCTTAAATAAACTACTTAGGGATTACTACAAGAACCTGGAGCTTTAAGGTTTCAGCATAATAGGTACTCAAATTGATTTTGCATATTAGGGTGTTAAGGGTGTCAGGGCGGTATCAATTTTATCAAAACTTTCCCACGTTTTTCTAACATAGCCTGGACAGCCTATATACTTTCAGAGAACCATGACATGAATCGAAGCAAAAATTTGTTGGAGGTTAGAATTTTGAAATTTTGAAATTTTTGGGGAAATTGAATAACAAGTGAAAACCACGCATAAAGACTCGACAGCACATGCAAAGACTTTGACATAATGTTAAAAATAGATAAAAATTCCTAGAAGCATGAAATAAAATGTAAAACAATAGAGTTCCTCCCCCACACTTAAACCAAACATTTTCCTCAATGTTTTAGTAAAAGGTGGAAAAGGAAAGATAGAACTTGTATGAATGCTACTGCTCTTGCTATCCTTGTCTTTGTTGATCACTTCTACTTCGGCGGCGGGCATTTTGAGATACCTTTGTTTGTGTAATTCTCGAACTAGCTCATCATGTTGCTCGCGTCAAGAGGAAGTACTCATCATCAGTGTTTCCACCAGCAGCGACACTCGTAGGAATGTCCGTGGGCATAGTTCATCTTCTCAGATCGTCATCTAGAGAGTTTTCGCTTAGATATAGCTAAAGAGTAACAAGCGATACATTTCTTGATTTTCTGCAAATTTAAACAAACAAATTAAAATAAAGACCTTGTGGGTTGTCTCCCACACAGCGCTTTATTTAACGTTGATAGCTCGATGGCTAAGGAGTGCAAGTACTCATGGTGGTTCTTTCGAGAATGGTTCCTCGATCGAACTTTGAATAGTCTTCGGTTTCCATGGCCACTTATCAAGCCATCGCTCATATCCCTCACCTTTTCGTTTCTTTCTTCTGTAGAGTGGTTCCTTGTTTTGAATGCGTGGTGGTGGTTCTGGATCTATCATGCGTATCAACTTTTCAAATTTGGGCTTAGTTATTTCATCCACCACCTCAAAAATTAATCTTACCCTTTTAACAGTAATGATGACCCTAGTTTCACGGTCCTCGAATTTTCTTTTCCTATGAGGGACCTTAGACAAAGGTGCATTGGTGTGGGTATTTTCCATTACCTCTACATATGTTTTGGATTTGGAGTTTACCTTAGCTTCCACAACCAATTGTGAGAAAGAATTAGGTGGGGTATAGGGAGAAGGAGTAACAATGGGTGCTTCTTTCTCTATCTCTTCGACAACCTCCCTTTCGGGTGGTGTCGGTGGATTTTTCTCAATAATTATGATCGTCTCACCAAAACTCTCCTCAGACTCATCATCACTCTCCCTAGGATCTTCTATTTGTTCTTCATTACTAGTGGTTACAACATTCACATGGCTCTCAAGGAAGGGTCCTAGAGATGTTTGTGTAAGCAAAGAGGTTTGAGTCTCCAAAGCCTTGCTGTGAGTCGCGAGGGAATCGACTATAATGCTCATCTGCTTAAGGTCTTCATCAATTTGGAGATGTTGATTTCTAAAATCTTCATTTTGGAGAGTTTGTGTCTCCACAAAGCGCTCCATCATAGATTCTATCCTAGAGTGAGTAAACGTCTGTTCGAATTCTTCTAGTAATAGTTCAAGGTTGGATGTATCAAAATCTTGCGTTTCCTCAAAACATTTGGAGTCGTCATCGTAGAGGGAATTTGGGTGAGAATGCGTCGTATTGAAATCTTCTAATAATATTTCGAGGTCGGATTTAAGCGGAATTTGTGGTTCCTCGAAATATTGGGGGTGGTAGTTATAATATGGAGGGTGGTAATTATAAGGGAAATATGGGTTATACATAATGATTTAGATAAGAGTGCCTTAGTCTATACTATGCAACAATGAAATCAAAATATTGACTGTTGGTCCCCGGCAACGGCGCCAAAAACTTGATGCGTCCGCAAGTGCACGGAAATATCGAAGTAATATAAAAGATTGTCGAACCCACAGAGACCAATGTCAATCTACCGTTATATATCGCTACGGCGTAAAGCTAAGGCTAATGGAATTTGGAAAGTTAAATGCGGATGAAATTAAATGCACAAGAAATAAAGATTTTTGGTTTAAAGAAATGCGGTAAAGGAATATCGGTATGTAATGCTTTAGCTATCGGGAATTCGGCAGGTTACCGGTGCCTTTTTGTCTATTGCAAACACTTTTTAGGAGAACTTACTCGTTTAAAGACCTTCGCCTCACGATGGTTGTTGACTCGGGTCATAATTCTAAGGGCCGAATGTACGCTTTCGCTGTCCCATTCGGGGTTAAAACTACTTTTTGTAAACAAATAGATTCTAATTTATTTTAAAGCGCTTTCGCTGTGTCTAAAATCAATGCCTAGTTTTTACTATCTGGTTCTAGCCTCAGCTGTCGCTTGTTGGTTCGTACCTTAATATGGTTTCCCACTGTCGTGGCAAAACCACCGTAAATAGCTTCTCACTGTCGTGACAAAGGTTTATTTAGAATTTAGATTAAAAACTACGGCCAGAAAGGTTGTTTGTAAAAAGGGAAGGTGCCAGTTACTAGCGAATCCTGTCCTACTAATTCGGTTACATACCGATAAAACTAATTTAGCTAGATAAGATAATTAATGCAAACATAAATAAACAATGGCAGCAGAATAATATAACATGCATAATGACAGAAATAAAATAATAATTCAATTAATAAAAACCTATAAATCGTACTGATCTCGAATCCTTGAGTAGTCCTCCACAATGTCGGCATGATTCTACTTTGGCGAGAATTAAAAGGTACAGGAACAAATAAAGTGATACAAATGAAAAAGGAAAAGAAATGGAAAATAATGCAGGAAAGTAAAATTGGCTTCAATGGGAATTTTGGCAGTACTTCGATACATCTGATAACACGAAATCGTATATATATATTGATGCATAATTCAACTGAAGTTTAACTATTTTCGATCCGATTTCGGGTTATTTCCGTGTTATTTGTCTGATATTTTGCAGGTATTTGATAATCACGTCTAAACAAAGCAATATGAAGAAAAGAAGCAATCAAAGATGAAATATGGAAGAAAACCGGATGAAAACAACATGAAAAACGCAAAATGCAGATTCTGCTGCTGTGACGACCGTCACAGCCCCATGACGACCGTCACACGGGTGACGACCGTCACACACCGTGACGACCGTCATGCAGGCAAAAATGCCCCACTTCAAATGCACGTGAAAGAAGCAGTTCCAAGTCCCAAATAGTGGACCACTACTCCCTGATAATTCTGCCTCAAAGTCCACCTTCTTCAAGTTATAACCGTTAGAATTCCATTTCTATAAAAAGGGAAGAAGGGGAACTCAGAAGGAGGGCCGCATTCAGGCAACGAAGTGCTGCCAATTTATCTTCAGAGCAACCTTTCCAGTTTTTAATATTCTTATTTGTTTCGCTTTTCTTTTTCTGCATTCCTTTGATTCTTCTGTAATTCTTATTTCCGTTGTACGATCAATTGGCACAAAGACCAGAATCCTGCCAACATTTGTGGAGGATCTGCCCAAAGGTCAATTGGAATATTTACAGGTTTCTCATTTTAATCGTAATTCCAGTTTTCATTATGATGTATGCTATTATTTATTGTTTTCATTTATGTTTTACCTTTCCCAAATCCATGTCTGGCTAAATTAAAGTAATCGATATGTAATAATAATTTGGAAGGGATTTGATAATAACCGGTTGAAAATTGTCTTTTTCAAAAGTTGTTTATGGTCTGAGTGTTTAAATTAATTTACTGAATAAACTTCGTCGCGAAAGCGAGAACTTATTTAAAAGTAGTTTTGCCACGAAAGTGGGAAATTAATTAAGGTACGAACCAACAAGTGAAAGCTGCGGCAAGACCAGATAGTAAACACTAGTCATTCATTTTAATAACAGCGAAAGCACTTTAAAATGAATTAGAACTTAGAGATTTCCAAAAAATAATTTAAACCCCGAATGGGACACGAAAGCGTATGTTTGGCCCTTAGAATTATGATTAGCGTCAATAACCATCGTGAGGCGAGAGTCTTCAGATCACCATTTTCTGCTTAAATAAACTCTGAAAAATATTTCGTATACCGGTAACTTGTCAAATCCCCGAAGAACATAATTACTGCATATCGATTCACTTAATTATAATTTAATTAACATTCTTAGTTCCCTTTAGTGACAATCTTATTCCCTTAAACATTATCTACCTAGCTAAACGTAGTAACTCCCGAGAACACTAGTTTGATTACGAGTCCCTGTGGGATCGATATCTATTATTACTACGCGATAGACTGTGCACTTGCAGTTAGGTTGTATTAGACATAGAAAGTCGCGATCAAGTTTTTGGCGCCGTTGTCGGGGACCCGTTTAGTCAATAGTGTAACCTTCTGTTACGCCGTATAGATTAGGTTAACTATTTTCATTTTTCCTTTACTAGTGCTGTCGATTGTATGCCAAGTAATCGCCCACAAGGCGATATCTTGAAACCTTCAGTCGCAGAACTAGAGCGCTTCTTACATTTAAGAAGTCGAATTATTGAGTACCAACTCAAACATAACATTCCCGATCCTCTCACTCCCATTCCCAAATCAGAAGAAAAACCAAAGATGGCTGAAGGACCTCCAAACAAACCGCTGAAGGCATACGCTACACCCTCTCAGATGGAGCCTAGAAGTAGCATTGCTGCCCTAGCTATTACTCGAAACGATTTTGAGCTGAAACCATCATTGCTGTCAGCTGTACAACAAAACCAATTCTCAGGAAATGCAACTGAGGATCCAAACAAACATTTAACGAAGTTTGTACAATACGCAGACACAGTGAAAGCAAATGGAGTAACTCCAGACGCGATAAGACTTCGTCTTTTCCCATTCTCTCTTAGAGACAGAGCGTGGACATGGTTACAATCTTTACCATCCAACTCTGTTATGACGTGGGAACAATTGAAGAACGTCTTCTTAGCGAGATATTTTCTGCCAAGCAAAATTGCTATGCTTAGAGCTCAAATCAACGGATTTCGACAAAAAGATACTGAATCTCTTTACGAAGCATGGGAACGATTCAAAGATATGATGAGAACATGTCCTCACCACGGTCTAGAAGACTGGGTGACAATCCATACTTTCTATAATGGGCTTTTATACAATACTAGATTGACAATAGACGCTGCCGCGGGCGGTGCACTTATGGATAAGCCATACGACGAAGCCTATCAGCTAATAGAAAACATGTCTCAGAACCACTGCCAATGGGGAGGTGAACGCACTCCAACAGAGAAAACCACAGCGAAAGGTGGGATGTACGAGATCAGCAGGCTTGAAAAGTTCAACGCTAAAGTAGATGCTCTAGCACAGAAGATTGACAGTCTGACCGTTAGCCCCACTGCAACCGTCGCTGCCGTAACTCCAAACTGCGAGTTATGTGGAAGCACCACTCATAATGCGCCCGAATGCCCATTGCTAGCCGGAATTCCACCAGACCAAGTAAATTATGCTCAAGGAAATCCTTACGCAAACACTTATAACCCAGGTTGGCGAAATCATCCAAACTTTTCTTACAAAAGCGAAAATGCATTGCAAATGCCTACTGCTCCGCCAGGATATCAGAAACCAGCTGCTGCTCAGACTGCACCTAGGAAATCAAACCTCGAGTTGATGATGGAAAAATTCATAGCTACTCAAGCTCAAACAAACAAAGAATTCCTGAATCAAAACATACACACTAGCAAGCAAATTAAACAGTTGACCGGAAAAGTAGACGCTTTAGCCACCCACAACAAAATGTTAGAAACACAGATATCACAAGTGGCTCAGCAACAAGCCTCTGCTGTCGCACCCGCTGGCACATTTCCTGGACAACCCGAACAGAATCCAAAAGGCCAAGCAAATGCTGTAATACTAAGAAGTGGAAAAGAATTGGACGAACCGATCGATCCGAGGACCGAAAACTCAGCCATGCAACGAAAACCAACTGAACAAGCAGAAAAGGAATCCGAGTTAGAGAAGAAGGAAGACAACGAGAAGGAGGATACCGCAAGTGAAAAAACTCAAGCACCTCCAGCGCCATATAAACCACCTATCCCTTATCCTCAAAGATTAATAAACTCCAAAACTTCAGGACAGTTTAAGAAATTTGTAGAGCTCCTTAAACAGTTGAATATCACTATTCCTTTTACAGAAGCGATAACTCAAATGCCGTCTTACGCTAAATTTCTCAAAGAAATCCTGTCGAATAAGAGAAAGATCGAGGATAACGAAACAATTACACTTACTACAGAGTGTAGCGCTATAATTCAAAACCGCATGCCTCCTAAATTAAAAGACCCAGGTAGTTTTTCCATACCCTGCGTCATAGGAAATTTCGTGATAGACAAAGCTCTATGCGATTTAGGAGCTAGTATCAGTGTTATGCCTTTATCTATATGCAAAAAGCTGAATATGGGAGACCTAAGACCAACCAAAATGTCCGTACAATTAGCTGACCGATCAGTAAAATACCCCGTCGGAATACTGGAAAACGTTCCAGTACGCATAGGACAATTCTACATCCCGACCGACTTCATAATCATGGACATCAAAGAGGACTCTGTTACCCCAATTATCCTAGGAAGACCGTTCCTAGCTACAGCCAGAGCTATTATAGACGTGAAGAAAGGAAGGCTAACATTCGAAGTAGGAGAAGAAAAGATAAAGTTCATTCTCACCAAGTTCTTACAAGCACTAACCATAGACTATACCTGCTATTTAGTAGATGAAATTGACGAATGCATAAGAGAACTTGAAAATGAAGAGACCACGTATTCAGAAATAATAAAGATTCAAATACCCGATATTTCTGAAGACGATGATTGGCGTAAACCATATAAAGACGACAGCCTAAGCGAAAGCTTAGCACTGACCCCGAACCATATGCCAGGTCCGAAGAACCCATCTTTAGAACTTAAAACACTACCCAAAATCCTTAGATATGAATTCCTAGACGATGAACTAAAAAGACCAGTGATAGTCAACGCCGACTTAGGACAACCAGAAACCGAAAAGTTATTAGAAGTCCTAAAGAAATACCCCACTGCGTTAGGCTATAACATAAGCGATCTAAAAGGTATAAGCCCTTCGATCTGTATGCATCGAATTACAATAGAGGAAGACTCTAAAACCTCTAGAGAGCATCAGAGGAGACTGAACCCCATCCTAAGCACTGTAGTCAGAGATGAAGTAAAGAAATTGCTAGATGCAGGAATCATCTATCCAATCTCCGATAGTGAATGGGTCAGCCCAGTTCATGTCGTACCAAAGAAAGGAGGAGTAACAGTAGTTAAAAACGAAAAAAGGCGAATCAATAACAAAAAGAGTCGTGACTGGAAGCAGGATGTGCATTGATTATAGGAAGCTTAACAAAGCCACACGAAAAGATCACTTCACGTTACCCTTCATAGACCAAATGTTGGAAAGATTAGCCAAACATTCATATTTCTGCTATCTAGATGGTTATTCAGGATTTTTCCAAATTCCCATTCATCCTGACGACCAAGAAAAGACTACATTCACATGTCCTTATGGTACTTTTGCTTACCGCCGAATGTTGTTCGGACTCTGTAATGCTCCAGCAACCTTCCAAAGATGCATGATGGCAATCTTTGCAGATTTCATAGACGACATAATGGAAGTATTTATAGACGATTTCTCGGTATGTGGACAAAGTTTTGAAGGATGCTTACAAAACTTAGAAATGGTATTAGAATGTTGTGTAAAAGTGAACCTCGTCCTAAACTGGGAAAACTGCCATTTTATGGTCCGACAAGGAATAGTTCTAGGACATGTCATATCAAATAAAGGAATTGAGGTCGACAAAGATAAAATAGAGATTATAAAAGATCTCCAACCTCCAAAATCCGTACGAGAAATACGGAGTTTTCTAGGACATGCCGGTTTCTACCGAAGATTTATAAAAGATTTTTCAAAAATCAAAAAACCTTTGACCGGCCTGTTGATGAAAGATGCTGAGTTCGTCTTCGACGACGACTGTCTAAAAGCATTCGAAACATTAAAATCAGCCCTTATCACCACACCGATTATGCAACCACCCGATTGGCGACTACCGTTCGAAATCATGTGCGTTGCGAGTGATTATGCCGTAGGCGCAGTTCTAGGACAAAGGAAGGACAAGAAACTCCATGCCATCTACTATGCCAGTAGAACCTTAGATCCTGCCCAAATGAACTATGCTACCACAGAAAAGGAACTTCTAGCAGTTATATTTGCGCTTGACAAATTCCGTTCTTACCTAGTAGGAGCAAAGATTATCATATACACAGACCACGCCGCCATAAGGTACCTAATAAGCAAGAAGGATGCCAAACCAAGACTATTGAGATGGATCCTGTTATTACAAGAGTTTGACTTAGAAATCAAAGATAAGAAAGGAACCGAGAACGTCGTTGTAGATCACTTATCCCGAATAGAAGGCATCAAACATGAACCAGTACCGATAAATGATGATTTCCCGTACGAACGTCTGATAGCCAAATTAGAAAGTGACATGCCTAACTCAATCTAGGAAGATCCAGAATTCGAAAAAGCCGTAGAAGCCGTCTATGCCCAAGTCACATTACCTTGGTATGCTGACATCGTTAATTACCTAGCTACAGGCGTGCTTCCACCAGATTTCACTTATCAGTAAAAGAAGAAATTCTTCCACAATCTGAAGCACTATTATTGGGACGAACCTCTACTCTTCAAGAGAGGGGCCAACAACATATACCGTCGCTGTGTCCCAGAGGAAGAAATAGAAAATATCATTTCCCAATGCCATTCAGCACCATATGGTGGTCATGCTAGTACATCCAAGACGTGCGCTAAGATTTTCCATATGGTTAGGCCAGAATAAGCAGTATAGCATTGCTTGAGCCTCCATCTCAAACACCCGAATAGCTTGTCACCAAGCTATCGTCAGGATTTAGACGTTAAAAACAGCGCTTACTGGGAGGCAACCCAACTTTTCCCGCATTTTTCCTCGTTACTGTATTTCATTTTTATTTTTATTCTACTTTGAAACTTTAACAAAATCTCTAAACTAGAAATTGCTACTATTTTTCCTTTCTTTTATTTTCATATTCATATTTTTATTTTATTTTTCTCTTTTGTCTTTTGTTTTTACCGCTTTTTGTTTTTAAAAATCCTGACTTCAAACTTCTGTTTTAAACTTTTCAGGATTTTAAAAATATTCAAACCTTCCTCCTGTTTTTCTCCGACTTACCTGAGAGTATGGCCGCGTACGACTTCACAAAGGTTCATTTTCGAGGACTAGCTCAAAAGGCAAGATTTGAAGCATTAACTGAGAGAGAACTAGCCTTAACCCTGTATTACGATAAGTCTACCATGGAGAAACTAGGAATCACGGATAGCATCCAATACCTGTTCAATCAACTGGGTTGGGAGAACACTGCTTTGAAAACACGTTTTGCTACCTATAAGGACCTCACCTACGAATTCCTTAGTTCCTTCAGATACCTACCCAACTATGGTTTTGGATCCAACACAGAGCTGATTACCTTTCGAATGTTTGGAATGGACCAAACCCATAGCCGGATGTCACTAGCTAACCTCCTAGGATTTCCTAGCAGACCACGTGTGTTCATCAGTGCAGAAGATGACGATATTGATTTTGAACTCGACCAATTCTGGGGTAGAATCACAGGAGACTATCACCTTGAACCAGACAGAATGTATAATGATGAGATTCATAACCCATCTTTTAGATACTTCCATAAGATACTAGCTCACACCCTTTTCGGGAAAGAAGAAAATATTACTACAATATCTAAAGAGGAGTTATTCATCATGTTCTGTGCTTCTCAGGGACGTACAGTAAATGCAGTGCCTTTCATGATGAGATCTTTCAGACGCCTCACTCAGGACCCACAATCACCTATTCTTATAGGAGGCCTCGTGACAATGATTGCCCACAAGCTTGGCCTTAGATTCCACCTTAATGCAAGCACCAGTTTTGGCACCATCTGACCCATGAATATCCAGTTTTGCTTTAACAGGCGCATTTTAGGAACTATGGGACCTGGACCTTACGAGTACCTCATCAATGAAAAACCTGTCCAGCTATTCACATTGCCTAATCATCAGATGACAAGTATCCACAACAAGGACAACTGGCTTTATGAATTGGATGAGCCTATGGGACCTCCTTCACCTCAATCAACACCACAAAACTATATGTACGACAGTGACCATATCTCTGAGGCACACGACTATATGTACTATGAGGATGCTGTATCAGAAGCTGAAGTGGACCCTACGACTCCTCCGCATTACAACACCTATCCTGAGCCCATCCCTGAGGAGACCACTGACAAAATGGATATTGTTCTGCTCCGGTTGGACAACGTTGATGCAGCTCTGACTACTGTAAAAGACGACATCGCAGGCATACACAGCGAACTGGTAGTCTTCATGGACTTAGTCTGTGATCAGCTCGACTACTACGCACGGAAGTTCGATGAGTTGAAGGCACGAAAAGACTAAATACTAGTTTTAGTTTAGTTTGATTTAGTTTAGTTTAGTTTAATCATTTGGATTTTTGCATTGTTAATTTCTTTATGTATTACATTACAATCATTCTAATTACTTTTTATTTTTTATTTCAATTATAGTCTTTATCTATTTATTCTGTTTTTACGTTATTTCTTTGTTTATTGGCCACCATAATGCATTGCTATATCATTTATAGGCCTAAAAGTCATTGCAAGAACACCCTCAGAGCAAAATTCTGCGTTCTGCAGATTTTGCTGCTGTGACGACCGTCATAGGAGCCTGACGAGCGTCACGCGGGTGACGACCGTCACTGATACGTGACGACCGTCACGAGCCCCAAACTGTTATTTGATATAACAGGGATTGCGTTTTCTCTCCCACTCATCTCCTTTCAACTTCCAATCATCAGAAACTACCACCCCACTCCAACTTTTCGTTTTCCCCACATTGCACCATATATTCCAACTCCCATCTCAACTTCCTACCACACTTCTGTTACATTTTCCCACTCCGCAGAACCAACTAAATCCTCTAACAATGGCGAGAAACCACGAAACCCCAGACCTCAGCAACATTGTGTTCAGCGACGGTGACTCAGGAGAAAGACAGCGAGCCAACTACATCGCATTCCATCAAAGGTCGCTCCAACCGACCCATTACCCACATATCCCATTGCTCACGGAGCTCAGACTCCTTGAAGGCGTCACTTGGCTGCTTCAAAGAGCCGGCATCTGGAACCTCTGCACCAATCCGCTTCTGACATACGAACAACTCACCCTCGAGTTCCTAAGTTCGTTCACCTATGTCACTTCCAGCGGCGACCTCAGCCAACACTCCGGTGCCGCATGCTTCCGGATGTTCGGCACAAACTATCAAGTGAACCAGAACCAGATTGCCGCCATCTTACAATTCCCTCGAGGCGACAATGCTCACCGCCGCCTCACCGATCAGTTCCAGCACGAAGCCTTCGCGCTCTGGTACCAGTTAACTGGCATCAATGCCGATGGTTGGGATTCTCTACATGCAACGCATATCCACAACCCGACCATCCGGTATTTCCACCGAGCATTGAGCAACACCATCTTCGCCCGGGATAACAACCATAAGGTGAACTCAAAAGAGCTCTTCTTCCTCCGCTGTATCTTCAACAACGAGCCCATCAACGCCGCTCCATTCCTCCTGGCCCACATTCAGGTCAACTGTAACCGTGGCTCTAAGCCATTTTACTTTGGCGGGATTGTCACTGCCATTGCACTTGGGCTGAACCTCGGTGACCGCCTCCAGCATCTCCACGCCATTCCCTCAGTGTTCCTCGACACCGACCACTGCAAAGCCTCTCACCTCATCCGTTCCAGAGCCGATGGCAAGTACCACCCGGTAGTGCATGGCAAAACTGTCCGAAGCATCATCCTTCCATCACGCACCCGGATACACCCAGAGGATCGTACCAACTGGTTATTTGACCTCACTGCCCCTCCTGCTGCCGCTGTTCCAACTCAGGACCACACCCAAGGTTCTGATGACGAAATCCAAGCTGAATTGGACAGACCAGAGCAGCCGGAGGCATCGCAACCACTTCCTTCCGAAGGTACATCCTACCGCCGCCGCCACCATCGTCCAGAGCCCGACTACTCAGAAGCAAACCTCTGCCGCTCTCTCGACCAGCAGGCCCAGATACTCGCTATGATGCAGCAGCAGAATCAGCGAGCAGAGCAGTTTGAAGCTTGGCATCGGACCCAAATGCAACAACTTCAAACCGGCCAAGACACCATTACTGAGAACTTGGCGAATCTGACCTTGCAGGTCGAAGGACTCCGCGACTATGTCTACCACACCGGAGCTATGAGTTTTAAGGACTGAGTCGCCTAAGTCAGAGCCAGAGGACGCGAGCGAGGACGTGACCGAGGCAGATGCCGTGATTAGTTCCATTTTCCTTATTTGTTTACTATATTTTCAATTTCTATGTACTTTCATTTCCGTTGTATCTCCCTCTAGCATTTTTTCAAATCAGTGGGGACACTGATTGAGATAGTATGGGAGCGGAGCGTTTATTTCCCATTCCATTGTACTTTTATTTTCGTAATTCCAATTCGAACATTTTCACGTTTAGCAAATAAAAGCTCTATTATATATCTTTTCCCCGTTACGCAATCATCCCCACTTTATTCGACGTAAACAAAAAAATTTCGTTCGTTCCTCAAAAGCAAAAGCATCACGAGAATGCGCCCAAGTTCAAACCAAGTTTTGAAACTCCGAGGAGACGACAATTCTAACAAAACTAGTACCGTCCTGACACCTTAGATCTCCGGTTTATGCAAGTCGGTTTCACTACCTACGTGTACCAAAGTCTCAGGTGTCTACGCAAACTCAACCCCAAGTAGTTTATACTAGCAGTCAGCACCATCCTAAAGCACTTCTAAGCGAGCGACCGATGCAAATAAGTGTATGATCTCCAAAAAGATGAAAAATCATGAAAAGAAAGCCATATAGCCAAAAATATAAAGACACGTTTCCTTCTAAGTTAGGTGCTCCTCGCCCGAGCATTTAGCCCAACGGCACGAAAGCTCATTGAAAAATCAATGATATAAGCTTATGATCAATGAAAATGATCAAAACAGAAATGAGATCATATTCACTAATAGGTCAACTTGCCATGAAAGTGTATGGACAACGAGCTTAATGTGATTGCGCTAGAAGAAACAGGGTGAACTTGCTGCGAGAACCTTGACACCAAGCTACAGTAGCATGACTGGAACCGATTTGCATAAGAAGGAGACCTCCGAAGACTTATAGTCCAGTGTCGTCTCCGTACTCGTTTTGTTCTTACTAAGAATCCCGATTTTCCCCAACTTTGCGAACGAAGAAGCTGCCTCGTGCTTGCCGACTTTTTCACCTTTTACTTGAGGACAAGCAAAGATTCAAGCTTAGGGGAGTTTGATAACACGAAATCGTATATATATGTTGATGCATAATTCAACTGAAGTTTAACTGTTTTCGATCCGATTTCGGGTTATTTCCGTGTTATTTGTCTGATGTTTTGCAGGTATTTGATAATCACGTCTAAACAAAGCAATATGAAGAAAAGAAGCAATCACAGATGAAATATGGAAGAAAACCGGATGAAAACAACATGAAAAACGCAAAATGCAGATTCTGCTGCTGTGACGACCGTCACAGCCCCATGACGACCGTCACACGGGTGACGACCGTCACACACCGTGACAACCGTCATGCAGGCAAAAACGCCTCACTTCAAATGCACGTGAAAGAAGCAGTTCCAAGTCCCAAATAGTGGACCACTACTCCCTGATAATTCTGCCTCAAAGTCCACCTTCTTCAAGTTATAACCGTTAGAATTCCATTTCTATAAAAAGGGAAGAAGGGGAACTCAGAAGGAGGGCCGCATTCAGGCAACGAAGTGCTGCCAATTTATCTTCAGAGCAACCTTTCCAGTTTTTAATATTCTTATTTGTTTCGCTTTTCTTTTTCTGCATTCCTTTGATTCTTCTGTAATTCTTATTTCCGTTGTACGATCAATTGGCACAAAGACCAGAATCCTGCCAACATTTGTGGAGGATCTGCCCAAAGGTCAATTGGAATATTTACAGGTTTCTCATTTTAATCGTAATTCCAGTTTTCATTATGATGTATGCTATTATTTATTGCTTTCATTTATGTTTTACCTTTACCAAATCCATGTCTGGCTAAATTAAAGTAATCGATATGTAATAATAATTCGGAAGGGATTTGATAATAGCCGGTTGAAAATTGTCTTTTTCAAAAGTTGTTTATGGTCTGAGTGTTTAAATTAATTTACTGAATAAACTTCGTCGCGAAAGCGAGAACTTATTTAAAAGTAGTTTTGCCACGAAAGTGGGAAATTAATTAAGGTACGAACCAACAAGCGAAAGCTGCGGCAAGACCAGATAGTAAACACTAGTCATTCATTTTAATAACAGCGAAAGCACTTTAAAATGAATTAGAACTTAGAGATTTCCAAAAAATAATTTAAACCCCGAATGGGACACGAAAGCGTACGTTTGGCCCTTAGAATTATGATTAGCGTCAATAACCATCGTGAGGCGAGAGTCTTCAGATCACCATTTTCTGCTTAAATAAACTCTGAAAAATATTTCGTATGCCGGTAACTTGTCAAATCCCCGAAGAACATAATTACTGCATATCGATTCACTTAATTATAATTTAATTAACATTCTTAGTTCCCTTTAGTGACAATCTTATTCCCTTAAACATTATCTACCTAGCTAAACATAGTAACTCCCGAGAACACTAGTTTGATTACGAGTCCCTGTGGGATCGATATCTATTATTACTACGCGATAGACTGTGCACTTGCAGTTAGGTTGTATTAGACATAGAAAGTCGCGATCAACGTCGAAGGTTCCCCCCTTAAAATTGTGAATATAAGGCCTATTTATAGGAGATAATTCACTCTTCAACTTCCAAAGATCATGGGTGAGTTATGGAGGGAGTGGGAGTAACTTCCAGTTAGTGGGCAGTGAGTGGAGAAAGTGTAGGAAGAAATTAAGTTGAGATTGATCGTGGCTTCTTCTGATTTGAACGTACTGATATTTTGCCTGCGTGACGGTCGTCATGAAATGTGACGGTCGTCACACGCGTGACGGTCGTAATGGACCTGTGACGACCGTCATATCAGCAGAATCCGTATCTGCTGTTTTTCATCTGTTTTTCATCTCTTTTCCTTCCATTTCTTCTCCTTTTCTTTCTTTAGTCTAAATTCTCCCCAATCTGCTAAACGAAGTAAATTAATCATATAATAGAACATAAATCAAGATAAATTAATAATATTCACAAATAAATGCATGTAAATCAAGCCAAATAAACGATATGATTTCGCGTTATCAACTACAAATCCTAAAAACTCACATGAATAACACCAAAACACATTTTAATGGATTCATTTAAAGTCCATGTTCCCTCATCCTTTAAAAGGATTATCAAAGGTGGTCTAAGTGACCATTTTTTAAAGAGGATTTAATGACTATATCATCAATATATACCTGCATAAAGGTCTCGATAAAATCATGAAACATATGATTCATATCCCTTTGGTACACGGTACTAACATTCTTTATTCCAAAAGGCATCACTACCCATTCATAAGTTCTTAAGGCCCCATGGTGTCGAAATATTGTTTTCGACACATCTTCCTCTACAATGAAAATTTGGTTATATCCAAAATAACCATCTAAAATACTCAAATACTTAAAGTCTACCGCTTAATCAACTAGCATTTCTACTACAAGCATAAGGTATTCATATTTTGGAGTAGCAACATCTAGGTCTCTAAAGAGTCCTATTCTTTATAATCACAAGGATGCTATTTCCTAACCATTCGACATACCTGGAAGTTCTTATAAACTTATTCATAAGAAACCTTTGATCTTTTTCTTTATTTTGACATTATTTCTGGTGCAAACATCCTTGGCATCTGCTTCACTGGCCTTTTATCAGGTCGAATTGGCAGCTTTAATTCCACAAAATCTCTATTGAGTCTTGGCTTTTCATCATAGTCCTAGGCAAAACATTCCTTGAATTATTTTAGCAACTAAATTTTCTAGGACTTCAGGCTTGGCTCAATATTGGAACTTACGAACGTTGGCCTTCATAATTCGGCGTCCACTTGCCCCTAGATTTGTTGTACATAGTCATGATTCTCTTGAGCACCAAGTCACCTTTCCTAAATATCCTGGGATGCAATCTCTTGTCGAAAGCTCTCTTCATGCGTCTCTGATAAAGCTGACCATGACAAATAGCGGCTAAGCATTTTTCCTCAATAAGATTGAGCTCATCAAATCTTGTCCTCACCCACTCTGCTTCATCAAGTTGAACTTCCATTAAAACTCTCAACGAGGGGATTTCAACCTCTATCGAAAGAACCGCTTCCATTCCATAAACCAATGAGTAGGGAGTTGCCCCTATTGAAGTTTGCACTGAGGTATGATAGCCGTGCAATGCAAAAGGCAACATTTCATGCCAATCTTTATACATGACCACCATTTTCTGGATGATCTTCTTGATATTTTTGTTGGCTGCCTCGACGTTTCCATTCATCTTAGGTATGTATGGTGTTGAGTTGTGGTGTTCTATCTTGAAACTGGCGCATAACTCATCCATCATTTTGTTGTTGAGATTCGACCCATTATCAGTGGTGATACGATTAGGCACTCCATACCTGCATATAATGTTGTGCTTCAAGAAGCGGGCAACCACTTGCTTGGTGACATTGGCATACGATGTAACTTCAACCCATTTGGTGAAATAGTCTATGGCCACCAATATGAAGCGATGTCCATTCGAGGCTTTCGGCTCAATCATCCCAATCATGTCTATTCCCCACATGGAAAATGACCATGGTAAAGTCAAGACATTCAAAGGAGTTGGAGGTACATAGATCTTGTTAGAATATATTTGGCATTTGTGACAAGTTCGGGCATGATGGTAACAATCAGCTTCCACGGTGACCCAATTATAGCCTGCTTTCAATATCTTTTTTTTCCATCGTATGTCCATTCACATGGGTTCCAAAACAACCCTCATGAATATCCTTAAGAATCTGTTCAGCCTCATGCTTTTCCACACATCTGAGTAGGATAGTGTCACGATTGCGTTTGTACAACACATTCTCGTTGAGGAAGAAATTGGACGCCAATCTACGCAGAGTTCTCTTGTCAACACCCAAGGCTCCCTCAGGATACTCTTGATTCTCTAGATATCTCTTTATGTTGCGAAACCATGGCTTTTCATCCGATCCTTCGTCAATAGACAAACAGTGTGTAGGTTCTTCAAAGTGTTGTAAATCAATGGACAACCTATGGTTGGGTCATATCAACTTATACATGGATGCCAGAGTTGCCAAGGCATCTGCCATTTTATTTTCTTCTATGGGCACATGATTAAAAGTAATATCATCGAATCGTGGAAGTAATTTAGCCACATAATCCAGTACAAAATTAAGTTTTCATGTTTTGTATCCCAGTCACCTCTTATCTGGTGTATCACCAAGGCAGAATCTCCAAACACATTGAGAGTTTTGATTCTCAAGTTAATGGCTTCTTCTAGCTCTAGTATACATGCTTCGTACTCAGCCATACTATTAGTACATGTAAAGCAAAGTTTGGCTGTGAATGGCAGGTGAAAGTTCTTGGAAGACGTGATCACTGCCCCAATTCCATGTCCATGAGAATTTGAAGCACTGTCGAACATGAGAGTCCATCGCTCTCTTGGTTCTGGTCCTTCATCTGGCTCTGGCTCTTCGTAGTCTTTTACCATCATGATATCCTCATCTGAGAAGTCGAACTTCAAAGGTTGATAATCCTCCACTGGTTGGTGGGCTAAATAGTCTGCTAACACACTGCCCTTAATGGCCTTATGGGTGACATATTGGATGTCATATTTAGATAAAAGAATTTTCCACCAGGCTATCCTACCGGTGAGAGCGGGTTTCTTAAAGATGTATTTAATGGGATCCATCTTAGAGATCATATATGTGGTGTGTGTTAGCATATACTTCCTGAAACGTCTGGTAGCCCATGCAAGCGTACATCAAGTCTTCTCAAGTAAGGAGTATCTGGTCTCGTAATCGTTGAACTTCTTGTTGAGATAATATATGGCGTGCTTCTTCTTACCAGTGTTATCTTGTTGCCCCAACATGCAACCCATGGATTCATCAAGCACATTCAGGTACATAATGAGTGGCCTTTCAAGAACATGCGGTATCAGGATGGGTGGTTCTTGTAAATATTCTTTGATCTTACTAAATGCCCCCTTGGAATTCATCATCCCATACAACCGACTGATCTTTCCTGAGCAACTTGAAGATTGGTTTGCAAGTGGCCGTCAGATGTGAAATAAATCGGGCAATATAGTTCAACTTCCCCAAGAAGCTAAAAACTTCCTTTTCAGTTCTAGGTGCAGGACTACTCTGAATTTCCCTTACGTTATCAGGGTCCACTTCAATCCATTTCTGGTTTACAATAAAGCCCAATAGCTTTCCATATCGTACCCCAAACATACACTTATTGGGATTGAGCCTCAGTCTGAACTTTCTCAATTGAGCAAACAACTTTTCCAAATTGATCAAATGCTCTTCTTCAGTATGAGACTTGGCAATCATATCATCATCGTATACTTCAATCTCCTTATGAATCATATCATGAAAGAGCGTTACCATCGCGCGTTGATATGTTGTCCCAGCGTTCTTCAGCCCGAATGGCATCATCTTATAGCAGAAGGTGCTCCATGGTGTGATAAAAGTGGTCTTCTCCATGTCATTTGGATCCATTTTAATTTGATTGTAACCGGAAAATCTATCCATGAAGGAGAAAACAGAGAATTGAGCCGTGTTATCCATCAATACATTAATGTGAGGTAATGGGAAGTCATCTTTAGGACTAACTCTGTTTAAGTCACAATAATCTACACACATGCAGACCTTTCCATCCTTTTTTGGTACTAACACAATGTTGGCAACCCATTGTGGATACTTTGCTACTGCGAGGAACCCAACGTCGAACTGCTTTCGGACTTCTTCATGAATCTTAAGAGCCATATCAGAATGGGTCCTCCTCAACTTCTGCTTGATAGCGTGGCATTTTTCCTTGAGTGGTAATTTGTGTACAACGATGCTCGTATCCAATCCCGACATGTCTTGACACGACCAGGCGAACATACCAGCATACTCTCAGAGAAGCTCTATCAACTTGGTTTTAACTGTATCTTGAAGAGACGCTACAACCTTCACCTCCCTTCTATCCTCCTCAGTGCCTAGGTTGATAATTTCGACATCCTCTTTGTGTGACAGGATGGCCTTCTCTTCTTGTTGTAGCAGCCTTACCAACTCATCGGGGAGCTCAAATCTTCCTCGCCTTCTCCTTAAACTTGATATATTGGGCAGTCAAAATCATATAGGCCTATAGCAACATCGTTGTCAAGGACCTCGATAGTGTCTCTGCATGTTATGATTTATGCAGTTTATTTAGGAAAGTGTGTGCATAAAAAATGCCATTTATTGTAAAAAGTAAAAATAAAGTGAGTGAAAATTGGATGCAAACTTATATTTATTAATGATAACTATGTTTCAAAACATCATGTGGCCCGATAAAATGATCCACTACGCCTTGGGCAAAGCGTAAGGTTTTTTGATAAACAATAAAAATTACTTTTGGTGTGGGAAAAACTGAAGGATTTCAATAATCTTCCAATACTAGAGTTCTTCACCAGGCTTGGCTTGACGAATATAACTTGTAGAGATCTCTTCATCATCATCTTTATCTTCAATCACCATAGCTGCTGTATGATCAAAGATGTGTCCGACGCTTTTGAAAATATCCTCCATAGGAGGGACCCGCTCTTTGCCATATGCAACCGCTGCTGTACTGGAAGATGGATGGTATCCCAGCCCAAACTTATCAAAATTTTCAGCAACCTCAACTACTTTTACCTAGCCTTTGGCATTCCCTTCATCAACACAATTGCTTTAGCCTCTTCATACGAAGCCATTGACGATCTTGTTCCTTGATTATCTGGAACTCGTTATATTGCCAAAGTACTCACCACCTCAAAAGATTGGAAAGGTGTCTCTACCATTCCCCCTTCAACCTCGATGTACCGGAAGGATATTAAGTTACTCACCAGGATGTCTTCCTCCTTTCCAATTAGGACCACCTTATCATTATTGACAAACTTTAGCTTTTGGTGAAGAGTAGACATAACAGCCCCTGCTGAATGAATCCAGGGTCTTCCTAGCAAACAACTGTATCCTGGGTAAATCTCCACTACTTGAAAGGTAATGGCGAAGACAGTTGGGCCAATCTTTATTGGTAGATCCACCTCACCTATCATAGCTCGTCTGGAACCGTCAAATGCTTTAACTATCAAGGCACTTGGCTTCATACTGACTCCCCTTACATGCATCTTCTCCAAAGTGATCTTGGCGAGCACGTCCAAAGAAGAACACGTGTCCATCAAGACTCACGATATCAAAGTGTCCTGACACCTGATGGAGACGTGGAAAGCTTTTTATGATTCCTTTTTTCTGAAGTTAAATCATCGTCATTGAACCCAAGGAAATTTCTGGTAGTCATTCTTGCTATCACATCGTCAAATTGAGCTACAATGATGTCTTTAGTAATATGCGCAACACTCAACACCTTCATCAACGACAACCTGTGTGCATCTAAGCTGAGTAGTAGTGCAAGCATAGAAATCTTAGCAGGAGTTTGGTTCAATTGGTCGAATACTTTATAGTCGCTCTTCTTGAAAATTTTCAAAAACTCCTCAGCTTCCTTCTGCGTAACTGATGATTTTGGAGACGACACTTCTGCTGGTGGATCTACACTTGGAAATGCAATTGTCGTGTCAACAACCTTCCATTTATCTTTAGCAGGTGCTTCTACTGGTCTAGCAGCAAATAATCGACCACTACGGTTCATTCCACTGGGCCCAACCACAACATCACATTTGGCTGCATCATACTCAATCACTAGTTTCCCTGGCCCTTGTTTACAAACTTTAGGCTTAGGTACATCGACAGGGTATTCAATCACTACTGGAGCTGGTCGCGTTGGTCTTTGTCTGTTAATATCAGCTTCATCATATTGCATAACGACAGGTGCTGGACGAACAGGCCTTCATTGAAAGGCTTATGATGCATCATATTGTATAACTATCAGAGCTGGACGAGCTCGCCTTGGTGGATAAGCTTCTGCCTCATCGTATTGAATTTCAATGGCAGTCACACTCAGATCCTGACGTTCTATCTGTATTATCCCCTGTTCTAGTAATCTCTACAAATGTTCCTTGACCACTTCATCAGTCAAATTCTCCGTTTCTTCTTGGGGGATCATCCCACTTTTCTTCAGTTGTTCTCCAATAACAGCCATTCGAATGTGGACATTTCAACATTCATAATCAGCCTTAAACCACTGCTCTCCTCCACGACATTAATAGAAGAACTTCCATGTGTAGGTAATGGATTATTCTTAACATTGGCACCTCTAGATGTGAAAGTAAGATCTTTAGATTCCACTCAGTCTTGCACCCTATTTTGGAACGCATAGCAGTTATCTATGGAATATCTAGGGGGCCTTTTGTGAAATTCACAATGAGCGTTGGCATCATACCCGGGAGGGTATGGAAAAGTTGTTGGGTGCAAGTCTCGCAGTGTTAAATGGCCACTCTGGTTTAGCTGAGAAAGTATCTGACCATATGACATTGGTACTGGATCAATGTTCCTTCTTGGAAGTCTTGACCTCTGCTGCCTCTAGGCTGGAGAATTTTGGTATTATAGAGGAGGGACTCTCTGATAATTGGGTTGCTGTTGAACCTGTTATTGAGCCAGCTGTTGATAGGGAGCTTGGGCGACTACAACTACTTGTTGGTATTGAATTTCCACCAGGGCACTGTCTCTTCGCTCCTCATTATGGAATTAGTTTCTTCTTCCCTCTTCTTCACAAAGGGATTTCTACCTCCGTTTGTTGCAATAACTGCAGCTTTGTTCTTTTTCAACTGGCTTTCGATCCTTTCTCCCACCGACACCACTTCAGAAAAGTTAGGGAAATTGGATCCAAGAATGTGATCCAAGTATTGAGGTTGTAACATTCTCATAAACATATCGGTTAATTCTTTGGTCAAAAGTGGTGGTTGGACACGAGCTGCCAACTCTCTCCATCTTTATGCGTACTCCTTGAACGACTCATTACTACGCTGAGCCATATCCTGCAGCTGGGTACGATTCGATGCTAAATCTGTATTATACTGATAATGCTTAGAAAACGCATTTGCATGATCTCTCCACATGCTAACTTGCCCCTTCTCTAATTGCATGTACCATTCCAACGACGCCCTGCTGAGGTTATCTTAGAAATAATGTATTAAGAGCAAGTCATTGTCAATATAAGCAGCCATCTTACGACAATATGCTCTCAGATGAATCCTTGGACAACTGATCCCCTTATATTTATCAAAGTCTGGGACTTTGAACTTCCTTGGTATCACTAGTCCGGGAACTAGACACATATCAACAACATCCAAGCCTGGAGTTTTTTAGACTTCCAAGGACTTGAGTTTATCTTCTAAAGTGCGTAGTTTATCCGCGAAAGGGTCAACTACAATCCCCACATTATGCCGAGGAGGAGGAGGTTGGAAAAAAGCTTCGTACTACTCGTCCATTCCCATTTCAGATCCATGATGGGCATATGCAGAATGTTTAGCCAGGTCCGCATGGATAAGAGGAGTATGAGCTATTTTAATGACTCCAGAAGTTCCTACTTTGTCAGCAATCTTCCTGGCACCAGCTATGGTTTCAACATTGTTTTCCTTATGGGCCAATGCCATCATGGTTTCTAGCAGTTGGTCCATCTTTACTTTGAGTGCATCAATATCACCACTCATGGTATTATGGGTCTCTTTGATCTGTTCCAACGTCATTTGGAAGTTGTGAGGAGTCTCGTAGTGGTGTCGAATAGTCATCTTAAATATGGAGGTAGCAAAGGGTAAAAGTTTAGAGTTATGGGGTGTTTGGGAAAAAAAGATGCGTACCATGACATGCAAAATGATATGCATTTTCTTTTCAGGGAATTTTTTGAATTAATTACTTAACATACACAAGAATACTGAGAAACCAGAAATAATCCAAATCAAATTCATTCATCAAAGGATAATATTTAAGTGATACAAGAGAGATCATTCGGCATACGACTCATAATGTTTGAATAACGATAAAAATACAAAAGAAAAACAAACTTCAAACTTTTGGCTTTTGAGCCTCACGTTCTTCTAACTCTTCTTTAAACCTCTTCAACATGGCCTTGCACAGGCAAAGAAAATCATATATATTATGAGGAGTAGAGTCATTCATTGCTTCCATAGCGTCTCTATGCTTCCAAACCAAATCTTTAGCCAACCAGTTGCAAAACTCAATCAAGCCATTAAGCTTGTTACGATACATGTCTCGGTCAGTTATAAATATATGGATGGATCTTTCATAGCCTTCAAAATCACTAGACGCCTTCTTTCTTGCAGCAGACCATATAGCTTTATCTTATAGGACATCTTTTATCTGATGTTTCAGGTGTGCAACATACCCTGTCCCACTCAGCAGGTCCAACCCAAGCAACTCCCAAGGCATCCTCTTTGATCCTACGCTCCTCTAACTCAGTAGTCCTTGATAAGCGTAGAGCGGTGCTCAGCCTATAGAATCACTTAGGGGTTATTCTGACTTTTAATACATCTTTTATGCACTTAAAATCTGTTGGGTAAGATCGAAAACCGTCCAACCTTTAGATAAATTTGGTTAGTCTTAACTGTTCAAAGGAAGCGAAAGCGCTTAGTCTAGTTAAGCAAGAATCTTTAATGCTTTAGAAAAACAGTTTTAAAACTATTTTCGGACGCGTTTATGGATTTAAAGTCCGGTTCGCAAGAACCTCTTTTTGTTAGAAATTCCAGGTCAAAATACTTTTCAACTAAGTCAAGAAAATATATTTCTTAAAAATAGGTTTAATCACTCTAACTCAATGTGCGCCTTTTTATAAGTGACAATAAGAGGGATCAATTAGGGGATAAACTCAGTTCTGAATACGCGAAAGTGACAGTTCTTGTTAAATTAGTTCTTTTCATGAGTAGAAAACATTACCCCTTAAGAAGTTTATTCGTACGCATTTGGAATACTGCCTAGCTATGTAAATTACATCCAAGCCTGCTGTTTTATTATTGAATTTATTCTCGCACTTTACTTTTATTTTGCACAACCCAATTCCAAATTGACTTACCTTAGATAAACACCATAAAAACAGTAATCGATAGATTGACGTTTGGTCTCGGTAGGATCGATAATCTTTTATATTACTCTGACGTTATTCGTGCACTTGCGAATTACATCATCACAACGCATTGGAGCATTGTACAAATTTTGCACCGTTGTGCTGTTCGTTCGTTCCTTGCACCGCACTTTAGTGTTAGAGAAGGAATGAGAATGGAAAATTCCTACACTTATTCTGACTATTTTGAGTAGGGGACAAATGACCCTGTGCCTGGAATAGTCGCCTCTATCTCCTTACTGTGGTATCTCTGTTTCTCTAGTCGAGTCGATCCTTGATCATTTGCACCCTTATCTCCTATTTGGAAGTAACTATCACCTTTCAATTCAACACTCTTTTCTCTTGAGGCCAATCCATTCTTGGTTCACCCAGAGTCTTGTAGTCAGTTCTTTCCTTGGTTGATCAACCATTCTTCGGTTATAACCAAATTCTCTTCTTCCTTAGGGAAATCAATCTTTCTTCTCCGGTTTACACAGTCTTCTTGTTCAAACCTAATCCCCATCGGAGTTCTCAAACTTCTCTTGGTTCTCTCTCCTTCTTGTTTGGTTGATCACTGTCTGACAGTTAAGCACCCGTTTGTTCTTTTCCTCAGTTAATCATAGCCCGTCTATTAATACTGAACTTTCTTTGGGTTAATCGCCTTCTTCTAGCTAATCACCTGATCTTTGGTTGATCACGGTCTACCCGTTAAAACCAGAATTTTCTTTGGATTAATCATCTTCTCTTGGTTAATCACCCACCTTTTGGTCAATCACAGTCCGCCTGTTTAAACCAATCACCATTTTTCTTAGTTAACCATAGTTCGTCTGTTAAGATATTGAGCTTCTTTTTAGTTAATCACCTTCTTTTGGTTAATCACTCATTCTTTTCGGTTAATCACAGTCTGTATGGTAAATACTGAACTCCATGCAGTTAGCAACATTTCTTTGGTTCAGATACTTCCAGCTTTGGGTTAGTAATCTTTATTCGATTCGAATACCCTTTCCTTTGGTCGAGTGCTGTTTGTTTAGTCAATGTACCATTCTTTGGGTCACAATCTTAGCTTGGTTCCACACCTGTTTTTTGGTTGATCACCATTTATCGATTAAAGCCAACTCCTTTATTTTTCTAGGTTAACCATTATTTATCAGCTAATTTACTAATTTCCCCTCAGAGTCAAACACCTCTCTTTGGTTCAGTACTCTCTTTCTCTGGGTTTGTCGCAGTCTTTCTGTTGACACTAACCTTTTTCTCTCCCCACAGAGTTTTACTCTTATTTTTCTTCTGTTAATCACTGCTTTCCAGTTAATACACCAAGTCCCCTGTGGATCTTACCTTTATTTTGATTCTCGTCCTTTACTCCGTTATTCTCTTGGCTCCATTGCCATTCTTTTGTTTTCTCCCCAGTGGAGTAATCTCTTTTCTTCTGCATTCCCCGACAGAGTTCTTGCCTCGCTTCTCTGTTCCTCAACAAAGTTTTTATTTCGTCTTCTTTATTGATTTTGACACCACTACTCTTGCATTCCCCAGTTGGGTCTTGCTTTCCTCTTTTTGTTCTTGAATTTGACGTTGTCTATTTTTCCTTTTCTTTTAGCGTTGGTTCCCTGAACTACGTAGGCTCTAATTTCCTCATTGCACTATGAGGGTACGTAGGCACAAGAGTGGGAAATTTTAGCGAGCCACCTTCCTCCGTCTTCTTCCATTCTTTTGTTTCTCTGGTCCGTCCATATCCTCTACTTTCTTCCTTGGTTCCTTGAACTACGAAGCTCTGACTTCGTCATTGCACTATGAGGGTACGTAGGCACGAGGGCCCCAACCCTCCGTGAGCACTTTCTTTCTTTCTCTTTCTTTTTCTCTCTTTTCTTTCCTTTTTAGCTATAAGCGTTTAGGTAGATAACCCATTAAAGCCTAGAAGCAAGCAAAATGGTTTCCGTCAGGTACAACATATGCTTAAGGTGCTAGTACCTTCCTTTTGCATAACCGACCCCCTTTCTCGTTTCTCTTCCCTTGGGTTTCATCGATATTTTCTCTGTCCTTTGGGACTAAATAAAGTTCAGTGGCAACTCTGTTGTATCTTTGAATGTGCGATTCACTCAGGTATAATCCCTCTAGCTTCAGATGCTATCACACGTGATTTGTTGCTTGAAGGGAAATCCGTTAAATTGAACCCGTCTAAGGTTCCTCGGAGATATCACAGAGAGGACATGCGTCCTTTGGCACAACTTATTCTTGTGTTGGTTTTGACCAATATAAAGCCAAAGTCGCATACTTCTACTGTACTGATCCCAATTGCTCACCTTGTCCAGAGTATACTAACCAATGTGTAGATTGATGTGGCTTGAATCATCGTGGATGAGATACGTGTAGTGGTGGAAAGCTGGCTTGGTTCAGCTTCTAGGATGAACCGTCCCTTAGTCTTTCCCTATTTGATTATGGCCTTATGTGTGCATGCAAGGGTGAAATTACCCTTCCATCGTCAAGTGACGGTTCCTATTGCGATTGATGATCGTTATGTGGACAAGTTTTATAAGCCAAAAGGTTTGAGAGGATAAACATCCAGCGTCGGTACTGATGCTGGCGGTGCTTCTGGTTCTGAACATGTAGGCTCCCATGCTTTTGACCCATTTCAGAGGGAGGTCTGTAGTTATAACTGGGATTGGATGACATCTACTCAGCGCGCCATGATTGACTTACATGACTCTATGTAGGTACTTCAACTATAGTATAAGGAGCCCTCGAGTGAGCACTCGATGATGTCTATGAAGTAGTTCCTAGCGCATGCTGCATGGCCTAAGGCCAGGCCATAGTTTGGCGAGGGGGCAGATGTAGGTCTTGAGAATGCTGCTGAGGAGGCCAGAGATGAGGGTGGTGATGGTGATGATGATGATGAGGAGGCAGGTTCAGAGGAGGTTTTTGATGATGATAGGGAGACGAAGTCCAAAGAGGACTAGTTCTTTTTTGTTGATTGATGTCATTTTGAGCATGATCCTATGCAACTTCCTTTGGTCTATAAAGTGAAGTTTTTTGTGTGTATTTGATCATTGCTAGTTTTATTTATGGTTCTTGTATTATCTTGCGTTTTACTTTATCCACTAGATGGATCATTTTGAATATTGTTGTACTATGTACCATATTTGGGGTACAAATACTTTTGTTCGTGTTTCTACACCATAATACATTATTGTTATTATTATTATCAGTTTGATTCTTCAGTTAAGAATGCTGAGCTTGCGTTTTTTTACTTTTGTTTTTCTTTTATTATGTTGTTAAGAGTTGAACTCTTCAGTTTAGAAAGGTTCAACTTTTAAAATTTGTTGTATGCTTATGTGTGTGTATTGTTGGTATGCTTGTGGAAATTTTAATGTTTCCATTTTTTGGTGTGAAAATGAAAGAACTTCTAGGATGGTGATGATAGTTCATCGATAAAGATTCTTCCAAGTTTGGATGGTGATGATAGTATTTAAGCATGTAAATGTTGGCAAGGTACATGATTACCTTTTTCTAGGATGCAGAGTGTTTTAGAACTTCTTTTCTTTGTGCAAATGTAATTTTGT
Organism: Lathyrus sativus; assembly: GCA_963859935.3. Taxonomy (NCBI): domain Eukaryota; kingdom Viridiplantae; phylum Streptophyta; class Magnoliopsida; order Fabales; family Fabaceae; genus Lathyrus; species Lathyrus sativus. Next base: position 628,809,197 of record OZ012740.1, on the reverse strand, counting down.
TTCTTATTGCAACTTTGTTGAATGCTTGTATCACTTAGGTCCAAAAGCCAAAATGGTGAGAAACCTCCATTGTATACTAAATGCATATGATGGCTGACAATTATTGTTTAGTACTGTTGATTCATGCTTTATCTTGTGGTTTATTTGATTTTATGGAAGCATTAGAAATGATCAAGGCATTTGTTGATAATGAGCACGACCATTTCCAAACAGTAACTTACCCGTGAGTAGTGAGTATTCGTTAATCCATTGATCCTAAATAGTTTATATCTTGTGTTAGTGATGAATTTTGTGTATGTACATAATTTGAAAATGTAGTTCATCATTGAATTTTGTGAGATTCTAAAAATATTGTTTTTTCTTCTTGAACCTTTGAACATTGTTTTAATTGATTCTCCTAAGGTTTGGTTGAAAATAAGTTGGGGAGAATGAAAAAGAAGAATAATAGGTTGCTAAAACTTTTGAAAAATTTCAGGCAAGAATGAAAAAGAAAAAGAAAATGTGTGAATAAGAAAGTGAAAAACAAAAAAGAATGCTTGCTTGAAAGAGAAAAATAGAGAATAAAATAATTGTGCAATAAGGAAGTTTGAGAAGGTTTGTGATAGAGGAATGATGGTGGTGAATGAAGTTGGGATGTGTAAATACCTTGTATAGTGAATGTTTCTTTTGTATCGGCAATTTCGATTCAATGGCCTTTAGAAGTCCTTTTATTTTGAACCCGACCAAGCTACAACCTTAAAAGCCCTTAATGATCTTTTTTCTTCCATAATTTCTTTATTGATCGTTTAGATATTATATGAATTGGTTTGTATTTGCATCATTTGTCAGATGAGCGAAATTTCTCCATGTTTGTATGCGCGTATTTCCTTCAATTCTTGTTCGAAGAGGAGTGTTAGAGTGATATGAGCATGATAGTTTAGTTGTTACTTGAAACATTGTTTGATATTTTTTTAAGAACTAAGCTCTTTTGCATTGTTCGATTCTAGGAAGTTGTAATCATTGCTTGTATACATTTGTTGTTCATTTGAGCCATAAATCCCTTCTTAGTTGAGTTAAATGCTTGAGCAAATCCTCTTATTTTCAATGAGAGGCATACTTTGCTTGAGGACAAGCAAATAGTTAGTTGGGGAGAGTTTGTTAGATGTCAATCTTGCCTTAATTTAATCATGTATATTGGGCACTTTTCAAACTCTTTTGTGTTGAATTGTTGATATTGTTACTTGAAAGTTGTCATTCTTCAATTACTTGAAAATATCTTTGGTACCTTTTTATTTGTATGCTATTGTGAAGATAATATGCATTAAGTTATCAAAGTATTAGACATAAAGAAAGTGAACAAAGTTGCCAAAGGAAAAGAAGAAGATCAGAAAGTTCGCTAGGCAAACTTGGTAGCAAACATTCGCTTTGCGAACAATTGCCGAAGAACCATCAAATGCTCCCAGATTTGAGGCAGTAGAAAAGGCACCTAAGTTCATAGTGTGAACAAGCCAATGAAGGTTCACTGTGGCAACGCTTCAGCGAAGAGCCAGCGAAGCATCCCAAATTTGAGGCGGTAGCTAAAGGAGTATAAGTTTGATGTGCGAACCTGTAGGCGAAGTAGTTCACAATGTGAATAATCATTCACACAGTGAACTTCAGAGTTATCTCAGGGGCGGTTTAATTGTACAGAGGCACGTTAGGTGCCTATTTTGATGTTCGCTAGGCGAATAAGATGTTCGCAGTGCGAACATGACAGATTTTGGTTTTACTTTATAAGTAGTACTTTTGACCATTTCTTGGGATCATAACTTCATTTTACACACCAAAACATATTTTTCTAAGTTTTCTTCACCAAAGAGTGAGATTTTTCACATAGAAGCTGGATTCGTATTCAAGTTTGATTCTTCGACGTGGATGCTCATTCATCTCCTCCCGAAACTTGTGAAGCAAGCTAATGGATATGGATGGCTAAATCACTTTTGTGTCAAGATTAGAGGTAGTTAGTCTTGTTATTATATATTTCCTTTGATCCTTTGTGTGTGAACAAGGTTTATGATTAGTAGATGATGAAGATATTTGCTTTTAATGATGTATTTATGGTTTGAATCACTCTAGAATAGATTTTCCAAGTCTTGACCTAATTTCTTCATCTATTAACCAACAAACTCTAGACATAGATTTGAAAGTTAATATTCGCTTTGTATTGATCTTTATATTTATTGTTGCGATTGTCATTTCGAGAATCATCTAGCGATTAAAACAATAATATTCACGGAGCCGCTTTAAACATAAACGGATTCGCGAGGATACGCGATTGTATTAATCGAAACTAAGTTCACATACTTGATTAATCAGATACGTATGAAAAGGATTAACAAAATCTAATCTTGACATGCTTTTCTCAAAACAAAACATCTTTGACCTAATTTACTCTTTGCAACAAACTTATGTTACAAAACAAGAAATCTTTTGAAAACTCTTTACTTAGAACGTTAAACTATTGAATGGCTAGCATCGAGATATCACTCACAATCTTTGTGGATACGATAAAACACCCCTAAAATACTTTTCAACAAGCATCCATCTCAGTAGGGGACTACTCACCACATACACATCTAATTACAAGAAATAGAAAGACATATATATTTGTCCAAGTGTGAGGTGGTTGGTGGCTATTTTGTATGTGCAAGTATACACATGAAAACTAGTAGAAAGTGATGAGAAATAATATTGATTACACGAGGATTGTATTAGGCATAACAATTTTCATTCAAGAGTTCATAAATTATACATGGACAATGACAATAAAATAATAGCATGTGTGTCACGTCGTCAGAAACAAGAGAATCAAGAAATGAGAATACGGGTTTAACAAAGTGGATTAACATGTTGTACAATAATCTATTTAATGACTTCATCTAATGCATGAATATGGCATGTGGTCTAATGACATATTAGGTCAGAACTCAACCTTATGGTGAATGTCTACAACGTAAAAATATGCATTGATTCATTATGGAACTCATGTATAGCCTTACAATAGCACCAATACATTTCATATAAAACTGTTGTCTTTATCCCTATGGCCCTAACCCTTTATACCTAAAATGGCTTAGTGGACAATGTATGCTGACTTTCTTTTTAACCATATTAGTTCATAAAATTCATTTATTAGATGATACATTGATCTAATAAACTATTATTTCCTTGAAATATACTTAACACGTCACCTTCTATAAAGAAGTGGAACACGACGAGTTCGCCCTTGTGTCTTCCATGTAATCTCATCTTACTACCTTTTAGTACTCTCTGTCCTACTTGTGAGCATGGACCAAAAATGTTGATATTCATTGGGTTTAGATTATGACATAAATGTTCATAATCCTTCAAGCACAAGGTCCGTAAAGAAAAAGCGGTTAAGAGAGAGACTTGATAAACAACAACCCCTCAAACACAAGGTTTGTAAAGGTGATTTGGTTAAGCGAGAGACTTGAAAATTCAGAGCTCTCAAACACAAGGCTAATGACAAAGTAGCTAAGCGAGAGACTTGACAACCCATAATTCCTCAAGCACGATGTTTATAATGGCAAAATGGTTAAGTAAGAAATTTAATAGATCAGAGTCCCTCAAACACGAAATCTATCATAATAAAGTAGTTAAGTATAATGTCACATACAAAAGTGATGTCACTTATGAAATTAATACTAAATTTGATCGTGACCATTGGAATGATCACTAACTTTATGATCAAAGATTCTAATTATAAGAATAAACGAGTTACTAATGATGAACGACCATTGGAATGATCACTAACTTTATGATCAAAAATTCTAATTATAAGAATAAACGAGTTACTAATGATGAAAATGATTAATTTTTTGTGTGGAAATGGGATTTTTTTACTGTACTACCCTCTTTTGAAAAAAATAATACCATAATACCCTATTTTGAAATTTATTTACCAATGTACCCTACTTTTATCACGAGCTCGCCCATTGAAGTGACAGACCTGTGCAGAAATTGTTAGGGCTTATGAGTTCGCCCATTGGACTGGCGAGCATGTGGCGTAATTTTTGGCCCAGTATGAGCTCGTCCATTGGAAGGACGAGCTTGTACACATTGCTTATTTTTTTCTTCTTCTGTGTTTTATTTATTTATTATAATTAATATATTTTTTAATACATAAATTAATAAATTATATGATTAATAATAAATTAAATTACAACAATAATTTTTTTTTTGAGTTTTATTTATTTATTTATTATAATTAATTATTAGATTGTTAATTTTAATAAATAATATAATTTTTATTATAAATAATAATAAAAATTAATTAATGTTAATAATTTTTAAAAAATTAAATTATTAAATACTCATTAATAAATATAAAAATGTAAATAATTTTAACATTGCAAGGTTAAGTTACAACAATAAAATTGATTAAAATAAAAATACATTTCATCGAATATGTCCCCTAGTTCCACACCTAGGGATCCTTCGCTGTCTATATCCCCTGCCCAAACGCTCATTTATAGTTGATTCAGATGAGTCGGAAGACATGTCTTCATTGTGATGTGCTACAGGGGGGCTTGTCTGTCGTGAAGAGGGTCCCGGTTTCTCATCGAGAAGATCATCAATGTTAAAATCCGGCATCTGCATCAGTTGCTCCTCTGTCAACAAAAATTGTTGGAATGAGTGTGGTGGTTGTGGTGGTTGCGAGTACGTTCCGGATGAGGGTTGTTGAAAGGTTGGGTAGTAGACGTTATCAGGCGTGAAGTTAGGGGTGGGTTGAGTAAAGGTAGTGTTGAAGGTCGAGGCGGGTTGAGAGTAGGTTGTGTTGGAGGGTTGATATTGGAAATGAGGGTCGGTATGGTCAAAGTTGGGCGGTTGGACTGGGGTGAACTGTATGGGTGATCGGAGGTATGGTTGGGACTGATATTGTTGGTTGTATTGGTAGTTATAGTTTTGTTGATGGAGTGGATTGTTGGGTGTTTGTTGTTGGTATGTATGTTGTGTTGTGTAGGTTGGTGGCACATCCTGATGCATTGATGTCGTAGTTGTTTGTGTTGATGATGATCCTTGCATGCGTGGGTCGGTCAAGAATTGGTCCGGAGCAATGTGCACATAAGGAATGGCACGAAACCAAGTTAAATACTCTTGACTTGGTTTGCGTTCACCTAACACAATGTCCCCCTATAAAATCACATCTCTTCTGTGTCTCCATTCTCTCACCTCCTCCTTGTTTAATTGTCGCCAATTAACTCTTTGTGCTTTTCTCATAGTCATGGCATGGTGTTCCCTTAGACACCTTGGCGGGGGAGGAATTTGTTGGTCTAGACCAAACTGGAGTGTTACTCTATCCGTCTGATGCATCTCAACGGTATAGAAACAGATAAGAAAAGTTGTTGCACTCCAGATTTGGTTATCTTCAAGCGTCGGCGGCGGATATCGAATGTACGGTCTCCATATGAATTGCCACACAAAAATGGAAATTAATATACCATTAAGGAGTAGAACCGACGACTATTTCCACGTGGTTTGAAACTTACATCGTGTTCTCGCATATGGTCCAAAGCGTTTCGATATCCTTGGAGATGAAACGAGGATTTGCAGTGTAGTTCATTCCTCTTTGCGCCCATCTTGTATAACCCAAAAAAATTTTATTAGACATTGTTGAATAACAAATATTTATATCATGTACACATAAATGAGTCTTTTAATAAAGAAATACCTTTGTGCATATGGATACGAGGGTTCCACTGTAGTGACAGGAGCGAACAATGGTATACGTGTGAATGCCCATGAAGTTAGTAGGAGTGCACAACCACTCAAGCTCCTAACGTCTTTCACCGCAGCCTTGCACATTTCTCTATACAATTTTGCCAGGCATGCAGAACCCCAACTATAGGTGCCGCATTTAAGAATATCCCCTACGAAAGGGATCCAAGAAGAATGCAGTAGATTCTGACTTTTGTCAGGAAACAAAATTGTAGCGATTACAAGTAAAATATAAATTTTAGCTTCTAAGAGAACGTCTTCTTGGGTGGGGGCAGGTTTATTTTTTAAAGTTTCATATAAACCCTCTAGCCAGGTTATCCTAACAGAACCTTTAATTGTATCCCCTTCAGTAGGTTCCACCCCCAAGTTTTCCATGTAAATGTAGTTTGTTACCTCGATGGGACCGTTGATGGCTATTTCATCAACTCTTAGACCAAGTAACATACACACATCTTCAAGCGTTATTGTGCATTCACTTGTTGGGAGGTGAAATGTGTGTGTTTTCGGTCTCCATTTCTCCAACAGCGCCACAACTAAGCTTGAGTCAATTTTTAAACTTTTTATTTTTGATATATTTGCAAAACCTGCTATCTCAAGATACGGCATTATTCTCGCACTCGCATGAATAGGAGCATGCGAATGTACTCTAAACCTTGGGGCATTTGTCTGCAACAACAGTAAACAAACAAAATGTATATCATTATTTTTGCAACTAAATAATATTTAACCAAACTACTAGAGACATTATTTTTTAACCAAACTTACACTAGCTTGAATATTTTGTTGTGTGCCACGGTGTTCTTCGCTCATCCACAACAACGACATGGTAAAAATGCAGGAGTAGACAAACAAAATACTTGTGTTAAAAATGTAAGTGTAGAGAATGTAGAAACTTTGAGTAGAAAAATAGAAGTAGAAATCCAAATTTATAGAAAAACGATTGTGTGCATGCATGCAATTAAAATTTAAATGTGTCAACTATTTTCTGCATGAAATGACCATTGCATGCAAACCTATTCTTCATAGTCTTCAAGGTGTGCATGCATGCAAAGGCACTCTTGCATAGGTCTTACACAATTGTCGTTTGCATGCAGAACAAGGCAACACGAGCTCGTCCTTGGATTGGACGAGCATGTAGTAAGCTAGGATCTAGCACGCCCTTGCTATGGACGAGCTTGTACTACGCCATGATCTAGCACACCCTTCCTATGGACGAGCTTGCACTAACATAATTATTCCATTCGTTCCATTATTTCTCTTATATACTTATTGGTATAAGAATATGCAACATAAACACTCTACTATCAATATTCATAAAAACTCTACTATCAATATTCATAAACACTCTACTATCAATATTCATAACCTACTATCAATATTCACTACCAAGAAAATTCTCACATTCGAAAATGTCTCAGAGAAATGTAATTCTTACATGCCACTTCAACGGTGTTTTTTTAGCAAATAGTCCTGTTGGTTTCTCGTTTAGCAACACAGATACATACGCGTTTAAAATTCATGTGAATTCTGATTTTTTCCATTTAAAGGATAGAATGGAAAAAAAATTGGCACGAAGCGTTGAGGAAATAATTTATCGCCATCCAACACTTAATGAAGTCGACCGTACAATGTTTTACTTAATGACGCCGATCAAAAATGACGAGGATGTGATGGCAATGTTTCGGTGCCACATGATGTTTGGTCAGTTACCTACAATTGAGTTGTTTGTTCGACTACTAGACAACCCCGAAACATTTCCGACGCAAGAGACACAGTCACACTGCTATGGGTACAACCAAACATTTGACGATGAACCAACACAAAACAACTTACCTTTCATACCAAATGAGGAGGTTGGAGAAGCAAGTGACGACGATATTCAGGAGGTCAGGATGCAAGATATTTTTGGTGACAGTGAAGACGAAGACAATGAAGATATGGATGTACAGCCGATCCGTGCACAACCCATAAGTTTGTACAACCCGCCTGCTCACATGCAAAATATATGTGACGAACACAACGGTACAACCTCCGTGTTTGGAAATGCTATTCAAAACCATATAGGTGACAAAGTCGAGATTGGGATGGAGTTCGAAAACAAGGAAGCTTGCGTACTCGCGCCGCAGCGTTGGCACATAACCCGCAGTGTTGACTATTGGGTGTATCAGTCTGACAATGAAAGATATGTCATTAAATGTAAGAGACAAGATTGCGGTTTCAGGTGCAGAGCTTCCCTGAGAAAAAGGAACGCAAAATGGGTGATAGGTAAGCTTTATGGGTCTCACACATGCAGTTCGACGTCTATGGCACAAGACCATAAGAAGCTCAGTTCAGAAATGGCTAGCTATAGCATCAGGGAACTTGTCAACAACGACGCCTCACTGAAAGTAAAGGTGATCATTGCCCATATTCTAGAAAAATACGGGTACATTATATCTTATAGGAAGGCGTGGATCGCTAAGTGCAAGGCGGTAGAGTCACTTTATGGAAATTGGGAAACATCTTACAATGACCTACCACAGTGGTTACTGGTAATGAAAACCTTCCTTCCAGGAACCATTATAGATTTACAAACAGTACCTGCGATATCAAGTGATGGTTCCCAAGTCTCTGGAAAACGAATATTTCATCGTCTGTTTTGGGCATTTCGTCCGTGTATACGTGGCTTTGCCTACTGTAAGCCCATTGTGCAAGTAGACGGAACTTGGTTGTATGGCAAGTACAGAGGAACTCTATTGATGGCGGTGGCACAAGATGGCAACGCAAATATTTTCCCAATAGCATTCGCATTGGTCAAAGGTGAAACAAAGGAAGCGTGGAGCTTTTTTCTGAGGAACCTGAGATTACACGTGACACCACAACCAAATTTGTGTCTAATATCTGATAGACACGAATCGATAAAGAGTGCATACAACAATCCCGAAAACGGATGGCATCATCCACCATCTTCACATGTCTACTGCATAAGGCACATCGCTCAAAATTTCATGCGCTAGATTAAGGACAAAGATCTACGCAAAAAACTTGTTAACATGGGTAACAAAATAAATTTCACTTATCTCAAGTTTCGTAGCACACTATTATCATTTTTTCACACAATTTTTCTTACAGGTTACGCATTGACAGAGGCTACATTTAATTACTATCGCGGAGAAATCAGAAGAACAAACATTGAAGCTTCAAATTGGATAGACAACATTCCTAGGGATAAGTGGGCTAGAGCATTTGACGGAGGGCAACGTTGGAGACATATGACATCTAACTTAGCAGAGACAATAAACTTTGTACTAAAGGCAACAAGAAACCTTCCAATCACTGCATTGGTCCAGTCTACATACTATCGAATGGGTTCGCTCTTTGGTAAAAGAGGACACAAATGGACCAAAATGTTATCTTCAGGGAAAGTGTTTACAGATGGTTGTAACAAAGGCATGGCTGATGAGGTAGCTAAGGCTAACACACACAACGTCATGCAATTTAATCGCGAAAGATTCTGCTTCATGGTGCAGGAAAAGACTAATTATAACGACGGTCGTCCAACGGGTACTTTCAGTGTTGACTTGCGGAATCGTTTCTGTGACTGTGGAAAATTTCAAGCATTTCACTTGCCTTGCTCCCACGTGATAACAACATGTTCTAGCATACGACATGACTACACAATTCGCATTCCAGAGGTCTTCAAAGTTCTTAACGTGTTCAAGGTCTACCAGGAAAGCTTCTTGGGTCTACCGCACGAGGAGAACTGGCCAAAATATGAAGGTTTTACTCTATGCCACGACGATTACATGAGAAGAAATAAAAAGGGGCGTCCAAAAAGTAGTAGAATTAGAAATGAGATGGACGACGGAGAAAAAGAGAAAAGAAGGTGCGGGATTTGTAGAGAAATATGTCATATGCGTAGAAAATGTCCCAACGTTGCCGGTCCGTCAAACCGACCGAATAGATAATTTTATTGTACTACTTTTGTATGTGATCCTTCAATTATTTTTAATTCAAAACAACTTTTAAATTACAACAATACTCGCGAACTACAAACATAAAGTAGATCTATGACTCCACAAACTCAAACAAAAAAAACACATGAAGCTAACATAAACTCTGACAAACAACAACGACTAACACAAACTCTAACTCTAACAAACAACAACGACCAACACAAACTCTAACTCTAACAAACAACAGCGACCAACACAAGTGGATCTATGACTCCTCTGTTGACTTCGCCACTATGTGCTGAAAACATGCAATGGACATCTTCATCATTTTCTATATGATCTAGGTAGTACATGTACGTCCCCTCCAGGCTGGCATCCGTAAGCGTTATATATGGACAACGATACTCCATCTTTCTCACAGTCATGCGACGACCGCCCAGCTGCCGAAACCCGGTGTTAATTGCTGCAACCACGGTTCTGAAATTCCACAGCGGATCTAGGTTAACACTGATTTTTTTCTCTGGTCCATGGAAAACAAGAGCTTGGACAAACATATTTATAAATCAGATAAGTTGTCACGAATGATATTTCCTGATGCTCAATACCCTTATTTATAACAAAAAATTACGTTTGAGCTCGGCCATTCAATGACAGAGAGTCTGTAAAAACTTCACACCTCAATGTCTGAACGTCGGTCATTATTTTTTTATTTCATATACGGAAAATTTTTATTAAATTAATTTAATATATAATATTATTTTAATTTGTTGTAAAATAGTTTAATGCTAATTTATTTTTTAATAAGATTAAAATTACATTATTTATTAAAATTAAAATTATTAATTTATTATTAATCATATAATTTATTAATTTATGTATTAAAAAATATATTAATTATAATAAATAAATAAAACACAGAAAACAAAATATAAAAAAAGCAACGTGTACAAGCTCGTCCTTCCAATGGACGAGCTCATACTGAGCCAAAAATTACGCCACATGCACGCCAATCTAATGAGCGAACTCATAAGCCCTAACAATTTCTGCACAGGCCCGTCACTTCAATGGACGAGCTCGTGATAAAAGTAGGGTACATTGATAAATAAATTTTAAAAGAGGGTATTATGGTATATTTTTTTTCAAAAGAGGGAAGTACAGTAAAAAAAAATCCGTGGAAATGATTAATTAATTTAATCATCCATTGACTTGCATGTCTATGAGCATAGCTTTGATGCTCTATCATGTTAATGATGGCAAGTCGAAATGTGACTGTTTTGAAAAAGTGCCAATGAGATTTAGCTTACATAGGTTGACACGATTTCGCACGAGAGACAAATGAAGGGTCATTAAAACATGGCACAATTTCTAGAATGTGATTTAGTTGAAGTCAATGTACAATATAACCAAAAGTTCTGGACCAAGTAAAAGTAGAAGAACAGAAGCTACATTATATCATTCTTTTTTAAGAAATTCCAATAAAATATAAATGCCAACTAACAATTATTATCTGTTAGTATTATTATTAATACTTTGAAAGATCGTGGCAGATTGTCGCTTCTATATATGAGTAAAATTTAAAAGTATTGAGTGGGTGAAAAGTAATATGAAAATTAAGACAGTAATGGAACAAAATAGGAAGAAATTTTTTTTTGATTTTCTCATACTGTTGGTTTTTCGTTTTGGCTTAATTTTCCACACATTTATTTTAATTAGTTGGTAGATAGCATAAGAAACTTTCAACTCAATTTATCAAGGATTATCAATTGCATTTTTTTAAAAGAAATAAATCGGTTTATTACTCTTTCAAATACCATTAATCCAGAGACACTAAAAAAAAAATAATTATTAGCTATCAAAATTTTACTATAAATTATTTTCATAATTAATTTTAATTTAAAAGACAACTATTTAACTCCAATTACATAAATGTTGTGAAACCTGATGCTTTGAAAACAATTATAAATTGTTTCTTTATGATTAAGAAGGATAGAAAAAATAGTAAAAGAAGAAGAACGATTAGGATTGATTATAACTGTTATTATTTACTTTCTCTTTAAATTAGATTACAAAGACTCAAGAATAACAAATAACCCTTTCACTAGAATTTGCCACACTTAAGATGAAAGACTAGTATGTTATTTATAATAAAACCTAACATACTAAACTAATGGACTTTTTAACAATGACCTGTTACAAACTAACTTAGGGTACAATCTAACTTAAACAATTAGACATAACAAACAAGCTCAATTTGTCATCCTAACAAATCTAGCATTTCCGACAACTGCATGCTTGATCTACTTCGACTACAACATACACTATTTCGACAACAACGTGTGAACGACCTTCAACTGAATGCTAAACATCTGTCGAATTGTCAAACCAAGAAGCTACCTTCGATCATACTAGAGTTCGATCTAATATCTCACAAATCTCCACCTTGGAGCAAACTCTATAACATCAAGGAACAAACTAGCTTTCTTCACGCAGCTTTATCAACTGCATACAGTGAAAAAATTTGCAACTAGGCAATGTCTTGGTATCATATCAGCAACATTGTGATCTGTCGAAACCTTCAGCACTTGGACTTCTCTACGCTCGATTACCCTTATAACAAAATGCAACCTCACATCGATGTCCTTGGTTCGCTCATGATAGGCTGAATTCTTTGACAAATGTATTACACTTTGACTATCACATTTAACAGTGATAACTCGACCTTGAAGTTTAAGCTCTTTTGCAAAACCTTCAAGCCACAATGCTTCCTTCACAACTTCAGTTAGGGCGATTATTTCGCTTCAGTGGTTGATAAGGCAACAACCTTCTAAAGTGTTGCTTTCTAAGTGTTTGTTGAGCCAAACATAGTGAACACATATTCAAAAATAGATTTTTGGAATCCATACAACCTACATAATCAAAGTCGACATATCTTTTGATTGCTGCTTTATTATCTTCACCCAAGGTTCCACCATAAATTAGGACTTTGTTTAGAGACCCATTTATGTACCTTAGAATCCACTTCAATGCTTACCAGTGAGCCTTTCCAGGATTCACCATGTACATGCTTACAAGACTTCCTGCATATGCTATGTCGGGTCTAGTACAAACCATAACATACATCAAAGAACCCATTATGTTAGCATATGAAATGCTATTCATATAAGCTCTTTCGACATCAGTACTGGGACCCTGATCTATACCCAACTTGAATTAAGGGTTTGTCGGAGTCATAACAGGATTTGAATTCGACATACCAAACTTTTCGAGAATCTCCCGTAGATATGCCTCTTGAGATAAGCATAATTTTGACTACTTTCTATCTCTTTGGATGTCAATCCCAAGAATCCTGGACGCAGCTCCCAGTTCCTTCATGCTGAACTCCTTATTGAGTTCAGCCTTCACCCTCATTACATCTTCGATATTGTTGCTTGCTATTAGAATATCATCATATAAAGCAACAAAAATACAAATGAATTACAAGGTCAAAATCTAAATTAAACATAGTGGTCGAACTAACTTCTAATGAAACTTATGCGTGCGATGAACTTGTCAAATCTTCTATTCCACTTATGAGGAGATTGTTTCAGTCCATATAAAGATCTCTTCATCTTGCACACATAATCTTCCTTCCTCCTTTCAACATATCCTTCAGGTTGCCTCATCAGGATTGTTTCATCTAGATCACCATACAAGAACGCAGTCTTCACATCCATCTGTTCTAGTTCAAGATCAAACTGTGCCACCGTGGCAATCAACATTCGAATGGACCTATACTTCACAATAGGAGAGAAAACATCATTGAAGTCGACACCTTATTTCTGAGTGAAACCTCTAACAACCAATCTTGTCTTGTATCTCTTCGACGCCACTCCTTCGATTCCTTCCTTAACTTTGAAAATCCACTTACAGTTGACTAACCTGACTCCAGCAGATTTCTTGATCAGTTCCTAGGTGTTTTAATCATGAAGAGATTTCATCTCATCATCTATGGCTTTCAGCCATTCAGTCTTATTTTGAATCCTCATAGCTTCCTTATAGTTTATAGATTCTTCGTCTAGAACCTCATTTGCAGAGATTAAGGCATAAGCTATAAGACCTGAATACCCAAGTCTGTGAGGTGGCTTGATGACTCTCCTCGACCTATCTCTTGACAATAGGTAGTCATAGACAGTTTCCTCAACTTCCTCATTATCTTCTGCTTCTTCTTTGACTTCATCTGGAATACGCAATTCAGCATCAACATGCTCCACCTCAAAAAGAATGTCTCCCTGTTCCAGCTCTTCGTCAGCATCATCAGTTTTCTTGAAGGTCATCCCAGCTTCATTGAAAACTACATCTCGACTGGTGATACACCTCATATAATCTGGCTCTAGGCGCCATATCCTATAAGCTTTAACTCCTTCAGGGTATCCCGTGAACATGCATTCTAGAGCTCTAGGTTCGAGCTTGTCTTACCTAATGTGAGCATAGGCCACATAGCCAAATACTCTCAATTTATCGAGATCTGGTGGATGTCCTGACCAAACTTCTTTAGGTGTCTTCATATCTAACACAGTCGAAGGACATCTGTTTATCAGATATGATGCTGTCAAAACAACCTCAACCCAAAACACCTTCTTTAACCTAACACTAGTCAACATGCGTCTAACTCTTTCCAAAATAGTTCGATTAAACCTTTCTGCCAAACTATTTTGCTGTAGAGTACCTGTAGTAGTTTTGTGCCTTGCAATACCTAAGGCAGCACAAAAGCTATCGAATGCCTCATTGCAAAATTCAAGGCCGTTGTTGGTTCTCAACCTCTTGAACTTTTTGCTAGTCTGATTTTCGACTAGAGTCTTCCAACCTTTGAAATTCTCAAAAGTTTCATCCCTAGTCTTCTAGATGAATACCCATAATTTTCTAGAATAATCATCAACTATGGATAGGAAATACCTTGCGCCTAAATGTGATGGACACCTCGCAGGCCCCCAAAGATCAGCATGGATGTAATAAAGGGATCCATGTGTTCTTTGTTTGCCTTTATTGAACTACATTCTACAAGATTTTCCAAGTACACAGGGTTCACAAAATTTTAGTTTTTCGACTTTGTCTCCACCAAGTAGATTTTGTTTCCCCAATTCGACCAGACCCCTTTCACTGACATGGCCCAATCTCATATGCCAGATTTCTGTCTTCGACAAAGGTTTCGTGGATGCAACATTTGTCAAACCACTTATAACTTCATCCTCAAGGGTATACAAGCCTTGTTACTTCATGCCTCTCAAGACTTTCTCCGAGCCCTTCATGACTCTTAGGATACTTTTCTCTCCTTGAAAAATGTATCCCTTCTTTTCAAATTCACCAAGAGAAATCAATTTTCTCTTCAAACCAGGTACATACCTGACTTTAGTCAATAGCCTTATTGACTCATCATGGAGCTTGAATCTCATAGATCCAATACATGCAATTTTGTAAGCTTTGTTGTTTCCCAGCAACACTGATCCACTATCTTGATCACACAATTCCTCAAGCACGTCTTTGTTTGGAGTCATGTGTCAAGTGCAACCTGAATCCGTAATCCACTCCTTTCTTGAGTTGCTGCTTGAAATCACAAGGACATCAGATGATTCATACTCATCCTGCATAATGGTTGCATTACCATTATCCTTTCCACCATGATTGTTCATGCGTTCATGGAAAAATTTTCTTGTATGACCCTCCTTCTTACAGTGATAACATCGAAAGTCAGATGCATCACCACTATAAGACTTCTGCTGACTTTTACCCTTCTTCTTGTCAAACTTGTCGTATCTCTTTGTGAATTTCGCCTTGATCGACAGGCCTTCACCAGTCGCAGATGGCTTGTGCTCCTTTCGTTCATTCAAATCTTTCTAATACAGTGCTGACTGAACTTCTTCAAAGGTTATAGTCTCTTTCCCATACAAGAGAGTTTCTTTGAAGTGAGCATGTGATTTGGGCAAAGCACACATCAACAACATTGCTTGATCTCCAACATCAATCTTAACATCGATATTTTCAAGATCAAGAACCAGCTTGTTGAACATATTCAATTGCTCAGCCAAAACTTTGTCTTCACTCATCTTGAATGAATACAGAGTTTGCTTCAGGTAGAGGATATTGACCAACGATTTGGTCATGTAAAAAATTTCGAGTTTCACCCATAACTCTGACGCCGTCGTCTCATTTGAAACTTGTCCTAGAACCTTATCACCAAGGCTCAACAAGATGGCGCTGTGAGCTCTCTCTACCATGCTCGTTCATTCTTTTTTCGCTAACACAACATCCATGACTGCAACTATCTTCAATGCTTCCAAACAACCCTGCTGAACCAGTAGGACTTTCTTCTTCAAGCGCCACAGACCGAAATCATTCACTCTGATGAACTTTTCAATCTCATAATTTGTTAAAGGCATCTTTCTCCATGCTCACCACACCAATTTGTTGTGAAATCCGATGCCTTGGAAACAAATTATAAATTGTTTCTTTATGATTAAGAAACGTACAAGGGTAGAAAAGATGGTAAAAGAAGAAGAATAACAAGGATTGGTTATGACTGTTATTCTTTACTTTCACTTTAAATCAGATTACAAGTACTCAAGAATAATAAATAACCCTCTCACCCTAATTAGGATTTTCCACACTTAAGATGAGAGACTAGTATGTTATTTATAGTAAAACGTAACATACTAAACTAATGAGCTTTTTAACAATTACCCAATACAAGTTAACCTAATCGATTGGACATAGCAAACAAGCCAAATTCGTCATGCTAACAAATATATCATTTCTGACAACTGCATGCTTGACTCTACTTCGACTATAGCATACACTACTTCGACAATGGCATATGAACGGTCTTCGACTGCATGCTAAACATATGTCAAACTGTCGAACCAATATGCTACTTTCAATCATACTAGAGTTCGATCCAATATCTCACAATAAATGAAAATAAAAAATAAATATTATTTATAATGGAGTTATTCTCTTTTAAAAATCATTTTTCTATAAAAAAAAACTCTATTATAAAAAAAAACTTTAAAACTTGTAAAACCCTTATTCCTAAATCAAATTTTTTTCATGGAAATTACTTTTATTTTACTAATCGAAATCACTTTTTCTTCATTAATCAAAATCATTTTTTCTCCGTCTAAATCGTTGTTTCTCCAATCAAAATCGCTATTTCTCCATCATCGACTAAAATTGTTGCTTCTCCTTCATCAATAAAAATTATTTCTTCTTGATCAAAAACCACAACTTCTCCATCATCGATTGAAATTGGTGTTTTTCCTTCATCAATCGAAATTTCTACTTTTTCTTCTTCGTTGGAAAATGCGGCTTCAACTTTCGAATTAATTATTTTACGATTTGAAATCACTCATGCATTTCTCAAAACCTAATATTTGAGATAATGGTTTTTCCTTGAAGTCTCACACAATCATTCATTCACTATAGTAAAATTTATCTGAAGAATCTCTTTCTCTGATTCTCTCTAGTAAAATTTAGCTTCGCTACAACGGTGCATTTTCTCCGATCGACACTATTAATATTCCTTTTTTTTTATTACTAATTTTAAGTTATAATCAATGTTGATTTTAAATTTTTTAGATATAATTATCATTAGTTTCTAACTTATTTCTAATTTACATGATATTGTTTCAGATGCAAATATTAAATATGTTTAAATAAAGTTTAGAATATTGTGACAAACATTAAGGTATTCACTCTTCTTTCATTATTATTTGCTATAGAATTCAGTGATTCAGTTTTATGAATTTTTTGACGAATCTAAAATGTAGATACTCCTTGTAAGCTAGTTTTAATTTCTCCTTACATGCTCTTTTGGAAATTTGAAGATAACTTTTCAGCTTTATATCATTTATATGTTGGTTGTTAAGCATTCTGGATGAGAAGAAGTTGGTTTGTAAATCACTAGTCTAGCCAGGGTATTTTGTGTCCTCCATATGAATGCTATAATTTCAACAGATGTATGAATATTAAGAAAAACTACATCTCTACGGTAACAGTAAGATCAGAGTTAGTGGAGGAGGTGAGTATTGTCAAGATGATTATCAAGAACCACTTTGCAGCTATGTTTCTCGCCCGAATTTTCTTCCTCACGGTGTGAAAAGTCTTTCTCTTGACGAAAGCTCAATGTTGGAAGAGAGGTTTAATGATGAGAAAATTAGGGAGACAATATTTAATTATGCTGGAAGTAAAAGCCCGGGTTCAGACGGGTTTAACTTGGGATTTTTGAAGATTTGTTGGGAAGTGATTATGGAGGATTTCGTGAGATGCATACAAGAATTACGCACCACGACAAGATTTCCTAAAGCTATGTCATCATCTTTTCTTGCATTGATTCCCAACTCCGATAATCCTCAGAGTTTGGACGAGTACAGACGGATATGTTTAATTGACTGCATTTATAAGGTAATATCTAAAATCCTTGCTTCAAGGATGATGAGTATCATAGGGAAGTTGATGTCCAAGTCACAAACGACTTTTATACCGGGAAGACAAATACTAGATGCGGTGCTTGTCTTAAACGAGTTAACCAACTTTGCTAGTAGGAAGAAACAAAACTGTGTATTGTTTAAGGTTGACTTCTCCAAGGCATATGATTGTGTGAATTGGTCCTTCTTGAGATTAATGTTGCGCTCCATGGGTTTTGGCTAGAGATGGTTGAATTGGATGGAAGGTTGTGTGTTCACAAGTTACATGTCGATTCTTGTTAATGGCATCCCTACATAATATGTTCGGGTATTTCGACGCTTGAGACAAGGAGGCTCATTATCTCCCTTTCTCTTTACTATTGTAGCTGAAGGCTTTGCATTCTTGGTGAAAATGGAAACTGATGTAGGTTTACTTAGGGGATTTCAAGTAAATCATGAAGTGAGTTATTCTCTCTTACAGTTTGCAGACTATATGATATTAGTAAGCAATGGAGATTGGTTAAACTTATGGGCTTTTAAATCACTATTGAAAGGATTTGAATTGGTATCGAGTTTGAAAGTCAATATGGGGAAAAGTTGTTTGTATGGAATTGGCGATGGTGATTTTTATATGAAGGCGGTGGAAAAAATTCTAACTTGTAAGATTGGATTGCTACCCTTTAAATTTTGGGTCTTAGAGTTGGCGACAACCATAGAAGGGTTTCGTTTTAGAATTCAGTAATCAATTGCTTCAAATCAAGGTTAGCTCCATGGAAATGGAGGCTTTTCTCCATTGGCAGAAGAGTAACACTGATCTACCCGGTTATGACAAATCTAGCTATCCACTATTTGTCATTTTCCAAGGCGCCATGTAAGGCTTTGAAAACGTTGATTTTGATTCAGAAAAACTTTTTTTGGCATGGAACTGACGAAAGGAAATGAGTGGATTGGGTATGTTGGAGCACCATATGCAAAACAAAGGAGGAGGGAGGACTTGGTTTGAAAGATTTACGTATTTTCAATACGCCGGTGTTGGCCAAATGGTTGTGGCAGTTTCTCATAGACATTGATGCTATTTGGTATGGTTTTTTGTGTGCTAGATATGGTAATTTTGCGTTGAAAATTCTGTCAAGAGAGAAAATTTTAAGGAACCCACATGATTCGTTATGATGGAAGGATGTATTGAGAATAAACTTTGATGAAGAAGTTGTTCATTTTGATAAATTGCTCACAATCAGATTAGTCGATGGTGCGAAAACACTGTTCTGGACCACTAGTTGGGTATGAGGTACAACTATGCAAAAACTATTTCTGAGGTTGTATGTTAGGTCTGCTACACGGGACTACCTTGTTGCTGATATGGGGTCATGGAATGCTAATGTTTAGGAACAACACATGGATTCTATTATGCAATGTGTTGCACCTCGAAAAAAGAAATACAATCTTCGTGTAAAAGGCGCAGAAGAATTGGTTCGGACAGAGTCACTACCAAACTTTATTTATCCTAGAGAGGGAAAGGAAAATATTGAGAAAACCTTTAAGAGATAAGAACATGGTCGTCACAACAACATTCTGGATTTGGGAGTTCGTTACGTAAGGAGAAGGTATTCGCACCCCTCACGTCCGTTGCACTCAATGGGAACCTCTTAGTTCGATTTGTGATGAATGTTAGCTAAGCTTGTTTATTTTCTTCTAAACGAGTAAATGCGAAAGGGTAAGAGAAAATGATTCAATTGCTAAGGGAAAATGGGTGGTTTTAGGTTAGGGTGCTCGCCAAGGATTGGAGCCCTTGTGCCTACGTACCTTCATTCGGACGAGAATGAAGAATCAGAGCATCTGTACTTCGGACTATGGGAAAAGGTTTGGATAAGGAAAGGTAGAAGTTAGATGCAAAAGGTAGGAAAATGCGGAAAAAGAAAAAGGTAGCTCGCCAAGGATTGAGGCCCTTGTGCCTACGTACCTTCATTTGGACGAGAATGAAGAATCAGAGTATCCATAGTTCGAACTACGGGGAAAGGTTTGGATAAGGAAAGATAGAAGGTAGATGTAAAAGGTAGGAAACGAAGAAAAAATAAAAAGGTAGCTCGCCAAGGATTAGGGCCTTGTGCCTACATATCTTCATTTGGACGAGAATTAAGAATTAGAGTGTTCGTAGTTCGTGGAACTACGAGTTGAGAATTTCTTAGAGGTGATAATTGTTCAAACACGAGAAAGGCAACTTGCACTCAAACAATCAAGGAGAGGAATCAGAGGCTCCAAACCCCTCTTATTCACCTTTAATTGAAAAGAGTTTTGATAGTTGTTATGTGTTTTTGAAGTTTGAATGAGAAAATCCACTTGATGTTGGATCAATGGTTTATTTTGATTTGCATGCGAAGAGGTTGATGGCAAGGCAAAAGGACCTCGACTTACAAGTTTGAAAATACCACTTGACATTAGATCAATGGTTTGAAAAGGTTTTGGATTGATCCTAGTCCCTAAGGGTGCTCCTAGTAACGAAATCATGAAAAAGTGCAAGTGTGTGCATTAGGTTGACGGCGATGCTAAAAATCAATCAACTTACAAGGGTGTTTTGAAAATGGCTCGACATCAAATTGAGAATTAGTTTGAAAATGTTTAGTCTACGCTAGTCCCTAAGGGTACTCCTAGTAAACAAAACCATAATCAAAGAAAGGCGAGTAAAGTGTGTACATCAAAAAGGGAGTGGGGTACATGTAAAGTACATAGGATTGCAAGAAATAAATGGGGTCATTGTTAGGTAGCCCAAGAGGAATCCGTGTGTGTGCAAGGTGTCCGAAACTAAGCAATAAGCAAGAGTACGGATCCAGCTCTCCTTGCAAAGGATAGTAACCACAATCCATATTTTTTTCTTTTCGATTTTATCATGTTTTTGTATTTTTGAATAAGATGAGAAACAAGGAAAGGGTTAACACGACAAGATAATATGAACAATGATAATATGATATCGACAATGATATATGAGCCGTGATATATAGATAATGGTATAATGACAAAAAGATAAAGCAAGAGTATAATGAGAGGAAATTAACGTCAGTTGTTAGTTGTTAATTGTTAATTATCATTGATCGAATGAATCAGGTCCACTGTAGTGCTAAGCAATTGTAGCACGACATATGAGGAAGATCATGCTATGAGAGACCGCTCTATACGATGTTTGTGCTAAAACACGATAGAGAAATGATATGTAGATCACTTTCACAGAATTGTGCCACACGAAAATAAAAAGAAAAAGAGAACAGTCTCGTCTTAATCATAAATTTTCATCGATTAATCGAAGATAACCTATCACGATCCCAAAGTATAGAAAATGATCCAAAGGATCAATCTCTAAAAATTTGAAATAATGAAGGTTAAACAACCTCAATAATCGACATTCGTTATTTTAAAGACCTCATCGACCAAAACAAAATTTGAAATGAAATGGAAATTAAAATAGAAAGATCAAAATACAAAATATTAATAGAAATCGTGGACCCAAAGTATTTTGCACAAAATTCTACTATAAAAATAAAAACAAAAAAAAAATATTAACTAAGGAAAACAATTAAAAATAAAATAAAATGGGAGGGGGCTTGAAACTAGATAAGGGTGTGCTAATATGGAATCATCATGGGTTTTAAGCCTATTCGTCCACTTTAAAAAAACGGTTGAAAAAACAAGAAGGGTGGTGCTAAAGGCCACCGTGTTTGTGTATTGAAAACCACACAGGCTTATAAAGCCCATAATCCTAAGCACCATGTCCAAACCTTTTTTAAATAAGGCAAGATAAACAAGGCAACATCAGCTTCAACATTTTTATTTTTAAACAAAAAAAAAGACAAAAAAAAAATGAAGGAACATCATGGTGAAGGAAAGCAACAACGCAATGATGACGAGTCAAAGAGGGAATAAAATGCAAACAGTGTCGTCTCAACCTTATTCTGCAAATCTCGTCTCGTCTCGCTCAAATCGATTCTGCTCACGTTAAGGTTCATATGGTTTTGTTTTTGTGTTTGTTTCGTTTCAGTCACACTCTCTTCGTCTCACTCTTCTCTCTGATTTGTGAGTTTGTATATGTATTTATTTGTGAAGTTGGGTTGAAGTTGTTTAGGTGAAGGGTGTTTAAGATTAACGAAAAGTAAGGTTGAGCTGAAAGTTTATGAGTGATGGAAGAAGGGTAGTGATTTTGGTTTTTGAAGAAAGGTTGAAGAAGATTGGTTTGCTGTGAATTCTACAGAGTAATTTTGGCTCTCTGAGCTTGGTAGATGAGGGTGAAGAAGGTTATATTTATAGAGGAGTGTAAGGGTGGAATGGAAAAGAATGAGAATTGTGAGCAAGAAATCATTTTGATGCGTTTTGCATTATCATATCATGTGGTGTGTACATATTAATTGCGGTAACGATTTTGTTGTTGTGGAATTGTGGTGCTAGCTAAAAAGTGGTGCGCAATAGTTTTGGAAAAGTTAGGATGTGCGGAAAATAAATTGAAGACATGGGATCTTCATGGTTAATTGTTGAAACATGGCCTCTTCTCTTTTTTTGTTTTGTAATTATGGACTTTTATTGTATTTGTAGAGACTTTTTTTTTGGATTTTGGGTTTTGTAACAAATTGTAGCAAAGGGCTCTGGTTGTAATGATAATGGACCTTAGATCATATTATTCGCACCTTTGAATTTATCTTACAATGCCTCGAATTCTTTGATTAAAAACAATGATGACTAGAACTCGAGTTTCCATATTAACTACATGATTTCACACTTAAAACTATTCTTGAATTTTTCTCGTGAAATGAATAACACCCTGAATCGGTCCTTGAGAAATAAAAGCTACCATGAACTGATTTTAGACTTTTGAATTAAAAATCTTGAATCAATTCTTGAGTAACAAGTCACACATGAATCAATCACAAATCAATCTTGAACTTTGCCACTTGCACTAATAAACCAGATCTTGAACCAAATAAGATACACAAACTATATTATGACTGCACAAAAATCCTAATTGAAAGGAACTTCTCCTTGACGATCTTTAACCATGAATCACTTACGTTGGTAGAACCTGAGAAATTGATCCATTCACGACTATCCTAACTTGGCGTAAAACCCTAATTGGAATATCAAACACACACCTTTAAAATCATACACACTACGACCTGGATGCTTTTGAATGAAAACCTGGATCAACCTTGTAACACTGAGTTTAGACAAAAAGCTGAAGCAACATATATATATTTTTTTATATTTTTGAATAATGGTTAGTAGACGGATATACAAGTGGAAGTAATATACAAGTAGAACAAATATGAGGTATGACACAGTGACAACAATATATTCTTGAGGTCGAGTTTAGGGATCTGTCCATGATATTGCAGGATATAATGCCTACAAAAAATAGAGAAGACATGATTATGTGGCCAAAGGGATACCTAAACATATTTATCGTAGCTTCTTTTTATGACTATTTGATTACGACAGCAGGAAATACAACATGGGAAGCGATAACCAAGACTGCTCTTTCTTGGGTTTGGAAATCTTTTGTTCTAACAAAGGCAAGGGTGTTTGGTTGGAGGTTAATGTTGGATAGATTACCAATGAGATAAAATCTTTCTCATTGCGTTATTCTCTCTAAACCTCATAATTTAGTTTTCCTTTTATATTTCGGTCCAATTGAAGACTCTACTCATATTTTTATCTCATGTCCAAAGATTAAGATAGTTTGGAGAAAAGTTTACGAATCGTTGAAGATTGGAAGGAGTAATTAAACAATGGTGCCTAATCATTTGTTGGTTTGGATATAAAGTTTAAGAGGTAGGTGTTCTAAAAAGAGGGCTTGTAGCATATGGATAGTGGTTTATTGGTGCATATGGTGGGATATAAATTATATCATCTTTAACGACGAAGTAGGCGATCCGGAAGCAATAATGGTAAGGATTTTATACTTGTCTTGGCGGTGGTAATTAAAATTATCAAAGGGTAGTAGGTCTTGCAACTTTTATTATTGGTTTAAACAACCTTTAGACTTTTTGTAATTGTTGTATTTGTTGGAGTCGACTGCTTTGCGGTTAGAACTTTGTATTGAAAGTTGAGGTACCCCTAATATCTCTAGTATCAAACATATCTTTGCTTATCAAAAAAGAAAGAAGTATGAGTATTTTCATGGTGCTTGAAAAAAACATTGTTTTTGTAAAATAGTCTAGCCAGTGTAACTCGATGCAAATATATGAATGTTGAACTTGTGAATTATAATATCATTTACTGATAATAAAGAAGCACAACCAGACTAATTTTCCTTTGTTTTGAAAAGATAAACTATTTAATCAACTTTAAATCATTTTTACTATGGATTCAAAACTTAAATTATAAAATTTCTAAATGAGAAATGAGAATTCAAATGTAAAGAGGTTGGCTTCCTAAGAACTTTCCATGCTATGGGAACTCCATCATCCCAAAAAAAGAAACTAAAATATGCTTAAAAAATTGCGTAATGAAGTTGCATATTATGTCTATGCTAGGTGTTATAATGCGTGTATATGCTATTTTAATGCATGTGTATATAGCTATATTCTTGAGAATTTGAAAATGAGAAAAAGGAATACGTCAGTGTCCGTGTAAAATATTTTTACACTATCAATTTATGGCAGGTGTGTATACTGCCACTTCACACATTTATTTTTAAAATACATTTATGATTTTTCATTTTAAAGCAATCTGATTAGATGTCTGTGCAATATTTCTTTACATAAACAATGCACTACCTTTAAACTCTTTAAAAATTTATCAAAAATAACTATAGTCTTGAAATATATCTCAAGTCTAAATGGATAATTTTATGACATTATGGAAGTTATTGTTTTTGTATAATGCATAAAGTCTAATTTATCACATTGCAAGTGTAAGCAAACAATTATGAATGTTAAAAGAATAGATCTCAAAACTATTATGTGGAAAGAGGTTGTTGAAAGAGAAAGAGAAGTTATGGATGTAAAATAAATATGGTTCTTGTATTCTTAGAATTTTATTGGAGTTAGTCTTAAGTCAACCCACATTAGAGTGAGTTAGTATATCACATTAGTTTATTCAAATCTATTTAATATTTAATTTTATTATAGTAGTTTTTCTTTACCTTAATAGCAAGTTTTTAGAAGAAGAAAAAAATTTAAATGCAAAATACATGA
Organism: Lathyrus sativus; assembly: GCA_963859935.3. Classification (NCBI taxonomy): domain Eukaryota; kingdom Viridiplantae; phylum Streptophyta; class Magnoliopsida; order Fabales; family Fabaceae; genus Lathyrus; species Lathyrus sativus. The sequence continues at coordinate 628,783,895 of OZ012740.1, read as the reverse complement.
TTAATACTGTATTAATTTATTGACATTATTGGTATGATTAACTTCAAATTCATACCATTATGACTATAAGGTATTGTAAGATTTGGATGCGACAATTCTCATATGTCCTTGTCGTTTAGAAAAGAAGTTTTTTGAGTTGATGGAAATGGGATGTTGGGTCTACCGTCACTACTACGGGAGACATATACAATAATGGTTGAAAAAGAAATAACATCAAGCGTGACCTTCCGTTGTTAAGTAGGGTGTGGTTGTATATGTGCTACTTATAATCACGGTCTTATGACTATTGTAGAAAACTTGAAAGCGCGCTATATATGATCGCTGTTGCTATAACTAACCGTTGTAATATATTAAAGGTCTCATGTTCGATTCGCAACAGAGCATCTTTTGGTGTAATATATTATTCTAGACAACATTCACTATAAAACCACAGTTATATATTACAACCGTCGTTAAATTATATGCTTTTTTAAAAATAATTTTTCTGCATTTTGAAAATTTTCCATTTTTTAACCTATATTTTTTTGAACCATATCAGAATAGAAATAACAATTGTATCATAATGAAGAATTGTATTGTATTACATCAAATCCATACATTGGGTTAAGAATCTAACATTGTATATATATTACATCAAAAGAAAAAATGGCACAAAACAACCTAAAACATCATATAACATCACATAGTTGTATCTTATAGTGTTTTGGTTTCTTTGTCTCTTGGTGTCTTGACTCTTGGTGTATTGACTTTAAGCACCTATAATTTCAAATAATCATATTTGTTAATAAATATACTTAAAAATAATAACTTACATTAATTAAATTATGAATAAAGAATAAAATACTAATTACTTATTAATTTTCCCATACGCCTTCATTATGATTAATACGAATAGCATGCACATCATCTCTATCAACTTCATCATAAGTGGTAGACACTTTTGTTGTGTAAAAAAGAATAGAAGTAATATCAAAACTTTCATCACTACTAGGAATGTCTTTTCCTCGAAGAACAATTGACCATTTCCCAATGTGTCCGAAGGGCCGTCACATAGAAAACTTGTTTTGCTTGTGAAGCCATGATGAATGGTTTGGTCATATAATTTTCCTTGCCAAGGTCAACCCAGGTGAATCTGAAGTCATCAATTTGTACACCATTAATATTATTGCGAATCCACTTGCATTTAAATAAGTCACTCTGAAGATAACATAATCAATCTCCCAAATCTTCTGAATGACACCATAGAACGCACTAGATGTCAATATTTATCTTTCGAACTAGAGAAATACATGGATTTAGCCTCAACCATAATCCCACTATTTTGCATTGTACTACAATCATCTTTTGATTTTCTATAAAAGGTATAATAACCAATGTCACATGCAGTCCAAGTTATCACATTAAATTTTGGCATGAACGACAACCATTTAATTGTCTCGGATGCACTATGATCTTTTAGTATCCTTTTATTAAACCAATCTAGGAATTTCTTATAATGCTCGATTAACAACAACTTGTCACTCATTCATGGATATCTTTTCTTCAAAAGCCTTTTGTGAGTAGCCACTAAGGTTGAAATTCTTCAAGATTATTTAATATATAGAAATGTGATTGAATAACTACATTCTGAGCCATTGACTTAATATTTAAACCTTGAATACCTCTACCTTCAATATTAACACTACGAGACTTCGGAATTCCTATAGACTCTGCTTTCGACAAATAGTTTGCACTAAACTCAATAACTTCTTATGTGATGTACCTTTCAACAATCGAAGCTTCCGGGCGTGATGATTCTTCGTTTATCCTTTAAAGATCTTCATGTATTGCTCTATTAGATACGTCCACCTTAAGTAAGTGAACCATAATGTCAAAAAATGATGGAGGAAAATACATCTCCAATTCACACAATATTATGGAAGCTTCATCTTCTAATTCATCTAATTTTTTGAAATCAAGAACTTTATTACATATGGCAGTGAAGAACAAACACAATCTGGTGATAGTTACTCTCACATTTTTTGGTAGGATGCCACGAATAACCACTGGTAGAAGTTATTAGATCAAGACAGGACAATCATGAGATTTTAAACCAATTAACTTGAGATGTTTCATTGATACAAGTTTCTTGATGTTTGATGAGTAACCTTGGGGAACTTTGATACCATGAAAACACTCGCAAAAACTTTTGTTTTCGTTTTTACATAGAGTGTAACAAGTCGGAGACAGATAACTTCTTTTCCCTTTTTCTGTTGGAGCCAATTTTTTTTTCGTATACTCATCGCCTCCATATTGAGATGAGATCACTTACTATCTTTAGTCTTGTCTGGAATGTTTAGAAGTGTTCCAATCAAACTATCACACACATTTTTCTCCATATGCATCACATCAAGACAATGTCTTACATCGAGACTTGGCCAATATGGAAGATCAAAGAACACATACCTCTTTTTCCATATATTTTTCTCAACAACTTGCCCTTTTTCTTTTTCTATCTTTCTAAGGACAACATTAATGTGTTTGTGTCGTTGATAATCTTCATCCCCAGTTAAAGGTTTAGAAGCGATATCAAACTTCTGCTTTCCATTAAAACCCTTTCGCAATCTACGATAAGAATGACCAGGTTTTAGAAATTTTTGATGCCCAAGGTAAATAGTCTTTTTTCCAAAATTAAGTTGGTGATAACATGTATTAGATTCACAAATAGGACACACTTTGTGTCCTTTGATACTATATCCATCCAAATTACCATATGCATAAAAGTCATTAATTGTTCAAAATAACATTGCACGCATCTTGAACTTCTCACCAGAATATGCATCATCAACTTCAACGCCTTCCTCCCACAAAAGTCTTAGATATTCAATTAATGGACTTAGATAAACATCTATGTCGTTTCTAAGTTGTCGTGGTACATAAATCATCATACTTAACAACATATACTTACGCTTCATGCACAACCAAGGAGATAGGTTGTAAATCGTGAGAAGAACAAACCACGAAGAATGGTTTATACTCATATTACCAAATGGGTTCATTCCATTAGTGGCAAGCCCAAACCTAAGGTTTCTTAGCTCAGTGCCAAAATCTAGAAACGATGAATCAATTTTCTTTCATTGTAAAGAATCAGTTACATGGTGTATGTTTCTATTACATTTTCTTTCATCTGCATGGCATCTAATATTCTTTGCGTCAACTTCATTAGCAAAAAGTTTCTTGAATCTTGAAATTATTAGCAAATACCATAACACTATAGCAGGAGGTCTCTTCCTATTAACATTGTCATTGTCATTGCCATCACCATTGTTGTCCTTCAGCTTGTAACACGACATCTCACATTCTGGATATTGATTAAAATTTTCATACTTTTTCCTGTATAATATACAGTCATTAGGGCATGCATGTATTTTGATATACTTAAAATCCATTGGACACAATATTTTCTTGGCATCATAACAACGATTAGGCAAATTGTTATCTTCTAGTATCATTTGTTTTATCAAATAAAGAAATTTCATGAAACTTTTATCCGACCACCCATTTTTTTGATTTTAGATTAAACAATTTTAAAACCGCAGACAATCATGTAAAACTTGTGCAACTCTTATATAAAGGGGTGCCTTTCACTACATAAAGTATCATAAATATGAATTTTCTTAAAGGAAGATTCTCCAATGTCACAGAACATATCTTCTAGACGGTTATCCATATATTCATCTTCATCAACTTCGTGACTTTGTGATGCAAGGTTTTGATTTTTTTCCACCTCACCATGTCACATTCATATTATGTAATTTTGACATATACCATCACAACATAGGTGATGGAATATCACATCCTTTGTACCTTTCTTTATATTCCCACAATTAATACAAGGACAGTAAAAGATACTATTATTATCAGGAAGATTATGATTAACATATTCAAGGATTTCAAGAACTCATTTCTCATATATCAGACTTAACCTATCAGCTTTCATCAACCTACGATCCATAATAAATTCTGAAATTTATATCAAAATAATATTGTGAATGACACAACAAAATCTAAACCTAAAGAATATTGAAAAACTAAAGCATATTCAGTACAATAATACAACTCTAAACCTTAAGTATATGGATAAAACATATGAATTTTGCAAGAAACAGACCACAAAATCCAACAACAAAATATAAAGCATATTCAATACAACAATACAATTCTAAATCTTAAACATATGGATAAAGCATATGAGCTTTGCAAGAAACATACCACAAAATCAAACAAGAATAAAGATGGTGAAGATTTTCAAGAATTTGGAAGATGAGGAAGAGAATGAAGTTTGCACGAAACATACCGTACTTCAAAGAGACCAAGAATGAAGATAGTGAAGGTTATCAAGAATGAAGATTCAAATGAACGAAGATTGTGAAGATGAAGACTTCACTATCACTATCACTTTCGTCTCTGGTTCGCTAGTTCGCTTAGGGCATGTTATGAAGGAAATAATGAATCTGTTTTGTTTTAAATTTATTAGAAAAAACTTTAATCACGATTGATATTTACAACTGCAATGAAAGGCATATATCATTACAACGATTGTAGAATAAAACCGTGGTTAACAGTGTTCAATTTTTTTATATATATATGAACTTAAGTGACACATGCTTTTTGTAATAGGAAAAATGAAAAAAAATGTAGTTGCTAGGATTCGAAGCTTGTAACTACTACTTTATCACCACAGTTGTTTATATCAATAGTGATTAAATAACTTTCAAAAAATAAAAAATATATCAAGCGCATCTAATTTGCGGTATTATAACGGTGTAATGCATAACCGTAGTAAAATTAGTGTCATCGAAGGCGTATTTTGTAGTAGTGCGTTAAGTGAGATGTAGTTATGTATAATTTCTTTTTCATTATAAATGCAGAGAAGAATCAAGATTGAATAGGTAAATCCTTTGATTTCTACAAAGAATACAAAGTTCCAATTACATGGAAGCAACTCTTATTTAAGATCTCCAACAAGGTATGATTGAGATTTGATGTTTGAAGTTTTTTCTTCCTTCCTATTTTATCACGGTATTTATGGTTTGATTATATTCCTTAAGAATTTGTGCATGACTGATAAAACACACTCCTGATAAAAGTTATAGGGTTTTATATAAACGAGAAATAATATAGACTTTTAACAATGGTTATTGTTTTATAATATTATATAATTTGATACAAGAAACTTGAACTTAGAAGTAATTTATGATCCCACTTTACTAATCAATGGGGGTATAGTATTACATCCGTCTCATAATAAATATCTTATTTGAGTTATGCGCGGTTCTTAAGAAAATAATTAGATGTGCTAATTTTAATGATAAAATTGATATCTTTTACTAAAATACTCTTATTTAATTATAGTTAGTGAAATAGTTGAAAAACGTGAAAGTTAATGAATAGGGGTATAGTAGAGAAAAAAATAAATAAATAATATATTGGTATTCTAAAAAGACATTTATTTTGAGACATAAAAAATAAGATACTTTTTATGAGGCAGAGGTACTAGTTCTTACAAGTCTTGATGCAAATCTAACCAAACAAATAGATTACACAATGAAAGATATCATGCACACTACATACGGTGCATGGAAACATTTAACTTAAATATTTAATATTGTGGACACTATAGTTATAGTTCCATAAAGATGTCCCTACATTCACTAGTGTTAAGTCCACTGAGTCAATCAACTCATGTAATTCAACTACTATAAACACATAGATCCATTTCAAACCCCTTCACACAATCCTAGAATGAAAAACATATAGATAATTAACAATGGCACATTAAAGTAATAAATTGTTTCTATAATATATCTAGAGAGGCTTAATTATTATTATTTTGGTGATTTCTTCCTTTCGCTTTGCGGGTCTCTTTAGGCCTTAGGTATTACTACCTCCGGTCCTTTTTATAAGATACACTTCATTTTTTTTAAATTTATTAAATAATTAATGTATTTAGTCTATAATACAGACTATATACATTAATTATTTAATGAATCTAAAAAGGTGAAGTGTTCCTTATAAAAAGGACTGAAGGGAGCATTTTATATATTTGTTATACTGAAATACTGAGCAACATGTTAAGAATTATACTTATTGTTTTAAATTATAATTGTCTATTCATTTGAGTATTTGATATTCTATCTGTAAAATGAGTTTGGAAAAATAGTTCATAAATTTGTACTTAGATGCTTATATTCACGTATTTTTATCTATTTACATGAGGATTTGATCCTCTTAGTAAACATTAGCTAGGAAAATGATACGAAATGCAAAAGATTGCTTTGACTTTATCTCACGGATAACTCCTTGTAATCATGATTCCCGATCGATGTTAGATGAGGTGATGAAGAACAATAATGGTCAAGTAACTGAATAATTTAAGAATGAAGTTAACGAATTTACTGAGGTTTTTAAAAGACACCCAAAAGCGGTTGATGTTGAGATTGTAATTCCTCGTGTCGAAGTAGGTTGCTCAATAGAGGCAAGGAAGTTATTAAAATATCAGAATTGATATACCTGTTGAAATGTGTGTCTTCGACAGACTCGTTAGACTTAGTTTTATTTGGTTGTTCTAGCTAAGTTTGTTAGGTTAGTTTGTTAGAGTTTGCTTGAGGTGAAAGCAATCCCAATCTATAAATAGAGAAGTACCCTATTATTGATTGTAACATACACAACACAGAAGTGCAGTTGCAAAGTTGAATAGAAAATCTCAGTTTGATAGCAGAGGGAAAGCTCTGCAAAAACAAGTTCTTCTTCTTCCTTCTCTCATTAAAACCCTAAACGTTTCTTCCCCAAATTCATTTTTCTTTCTTCATTTATTTTCATGGTGCAACTAAATATTGCAACCAAGGTGTGGTTGATTCATTCGAGTGAAGAACAAGATGAGTAATTAATCAGAAAGAATGATTCTTGTTCATTAAGATTTGGTCAGGAATTCATCAAGTTTTGGTAAAATTCTTGAGTAGGAAAATGGAGAATTTCCAACAACTGATGCATTAGGTCGTATTTTTCGTCCATGTTCTAAATGCAAGAATTGTGTTAGGGAATAAGCATTTTGGACTGAAACCAGAATGGAAGAAGAAATCTGATGCAAATCGTTATAACAGGGTTACCTTACCTGATACAATGTTGTACACATGAGGTTCTATAAACTTAGGTGAACATAAGAAAAGGATGGTTAGTTTTGTATCTGACATGTTTTGACTACTAGTAGAATTTCATATGCCTTATGCTCTTAACTTAGATTTATAACATGCAAAATTAAAACTAATGCTCGTCCCTTCTGATTATGAATTAGATCTAAGTTCATTCTTGCATAAAATCTTTATCTACTATAGGTTCTTTTTTACTTGGGTCTAGGTTAGTAGTGGCATGACCTAAAATTTAGTCTTATGTGCATGAATTTCTCTATATTGTAATTGTTATCTCTTAATAGGATTCATTAAATAATAAGATCCATCATTCCTAGAAACTCTTGCTTTAAGGTGTCTAGTGTGGCTAAAGGTTTGGATGTGATTGCTAAGGTGAAGGAATTGATTGATCAAGACCTCTTTTACTGGAAATGATCTATTCTTGATGCCTGCTTTGATCCTTGTGATGCATTTCTAATTGCCAGCATCCCGTTATCAAGAAGCAAGATTGAAGACAAACTCATCTAAAGCTGGGAGAAGAATATGGAGTATTCTATGAAGTTTGCTTATCACTAACTGTTGGCATCGAAGGATTCTAAGAATGATGGCCCCTCAAACCCCAATTTGGCCTTGCTTTGGAAGGTTCTTTGGAAGGATCCGATTCATGTTCGTATACGGAATTTCTTGTGGATATTTCTTGTGGATCCAGCTTGACCCTTTTCTCCCTTTCTGTTTTGAATTACATGAAACCTTGGATCATATTTTCATGCACTGATCATTTGCTAAGATGGTGTGGTTCATGCCCCCGCTTGGTCTGGGTATTATTCCCGACATCGATCCTCTGGTTTGGCTTGAAAATTTTTTGAGCTCGAAGGACACTTATGGAATCCAACTGTTTTGTAACATTTTGTGGAGCATATGGAGGTGTTGTAACGATTATGTTTTTAATAAGAAACCTATTGTGCATGGGGAAGTTATTTTTGGAGATTTGGTTCATGTTGAAGACTTTAATAGAGCTAATCCTCAAGAAGGACGGAGTAAGATCGTTGAGAACGAAAAAATTTATCCCTTGAACACGTGCCTTGTTCAAGTGGATGCTGGCTGTTTTCGTGACGAAATCGTGGCGTTGGGGTGCCCTATCAAGGACCAGGAGAATATATTAGTTTTGTCATATTGTCAAAGGTTGTAAACACTGATGAACCAAGTGTTGCAGAGGCCTTAACTATTAGATGGGACCTCCAACTGGCGCAAAATTTGAATTTCCAAAAGTTCATTATTCAGTCGGATGTGCTTGGTGTTGTGGATTCTATTAACTTTATTGCTTTTTTTACGGTCCTTGAACCTATTATTTTGGACTGACATGAGATTCTTATTAAGTTTGTGAATTCTTCTGTTATGTTCTTTAGAAGGCTTTGTAACATAGATGCCCACCATATCGTTGGGATATGTAAAATAATTGGTTGTAGGACTTGGTTGAATTATATCCCCAAGTCAGATTCTCCCTCTGTTTCTTTGCATGGTTTTGTCTCTTAATGAAATGGTGTTTGCATATAAAATATAATAAAAGACTATGCTCCAATTTTTGTGTGAAGGAAATAAAGTTGAAGTGTCAAATTCATGTCATTAGACAACAACAACATCAACTTGAAAAATATATTGTACTATTATAGAACCCAAAAATTTGTCCATCCTTTTCTCTTGTATCTTGGTTTATGTTTCATTTCATTTTCATAATTAATTTATGCATAACATGGTTCTAGACAAGAGATCAAGGTATCATGGTTTGATTCTAAAGAAGGAGAACACGATTCTTCAACCTTAACCAAGGTTTTCTTCTTAAATTTGTGGCATCCTCAATCCCCAAGGGCCCCTCATCATCAAATGTGATTTAAGACAACATCGTTTCAAGGTCATATGTGACTCACCATGTCTTAATTTGCAAGAAATTTTCAAGAGATTCAAAGTTGGTTCAAAGTGTTTGACCTAATTTAGCAAATTATGGATGCTATTGTCAAATAAGCATAACAACTTCAGTTTTCAACATTTTGAGGTGGTTCTTTTTCTAATGAAATCTTTTCATCATCCCCAACTAACTCTCTTTGTAGGGAAAGGTCCAATTGTGCTTAGAAAGACATCAAAAGTATGAAGACATTATAGGTCATTTTGAGTTTTGAAGAGATTTTCTTGACAACTTCCAAAGGTTATAACTTGGTCAATTTTCACCATTTGAATCCCATTATTTTCTAAAATAAACTTGAAGATGTCCTCTACAACTTTGATTCAGCATGAAAGTTCCAAAAATCTATGGAAGACCTAGGATTTTGTCAAAATATTATAGGTCATTCTTGGTCCTTAAAGAGACTTGAAATGTTTTCTAAGTGTTTTATGAATTTGAACCCTTTGATGCAAGCTACTTTGAAGATCCATATCTCTCAGCTCAGATTTCCAAATCAATACTTTCATTTCACATTATAAACCTTGCATCTTCCTCTATCCAATGCAAGAAGAATCAGCTCATAAAGCCTTCTACATTGGGAGAACCATGGCTGAAAAGTTTGAATTTTAAAACTGAGTTTTTCTTTGAAGTCAGAAATGAATTTGGTTAATGTGACCTCTAATCACCAAATTAAGGCGCGAATTCAATCTGAACATGATTAACAAACTTGCCTGGGTTAATTAGAGCATTGAAACACAAGTTTTTAATGTGTTTTGGCATGCTGCAAGTCACACTTTGCTCATGACACAAGTGTGCACGAATTCACCTCAAATTGTATCATTCACCCTCCCTCAGCATTCCAAACTTCTCTCCTATAAATAAGGACTTCATTCCACCCATTTCCACAAGCTTTGATAGCCAGAATCACCCTGCTGAAATCCCATTTGAACTCTTAAGCTTGAAATTCATTTCTTCATTTCCACACCCTAATCACTCAAAATCTTCACTCAGTTAGCTTCACCTACATTCAGTGAAGCTAACCAGCTCAAGAACTTAAAGGATCGTGGCCTGATTCAAGCTTGGTGACTCCATTTTTAGAGCTTTAGAGTTGAGCTTCAACAGATACAATTCTCAACCATTTTGCTTCAAATTTGTTGCTAAGATGTAGTCCTTGATGCACCGATGTTGTTAGGATTGTTAGATGTTAGTTGTTGTTGAGTTTAGCATGTCTATTTTCAAATCCATGTTTTGATTTTCATCTGGCTTTTTCTAAATCGAGTGAGTTGTGTGTAAAATAAATTTGGCGAGATGATATGGTTGAGATCGTCTTGAAAAGACGCATCAAAGGATACCACTATGAGCACCAATGGTTATGGTTTGGCGAAACCATGAATTTCTGCAAATCTCTGTTGATTTCAGATGGCTAGAGGTTGAAGATGATGAGCCGACACCATCTGACCGTCCAGCCTGCCACTTATTTTAATCTTGTGCTTTTGACTTTTAATGGCTGGATGTGATGAGTTTGACTTAGATCCACCATAGATGCGCACTCATATGCCATTAGATCAGCCACGTTATTTAATGAATGAGGATCCAACGCGCCACGGTTTTTCTGTTTTATTTTCTTTTTTCAAAATTTGTTTTAAATTCATTTTATTTTTAAAAATTCATTTTTCATCAGAAAATACCAAATTATTTTCTAAAATTTCCTTTTATTTTTCTCTTTCTGATTCTTAATTTTTTGTATTTTAATTTTAATTTTTTCTATTTTTCTTGAATTTTAATTTTTTTGAGTTAATTTTAATAGGTTTGAAATTACTTTTAGACCTTTTAAAATTATGAGAGAAATATCATGTGATCCTATGATGGTCTTTGACCTATAATAATTTTCTTTGATTTTTATCTCTGGTTTTTCTATTTTCCATAAATTTTTAGAGTATTTACTTGATTTTAATTAGTTAAAAATTGTTTTAGGCATTTTAAAATTGTGAGAAAATTAGTATATGATCCTATGGTAGTCTCTGACCTGTGTTAATTTTCTTGGGTTCTTATTTATGTTCTAACTAAATTCTATCCTTTTTATAGGTTTTATTTGAACTTTTTAATTAGTTTTAAGTTGTAAATTATGTAAACTTGTTTATAATACATTTTGGGTGGTATTATGATCTTCCTCAAGTCATTTGAGACTTATGTACTTGCTTGATGTTCTTTTCCTTTTGTGCATGATTTTGATGTATGATTCTTTCTTGAGGCTTGTTTTGAATTCAACTTGTGTGATCTCTTTTGTGTGTTCATGGATAGATGTTAACTTGTTGAGCATTGTTAAGGTTGTGGCTTCATGTTGATTTCATGTCATAATAACATACCTTTTCCTTTAGGGTTATATTTTGCATGTTCATTTGGTTTGGCTTTTGACTTGTTTATGAATGAGATTGTATGTGTTTGATACTTCTTTGTCATTTGAACTTTCATGCTCGTTCTTTTTTATTGTATCTTCCTCCTCCTTCTACTTTCTTCTTCATCTTCTCTTACTTTGAGATTTGTTTAAGTTTTATTTTTGTGTTTTTATTTGTGATTGAATTGAATAGTGTTTACTTGTGCTTGCTCACATGATTCCTTAGGATTCCTAGTCCCACTTAATTTTTGATTATGGTGGGAGTATGAGAGACATTAGGCTTTCAATCCTTTGTATGATAAAAATTAAGATAGTCCCTCTTTGACCTCAACTTTAGGTCCATTATTTGTATGATAAAATTAGGTAGACGTCCCTTTCATCCTAACCTTAGGATTATTTTGTATGATAACATTAGGGTTTTCAGTTTCCCTTTAGTGTTTTCTTTTGTGTCTTCTCTTCTCATCTCAAACAAATCTAAGATACTTAATAAAGAATGATGAATATTATGCGACACGAGTCTTAAGTATATGGGAAACGATGACTGAGGGGTTTCTCCTCACTTCTCTAGAGTGTTTAGTGTATGCCCCTTGGGCGATATGCGATGCATTCGCTCCTATATCATAGTTTTTAGTGTAACGTGAATCTCTAACAAATTCAATTCACTTCATTAAAACTTACAAGCAAAAGTCAAACTTTTTTATCCTTCAGGATTGTTTCAAACTCATTTTCAGAAAAGAGTATGTTATTTTTCCGTTCTACTGCAAACAGACATCGACCTTAACTGCTGGAATGAGAACTTAACGTCGCTCATAAAAAACACTTAATCAAGTTGTGGTTTAGTTTTCTGGACTACGTTTGCTATGATTTCTCATACCAGATGTCTTGGCGGGTAACCTTCCCCCCATCACCCATAGTTTTCCGAACTACTTTGACTCTGACTTTCCCATTTCACGAGGGAACACGTAGGCATAGGGCGACGATTTCCTATCGAGTCTCCTTTTTCCCCCCATTGAGTACAACGGACATGGGGGATGCTCATACCTTTCCCTTGCGTAACCGACTCCCGAACCCAAGATTTGGTTGCAACGACCTTGCCTTTTACCTTTCTTCAGGTTTTCTTCGATTGTTTCCTTTTCCTCTTTAGGATAAATAATGTTCGGTGACGACTCTTTTGTTTATTTTTGCCATTTATTTTTCGCAGTTGCGACAACTATTACTATTGGAAGAGTTTTGTTTGAAGTTTGTGAAGAGAGTTTTGTTTTAATGACCATATACATAAAGAAGGACAAAAATCTTTTGTGATGCTGAATAAAAACATGCACAATGGTTTCATGTCTTGACTTTTTTCTTTCACTCACTTCATAGATGTGAATTATAGGAGGAGGAGTTGAAACTTGTAGTTTCGTTTAGAGACGTGTATACTCGTGTTCATAAGAAAAAAAGATAGAGAGTATGTCTCTCAATAATCCAAATTATTTGTTGCATATTATTAAAATAAAAAATTAAATATGTAATGTTTAACATGAATGTAGGTACATAATTACAAATAGTCTAATTACTTTTAATTTTAAATAACTATAAAATATGAGTTAGTCTAATTAAAATTTTGCTACAATTTTGTAGGGGTTTAGTTAAGAAAATTTTAATATTAGTTGGAATTTTGTTAGAAAGTTTTTGCATAACGAATTAGCCGTTCAATCCATGTTACGCCTTATATTATGGTTAATTCAAATCTAATCTCCAACTTATTCTATTAGATAGATATTAACTACAATTTTACTATTGTTTTTGATGTAGCTAATCTCATATTTTCTTGTAGTGGGATTAACAAAGGCATGATTCTTCTTTCATACATACCCCATTAATCCGTTATAATTATATGATTAATGGCCCCAATGTAATGAGATAAGCATTAAAGATTTTGTCATGTCATCCAATGGATGTATCTAATACCCTTACATAATATCCAAAACACTTATGTCAATTTTTCATTAAAAATAATGCACGAAAAATCCGATATAAATGAAAAAATTCGGTAGATTAGTATACAAGTTTGGTATGCATATTATCGATTTTTATAAATAAATAAAAAGGTGCGTGAAAACATCGGTTTTTAAAAAAGCTCATGCATTTACTAGATATTTAGATGGACTATCAAAAATACGGTAGTTTGAATTTTCACTATTGAGATTTCGCCGACAGTTTTGTGTAACTGTGATTGCACCGATAATTGTGTGTAGTCTATAATGAATCAAAACTTGTATAAATAAGGATCATATGTTGTTAAAAACATCTTAGAATGTATCAATATTCATATATGGAAGTTATGTGCTTCAACGACGTTAAATTTTTGTTGATTTTCGGCTCCCTTAGAATAACACTACTCTCGTTGTTTTGATACCTAAATTGGATAATTTGTTGCCCCATACCAATAACAAAAAGGTGGGTAAAATCGAGTTTCGTGCACCATCGATTGATTATGAAGGAAATGTGAAATACAACAACATTGAGCTTAAGACTAATAAAGATTTGAAAGTTATGTGGAGAACATACCACCATAGGCCAACAAAGAGCCCGATCGAGTTTGATACGACAATTTCTAGATATTTCGATGATATAATCAAGATGTTTAAATATATAGAATCATCTAGTAGTGTTTAAGTTTTGTCATTTATTATTGTTTTGTTAAGTGTGTTAAGTTTTGTCATTTATTATTGGGTCAACTTGGAACAATTCATCGCATTTGCATCTTTGCATTAGTTTAAAAATAATCTCTTCATTTTTGTTTTTAAAAAAGTCAATAAAAAGAAGTCAACAAAAATGGCACAAAAGACATATCAAAATTCACAAAATATCTTTCTCATTCCATTACATCACAAAATCATTTCATCATGGACATGCATAAATTTCCAAGTACAAAAAAAATTCTAACAAAATCTTCACGATACATCTCCATGTTCATACATACACAATATCTCACAAAAGAAACTTTTTACAACAAACTTTTTGAAACTTTGTAACTTGCTCATCACTCCATACAATTTCACATGGATCACTAATTCACACAACTCACACACTCAACTTTTCGCTCTCATTTCAGACAAAATTTTTCACATGCTTCCCTAACACACTCACCACATCTAAACATAATTTCTAGACTATAAGAAAGGGAAGGATTTTAGATATTAGCAACAACAATCACAAATACAAACCTATAGAAACTCTACTATTTTCGTTTATCAATCAAGAGTTTCTTCACAATGAAGAAAATCTGATCATTTCCCAGAAGAGTAACATAATCCTCTCAGCCCAAGCCACCATCTTCAACATAGCTCTGCTTTCTTCACTTCCTTACCTTTGAGCAACTCCGAGCAACCTCATCCTTTCACCATCTTCCTGCTCTCCAAACATCACTCTACACTTCCATTCATTGTCTCACCTCAAAATAACAAACCAAACAGAAATCCAACATGTCAATTAGGTCTAATTCAGTGTGTTATAGGATAGAAATAGATGATAAGAGTTAGAAAAGAAGAAGAGACGGCTGAAAAGGAGATGAAATTCGAACTCACCTTGTTGAACTGGGCTCCCCAGAAAGTGGGTTTTCTCGCAGTAAAACTCATTGGTGAACTAAAACTTCATCAGAAAATTCGAAGCTTCCAGAAACTTCATAAGAATATTCGAAGATGCCATAAACTTCATTAGAATTATGAAAATTCCAGAGTTCTGATCAGTGCGTTTTTTCAAATTTCATCGCCATTTTTTTGTTTGAAACGTTTATGCACTCTAATTAAGCATCATTTCTATGTTCATGTATGTTTGTTCTGCTTGAATGCACCAAATAATAACGACTTGTTAGATTTAGGTTTTGTTGCTCTTGTTATTCACGAGTTTTATTTCCATTTTCCAAACCCATTGATTTGTTGTATTTTTTAGGTTTGATTCTTGGCTTTAGTTTCTCTGATAGATAGCAAGTGTGAGAGTTAGTTTAATTTTGTGAGCTTGAATCTTCTTTGGGTGAGGGATTTGAGTGAAGAGGATCCTCTTTTATTTTACTTTTTTTGGAAAAATGGCCATGAGGGAAGAGCGAGCTTAGAGAGATGAGAGAAGGAGAACATGGATTGAGAGATAAACTTTGGATCTGAGAAAAAAACAAGCAACAAAGGGGGTGGCCACCTTCATCCCATCCGCATCTCTCATTTATAATTGTGTTTGGGTAATTTAGGCCTTTTGTGCCCTTTTAGAACTTTATCTCTTGGTTTCTCACAACAAAACAAAGAGGTTGTCCTACATATACCTCTTCCTCAAGCGGTCTATTCAAAAATGTAAATTTGATGTCCATTTGGTAAAATGGGCCAGTTGTGCTTATTTGCAATACCAACAACAAGTCTAATGGTTTAAATCCTAGCAACCGGTGAAAATACCTCTTTAAATTATATGTCTTCTCTTTGCAAAAATCTCTTAGCAACCAATCAAACCTTATGATTGATTATTTCACCCTTGGGATTTTCCTTCACTTTGAACACCTATTTCATACCAATTGGCTTATTTCCATCTGGCAGGTTAACTAACTCCCAAGTATTGTTCTTCTTAGTGGATTCCAGCTCCTCTTTCATAGCACCAATTCAATTTGGATAACTTAAATCCTCTTCCATTTTAACAAGTTCGAATTCGACCATAAGTGAAAAATGAATGAAATCACCATCATCATTGAATTTGTTGTGAACAAATTACAATCTTGGAGTCTTTGAGGTAAATATCTTTTCCTTGTTGGTCTTCTAATATTTTCTTCAATTCAGGCTTCGACAATGAGCTGTTCTACACTTCCTTTTTTTGTTGAAGAATTTGGAATTTCGAAGCTGTAGTAGATCATTTCTTTTTGGTAACTGGTTAACGACTGCATGTAACCGGTTAACGACTATATGTAACTAGTTAACGATTGCTCCACTTTCTTCAATTCATCGGCCACCATGTCTCAACTGATTACGATCCTCCTATTTGCAACATCAAATAATTTGTAACCACCGGTAGAGTGATACCCTACAAGTATCACCATTCTCCCTTATCATCCAACTTCTTTCTAAGCTGTTCTGAAACACGTCAGTATACTACGGAACCAAAAAAATTCGAATTGTTCAGATTCGGTTTGAATCCTGACCATGCTTCCTTCGGTTTTACATTCTCAAGCTTCTTCATATGATATTCAACAAATAGGCAGTTATGGACACCACTTCTCCCCATAACTCTTTTGACAAGTTCTTCCCCTTTAAAACATTTCTCACCATGTCCATGATCGATCGGTTCTTCCTTCTCACCATGTTCATGATCAATCGATTCTTCCTTTCAGCTACACCATTTTGATGTGATGTATAAGGTGGTACTACCTCATGTACAATCTCTTCTTGATCACAAAACCTTTCAAAGTCATTTGAGACATATTCGTCTCCATCGTCCGTTTTGAGCACTTTGAATTTGTGACCACTTTTCCTATCAACCATGGACTCGAACTTCTTAAACACTTCAAATACCTCATCCTTTCTCTTTATTAGTTATGTTCATAAATTTCTACTATGATCGTCGATAAATGTGACAAAGTACCTACTGCCACAAATGGAATCTACTTGCATCGATCCACACACATCCGAATAGACCATCTCAAGGTGATTTTTGGTTTACAACCTGCATCCTTGCTGAATTTATCCTTTTGTTGTTTTGCTTGCAGATATTCTTCACAAAGTTTAGCTAATATGTTGATTGATGGAAGCCCCGTTACTATTATATTCTTTTGCAAGTCTTTGAGATCTCTAAAGTTGAGATGCCCAAGACGATAATGCCATATCCACTATTATCGACTTACTGCAGTAGCAAGACATTTATGATCCATAACCTTCACCTTAACCTTAAAGGTTCTATTGGCAACCATAGGCGCTTTAAAGACCAAAACTCGCTTTACATCCATAACACGCAACCCTTTGTTTTCCATGGGAAAGTCTTGTAACCTTTCTCAAGTAATTGGCTAATAATTAGAAGGTTACATTTGATTTATGGAATGTACAAGACATCTTTGATCAAGGAATGTCCACCACCCCTTCTCATGATCAAAACGTCATTGATCCCATCGGCCGCTAGAGTGGTGTCATCCGTGAACTTCACTTTATTCTTCATGACACGATGGATTTTGACTAACCAATTATTTCTCCCCGTCATATGAGTAGAACAACCCAAGTCCAAGTACCATTCCTCATTGCACTAAACTTCTTATGTACTTATCATGGTATTTTCTTCTACATGTAACCGATTAACCATATCATGTAATTGGTTACAGCTCAATTTTGCAGCATTCCTTGAATTGTTGCTGCTGCCGTTGCATTCTCCTTTAGTGATCATGAACAAGAGTGTATTCTATTCATCAAACTATTATCTTGAAACCTTGACTTCATCTCTTTAAGGTTCCTTCTTGTTCGCATTGCAGCCCCTTGCAAAATGACTGAACCTTTGACACTTAAAGCACTGATTTTTGCTTTTGTCAAACCTCTTCTTTTCACCTCTAAAGTTTCTTTGACCATATTTTTGTTGTAGTTTCTCTCACCCATTTGACAAGTCAAATTTTTTGAATCTTAGGACTCTCTTCCACCAAAATTTTATGAAAATTCCCTTTACTCTTCATGAACCATTTTCCTTTCGATCTCTTGTCATTCTCATTGAAGCGAGCTTGGAAAGCAATATCCGCCTTTCCCTTATCATTATTTCTCATTCTTTGCTCATGAGCCACAAGAGAGATTTGCAACTCCTCTTTTCTCATCGTCGTAAGGTCATTTGATTCCTCGATCGCCACAACTATATTGTCAAATCTTCGTGTTAAAGATCGCAATATTTTTGTGACAATATACTGCTCTGTGACAATTTCTCTGCATGCCTTGACTTGGTTCATCAACCGAGTGATTCTCGTTATGAAATCATTGATTGTCTCATTTTCTTCCATTTGAATCAATTCGACTTGACGCTTGTGAGTTTGTAACCTCACCACCTTCGACTTGTCAGCCCTTGCATAGACCTTCTCTAAGATCTCCCACCCTTGTTTTGAGAACTTGCACTCACCAACTTTTTCAAAATTGTCACCATCAACACATTGATGGATCAAAAGCAGTGCCTTGAAATCTTTCCCTTCTCTTTCTTATGCGTTGCTTGTTGTGCAGCCGTTGCACCTTTGGCAAGAGGATTCACCCCGTTCTTGATCACTTCAAGAACATCTTTATAGCCAAACAACATTCTTCATTTTCTTGCACCATTTGTCATAATTTTTCACATCAAGGATATGTAAGTTTGTAGAGATTCTTTCATTGGAGACAAAACTCATGTTGCACATTAGGTGTTTGTGGAATAGAACTAAACTTTTGATGCCAAATGTTGGAACTTTGAACCATAGGATTGGTGAGCAATGGTGGAGAAAATTAGAATGTGGAAAGTAAAAAATGAAAATTGAGAGAGAGAGAGAGAGATTATTGCATTAACTTTTGATGAGAGTGCATCAAACACATTTATACAAGTGTTACAAACTGATTGAGATTTAAAACTAAACAATTGCATAACAGAAAAATAGCAAATCTCGAACTTGTTAACCGATTATACCATTTGATTAACCGGTTACAATTGCAATGAAATGAAACTAGCTTCAGTGTTAATCGGTTAACGACTGAGGTTAACCGATTACAACTTCAGAATTTTTCCTTTTCTACTACTTCATATGTAAAATTGACTTTGCTTTAACCAATTACACCGCGTGTTAACCATTTAAACCCCTTAAATTATTTATATAACTTGTAACAATGCTTTGGATAGAAGATATTTTAGATATCTCGCAGGCCTAAGGCTAATTTTTTTTCAAAAAGAAGCTACCATAAGAGGTTCCCAACCTCCACCATATAGACTTTAATTCTGCCGTAACAATCTTTGACATAGATAACTTCCTTGTTGAAGAGCTCAATGTAAACTATACAATAATTTATTTTAAATTGGACATTGTCCTCAATATTTCATTTGTATTGTGATGTCAATTAGATGTTGCAAAAAAAAATTCACTCTCATGAAGTTAAATTCAAAAACATGGCTCTGAAGACAAATTTCTTTGATGAAGAAGAAAATAGATACTTTGATGAAGAAAATTGGAATGTACTAAATAACTACTATTTTGTAAATTAAACATCTTGTCTCTTAGTTAAACTCTGATGTGATTGGCAATGCATATGTGCCAAGTAAAATTATTGTACCATGTTAGATATTTTATTTTTAATTTTTTTTTTAATTTTTAATTTTTTAACATTTTAGCTTTTTACATATATCTATAAATTCAGACTCTTAATCAAAGGGTATCAAGTGTTGAAAACTTTACATCACTTATCATGTGGCCCTGGCCCTCTTGAAGAATATTTGTCAACTAGTATTAAACTAAAGTAAAACAATCAAAGAAATAGACCACAGAAAATAAACAACTCATTAGTAAAACTTTGCTGTTAGAGAATGTATCTAACTTGGTAACATTTATACAAAACTAAAAGCCATTACAATGTTTCACACAGAATCCACAATACACACAATTAATAGAACAAGAAACTCTACACAGCAACTCTATATTATAAAAACAGAATTATTACTTTTTCTTTTGAAATCTAAAAGGAAAAACAAAAACTCAAAACCTGAAAACCTCAATTCTTACATATTTAATGTTCTTGCAAATGTCTTCTATTAAGTGTAACACAAGGCACACATTGATCAGTTCCTATCTCCATCTGGCTGCAAACAAAACAATGTATCGAAGCAATTAACGATTTATCGTATATATTTTTCTTAATGTTTTGTATGATAAAAAGTTAAAAACTGGTAGCATGAGAATAGTTGGTAGTACTACTCACATCATATGCAACAAGAGATCTGCAGTAGTTAGTATTGGTAAGCATTGTACTTGTCGAGCCACACTCGCTGTCTTGGAGCGAAACCGCTGATCTATCAAGCTTAATTGACCATGGATATTGGTAATTCTGAGCAGTGGCACCAACATGTGAAGATGACCTCTGCATCCTCATTGGCCTAGGTACATTTCTTCCCTCCACCGAAACTCTCCGTCGGCTCGGTTGCCTCTCAAATGAATCTGGCCTTTGTTTTGGAGCACTGTGTGATCTAACTTTAGCCTTAGATGATTCTGTGTTAGCCATGTAACTTGGATACAAAGGGTAATCATAGGACATAGGTTCTGCGTAAGACGGTCTAGGGAAGGAAAAAGGATGGTTTGAAGATGTATCGTCTGTTTTCGATACAGCAGAATAGTAATGAGGGCTGCTTTGTGCTGTACTGAAGCAATCTTCGAAATGGCGACTGCATCCTTTTGGACTCATTTCTGTTACAGCTGATGATGGAGCTGGTGATACTTTGTAGTTTTCTTCTTTTGAGTACGAATACGAACCGTTTGTGGAATATTGATGATTTACACTGCTGCTTCTGCTTGTAGAGTTACCTTTTGATTCACAAAAGTCCATTTCCACAATCTTGATGTTGTCTTCTAAGCCTATGTCCATTTCCTATATGCACAAAACCACATTTCTTTTCATCATTAGACAACTTCAGTTTTAGATAAACGAATCACACTAACACCAATCATAATTTGAGAAAATATAAGCGAGTGTATTAATCACTAGTATCCGTGTTTTGTCAGTGTCAAACACCGATATTCAGATATTCAGACACGCCTTCAATTTAAAGTTATGGAACTGACATTGTATATTTGCCTGAACAAGTCATTTTCCATGACATTTCTAGGAGTTGATTGATTTGGATTAGGCTTTCCTTCTGACACCATTCGGATCCGTTGAGCCCGAGCTCTAGCTTGTGCTGTGACCAAAGCCTGCATACATCTAAGTGTTGCCTTAGCCTGTTTTCTCACCAAGTGACCCCTTATCAGTGCCTGCAACTTCACTAATCCTCTCAGAGCTCGCAATGCCTTTCTCGCCTGTCACAAACACATTCACATAAGATAAGTATTTCGATCCTCGATCCTCGAAATGGTAAATATCAAGCAAATTTAAAGAACTAAATTGATCAACAGATACAATTTTAAGGACAAAAGTGCTGATTTATGAAAAACTAACTTCATAGTCCATACCAAGTGAGATCGAAAGACGCATTGAATTCTAACAGCAGCAGCCTCTTCAATACTTCTAGAACTCTCATTCGAACCAGAAGTCAAGCGGATCACAACGGCTGCAGCCTGTGCAGCAGCCACTGCTGCATCAGCTGCCGCCGCAGTAGCAACAGCCACAGCCATAGCATGACTCCTCTGCTCATTCTGAATATTCTGAATATTCTGAACATCAGTAACAGTTTGCACTGTCACCGAAGCAATAGCTTCAGATTTATTCAACTCCTTAGAAACCGTTGGCGTAGCGGTCGCAGACGATCTTCTAAAACTCCATCTCTTTTTCTCCTTTGCAGAACCTGAACTTGAAATCGGAGTACTTGGATTTTCATTTCCATTAGAAAAATTCTGGTTTATTGTAGATTTCTCTTTATCTTTCTCTCTTTTCCCTGTCAAGAAATTCTTAAGCCATTTAGCTTTTTTTCCCATCTCTTTCTCAAGTACTACAAAACTAACATGAATTGTAGCAACATGATTTTATTATAAGAAGTTGCTTTCATTACTATATGGTGGTTGAATGTCACATTATTGAAAATATATAAAACTATTTGACAGCATAAACTCACTGTTACATCAATTTTTTTGTTTTTCTGCACTAAATGTAAGGGTCAATATGTCATGTAAAAAGAAGAGATTCTTTGCCCTCTAAAGTGTTAAAGAATTTGAAGTTTGTGGAGGGTGTTTTGGTGATTTCAAAGGGTGGTTAATATGGGATGGAATGGATCAGAGAGCATGTGATGATAGGTAAAGAACATGCAGCATACGTGTAAATTACTCAAATTAATTTGTGTTAAGTGTTGTGGGATCCACTAAAATGTGATTGAGTAAGGGTCTTGAGAATGTGCACGTGCCCATCTTAGTCAAGAATTTATATAGATAAGTTAAGCATAAGTTATAAAGGTATGTAACACATTTTGTTTTTCATGATACCAAGACCTTGGGAGAAGTCATCATAACCTTTACATTTCATAAGGATACATCAAGATTTCTTTTTTTGAATAGTTTGGTTATTTTAGACTATGGTTGTAATTATGAATGAGGGGGTTATCCATACCAAACTTTAAAGAGATTGGTAAGCTTAGTTGGTGACTAAATGTCACAAGAGTGTTTGATCCATGTGATGTGTCCAAACATTATACCAAGTTTGGATGAGACTTGATATAGTGAACTTAGTTCAACCCCCGACCAAAGTAGTAAATTTTAGATTAATTATTTAGTTATGAATTGACTTAATTAATCATTTATGTTTAATTCTTATTAAATATTTATTATTGTTGTTGAACTTGTTTATGAATGACTCTTGTACTATTTTATTAAGTTCACTAAAAATATAAATATTAAGTGTAAACTTACATTTGACTAATCTTCCATGAGATTGCCAAGTGTGTTATATAAATATTATAATTTATCTTCATAGTGATAATTGTTGTGTTTTAAGTGTGAACGTATTAAAGTCCCAAATTAATTAGGAATAGAGAAAATGTTGGATATGTGGTGTCAAAATTTCTTAGATCTTGAATGTTGGACACATTGACACTTTTGGCACTCCTCGGACTCCCTCACAAGTGAATTGTTAGAATACTAACGCGAATAGAGATCATAGTAGAGAGAAAAACACAAAAAAAATTTTGCTCACACGAGTCAATTAAATTGTCTACGTCTGCGACTCTAGTGTATCTATAGTTTCCTCAATAAACAATTATCTCTGCCTATAATTATCTCAACAAATATGAGTTATACTCTCAACAAATATGAGTTATACTCTCAACAACCAATAGTTATATCACAAACCATAATTATATCAAATATATGAGTCATACTCAACAATCTCCACCTTGACAAATATCAAACCCCTATGAAGACATCTTGCATAACGATTCATCTTGGAAATTAGGAAGGTACACCTCCTACTTAATACCGAGAAACATGTAAATAGTCCAAACAATATTTTAAGTTGTCATTGGTGACTGACTTGGTCAACATATTAGTTGCATTCTCTAAAGTGTGAACCTTCTAAAGTAGTATCTGTTTGAACGCTAACAACTCCTTGATCTTGTGGAGTCTCACATCAATATGCTTGATCCTAGCATGATACACCTGATTGTTCTAAATAGATAACACTCTAACTATCGAAATGCAAATGAATCCACCTTTATCACACCCAACTCTTTCACTATCCGTGTAATCCACAATGCTTTCTTGGCAGCTTCAGCTACTTCCATGTATTCTATCTCTATTGTAAACATAGCTAATATGAATTCACTTGATAATTTCCAGCATATAGGTTTCCCAACAAGAGTAATGACATACCTAGTTATAAGTCTCCTATCATCCAAATCAAATACATAATTAGAACTCACATATCTGACAACTGATGGAACACCCTGCTCCATGCTGAACATGATACCACAATCCATTGTACCTTTCAAGTACCTTAGGATCCATTTGGATGCTTTTCTGACTTGGACATGAACTTACACATTTGACTATCTGCTTGTGCCAAATTCTATCTAGTACAAACCATAACATACATCATACAACCAAATGCATTGGCATAAGCAATCTTAGACATACCTTCAATCTCTGAGTCTTATTTTGGACATTGTTCAAAAAAGAACTTAAAATGATTCACCAATGGATTACTCAGAGACTTTGCTTTGCTCATGTCAAATCTGCTCAAAACATCTTCAACATAGTTTTTATGAGACAACCATAATTTATTAGTTCCTTTATCTCTGTGAATTTCCATCCTAAGAATCTTCTTTGCAGCACCCAAATCCTTTATATCAAACTCCTTACCCAACTTGGTCTTCAACTTATTTACATCGTGCAAATGGTTGGCAACAATCAACATATCATCAATCTAAAGTAACATGAAAATAAAATAGTCATCATCAATACTTCTCACATAAACATAACAATCATAATCACACCTTCTATAGGAAATCCAGAGCATGTATGAATCAAAGCGCTTGTACCACTTCCTTGGAGATTGCTTCAAGTCATACAAGGACCCCTTCAATTTGAAAACAAGTCTGCAGTGTACAATATCACGGAATCCCCCTGGCAGCTCTATGTAGATTTGCTCCTTTAGATTACCATGAAGGAAAGCTGTTTTCACATCCATTTTCTATAAATGCATATTCTTGCAAGCTACTAGGACCAATATTGATCTGATACCATCATACTGAAAATCTCATCATAATCAATCCCATTCTGCTGCGAATACTCCTTTGCAACTAGGCGAGCCTTGAACTTTTCCCCTTATTTTTCTATTACTACAACATTTTTCTTGTACACTCACTTGAAACCAATAGCTCTATTTCCCCTATGGTAGCTGAACAAGATCTCATGTCTCATTCTTTTTCATGGACTTCATCTCCTCCATTATAGCAGTTATCCACTTATCTTTCTCATGGTTAGCCATAGCCTCTAGAAAATTAGAAAGGTCTCATGAACTGGTAAGAAGAGTATATACTACTAAGTATTCAAAACCATATATCACCAGAGGTGTAATACGACAGAGCTCACTATCACGCACAATTGCATAGTATTGTACTCCACCATAATCTTGCACTCCACCTAAATATGAGCCTAGTTAATTTCGTTGTTCGACTATAATCTTCTTTGTACTCAATAGTGGCTCCTAAATGTCCACTTGAATCTTGTCTTGACTGGAATTTCCTACCTCGGTATCTGGAACAACTTTCACTTCTGACTGTTTCAACATTGACTGCTAATCAAGTATAACATCCCTGATGAAAACCACCATCCTCTTAATTGGATCCCATAATTTATACCCCTTCATACCTATATTATATCCAATAAATATGCATTATTTTGACTTGGGGTCAAGTTTAGACAGGTCCTTAATAGAAATATTTACACGTGTTTGACACCCAAAAATCCTCAAATTACTCAGATCAATGGGGTTAGTTGTCCACACCTCCTCTGCAACTTTGCCATCCAATGAAGCCTGTGGTGATATGTTGACTTGATTGCATGCCATATTGAGTGATGCTGCCCAACAACCTTTTGAAAGAGTAGCATTAAATTGAAGGCACCTTTCCTTCTCCGTTAGAGTCCTATTGATCCTCTCTACGGCACCATTCTACTATGGTGTATTCCTCACAGAAATGTGCCTCATGATTCCATTTTCCTCAAAAAAATACATTAACTCTTGTTAGTGTATTAAGTTCCATAATCAGATTACAAATATTTTATTTTCTCCCTGATTGGTTCTTAACATCAGCCTTCCACAATTTGAACTTAGAAAACACGTCAGATTTATTTTTCATAAAATAAACACAGACCTTATGAGAAAAATCACCAGTGAATGTCACAAAGTACCTAGAACCTCAAACAGAGGGCTCTTTTGTAGGGCCTTAGACATCAGAATGGACATAAACTAAGATTTCCTTGTTCTTGTGGTTCTCGGTCTTGAAACGAACTCTACATTATTTTCCAAGAACACAATACTTGCACAATCCAACTGTGAAACCACGAACACCCTACAAAATATTTCTCTTATGTAGTTCCATCATCCTATGTTCACTGAGATGACCCAGGCGCATGTGCCACAGTTTGGTTGCATCATTCACTACTACAAAAAACCCATTTAACAACAGTTGGGAAATATATATAATCACACGGGCCCAGATGTTGCTTTGTATAGTGTGGTTGTATATATGATACTTATAATCACGACCCAGTAACCGTTGTAATAAACTGGAAAGCGCGTGCCCTATCACAAGGGTTTTCCAAAAGATCGTTGTGATAAAAATAATGGTCCTAGGTTCAATTCCCAACTGTGCCGTTTTGAATTTTTTTTCTGGACAGTGCATAATATATTATAATGGTTATGATATATAACCGTTGTTACATTTTATGCACAATGAACAAATATTATTATGCTTTTATAATTAATCCCATTTTTAACCTGTATTATTGTTCACCATATCACAGCAGAAAATATAACTCAAATTTGTGATAAAGTTATCATAATAATATTAATTGTATCATATTCATAATATCACATAATTGTATCATATTTAATACACCATAACATCATCACATGAATCCAAGGTAACCAATACATCAACTATTACACCATCAGTTAATATACAAACCTAATCAACTATAACCTATTTCGTCATTGTTGTTACAACAAATACAATGAACACTACAAATAAAAAAATCCAAGTAATCTTCAACTGTTTCTTCAGGATCTTCACCTTCAACTTCAATTCGTCCTCCTTGGCTTTGTAGGTGTTAACCATCTCCTTCTCCTCATTCAAGTTCTTTACTAGTAAAAAAATTATTTGTTTTTCCCTAGGATCCATCTCCTCATACAACCAAGCAAAATGAGAGCATTTTTTGTATCCTTGAATCTTATAAATCCCACAACCATAGAAACAGCGGCCTGAGTTCGAATCGGTCCATGTTGTTATTGAAATTCTGGTATGCAGATTTCAGATGTCCTAAGAACATTGATCTCTGCTGAAACAAGGACGAGGACAAATCATGAACAATTTAAATTTCTTTAAATTGTGCCAATGTCATGACCAACGTTATGACCAGTGTTGTGACATTTGCATACTGACAGAATATTTAACTAAACATTTAAATTGTGCAGAATTGTAAATGCTGAAGGATAAATAACACATTAATTGTTTACCCAGTTTGGTGCAACATCACCTACATCTGGGGGCTACCAAGCCAGAGAGGAAATTCAGTATTAGCAGAATCAATTTAAAGTCAAACAACCAGTTTGCACTTCTCACTTAATCTCTACCCAATGACACTTCAACCTAGAGACACACTAGACCTGAGTATACCCACTCACTCCCCCTCAATCACACCACAGTGATACCAATACACAATTACATAACAATTGTGGAGATACACTCCAAACACACACCATGATCTTGCTTCACAGCTTTGATCAAGTGAGACACACTCTTGCTTAAAAGCTTTGAGTGACACAATAAACACAATAGTTTATACAATTAACTTGAGCAATCATACAACCTACAATTTCTTGGCACACAAGGAATCCTAAGATCCCTAGACACACGTGAAGAACCATGTTCATCACTCACAAAACACAAGTGAAGAGCTACACTCTTCACTCACAAATATGTCTACCACAATGTATCAAACGATACAAAGGGTGACTTACACACAAGGGACTCTCAAACCCTAGACCTTTATTTTACACTCAAGTTGTTCTTGATGTGAGTGCTTAATTTCTTCTGCTTTTGCTCCTCCTTTTATAGTAGTGCAGACTGGGCTTGGGCTGTTTAAAAGTAACAAACATTAGGTTTAACAAAGTAAAACTAATTTCCATAAATCAAGGTGCTGTCAAATTAGGTCACAACAGCTTCATGTTATGTCCAGCCCTGACTAGAATCTCGCCTGAGATAACTAGGAAGCCATAACAGGTTTCCTGAAATTTAGCCTGAGATATATCATGTATCATAACAAAAAAACAAACTCTGCACACCTGATGTCATACGATCAATGTCATAACATTGGTCATGACATTCAGCTTCACTTAACTTTTCTTTCCAGCTTGCCCTGTTGAACACTTCTGCAGAATTTTCTTCATGACAGTAGAAACAAATGTTTTATAGTTTCCTAAAAAGTATCAAAGATCCTTTTTATGAACATACATTAAATCTGCACTTTGTTCCTAATGATTCTTTTTGGCTTGTACTTACTGATGAGGTATATCCAACACAGTCTCATCAACCCAAACCAACTCTGTCAAGAGATATACACTAGCAGCTCCTTCTGTTGTCTTGCAGCGATGTCCTGCTTAAGACACACGATAACCCACCTCACTCACTACCTGTGACGAACTTCATCACAAGTCAACCTATTGTGGCTGCACACCTCACTCATCACCTGTGAGGAACTTCATCACAACTCAAACAGTTGTGGCTGCACACCTCACTCACCACTAGTGAGGAACTTCATCACAACTCTACCTTAGGATCACACTTTGAAGAGATGACCACATAGCAGCACCTGCTGTGCCAGACAGCAATGTCATGACTTTGGTCATGACATTCTGATTAAAACTCATGACAGTAGTTTTGTCATCAGCTCCTGCTGCACCAGATAGTGATGTCATGACTTTGGTAATGACATCAGTGCAGGATCATGTTTTACCGAACTTTAGCCAATCAGAGAACCAAGGAATCATGGTACCAATAATTATCAACGGAGCATCGAGACCACACTTGCATACCTACCTTGAACGACTTAAGGACCTGCTTCCATGGCTACAACCGGACTGCTGAGACATTTTAATGGAAGGATTTGATGAAAACTTGAAGAAACTGGGTGAGAAGAAGACGAACAATGACTGAGGGGAAAAGAAGATGAAAAACAATTCAAAAGGATTTGATGGAAACTTTAATCTGATGTAATTTTAATTTCATATTTCATAATTATGGTGAAGTCGATCGCTATAGACCGAAATGCCCTATGAGAAAGAAAGGATGTTAGCTTGAGTATATTAACGATTCATCCTATTTTTGAATTACAAAAGACTTTTGAAGATCTTCATAGAGAAGTATTAACAACTTTTAGCAAGTTAGCTTCACATGAAAAAGTTATTTTAAATTTAGAAGCTAAAGTTTTAGAATCCTAAAGGAAGCTCGAAGCTATTAAGAAATCTATGATAGATATTCAAAGTGACAAGAGTGGTGATATAAAATATCATAGGTTTGGTTGTGAACATTGTCATAATAGACAAGAGGAAGTAAAATCTATTCAAGTCAAATTAGATGATGCCTTGCAACCTAAGATGGTGTTTGTTATTGATCCTTCTAAGTTTGAAAAGCCTTTGAAGCATTCTAAAAGAAGCATATATATATATATATATATATATATATATATATATATATATATATATATATATATATATATATATATATATATATATATATATATATATATATATATATATATATGTATATATATATATATATATATATATATATATATATATATATGTATATATATATATATGTATATATATATATATATATATATATATATATATATATATATATGTATATATATATATATGTATATATATATATATATATATATATATATATATATATATATATATATATATATATATATATATATATATATATATATATATATATATATATATATATATATATATATATATATATATATATATATATATATATATATATATATATATATATATATATATATATATATATATATATATATATATATATATATATATATATATATATATATATATATATATATATAAGGATTCAAATAGCAAGGACATGTCTCATAAAAACCTATCTTGTCATTATTGTTGCAAAAAGGGACATACCATTGAAATATGCAAATATAGGAAACTCTTTGTTCCTAAAACAGTTGTTAAATGGTTGCCTAAGTGCAACTTTGATCTCACTCACTATCAAGGACCCAATGAAAATTGGGTACGAAGAGGGTGAAGATTTGAGCTCCAAATGAATGGATACGAAGAGGGTAAAGATTATACCACCGCTGTCGTCTCTGGCTCGCTTGTTAGCCTAGGGAGTCTTATGAAATAAATACAAAATATGTTTTATTTTAATTTATCAGTAAACCCTTTAATCGCGGTTGGACAACCCAACCGTAGTGTAATTGTAAGTCCTCTAACAACGGTTGGTTTACTTCACCATTGTAAAATCATTAACAATTTATTTTTTAAATAATGGACTTAAGTGACACACGCTTAATGTACTCTAAAAAATGGAAAAAATGTAGTTGCTGGGAATCGAAGCTTGCCACACATCATTTATTATTACGGTGTTTTAAGACAATCGTCATTAAATGTTTATAAATCGAGCTACTCACTGGGCGCAAAAATTTTAACCTATTACAACGGTGTATATGAATCCGTTTTAAACATGGCCTTGTTGTTAGCGCGTTTTGTAGTAGTGATATCAGTTTCAACATATGTTACATCACCCATAATTGTGCCCCCTAACAACTTATAAATGTTGTCTCCAGATATCCTTCTCCATTTGACCGGAATGAATAACCATTTGCTTGAAGAATACCAATAGAAATAAAATTCTTCTTCAATTATGAAACATAACATATCTTACTCAACGTGTCACGCCACCATCATCCAAAGAAATTTTAATTTTCCTATTTCTAGTGATGGTACAAGTTTTAGCATCACCTAAATAGACAAAACCAAAATCACCCGATTTAAAAGAGTTAAACCACTTACGGTGCGGCGTCATATGGTAGGAGCATCGATAATCAAGGATCTATGCATCTGTATACTTTACAAATGAAATGCAAAGAAAATAATCTTCACTGTAGGAACCATCATACTGAACTACATTTGTTGAACTACTATTTTCTGAATTGTTTGGACATTCCTTCTTCCAATGGCCAATTTTCTTGCAACCATAAATTTTTTATGTTTTTCTATCCTTGGACTTTTTTTTCTTTCTAGAACCCACTACCTACTTTTTTTTCTTTCTAGAACCCACTACCTACTTTTTCCTCTGTCATGATCTTGACCTTCCTTCACAAACAAACCTTCACCAGAACTTCCTCCACCTTCCTCTACACTTTGGCGACGTTGTCCGAGTTGTAAAAAGGTAGAAAAAATATGATCTAGCATGATTAATTCCTTCCCATATATGAGAGTGGTCACCAAGTGATCATAAGATCATGGTAAAGAGCACAGCAAAATAATGACTTTATCCTTATCGTCAACCTTCACACCAAGATATGTTAAATCAGAGAAGATGTTGTTGAAAGTGTTGACATGTGCCTGTAAATCGCTTCCTTCCTACATCTTCAAATTATAGAGACACTGTTTCACGAATATTTTTTTCATGAAAGTCTTGGACATGTACTAATTTTTCAATTTAACCCAGACATCCTTCAAAGTTGTGAGGTCCAGAATGTGATTCATCACGTTATAAAAAACACAAAGTATTATCAAAATCCATTGCGTACTGCACCACCCCAAAATCCAAATGGTCGTATCATGTGTATTGGATGAATTTCAAAATCAAGTCATTTTATTCAAGTTTACTTGAAACCGGGATGCCCCATACCACCTACATCACTGGAATGGACGACTCATCAATCACAAATTTCGAGACGTGGCCGAATCATTTTATAGAAAGGATGCAAGAATTCGGTAGATTGAACAACATTGAAAAGGAATCGGATGCATGAAAGTCAAAGTGGGTACCACCTATAGATTTATCCGGTGACACATTTTTTGATTCGTTTTGATTTTTTTGTAATTAGACAGATAATTGTATATAAGTGTGTCTCAATATAAATGAGGTGTTACTTATTCAATTGTTATTCATATTTGGTCTTTAGCATGTTTGGTTCATATTTGTTGCATTATTTTGTCTTTCTCAACTCTCTGTCATATGATTCTGTTTTGAAAATGTATTAGGAAAAGTTTCGGAGATGTATCTCCGAAAGGTTCTTTTATTTGCTTTGTTTTTTAATGGTTTAGGAAAAGCTCAGGAGATGCATCTCCGAAACAAGATAATGGGGTGCCGTTCCAGAGATATATATTCGGAGTATGAATGACAGTCAATGAGTGGTCCTTACTGAACTAAGTCTTCTATAAATTTGGGTGTTCTTGTGTCATACTTCACAAAAACTTAAAATGTCCCAAATGTGTGAAATAAACATCCGTTGGTATGTCGCAATTGTCGCCGATCTCACCCCATCGACGATATCATAGATGAAATCCACTATCTCTTACCTTACAGAGACATACATTGTGTTCAGCAAAATTGAGCTCAAGACTCGAGCGGATGTTATGGCGATGTGGCGAACGTTTTTCAGTTTCGAAGAGAAAGTTTCGCTCGAGTTGGAAGCAACACTGCGAAGATCGGTCGATGATATCTTGGAGATGTGCCAGCGTCCATCGGAATATTGAAATGTAGTATTTAATTTTCTGTTGAAATCATCATTGTAATGCTCATTTTATGTTATAAATGTTCATTTTATGTTTAGAAAGTTCATCTTGTGTTGATTTTTGTCTCTAGTTTTGTTCCACAAATATAACTACTGAATTGTTTCGGAGATATATCTCTAGAATAAATCTTTAGTAAACGTATGGGGTACCATCTAGCATGACCTTTCTTAAGTGTAAAAAGGATGCGTCCGAAAATATATCTCTAGAAACTAGGAGTACTATAGAAAATTCGTATGGTGTCTAAGAAACACATAAAGTATAATAAGAAATTCTCAAATAAATTTAACATACTACAAAACACAATATACAATTTTAAATTTCCAATAATCAAACACATCAAAAGAACTTACAATACACATATTTTCAATGTGACTCTTGAAAACAATGAACATCAGACTCTTAGTTAAGGGATCAACTACATAGAATTTGTATTAATGTGTGACAACATATACTCTTTGGTATATTGTAAGTATCTCATCACTTTGTTAACAGACATCCAATGATCATTCTCAAAATTTGATTGGTATCTACCTAGGATATCATCAATGAGGCGACGTTTGGTCTAGTACAAACTTGAACATAGATAAAACATTCAAAAAAGACTCGCAAAAGGTCGCTTGCGACGATGTCTGGTCTAATACAAACTTGAGCATAGATAAAACTTCCCAAAAAACTCGTAAAAGGTCTCTTGTTCAATTTAATTCTTTAGACTTGAATCCTTACCGAATTTTTCATTTTTAACAAAAGAAAACTGCACATAATTTAAAATTTAGTATACTAAACCTCAAAAAACTCTATTAGTGTAAATTATATACTGCTGTTAACAAAATGACAAAGCTACAAAGTGTAATATCAAACTAGTTGGGGCTAGGTCCCATATTACTCATAATAGAGTAGCGATAATTAAACTGCATATTTGTTTTAAAGGATATATCTTTTCATATACAGACAATTAGTTGGCAGTCACATGGCATGTGTTTACATGCTCCTCAATTCACTAGTTGTTCTATTGAAGGAAACACCACCTTTGGAATTTTCCTCATTTCCTTCTCTATCCTTCTATTCCATGGTTAAAAACTAGCTTGTGATTTATACAATAATGATTCAACGAATCAAACCTAAAAGTCCAAAACCACGAAATGAATATATGATAGACCAATGATGCATTTTCTTGGAAAGTTCTTATATATACAATGTGAAGACATGTTTGAAACATAATCTGATCTCTGAATACAGAAGATCCTCTCTAAGTAGGGCCCATATTAGAGTCCATAGTTTTGAGTTCTCATCTACCCCATGTGGATGTACTTTACTACATATTCCTTCAAAGACATTCTGATTCATTACCATAATAATACTTGATTTAGAACACAATAATGAAGTTTAAAGGGTTGTTTTATTACCTTGATAATTAGAATACAAAATCAAGGGATAATACAAAGCACAAGCATTGAACCAACAACTTTGGAAAATCTTAAATATATAATAAGTTAAGTGGTCCTAATAATCCTTTTCACATGGGTTTTAAAGAACTACATGTGAGATACTGTTTGATGGAGATAGATTCTTTTGAGTTCAATATTTCAACCTTTTCCTTAAATTTACATGGCTACTTAATATACACCAGACTTTTTTTGACAACAGAATAAACTCCAATAATTAAGAAGCGTATAGTTTAATCATATGCATATATAAATGATCCTTATGATTTTCCTTATATGAATGATTATTATGGTTTTTTGAATTTTTTCTTTCTCGTTAAATATAAATCTTTTTGTCATCAAGCATTCAAATGCTCCGCTATTTTTTTAACTTATTAGATTGCGATAAAGTACAATTCACTACTTTAACAGTTTTTTAAGATATTCATTTCTAAGATTCTCTTATTTTCACTAAAAATTTTCATCTCAAATTCTCTATTCAAAGTTCATTGAACTTACCGTTGTCTCCTTTTATAGAGTTTGTCATCAAAATATCGGTAGAAATATACTTCCTCATTCCTCTTCAATATTCCTTAGAAAAGAAGAGTTTGCCACACATTGAAGTTAACACAATTATTGCAAAAACTTCTCAAAAAATTATGCTTTATAAAAAATTCATCAAATCGACCATGTAATTGTCTAAGACAGTTCTTCAATTAATACCAAACTTTCTTCAAAAGACACACCTTAGACATGTCATCTACAAAAACTTTAGGGTGCTTGTGGTGTGAAAAAGCGACGCAACACTACTATAAAATAAATCATTTATAACATTAATTTTACAACAAATTTTTTTGTTAATTGTGATAATAATTTTTTTGATATTTTTTTTAATTTACTAAAAAACATTTCACCACAGTTGGAACTTACAA
The DNA here is from genome assembly GCA_963859935.3 of Lathyrus sativus. NCBI lineage: Eukaryota > Viridiplantae > Streptophyta > Magnoliopsida > Fabales > Fabaceae > Lathyrus > Lathyrus sativus. The sequence continues at coordinate 628,748,839 of OZ012740.1, read as the reverse complement.
CCGTAGTGAAAAGTGACGTTTGGTTATGAGTTCGAATCCTAACACTTATAGTTTTGTTTATACTTATTTATTAAAAGACATACAATAACGGTTACTTAAAGTAATTGGTATGATAGGTTGAGACATACAATAACGGTTTTTTTAAAGTAATCGTTGTGATAAGTACAATTTTATTTTTATTAAAATAAGTGTGTTTATTGAGTTTTTTCACCGTTCTTAAACAAATATTTGTTGTCCATTTAGTGAGTATCAACGTTCAAGACAATACCGTTAGTGATCTGCGTGAAACCTAAAACTTATATGAACTTCTAACTTAGATGAAATTCATCTTCTACCTTCAAACATCTTCTTCCATTTACGACACTCTATTTCTCAACTAAACCAAGCTCAAAAACATCATTTCTTCCATAAATAAAACTCGAAAATATCATTTCTTTCATTAACAAGTTTCATAACTCCATCACCTCTTCTCCAACTTGAATGAGACAAGGAAAACATGGATTCAAGTTATCAATGTTGTTTTTGTTCTTGTTGTTATTCTTGTTATTCTTTTTGTTGCTATTGTTGTTGTTATTGTTGTTCTTGTTGTTCTTTTTATTGTTCTTGTTGTTGCTCTTATTGTTATTATTGTTTTTGTTGTTGTTGTTGGTCTTATTGTCGTTATTGTTGTTATTGTTGTTGTTGTTGTTGTTGTTGTTGTTGTTGTTGTTGTTGTTGTTCTTTTTTATTTTTTCTTGTTTTTGTTGTCCTTGATATGGTTGTTGTTGCTCTACTGCTGCATTTTTATTTTATTTTATTAAAAAAAATATAACAACGGTTGTTTAAAGTAATTGTTATGATATGTTGGATATACAGCAATGGTTGTTTAAAGTAACCATTGTGATAGGTGTCGCGCTACTTGACTTATAATCACGGTCGCACGACTGTGATAAAAAGCATCATACATACAATCATACCTTACTTCACAACGGTTGGTCCGGTGTGGTGGTATCCCTTTTCCAACCCTTGTGATAGGTATTTTTCATAGTAGTGTAGTAGATATGCCAACAAAAATCACAATGCAGTGAGTAAACTATCGTATGCACGACGATTTTGTTAACTTTATAAAAGAGTAAGACGACTGTACTTGTGATTGTAACGCGAGAGTTGTAATAATAACGGGGATGCACAAAGCGTGATTGATTATGTAAGTGCTAATTTCCATTAAATGTATTTTGAATGATGTCAAAACTAGGATAGGTAACATTAATGTGTATTGGACGATATCCTCTGATTCTAGATGGACATCTTAGCATTAGGAAACATTAAAATGGTTTGGAAAAGTATCATACATCATACATGCATTGGAAACAAGTTTTTGTGTGAAAATACATGAAAAACAAGTTTTGGTGAAAACAATAGGATAGGTCGACGCATACACATGTAGGCAGACCTATAGGTGTATGTCTTAAGCTTAGGTTGACATGAAATTTTTGTTTTCTTGAGAGATATCACCAGGCACTTTGTTTTCTTGTTTGTTTAGTATTTGTTTATGTTTATGTTTACTAACTGTTCTGGACTGGGCCGAGGCTTAGCCCACAATCGAGAAGGCCCAAAATTCCACTGAGGTTGGGCCCAATTGAACCACACTGATGAGCAGGGACCAATGGGCAGAACCTCCTCCCGTCAGGCATGTGCCCATCCCGTGGGCAGAACCTGTGCCCATCCTGACGGGCAGAACCTGTGCCCATCCCGTCAGGGCAGAACCTCCTCCCGTCAGGCAGGTGCCCATCCTGACGAGCAGAACCTGTGCCCATCCTGACGAGCAGAACCTGTGCCCATCCTGACGAGCAGAACCTGTGCCCATCCCGTCAGGGCAGAACCTCCTCCCGTCAGGCAGGTGCCCATCCCGTGGGCAGAACCTGTGCCCATCCTGACGGGCAGAACCTGTGCCCATCCCGTCAGGGCAGAACCTCCTCCCGTCAGGCAGGTGCCCATCCTGACGAGCAGAACCTGTGCCCATCCTGACGAGCAGAACCTGTGCCCATCCCGTCAGGGCAGAACCTCCTCCCGTCAGGCAGGTGCCCATCCCGTCAGGGCAGAACCTCCTCCCGTCAGGCAGGTGCCCATCCTGACGAGCAGAACCTGTGCCCATCCTGACGAGCAGAACCTGTGCCCATCCCGTCAGGGCAGAACCTCCTCCCGTCAGGCAGGTGCCCATCCTGACGAGCAGAACCTGTGCCCTCCTGACGAGCAAAACCTATGCCCAGCCCGTCAGGGCAGAACCTCCTCCCGTCAGGCAGGTGCCCATCCTGACGAGCAGAACCTGTGCCCATCCTGTCGGGCAGAACCTGTGCCCATCCCGTCAGGGCAGAACCTCCTCCCGCCAGGCAGGTGCCCATCCTGACGGGCAGAACCTGTGCCCATCCTGTCGGGCAGAGCCTGTGCCCATCCCGTCAGGGCAGAACCTCCCCTCCGCGGGGAGAATAACGTGCTCGGCGCACGTTCTCCACGTGCTCCCCTCCGCGGGGACACGTCACCGGCCAACTGCCCACCTCCGAAAGAGCAGGTCAAACCCACTCTCCGGAGATCTAGGAGCGGTTGAACTAGGGCGAAGACCACGTCCTGGTCTTCACTACGCCACGTAAGCCCTAGCAGTCATTAGGGTTGGGCCTGGTCATCCAGCCCACCTCGAATGACCGTTGGCCCAGCGCTGGGGTCTCTCTATAAATACCCTCTTCCCCAAGAGGGCCAGGTAATTTCACCTCTTCTAACTTTCTGTTCTTGCTCTCACTCTGCCCAAATTCTGACTTTGGCATCGGAGTGCCTTGCAGGTACACCCCCTCCTCATCCTCAACACCGGTGAACAGGAAGCAGCCTAACGGAGCGTGGCCATCCCGTGATCCCCTCCTGATCAGGTCAGATCAGTGGCGCCGTCTGTGGGAAACTAAGCTCCCCCGTTCCTCCGAGCAGAGAACCAAAGCTTCATCTCTCAAAACTTCAAGATCACGAGTGCCCTCCGCCATGGCGACGCTGTTCACAATTGTCCTCCCTTCGTCGAGCAGAAGACTCCGATGGGCAGGACCTGGCTGCCCACCAGCCAGTCTTTGTCCTCCCTTCGTCGAGCAGAAGACTCCGATGGGCAGGACCTGGCTGCCCACCAGCCAGTCTTTGTCCTCCTTTCGTCGAGCAGAAGACTCCGATGGGCAGGACCTGGCTGCCCACCAGCCAGTCTTTGTCCTCCTTTCGCCGAGCAGAAGACTCCGATGGGCAGGACCCTGGCTTCCCACCAGCCAGTCTTTGTCCTCCTTTCGTCGAGCAGAAGACTCCGATGGGCAGGACCTGGCTGCCCACCAGCCAGTCTTTGTCCCCTCCTTTCGCCGAGCAGAAGACTCCGATGGGCAGGACCCTGGCTGCCCACCAGCCAGTCTTTGTCCTCCTTTCGCCGAGCAGAAGACTTCAATGGGCAGGACCCTGGCTGCCCACCAGCCAGTCTTTGTCCTCTCTTTCGTCGGGCAGAAGACTCTGCCGGGCAGGACCCTGGCTTCCATCCAGCCTTGTCCTCCCTTCGAAAACCTACTACCTCGAAAACTTACACGGGACCATATAGCTCGACCATGGAACGCTGAAAAGCTAAAAAATACTACAGTTAAACAACACTGCCCGCGTGGGACAACCCGCGCGAACAAGAGGGTGGACTGATACGACCACACCTCACCGACCTTACCTTAGCGGGCACTATATCTCCCCGAACAAAAAGAGAATAACCCGCTCGACGGCACCCCCTCGATCGAGAGTCGCCGCCGCAGTATCATAATCGGCCGAACGCCCAGCTCGCGATGGGATGTTCAAGCCTACAGGATAGATCACAACCGTGACCTAACTCTTGTCCGCCCAGGAAGCTACCCCGGGCATCCGGATAGTTCCCCACACTACCGGGTAACACGCACCGAGCAAAGGTCCCCCACAAAACAATAAACATTCACGTCATAATGGAGCTCGGCAAAACGAGCCAACACTTAGCGAAAAAGCATAACGATCATGCACGCGCACAAAACTTAGAAAGGAAAACAAGAATTCCATAAAAGGGGCACAAGCCCAGAAGTCAAAACGTTATAATAAACGGGCACGACCCCGGGTGTCGAGCAGAAACGATCGAAGGTGTCGAGCATAATTTTTTGGATGTCGAGCGACTGCAATTTCGCCCTTCCCAGATGATCGATACGATCGACGACATTCTCGCATCCTGCCTGACATATCAGCGCGCGCAACGCTATCCTCTACTTAAGTCATAGCTCTCCTGACAGCGAACTACGACTTGGGGGGCTCCTGTTCTGGACTGGGCCGAGGCTTAGCCCACAATCGAGAAGGCCCAAAATTCCACTGAGGTTGGGCCCAATTGAACCACACTGATGAGCAGGGACCAATGGGCAGAACCTCCTCCCGTCAGGCATGTGCCCATCCCGTGGGCAGAACCTGTGCCCATCCTGACGGGCAGAACCTGTGCCCATCCCGTCAGGGCAGAACCTCCTCCCGTCAGGCAGGTGCCCATCCTGACGAGCAGAACCTGTGCCCATCCTGACGAGCAGAACCTGTGCCCATCCTGACGAGCAGAACCTGTGCCCATCCTGACGAGCAGAACCTGTGCCCATCCCGTCAGGGCAGAACCTCCTCCCGTCAGGCAGGTGCCCATCCCGTGGGCAGAACCTGTGCCCATCCTGACGGGCAGAACCTGTGCCCATCCCGTCAGGGCAGAACCTCCTCCCGTCAGGCAGGTGCCCATCCTGACGAGCAGAACCTGTGCCCATCCTGACGAGCAGAACCTGTGCCCATCCTGACGAGCAGAACCTGTGCCCATCCTGACGAGCAGAACCTGTGCCCATCCCGTCAGGGCAGAACCTCCTCCCGTCAGGCAGGTGCCCATCCCGTGGGCAGAACCTGTGCCCATCCTGACGGGCAGAACCTGTGCCCATCCCGTCAGGGCAGAACCTCCTCCCGTCAGGCAGGTGCCCATCCTGACGAGCAGAACCTGTGCCCATCCCGTCAGGGTAGAACCTCCTCCCGTCAGGCAGGTGCCCATCCCGTCAGGGCAGAACCTCCTCCCGTCAGGCAGGTGCCCATCCTGACGAGCAGAACCTGTGCCCATCCTAACGAGCAGAACCTGTGCCCATCCCGTCAGGGCAGAACCTCCTCCCGTCAGGCAGGTGCCCATCCTGACGAGCAGAACCTGTGCCCTCCTGACGAGCAAAACCTATGCCCAGCCCGTCAGGGCAGAACCTCCTCCCGTCAGGCAGGTGCCCATCCTGACGAGCAGAACCTGTGCCCATCCTGTCGGGCAGAACCTGTGCCCATCCCGTCAGGGCAGAACCTCCTCCCGCCAGGCAGGTGCCCATCCTGACGGGCAGAACCTGTGCCCATCCTGTCGGGCAGAGCCTGTGCCCATCCCGTCAGGGCAGAACCTCCCCTCCGCGGGGAGAATAACGTGCTCGGCGCACGTTCTCCACGTGCTCCCCTCCGCGGGGACACGTCACCGGCCAACTGCCCACCTCCGAAAGAGCAGGTCAAACCCACTCTCCGGAGATCTAGGAGCGGTTGAACTAGGGCGAAGACCACGTCCTGGTCTTCACTACGCCACGTAAGCCCTAGCAGTCATTAGGGTTGGGCCTGGTCATCCAACCCACCTCGAATGACCGTTGGCCCAGCGCTGGGGTCTCTCTATAAATACCCTCTTCCCCAAGAGGGCCAGGTAATTTCACCTCTTCTAACTTTCTGTTCTTGCTCTCACTCTGCCCAAATTCTGACTTTGGCATCGGAGTGCCTTGCAGGTACACCCCCTCCTCATCCTCAACACCGGTGAACAGGAAGCAGCCTAACGGAGCGTGGCCATCCCGTGATCCCCTCCTGATCAGGTCAGATCACTAACCATTAATTAAAACCCAAAAAAATGTTTGTTTTTCCTTTACTAACTTTTTCAGGAAGAATTTGGATCAAGGATATCAAATACCAGTCCTTCAGCTCGAATGAATATCATCTGAACAAAGTCAAAGTTGATCTGCAAACAATTCTAAATCATCTGATCAAGGATTTCTAAGATTTAATTGATAATTATTCAAGAGACTACAAGGTCTATGTGTTTATTTCCATGCCTTCTTTGACAAGCAAAAATAATCGAGTCAGAGCCAAGACAACACATCAAAAAGCAAATTTTCACAATTTTTGCATGTGGTAATCAATTACCAGTATTAGGGTAATCGATTACCCTGTGCGTTTTTGTGAAAATCAGTCAAATTCAATTTCTGCATCATTTTTGGCACCAAATTCAAATATTTCATCATGAGAATATTCTAGATCACTTCATTTTAATTCCCCGACCTTGTCACAATTAATTTCTACCTAAACCACTTGATCTTGATTTTGCCTCCAAATTTAAATTCCAAGCCTAATTTTGGTTCAAAACCCGAACTCCAATCCACCAAAATTTTCAAGCCTAAATATTATAAATAGATGCCTCATTTCATTTATTTTACAAGCTTTTGATATCCAAATTCACCTTGTCAAATTTCTTCTCGACTCTCTCAATTTTGTCCAACTACTAAATTTACCAAAGCTCTTTTTTTCCTTTGAAAGTTAGTAAGTTCATCATTAGAACTTACTAATCTTTGAGCTAGACCTCCATCCATTCCCTTTTTCATCATTAATTTCTGTAGATCAAGGATTTGGAGTGTGGTTTTTGGAGTTGATTTGAAGAATTTTTATATTTGAAGTGGTAAACTCTTGATCCACCATTGTTGTTCTTGATTCATCCTTCACAATATGATATGTTGTTTATTCTTGTTGCTTGATCTTTGGATCTTGCAAATTATGTTCTATTGGTATTATTTTACTTGAATTTTCATGCTCAATTACATCCTTGATCATAAGGTGTTTGAAGAAATTATTGATAAAGTTTTTGCACTTTTTAAAATGGATTGTTGCTGTTTTAGCAGTGGTAATCGATTACCAGCATGAGGGTAATTGATTACACAGTGTCCATTTTGCTTGTTTGACTTTGTTTTGGGATTGTTTTGGTTCTTTTCTCTCTTCTTCCATTTCCCTTTAGTTTTTGCTTTGGAATATACTTTTAAAGGTCTTGTTTCTCTTTAAATTCATTGGACATAGGGTGTAGATGAAGTTGAATAAACATTCACTAATTCAAATATATCTTTAAAATATTTTGTTCAATTCATTTTAGGTGTTTTGAGTTAATGACATGTTTAATGCTTTAATCCACCAAGATGAGTGGATAAACTTAAAGGTAGAATGACCTTGAAATAATAATTCAATTTGGCTTTCCCTTTCCTCTTCTTTTTTTTTTCTTTTGATCAATGAAAATCTTCGATATCATTGGAACTTATTTTAAGCTCTTGATGAAGATGAGATCTTTACCACTTTTCTTTTCATGCGATATTTCTTTCAGAGAGTGGTCTACATATCACTTATCTAGTATGCATTAACACTAACATTGTTATTGACCGGCCTCAGATAGTCGTGGTTTCTATATAAACCCGATTATGATTGATTAACATAGCGCTAAATTGTCCAGTATCAGAAAATGATCATTTGTGGCTCAAACTTATGTTTGAAAGTCCAAGAATGGTTGGTTATTTGCCTTAGATCCTTTACTTATGAAACTTGTTGTTAGGAGGCTTTGACTTTATCAATCCTCTAATGAGTCTTCATTAACTTTGGTCTAAGTACACTACTTGAACATCGTTGATCATTTGTTCTAACAACTAATCACTAACTTACTAACAATATTATTGTACTAATTTTGTTTCTGTTTCTTTCTCGCTCCCTATCTCTCTTTTATTTTTATGCGCCATTATTATCATCTCATATCATATTTTTGTTTATACTTCCGCTCTCTTTTTCTTTTGTCCACTTGGACCATATTTTGTTCAATACACTAATAAATGATTAAACCTCTAAAGAATTTGGTGCTCTTAATTTTGTGGTTATGCTCATGGATGGACTTAGACCTTGGACATTTTGGACTATTCTTAGACCCTTGGACTTAGAATTAGGTCTCTTTCCCTATGCTTGGAGTATTATGAATCTTTGTCTTTATTTGGCTTTCTCATTTGTTTATGCTTCAAGACAGATGAAATTCTTATGTCGCTTGCTATGGATTTTTCTATCTTTTGGTTAAATCCTTCTTATCTCTAGATTTTATTTTTCTTTATGATAGTCACTTCATCCCCTCCCCTTCTTAAATTTTCAAAATATCCTCCCTTTTTCAAAAAAATCTTCTTGTTTTCAAACTTAAAACCGCTTTCATAATAAAACCTTGACTTTGGTCAAGTGATTTTCAAACTTTGTTTTCTTTAATATATTTCAATCAATGTTAATCATACTTTGATTAATTTCAAAAATATATAAAAAATACTTCACCTCATTCAAACTTTTTGTGCCTTTGTGCACTTTTTAAAAAAAAGACTTTTTATAAAGTTTATACACGAGTCATTTTTATAGTTGAGATGTAATTTTCCTATTCCCCATACTATTTAAGATGTTGAGTGATATACTTGTTGATTTTTAATTCAAGCAAAATCCTCCATCTTTAGGTGATGCAAATGTTGTCTTATACTTGTGGGTGACTAGTCGCAATTTTCTCCTTAAAATGATGACTTATCTTTAAATTTAAAAATCAATCAAAACAAACCTTTTTTTGTTATTTATACCAAAAACTACGGGGTTTTGATCCTATATTACACTTTGTGGGTACGTAGGTATGAAACGATAAGTCTCTCTAAACACAAAATCTTAAAAAATAATTCTCTTCTCATCTCCTCAATCTCTTTTCAAACAAACCCTTTTCAAAAAAAACCCTTTTCAAACCAAAAAGCGTAAATATTTCAAAGGGCTCCTATATAGTACTATAGACGTCTTTGGTGCTAACACCTTCTCATCGCGTAACCAACCCTCTTACTTAGTCTCCGTTCATTTGTTCTTGTTTTAGAACTTGTTTAGGTTTTGTTCGATCTTTTTTATTTCCTTTTGGATAAAATAAAAGTGCAGTGGCGAATCTTGTATTTTTGAGTTAAGTTAATCAATAGCTTACACTAACAAATTTCCCCATTACACTTGCTAAGGATTAATTCGACCGAGAGAAAACCTTGAGACGATGATGTCTTGCAAGGTAGTAACAAGAACTGGTGGATTGTAGCAGCATTGTTGGTGACTTGATCAATCTTTGATCAAGGGTTTTAGAGGTGGTATACTCAAAAACAAACCATAAAGTTTTTAGGGTTAAAGTTATTCATCTCTTGTATATACACATTTTACAAAGTAAGATTAACTGCAACTATCTCAATTCGAATTCGAATTAAGGGCAAACCTACCCATAGCGAGGCCAATTGGGGAACTGCCTAAACAAATCCTTCTCTCTCTCTCTCTCTCTCTCTCTCTCTCTCTCTCTCTCTCTCTATATATATATATATATATATATATATATATATATATATATATATATATATATATATATATATATATATATATATATATATATATATATATATATATATATATATATATATATATATATATATATATATATATATATATATATATATATATATATATATATATATATATATATATATATATATATATATATATATATATATATATATATATATATATATATATATATATATATATATATATATATATATATATATATATATATATATATATATATATATATATATATATATATATATCACTTTTATTTTTTGTTTTTCCAAATTATCAAATTCGTTGTTGTTTTGGTCAATTCGTTTGGAAATCATATTTTTTTATTATGTTTTGTATTAAGGTTTGTTGATATAATCATAATCACTTTGATTGTGGTTGGCTTTAACATCAACAAAACAAGTTAAATTTTCAAACGTTATCGATTGCATACAAAGTGTTTGATAAATTGCCTTGTTTGTTTTTAGTTGATTTTTGATCATTAGAAATAAGCTCTACAAATAGCTTAGAATTTAATTGTTTTAAAATTAATCGTTGTTGAATAATTCATGTTCGTTATCATCCAATTGGTTACTTTACGCATATCTGAGCTTTTCGATAGTAGGTTCAGTTAGACGATTCGATTCTGGTTGTTTCCGATGTGCCATAAAAATTTTGAAAACCATCTTTGCCAAAAGTTTGAATTTTAAATTTGTGATCAATTCACCCCATCTAAATCGAAGCCTATCGTCTAACAAGTGATCTATTTTATTTTTAGAAGAATGACAACCAAACGTAAGGGAGCTTATAACAGAGCACCAAGTTTTACCGGCGAAAATTATGGCTACTGGAAAACTTGTATGCATATTCATGTCATCTCCATTGACAAAGGTATATGGGACGCCATAAAAAATGGTCCAAATGAAATTACCATGACTAATGTTGAGGGTGTTACATTACCTAAATCAAAAGCATAATGGGATGTTAACAATTAGAAATTGTGTTCACATGATTGGAAGGCGAAAAATATTATCACTTCCACTTTGGGTGTTGATGAGTATTATTGTGTTTCTCATTTTGAGATCGCCAAAGCTATGTGGGACGCATTAGAAGCTACCCATGAGGGTACTAATGATGTCAAACAAGGTAGTATCAACATATTAAATCAAGAATTTGAGCTATTTCATATGGAGCATGGTGAAACCATCGCGGACATGCGAAAAGGGTTCACACATCTTATCAATTGATTAAGTGTGCTAGGTAAGCCTATTTCCAATAAGATTCCTACTAACAAGGTGTTGAGATGTTTAAATAGGGAATTTCTACCCAAGGTCACCGCTATCAAAGAGGAGAATGATCTTAAATTACTTGATCTTACGACTTTGTTTGGAAAATTAGAAGAGCATGAGCAAGAACTATCTTGCTTAGAAAAACATGAAAAAGAGTACGAAAATAAGGTGAAGAAAGAGAAAGGTAAAGACAAGGAAGTAGAGAAAAAATCTATTTCTATAAAGACTTCAAGCTCAAGGTCCCCCTACAATGAGTGAACTGATGGTGAAAGTGAAGTTGACAAGAATTCCTATGATGAGGATATAGGGTTGTTTGTTAAAAGATATCAAAGGTATATAAGGAAAAATGGAGTTAGAGACTCCGACAAGAATCCAGTCAAAATTAGAAGGCTAAAAACTCCTCAAGGGATGATGAGGATATGAAAGGTAAACTTAGAAGATCTTGTTATTATTTTGGGAAAGTTGGTCACTATAGGCCGGAGTGTCCTATGAGGAAGAAAGAAAAAGAGAAGGGTCATCACAAAAAATCTAGCAAGTATAGAAGAACTTATGCCTCTTGGGAGAGTGCAAGTGATTCCTCAAGGGATGAATGTACAACTTCAAGTGTTGAATCGACTCGAATTTTCCTCATGGAAAATAGAAAGAAGAAGAAAAATGTAACTTTTTCTAAGCTTAAATCTATTAACGATTTATCCTATTCTCAATTAGAAAAAGCCTTTGAAGATCTTCATATAGATGCCTCAAGAGATTTTAAATGGTTAGCTTCACATGAAAAAGTCCTTTTAAACTTAGAAGCTAAAGTTTTAGAATTTGATAGGAAGTTAGAAGCTATTAAGAGGTCAATCATAGATATTCAAAGTGACAAAAATGAGGATGTAAAATCTTCTAGGTTTGGTTGTAAACGTTACCATAATTGGCAAGAGGAGGCAAATAATTTTCATGTCAAATTGGATGAAGCATTACAACCTAAGATTTCTCTTGCTATTGATCCTTCTAAGTGTGATTCTAAGTGTGAAAAATCGTTGAATCATTTGAATAAAAATCATAAATATGTGCATAAGGACTCTAATAGCAATAAAATCTCATCATAGCTTATCTTGTCATTATTGTTGTAAGAAAATACATACTATTGAAAAGTGAAAATTTAGGAGACTTTTTGTTTCTAAAGGAGTTGTTCAATGGTTGCCTAAATGCAACATTGTTTTCACTCACCCCCAAGGACCCAATGAAGATTGGGTACCTAACACTTGTTGTTGATTTTACATGATGAATGTCTTGGGTCTATGAAGATAGTATGATATCTTATTTATGGATGATTAATACATGTGACGTGTTACATCTCCCTATTTTGTTGATTTTATGGCAAGGAAGAAGGGTTGTGTAACTAAAAGGAATCAACATCTAATGTATTTTAATTGGTAAAAGTGTGTTGATTACTATTAATGTTTTATTCAAGAAATTTCAAGAAAGGTGTTTCTTTTTATAATATATGTATACTTTCACAAGACATTCTTAAAGAAACCAAAAAAGGAATTGATCAGCCTAAAGCGATGGATCATGAGAAAGGAGGAAATAAATTTTTTGAAAAGGGGATAATTGAAAGTCCAACTGAAATGGACGATATTTTTTTGACTTGGAGAATCTCCAATGATCATTAAATCAATAGTCTTCTTGGATACATTATTAATCAAAATTTCAAGTACTGTGACACAAAGAAAAATGGTATGGTCATTGTTTTCTAAAGAGTTTGTGGCAAGTTTTGCGTTTATTCCAACTTTTGTTCGAGAGTTCTTTATGAAATGCATGTGCATCCTCCATCATTCATGTGGTGAGGTAATATCTTTTCAACTTTAGCTCTTTATGGAAGTTCTTTCTTTTACCTAGTTATTTTTCAATGTTTATGCTTCTTCTAGTTCAAGTTTATATCGATGATATTAGTTTTAAATTCACTTATATGCAACTTGTAGAAGAGTTCTCTAAGCTTATGCAGGGTGAGTTTGAGATGAGCCTTATGGGGGAGTTGAATTATTTCCTTAGTCTTCAAATCGAACAACTCAAAGAAGGTAAATTTTTATGTCAAACCAAATATTGCAAAGACTTGCTAAAGAGATTTGGCATGGAATATACAAAGTATATTGATACTCATATGGCCACAAATGGAAACTTGGACAAGGATGAAAATGGCAAGGGTGTAAATGTCAAGAAATATAGAGGTATGATAGGTTCTCTTCTATATCTCATTGCATCTAGACCTGATATCATGTTTAGCATATGTATGTGTGCCCGTTATCAATTGACTCCTCGGGAATCTCACTTAAAAGCCTTAAAATGTATTCTTAGGTTCCTTCATGGTACTTGTCAATACGGGCTTTTGTATTCTAAGGGAAGTAATTGTAACTTGGTTGGTTATATTGATTCTGATTTTTCCAGTTGCAAGTCATATAGGAAGAGTACTGGTGGAACTTGCCACGTGTTTTAAAATTCCTTAGTAAGTTAGCATAGCAAGAAAAAAGTTTTTGTTGCATTGTGAACCGCTGAGGCAAAATATGTTGTGGTCGGTAGTTGTTGTGCGCAAATTTTATGGCTTAAACAACTATTACTTAATTTTGATATAAAATTACAACATATTTCCATTATGTGTGACAACACTAGTGCTATTAATTTAACCAAAAATATGGTGTTACATTCTCGCACTAAGCATATTGAGATTCATCACCACTTCCTATGTGACCATGTTGAAAAAAATGATGTCGTATTTGAGCATGTTGATAGTAAAAATCAACTTGTAGATATTTTTACAAAACCACTTGTGATCGAATCATTTTTCAACATTCGAAGGGAGTTTGGGATACTTGATATCTCAAATATTGCCTAACATATGATTTGTTGCATGCAATTTGTAACACCCCGATTTATTTAAATAATTTTCATAAATAAATTATGCGATCATATGTGTTGATTGATGATTTGATTTGTTAGAAGAACCCTTGAGTGTCGGATGGTAGTCTTAGATATTAGACTTTAAAGTGTTGGGTGTGTGTGAGCAAAAAGGTAGAGATATGGGGGTGGTGGAAGAAGTAGCAGTTGTTACTAATATTTAATTAGAATGATTTATAAGAAATAATAGTAATATTTAATATTTAAATATTTATTTTAATTATTATTGTTATGGTGATATATTAAAATTAATATTTGATTTAGACTTTTTAAAATAAATATTTAGCGGGAATAATTTTATTTTATTTGGTTGGAATATGATTTTAATTAGAAATAATAATTGAATAAAATAAGAAAAGAAGGGAATAGGAAGAGAACTGTCAGAACGTGGAATTGAGGAAAAAATAAGAGAAAGTGAAGGGAGAGCTAGGGCATAGGATAATAAGAACCTCCATTAGAGAAGTTTGGAATCCATCATCTAAGGTAAGTGTGAGACTTCTTCTTGTATAAAGGACTGTATGATAACATGTGGGTGGGTGAAGAGGCTATTATGATGTATGTTTGGATGAATTATGGGATGGGTGAATGATTGAGATGTTGTGTGTTACTGGAAATCAGAGTGTGAAACTTAGGTAAATGATTTTCCATGAAGATGCGGGGTTTTAGGATGTTTCGGGACTGATTTTCATCAAACAGAATTGCAAAAAAGTACTATTGTCTTATTGGTAACCGGTTACACCTAAGATAATTTTTCAAAAAAAAACTGGATTTTTCAATGGTGTAACCGGTTACGTGTTTTGGTGTAACCGGTTACACTGTCAAATGAAAACGTTAATTGGACATTTTTGAGGGGTGTAACCAGTTATCAGTTTTGGTGTAATTGATTACACTAGGAAAGATCATACTCTTTGTTTCTAGAAATGATGTAACCAGTTACACCTGCTGTGTCAAAGCTAAATAAATTTATAACTTGATTTTCGGGTGTTCGATTGAGGTGTCGTTCGAAGAATTAGGAAGATATAACAATGTACTTTAATTTAAAATAGTCTCAGTACCTAGAAATGATTTAAATGGTGTGTAATGGTGTTGTATGGTATGCGGTTTGTATGTTGTTGTGTGGTAATGTGTATGGATGGTGTGTTGTTACTTGTTATGTTACTATAATGCTATTGTTGAATGCTTGTAGTATATGTATGGTGTGTGAAGGCCCGTACTGGTGTGGTACATTGGTTAATGTGAATATCAGTATTGTTATAACAAAAATTTTGACCCTTATATCTTCATCATGATTCTAGGAGCATCATCTTTTGTTTATCTAACCTTAACCTATTTCAAGTTTGTCTTTGTCAAGATGCAGATGAATTAGGGTTCCATATAGTTAGTAATCGGGGTTTCAATGGTTTGATCAGTCAATGTCTTAGGTTGGTTCTCCATGAAACAGGTCCCCATACCATCAAATATACTATATTAGATCAAGTATGAATCCAATTTGAGGTTGTTACCCAAAGAAGAAGAGCAATGCAGTCCAGGACTCCCGATTAGGAAAAGTCAATTGTGGTTTGAATTTTGATTTAAAGGGTATTCCAATGATGGAATCATGGTTCATGAAGCTCATATGACTCATTGTAGTCCACTCAAGAAGTTTCAAGACCTCAGGGGATCCAGAACACCAACAGTCGATTCAGAGTTTTTCGATCAATCGATTCGTCTGACTGAAAAGTCAACTCATTGACCAACAGGGTTTTGACCCAAAATTGAAGTCAATTATGTTCATAATGGTATATCACATCTATCCATGAAGTTTGGTGCCATTGGATCAAGGATTGAAGAGTAATTGAAAAATCGGGAAATTAGGGTTTTGAAAGGGGCAAGACCATAACTTCTTAACCACAGATCCAAATGGAGTGGTTCAAAGCTTGTTGGAAAGGTCTTGAGGAGTCCTACAAAAGTGCAAAAGTGACCTATGTGCAAAAAAGGGTTGGATTTGGAGTTATGATAAAAAACAATGCAAGAGAGAAAAACACTTAGTGAAATTTCATGATTTTGGCATCTTATAAGTCATGTTTTCAACCAACTTCAAGAGTGTTTTTGACCTAGTTCCACTTGGAATTTGAAAAAAATCAAAACATTAAAGTTGTATATCATTATGAGGGATTTCCAAAAAGTACAATAACTCCTCCATAGCATTTGTGAGCTAGGATTTTCGAAGGATGAGAGTTGGGGTCCAAACACTTGAAATGCACAATTTCAAACTTGGCATGAACCAACTTGCCAACCATCCAATTAATTCTCAACCTTTGATTAGCCTTTGATCTGATATCTAGAGTGTATGTTGAGTGGAAATGCATAAGCGTTAAAGAGTAAAGTCAAGATTTTGTCCAAGTGTATTATTTAATTCAAAAGAAATCCAAGAGGAAAGAGAAACTTTTTGAACAAAATTTGGAGCAGCATGGCCCCTACTCTATTGACACACTTCAATCACTTCCTATGACTTGCATACATCCTGTTTTATGCATCATAATACATCAAGAACGCTCAAGATTTCCTGCATCAAAGATCCTTGGAAGATTTGTTATTTTCTCCCTCCAAAAGGCAAAGTCATTCACATTTCCGAATCTGTCAATTTTATCCCTTCCTCTATAAATAGAGACCTCCTCCAGATGGCAAACACATAAGAACAATCTCACAAAACCATAAATAACTCCTTCAAAATCTGCCTTGGACAGATGTCTTGCCAAAGCCATTTCCAAGCATTGAGACTCACTAAAAACCATCTGCACAATCCACCACCGATGTTTGGAAGGTGTTCAAGCCTTTAAATCAGTCCAAAACTCCATATTTCCAAAAGTCAACTCTCAATCTAGCAAACTTTGACTTTTCATACCAAACTGAGTAACACTTTGCTTAAACCTGTTTTAATCATCTCAACACTCCAAACACCTTTGGTTTGAGGTGTACTAGCTGTCAAAAACATCCAAGAACCTCTGCATCACTTGTTCTTGGATTTGTCACAAGGTTTCCTTCATTATCTTCAAGTGCAAGAAAGTTGTTGGTTCATCAAGGCATTGTTGGATATCAGCTGGAACAACTCTTCAAGGTTCTCCCTAATAAATAGCTTGCTTAGAGGTCTACAAGAGGTTAGTAGTCACTACCTCATTCATGGACTGTCATGAACATGCCTAGCATGCTTTGGTTGAAATGTGTTTTAAAAGTAAATGCAGCTCATGTATGAATCTGTTTTTGCTTTGCTTGTTTTGCTCATCAACATGTGTAGCACTCTTTTAGTCACTATATAATGTGGTGCTGTTGTGTGTTTGTGCTTTTTGAAACTATCTTAAAATAATATTCTATGTCATGTATGAACATAAAGGGGGAATGCTTGCAACTGTTATTGAGGATTTGATGGGTGGATCTGAATGTTGATTTGTTCTATTTAAGAACAATGTTGCTGCTTCTGTTTAGGTTGAGTGTCATCTCCATGCTCAGGTTTAGTAATAGGTCAATTGGCATTTTAGGATCTTGTTCGATTATGCTTGACCCTGCTCTTGGATTTCTTGTATTCTCCATTTGAGTTCAGTTTATACCAGCTCCTGTTTTGACTTGAAATCATATGAACATGTCTATGTCTTGTATGTGCTAACTGTTTGGGTGTGTTTATGTTTTGTACATGCCATGTCCTGCTATAATGTGATGAGTATAATGAGTGAATTTCTATAATGAATGTTGTTGATTGTTATCACATGCCATATGCCTTAATGTCTTAACCCATAGATGACTCCACAAGGGCTATTTGTGTGACAAGATCATGATTTTCTGTTTCTGCTGCGAGCAAACTGTCTTTGCAGCCTCATGATTCTCAAGTTCTTTGGCTTTCATTTAGGATCAAGTCCCTATATGTGTTATTCTTGTTGTGCTTGAACTTATCTTGTTTGAATCTTTTCTCTTTTGGTCTAGCCCTTAACTGTTTCTGTTTTGCACTTTCAATCCAAAATGCATTTTGCAACTCACACACCATTTTCAATTCTAGCACATTTTTGATGCATCCTTCTGTTGGAACTTTGTCTATGACATGTTTTGAATGTGTGCATACCTTTAAACCAGTACAAGCTTGCTTGCATCAAACTCAAACTTTGAAAATGCATCTCAAAACCATACTTTTGCATCTTCTATTGGATTTTAATTTTCAAGCACAATTTGAGAAAACCAAGAGTACCATCTTGTTCCTTGTCAAAAATCACGTGAGATAGACTTTGATTTTGTGAAATTTGGTGATGTTTTGACCTGTTTTGAAGCTTCACATTTTTGACATGTTTTGGCCTGCTTGGAATGTTGCCCAGATTTCCACACATTGAGGTATATATTTCACTAGGGTGGTTTGATATATTGGATGTATCACCACCCCAGTGGTCGTGACCTATGCGCTCACGTACTTGCCTTGCCCCTTGTCCTGAGTTCGATCCGTGTGGAGATCAACTCTTTTGGCTATTTTTGCATTTTCCATGTTTTAGTACTTAACTCTCTCTCTCTCTCTCTCTCTCCATGAATTTTCACAAGCGTGCATTAGATGAACTGGCAAAGTTTTAGGTTTGTGACCCTTAGGTTGTGAGTTTAACACCTACCATGTACACCCCTTTCTTTTTATCACTTAATTTTTATGTTTTTCTTCACAAAACCTAAAAACCTCATAACTTTGCCATTTTTCAACATTTTTGATCCATTATTTTTACAAAATATTATTTATTATGTCTACTTTCACATAGTGAGAAAATAATTCAAGGATGTTCATCTTATAAATACTTTAAACCACTTGAAAGTCATGTTGCCTTTTAAGCTTTTTACCTTGTTTCTTAATGAAACTTTTCTCAAACTTCTTCTTGATTTAATCTTGTGAGATTGTTTTGTACTTGATTTACACATGTGTGTCAACTTGTTTGAGTGTTTGAGTTTTTCTTGACTCAAAGTCTCATCATATTTGATCCTTGCTTTTGATGCATCTAATTGAGTGATGTTATAAACTATATTTTTGAATCATGTTATCTCTTGATGTTGTAACCTCTTGAGTGTATTCTTCATGTATCCTCTACTTGTTTAGATGTTTTGTTAGAACTCTAATATGTTAGTATTTGCCTCATTTTGGTTGTTACCGTTGAACTTGTATGTTTCCCCATGAAACTTTGAATTCCCTACTTGAACTGTTGTAACGCTTCTTGTATGCTTACTTGTATTTGATTATCATCAATGTATGATTTATTGGTCTTATGTTGTTACATGTGATATACTTTAAACCCTATGACATGCTTGCCCCAAGTTGTTACTTATTTGCATTAAACTTGTTTGAATTACATGTTGTCTTGATGGTTGTTACCATGTTTTCCTTCATCTTTGTTAAGATATGTTACTTGTTTGCATTAAACTTGTTTGAATTACATGTTGTTGTCTTGATGGTTGTTACCATGTTTTCCTTCATCTTTGTTAAGATATTTCAAGTTGATTTTACCTCATATAATTGGTCTTATAAGAACCTCTATCATCATGTTCCCTCTCTAGATATTGTAATATCTTTGTGTATTATAGTTGTAACCATTTGACTTGATTGTAATCTTTGCTTGATGTTTTCACATGCTCGCATCTCTTCCTTGGTTGTTACCATTCTCTATTATATGTTCATCATGTTTGAATGAATGTTTGTTTACTTTTTACTTTGTTAAGTTATTCCCCAAGTGATGGAACTTATTAGTTCTCATCCAGTTGCCTCATCTTTTCCCATTCCAAAGGAAAGTCTCCCTATTGACCCTTGGGTCATAGATAGCTCATTACTCTTCTTCTGACTTTGTTAAGTCATCTTGAACCCTAACTTAGTTAAGTTAGAACCTAGCCATTAGACTTTGCCTAATTCTAAAAAACCCACATTTTACTAGGAGTGTTCTTCAACTAGAATCCTAGGATAGAGTTTGTCAACTCTATGTAAGAATCATGGTGATGATTACTTACTTCCCCCCTTTTTTGGCTTTTGTAAAAGTCAATCTTGAGTGTACAACTTAGAATAGAGAGTTTTGTTAAACTCTACACAAACATTGTTATGTTTGTTCCCCTTTGAACCTTGATCATAATCAAGAGTTCTTTATCCTCAGTGAGGTGAACTACGGTTGCTCTGATTCTATTCTAGTTAGGATACGTAGGCAGAGGATGCGATATCTTTGTGAGCAAACTTACAAATTATACTTAGGTCTTAACCTTAACCTTATACCTCATCCCAAGCCATAGAAAACCATAGCAAGCTTAGCATACAAACATGCAAAAGGTTCCTGTAGAGTACTACAAATGTTTAGGATGTGAAATACCTACTCTAGGCATAACCAACCCCCGATCCCCGATCTCTTAGTGTTGTTATTACATCGCGCAAAAGGTCTTTCTTTCTTTAACCTTTCCTTTGGATAAATCAAAGTCCGATTGTGAATTTAATGAATTAAGATTCAAGTTAATCAATAGCTTGGTATCACGATTCTCACTGCAATAATTATACATGTTATTTTTGCATGTCATTTATGAATCATGCATTATGGTGTTTGGATGGTGATCCGCGTTTGGTGAGTCTCAATCCTATGGTGGAGATTAGGTGCGAGTAGCTGGTTCCAGGTGGGAATTGGTGAAGCGTCACCTATGGTGATGGTAATGATTTTTGGTGTGCGCTGATCCTAAGGTGGGGATCGGGAGCGAGTGAACCGAGAGTTCGCAATTGGTACCATATGCATTAAGTCATGGAGTTGAATTTCATCGCATTACATACATGTTACATTATAATATTTGGATTGTACAGAGGGTGTGTTATAGAACAAGTGATTTTGTATGTGTTAATGCTTACTTTTATTATGCAGTTTCATTATATGATTGTGATTTCTCACCCCTTTTGTTTGAATGTTGTCTTTTCATGGGCATCGTGCAGATAATCTGTAGTAGAGATGTGAAAGTCAGTGGAAGAGATTACTCTTCTTTATGCTTTTGTTGAGTCGACATCTACTCTTATATGTAACACTAGAGGAAAGAACGTTGGTGATGATTATTATGTGAATCTCCTATGTTTGATAATTCCCTTATAATTAGATTGTGTTATGATTATGTTTGAAAAGTTAAACTAGCAAGTTTGTCTAATATTTTTCCGCTGCTAATAAAGTGTTGAAGTTCAGACATGCATTGTGATTCCTACTATTTTAAAATTCTATATGTGTTACATATCCTACTGTATGAGCTGATTGAAGTTAAACATTGCATCCTAATTGCTTAATTGTTTTAGTTTACTCTAATTTTTAATTATAAATTAAGCCGAGAGAATTAGGGTGTTACACACTTTATATACTCTTTCTCTAACCTTCTTTGAAATTTCTACTAGTGCATCCCTCATCAACTTATAAGAAAGGTAATATTTTTCCTTTTTCTTTTTTACTTGTAAGTAAGCTTTTAACGTTACATGTCTCTAGTGTTCCAAATGATTAACATTATCTATGTATGAAGTAAACATGATTATTCACTTCCAAAAGTTTCTATTGATGTATGTTAGTCATATGTTTATAGTGATGTTGTGTTATTTCATATATATGCTTGAAATATACTCTTGGTGCCTATGACTTGTTATGCATTCTTGCATGAATTATGGTTGAACATGTTATGATGTTATCAAAATTCTTGTTGTGTGTCATTATTATGATAACATATCTATTTGTGGTTTGAGTGGTGATAAATTCGTATATCGCCTTGCTAGAGCACATGCACGTGCAACATTTCGGGAACACCAAAGGCATATGTCACATAATCGTGTCGCTTTTTTAGCAACTCAAGAATTGTGACTGCTTTGAATCCTTTATTGTTCATGTTTTCTTCTATATTATTTGGCATAAATAAGTGGCAATGATGTCCTATTGTTGCTTTATATGCTTTTATTTATGTTTAGGCATCCTTTTTTTTAATGTGTATACCATTCTAAGTGAGTGTTATCATGTTGATGTTCTTATCTTTGCGAATTGCCTATGTATAGTAATTATGTTTGTATGTGAATTAAGATAATTCTCATGGTTTTCTTGCTCTCTTTTTTATTTTGTCAAAGGGGGAGAAGTATACAAGATGAAATTGAATGCATATATTCAGGGGGAGTCTTCATGAAGACACAAACATTGTGAAATGCATCATCTCACGTTTTGCCATCATAAAAAATGGGGAGTCTGTGAGTGCTACTTTCTGTTAGATGTATTTTGAATGATGTCAAAACTAGGATAATGTAGTGTTAATGTATACTAGACGATATCCTCTGATTCTAGATGGGCATCTTAGCATTAGGAAGCATTAAAATGGTTTAGAAAAGTATCATACATCATACATGCATTAGAAACAAGTTTGTGTGTAAAAATTGCATGAAAACCAAGTTTTGGTTAAAACACTATATGATAGATCGACGCGCACGCGTGTAGGCTGACCTATAGGTGTTTGCCTTAATCTTAGTTCGACATAAAATTTTTGTAGGTTGACCTCCATGTACCAATATTAAAGCATGTAGCCATTATCCTTAGGCTAACTCATATAGGTCGACACATAACTTATTAGGTCAACATAAGACCTTCATAGGTCGACCTGATTGTATTGATAGGCTGACCTATTGCTTTCTTAGATCTACACACACGATGCTGATTTTCAAAAGTTCAATTTATCCTCCATTCACGTGCATGTCATTTGCTTCATATCTCTCATACATATAAATAATCCTCCATGCATCTTTTTCTAGCAAGGTTCATGTGTAAAACCTATACGAAACCAGAATTATAAAGCATACTCATCATCTTCAACCTCTCTTCTATGCATACACACAATTAAACTACACATAATCATTTTTTGATTGGGTAACCATATAAATTAGGGTTGATAATTGTCACGGTGAGAATCAGAGACCTTAGCTATTGAGTTAGCTAGGCTTCACAAATCATAATTCACCACCGATCTTTAATTTATCCAAGGGAAGGGAAAAAGAACGAATAACCCAAAAACATGCAATGCAATGCAAAGAAATAAATATATAATCTAAGGTTCGAGGGTTGGTTATACCTAGAGATGGTGCTAGTATCCTAAGTATTTGTAGTACTCTACAAGAACCTCTTGTTTTAATGTGTTATTTGTTATCTGTTTGCTAAAGGAGAAAAGGAAGAGGGAAACCTAAGGTGTTATCCCTAAGTATGCTCGCCAAGACAATCATCTTGTGCCTACATATCCTAACTAGGATGAAATCAGAGCATTCGTAGTTCACCTCACTACGGGTGAAAACAATGTTTGTTGCTTGCTTTTAGGAGAAGAGTTAAATTTTCATCTAAAGGAGAATACTCAACTAAACCACCACAAACATGCAAAATATGGATCTTTGCTTCACATTAAGAGAAAGGCTCCAACTCGGGTATAGAATCAACGAGTATGCCACATACCTCTCTCAAGTGAAAAAGAAATCAACATATTTGTCAACTTTGTCATGGGGTAGGAGAATTATATCTCAACTAGGTATGACTCATGTCTAATTCTCTTATTGGGAGAAATGGAACCTAATTATAGGTTATCTAAAGTTGAAACAATCCAAAGAGGAACTAGCCTAAGGACACAGACTGAGTATGTTAGTTTAAGGGGAAAAATATAAGTGTATACATCCTAAGGTAATCAACCTAAATGGGATATATGGATCAAGCAAATAAGTAAGAAGAATAAAAGGGAAATGCAAAAGAGATGCAATGCACATGACAATATAATCAACCAAAAGTATTTCCCTTGGACTCATAATAGAGGCAACCACAATATAAGAGGAATATAGATGATGGACATCAAATGTCAGAGCCAAAAATCAATGATAGGATATCAACATGTAAAACAAAGCATCACATCATGGATCAAGAGTGCATCATGCTAAGTATAAAGGAAAACCAAGAATGCATAAGCACATAAGGATAGGGGACCCTAAACAGACAATGAAAAGTCAAAGCATCTAAACAAAATGGGCAAAGATGAAATGAGAACAAAGGAGTTCATTATCTACATCATATCATGTTCAAATCATATTAAAGATTATAAGAGGAGCAAAAACACACAAGGCATGCATCACACCAACACCCAAACAATTGTCCACACATAACTTATGCAAAACACACTTCAAAAGATTAGCCATGTGGAATTAGGATTTGAAAAAAAGTAGGGGCATAAACCTAATCATGACCATCAAATTAAACACCAAATCATGAATTGCAAGAATACTTATCAAAGAATAAGTTCATAACATGCATCAAGACTAGCCAAGCATATAACATGACCATTCTCAAAGAAAAAGAGGTGTTCAAGCAAGGCACAAAACATAAATGATCAAATTGTACATACCATAGCATCAAGGTCGGAACCATACTCAAAGATATTATATCACATTCATTTCCAAAATATCAAACAAATTCGACAAGTATCATGCTCAAAATGTTAGGCAAACACCATTCACACCACCCATAACAAGAACAAAGACGATCATGTAAATAAAAGAATGAGAAGAGATCATACAATGATCAACACAATATGAACATCAAACTCTTAATCATTTCATTTCAATCATATAAGAACCCATAGACATCCATTAGGTCATACAAGAAAACATCTTGAGAAACTAGGTCAAGAACATCAGTGGTGCAAGGCTAAAGCAACATCAACTTGAAAATTCCACCAAAAATAGGACAATAATCAAATGAAAGTGATTACAAATCCATAATCAAGTTAAACAGTACATGATCACATTTAATAAGCATTTCAAACTTCAATCAAGCACAAGTGATCAAAATGATTGGAAACTAGGTTAGATATCAAGCATGTTCAATCAAAAACCAAACTACAATTAGGCATCAATAAAAAATAGAAAAGTGACCTAATAAATTCCAACAAGAGGCTCTAACTCATGTTATATCCATAAATAATAAGAGGGGAAACACAAACCTTAAATGGTTGCGCAAGTGCACCCCTAACCAATCCACATAGTTCAAACACATCCAAACAATTAGGAAAGTAATGTATCACCCAAGAAAAGTAGTTAGGAGGCTTCAAAAATGATGGAAAAATAGTCATGACATCAAGAGGGAAGTGGCTCAATGTGATCCAAAAGATTTTCTAAGAATGTGTACAAAGGATGCTCAAACCATCTCAACATTAGGAAAATGCATAATCAATTAATCAAATGAGTTAGGCATTAAAAAGGGATCCAAAAATAAACCCAAAGTACATGATCAAGACATCAAATGAACACTCAAATTCCCTACATACATGTGCCTAAGCGTGTGCAAAAAGATGGATCAGGAATCAATTGGAAAGATCATGAATCAAGGCAATAGTTCAAAGACTAGGTCAAATAAATGCATCATACCATTAAATCAAAATAAAATATCAAAAAATTCAAAAATTAAAATTAAAATATGGAAAATTAAATAAGAAAAAAATAAATAGAGTGGTGTGTGGGTACATTATTAATTCAGATTATAAAGGAGTTCAGTTCAAAAGCTAATAGGCCAGAAACAAGGGTGTGCAAATAGCAAAAATGTGAGGCCCACGTTCAAAATAATCCAACAAGCACAAAGAAAAATGAAACGTATCATTTCATTAATGCGTTTGCATCCACACAGGTGCCATGCTATACACACTTAGGAGACACTTCATCAAGTCAACACAGTCAGCATCCACGCACACAAAAACACATCAGACGTCAGAGTTAAGCCTCTGGTCGTCTTCTCTGGCTAGACACGCCAGAGATCTCTGTAAAACACCATACAAATCAAAATATCTTGCATCAATCGAAAGGAAATTCCATGGAGAACACGAATATGGCATTATATTTTTAAAAAATCTGTTAGATCATGGTGAAATTAGTGCACGAATTTTATGATCACAAACTGAAAACACCTCAAATAAGCACAATGCACGTTCAAACAATGCCTCCATCACTGAAGGACTTTAGATGCACCAACATGAGCTTAAATAAGTTCCTAACATGAGATATTTAAAGTGAAGAAAGTTACCTGATGGAGCAACTCTGTTGGTTCTTCAAACGTTGCTTAAGCTTCAAATTAAGATCACCAAAGGACTTCTGATGCTTCACTGAGTATGAATCAAACTAGAAACTAACCGAAACTCCAAGGATTTTGCAAGCTTAAAGTGAGAGAAAATGAAGAGAATTCAAATGGATTCAAACTCTCTCTGTAGCAATTGGCTCCTTCCTCTTCATTAGGGTTAGCATGGAGTTAAATAGAGGGGGTTAGGGTCATTTTTGGAAGCCCATAATATGTGTATGGATTATTTTGCAAACTTTCCAAAAAAAAAGCTCTAAAATGATGCACACACGGGTTTACCATAGTTCTCATGTCATTTGGGTCAACATTAAGTACAAATGAGGGTGAGGTAATGAAGAATAGTGATTAGAAGTAAAGGAAATGGGTTAATGGTGTAATTTGGTGAATTCCACATGTGATGTAAAATTTTGAATTTATGTACTTCATATGTGAATGTATGATTGCTCATTTTAAGCAATATTTGGATGTAATGTGATGGTGATGATATGGTACAAGAGAGAAACAAGAATACTCCAAATTGTGACTTGAAAAACATGAAAACCAACTCATGTCACATAATCATGTATGCTTGCTCACCATGTCCTAAATTTCACAACAAGACACCAAATGAAATGAAATTTGAATTCATGATTAAGGTAATACCTTAAGGTACATATTTCATGTTGAATGCATCTTGACATGAAGCTTGAAGTTCATGAATTCTAGCCTTGAAGTGAATGACCAAAACTAGGTCATCATACTTTCTAAAATGGAATTGACTTAGAAAAGTCATAACTTGAGTCCTACACATGGAAATTATGAGTTCTTGCACTCTTTGGAAAGCTTAGATGATGAAAAAAAAACTCTTATGTTGAAATAATTTTGAGGAAAGGCTTGGATCCATGTGAAGTTTGTCTTAGAAGTTGGTTACTTTTAGTGATTCTTGAACACTTAGAAAAAAAAACTAAGTCTTTTCAAATATTCAACTTTGAGACACCAACTCGGAGACATTATAAATTGAGATGTGTAATCCAATGGAGGAGTTGTTTACATCAAAAGAAATCTTAGAAAAATCTCTACAACTTTCATTTTGATGGCACAATGAGATGGAACTTTTATCATGATGAAACTTGCCATGGAAGTTAGGTGTTAAAAGAGGGAATTTACACTTAGAAATATTTCTAAAAAACCTAATTTAGCAACATCTCCTGATTTTTTTACTCTCCTTGATTCTTGTTGAATAAACCTTACCATAGCACTTTTAATGACTTGAAATGGCCTCTCATGACCTAAATGACCAAAAGTCAAGCTTTGAACCTCTTCAGAACCACAATTGACGTTTCCTTGACCATATGAGAATCTTGATCATTCCTCTACCCAAATGAACCTCTGAGAGACTTTGTAATAATCCATGAGACATATAAGAACCTTGGAATGCATAATGATCCAAATGAACAAGGCTTTCTTCAAGAATCAACTACAAGATGTCTCTAGTAAAAAAAACCTAGCCTCAAAGCCACTAGTGGCTTGATCAACTACACAACCTTGTAACCTTAATCTAGATGAACACATGATCTTGTTGAGATATCTTAGATTATATGAATCCTTGGCTTGAAATTATGTCTTGATCAAAAAGTTAAAGGTGTAGTTAACCTTGGTTGAAAAACCCTAGTTCTTGATTAGGTGCAATTGAATCTTTGAAACACTTGATATGAGGCCATTTGATCTTGAACTTTGATGGAGGGAGATCTCTTGAGAATATGAGAACTTGATTGGTTGAAGATATCTCCAAAAAATAGATTGTTCAACCCCTTAACTTTCTTAGAATGGACCCTAATTCACAGATGAACAAAAGCAAACAAAACAAAGCTTGATAGTTGGGTTAGTTATGTATAGACGATTGACCTAAAATGATGCAAGATGATGCAAAATGAGGTGGAATATTAGGGTTAAAAATTAGGGTGCGACAATAATATCCAATTAAGTTGGTGTAATAGAGAATATTGGGGTGACTTCTTTGTGTGTTTCAAATAAGAAAATTGAGATGGAGTTTTCCTTCAAGATCACGAGGATTTGAAGCTTTACGACAAGATTACATAAATATGGATCCGATCGAGTGGAGGCTTTTGGACAAGGTGGTTTCCTTGCAAGGGAGTAGCATAAGACGATGAATCTTTTCGTAAATCTTGGGTTCAACAAGTGCGTGTGTTGCAGTGAAAATTGGATGTCAAGCTATTGGATTAACTTGAATCTTAATTCATATTCACAACCGGTCTTTGATTTATCCGAAGGAAAGGTTAAAGAAGGAAAAACCTATTTTTTCATCGTAAACATAATGCGAGGAGAGATCTAAGGTTCGGGGGTTGGTTAAGCTTAGGGAAGGTATTAACATCCTAAACTTCTGTAGTACTCTACAGGAACCTCTTGTTTAAAAGTGATATTGCTAATGGTTATCTGCTTAAGGGGTAATGCTAAGGGCTAAAGGGTAAGAGAAGGACCTAAAGGTTAGTCCTAAGTATACTCGCCAAGACTTGCATCTTATGCCTGCGTATCCTAGGTAGGGGATGGAATCAGAGTAATCATAGTTCCCCTCAAAGAGGGAGAAAGAGGAACTTTTTGACTGTGGTCAAGGTTTCAAGGGGAAGTAAACGTTCATATGGAAGGGCTTACGTGGAGTGCGGCGACTCCGATTCTATGTTGAAGTTGAATTGAAAAGGTAAGGGTATGTCCACGACGGGACGCCTAAGCATGAGTACGGCGACTCAAATCTTAAGGCTAGGATAAAGGGGGAATATCCACGGTGGGACGCCTAAAAGGTGAGTACGGAGACTCGAATCCTATGGCTAGGATGTGTGAGGGCAAAAACATTGACACGACGGTCAAACGGAGACCCTTTCCTTCGGAAACATAAAAAGTTGATATCGAAAATGTAGAGCAAATGATAATTGATAAGTATGAGATATTGAAATGCAAAAATGTGCAAAAAGCCATGATGATGTTAGATGAGGATTATCGGAATAATTAAGTGGTAAATTAATTAAAAGACGAGAAGAAATTATTTTTATG
Source organism: Lathyrus sativus (assembly GCA_963859935.3). Lineage (NCBI taxonomy): Eukaryota > Viridiplantae > Streptophyta > Magnoliopsida > Fabales > Fabaceae > Lathyrus > Lathyrus sativus. The sequence goes on along the minus strand of OZ012740.1, from coordinate 628,719,984 downwards.
TTTTTTGAGAATATTATTTAACTAAAATATTAAAACCTAAAAGTTCTAAGTTACAAAAGTTAAATTAATTAAGTTAATTAGAATCTAAAAAAAAGTTTTTGGATTTTTGAGATTAAATTAAAAACTAAATTAAACATTTTTTTTTATTATATATTGAAATAAAATTAAACCAAAATCTAAATTAAAAAACTAATTATATTTTTTCTTATAATTTTATATTTTTTTTATATATTTTTATTAATTTTCGTTTTTTTTTATTATTTTCAAATTTCTAATATTAGTTAATTAGTTAGTTGTTAGTTTGTTTTATTAATTAAATATTACAAAATAAAAAAAAAAGCTAAAAAAACAAAATAAACAGAAAAAACTAAATACAAAAGATGGGTTAGGCCTGATCATGACTCCCAGGACCCAACCCGACCCGAGATACAAAAGGGCAAAGGGGGGTGGATTTTAGGGGAAACCCTAAATCTGAGGCCTAAACGGCGCCTCCCGTTTTCCTTTCCTCTGTCTGCGAAATCCTTTCCTCTCTTCTTATCCACGATGACGTCTTCTTCTTCTCCTTTACATGATATTGTCTCTCTTCTTCTCCTTCTTGACCTGTAAAAAAACAAACAAAAAGATGTTAAGAGATGTTGGCTTACGGTCTTCTTTGTTGACGGAGACGATGATGACGACGAGGGTTTTTCCTCGCATCTGAGTCTAGTTTGTTGTTGACGGTTTGGTGGTTTTCGGTTTTACGAACTTGGTTTTCATGTGGGGTTTGCGCGATGCTGTTCGTCTGGGTTTTGCGGTTTAAATGAGGTTCGTTAATTGGTGGCGGACGTTGATGGTTTTGTGTTCTCGGCGATGATGAAGAAATTATGAGTCTTTGATGATTTTTCAGATATTTTGTTTGCTTGAGAGTTTCTGGATTTTTATGCGGTTGAGGGTTTGATGATTTTTTTTCGTCTCTTTGATTTTCATTCCTCTTCTTCTTTATAGACAGTTTTTTTGAAATGTTTTGAAGAACATTAAAATTCTTTCCTTTTTCGTTTTCATGGTTATTGCCATTTCCGGGTTTTTAATGATGGTGATAATATTCCATTTTGGATTGGCTATGGGTGTTGCTGTTTCCATTTACTGATTTTTGGTTTGATGGCTGCTTGGTGTCCGTTTGGATTTGGACGGATCTGTTTGATGGTGTTGCTAACTTCCCATTCTTGGATTTTTGGCTCTTAATGGTGGTATTCCATTTTCGTGGAAATTATGCTGATGTTGGTATTTCCATTTACGTTTTGGCCTTTTGGGACTTTGTCAGATTTTTGTTACCGTGTTTGGAAAGCCATTTTTCTAAAATTATTTATTCTTCTTCTTTCATGGATAATTCAGATTATTGCCTTGATTTTGGTCGTTCTTGGGAGCTGGAAGTTTGGTAGCACTCCTTGTTGCCCTTCCTCTTGCCCAATGATGAATTCTTTTCTGAGGGTTGTTTTAAAAAATTCAAAGTCCTTTCCTTTTTGTTCATGGTTTAATTTTCTGACATTTCTTATTGTTATTTTTGCAGGTCTGTTTGAAGATTGAAATATGGAGCTTGAAGATGGAACTCGAAAATTAGATTTTAGGAGATTTGAATCAATGTATTTCTTTTGTCCTTGTACTGTACTTCCGATTTTTTTGCAATGTAATGGTCTTTTGAGTCTTGCAAGCAAATATGAAAGAACAAAGAACTTTGGAGCTATGTAACCATGATTAAATTCTCAAACTTGAACCTTAAAGCACAAACTTGTATTTAAACTTAATAATCTCTTTTTTGAACGCCTTGACGAATCTTAACCTCCTTTGAATCTCAAATTTTAAAATGAAAGCGTGACCCTCATATTGAAACCTATGATGACTTTAATGAGGGATCTAGGAGTCTTTGACCTCACAACGTCAACAAATAAAATCCCAGTTCTTTCTCTTAAAATACAAAGATCATAATGGTTTAAACCCCCTGGATAAGAATGATGCTAAACTCGATTCTTAAATTAATCGCCAATCCAACACAAAAGAAATCATCTAGACCGATGAAATCTTGATCCATACCACAAAGGAGAATTCTTTGATATTCATTCTTTGAAATCAAAGTAACACAAACTTGTTAACACCACACATCATGCCCTTCAAACCGAAAACCCTGCCTTGAATCCGAACTTAAAACTTCTTTAGGAACGTTTTTGCAGCAAACTTGTCTCCACAAGCAAAAATAAAACAAAACAAATAAACTGGTTAAACGGTTAGCTAAAACAAGGATGGTAGAAAAAATGATATGCGAAGAATTCACAATGAGGTGGAATCTCGAGCTCAAAAATTAGGATGTTATAGTGTGCTAGGGCTTAATCGAAGTAGTAACAAGAATTGATGGATTATAGCAGCATTGTCGGTGACATGATCAATCTTTGATCAAGGGTTTTGGAGGTGGTAGATTTAACAACAAACTATAGGGTTTCTAGGATTAGATTTTTTCATCTCTTTTATATACACTTTTAGCAAAGTAAGGTTAATTACAACTATCTCAATTCGAATTCAAAATGAGGGCAGACGTACCCATAGCGAGGCTGATTGAGGAACTGCCTAAACAAATCTTTCCCTCTCTCCCTCTGTTACACCCTAAATTTGTCCTCCCCTTTTTTCAAATATTTTCGCATTTTTGATTCTATTTTTAATTTTGCATTTCCCGCTTAAGTTCATGCCATTTAGACACGTGTCCACCCCCAATTGGGTGATTTTCCAAATCTCTGTTATTTTGCCCAATGAGAGTGTGACACGTGGCCTAAGGATGTTATTTTTGTAAATATTAATTCCATTTTTAGTTTCCTAACTTTTTTCTTTTCAAATATTAATATTTTGTACATATATTGTTATTGTTTGTTAATAGTACTAATAGTAAGATTAGAATTTCAATTAGAAATTAGATTAGATTTTTAATTTGGAAAATAGAATTAATTAGAATTTAGAATTTTATTAAAATAGTTTAATTAGAATTATATAGAATAGAACTAGAATTTAGATAGATTTAGAATTAGATTATTAATTAGAATTAGTATAGAATAAATTAGAAATAAAATTAATTTTAATTAGAATAGAATTTAAGGCTTAGAATTTTATTTAGAAAATACGATTAGATTTTTTATTTAGAAAATTAGTTTAGTATAGAACTTTTAGAATTAAATTTAGAATTTTAATTAAAATTTCAATTAGGAATTATATTAGGATTTAGTTTAGATTTTAGAAATTAGAATATAATTAACTAATTAATTAGACTTAATTAGGAAAATCAAAACAGAAAATAATTAAAAAAGAAAAAAGAGGACACGTTGTTCTTTCATCAGTATAAGAGCTACTGTTCATCTTCTCCAAGCAAGACCTAATTCCCGCAGCCGCCTCCTTCAAACCAAAAAACAAAGAAAAAATGAAAAAAAAAACTCAAGTTTGAATCCTTTAGGCTCTTCGATCCTTGTCCATTTGATATCTTTGAGAAACTTAAGAGCACCTTTATCATGCTCTGTAATTTTTTCACCTAAGACATCATTGTTTTTCAGAGCATCTTCACCAACTCAAGGCACCACAATCTCGTCAGCCGCCACCCTTGTTTTTCATTCCCACAATCCACAACAAAAACCACCATCATCTCCTTCTTTGTTCTTCCCTTAACCTCACATTCACATCTCCCTTCTTCTTCCACTTCCAACAGAAAAACTGCAAAACCAACCCAGAAAATGATGAAAATAGCCCCTATTTCTGAAAACCAGAGAACGAAAAACCTCTTCCTCCATTAAGAACAACTCCATCCAAAACCAGAAGAATGATTTAGAGATGGGTCTGAGAGTTTGAAACATAAATCCAAAACTCACCCACTCAAATCTACACGCCAGAAAATAGAGAGATGAGATGAAAAAAAATCAAACCGGAAACACGAAGTGAAAGAAAAACATGTTTTCACGCTTGACGAATCAACTTTCGTCGCCATAGCCGTGCAGTTCCATTTTGCAGTTTGGTTTTGAGAGGATGAAGCGCGTAAACCCATTTCTTCAACATCAACAATAACCACCCAAAGTATTCTCCTCCAATCTTCAACCCTTCTTCACTTTAAACAACTCTAAATCTCTCCTCCTTCTTCCTCCTGAAAACAAACCCAGAATTGAAGGAAATGATAGCGTAAAAAAATCAAAAGAACCTTGAGAAAGGAAAGGCACGACCCTGTACTGAGTGCGAATGGAGCGAGACGAAACAAGATCCGCCATTATTTTGCTTAGAAAAGGTTGAGGGATTTTGCTCTAACGTTGCTACTGTGGCCGTCTATCTATCGTCTTTGGCTCTGTGGATTTTATTCATCTGTTTTTTTGACCACCAATTGAGGTTATTGGGCTTGGGGTCCATTATAAATTTCTTTTTTTTCATACCCTCTTTTCACTCGGGTTCAGCGGTTATAACCATAAGTGGGATGATGGGCTTATTCTTAAGCCCAATTGATTCCCAGCTGATCTTAGATCTTCCTCTCCTCTTGTTAAGATTTATTTCTTCCTAATTTAGTGTTTTTTTCCTAGAATTGTTAACCTATTGTTCTAATAAGTTTTTAAGATTTGTAAATATATTTTCTTAAATTAACTCTTAGAATTTTTAACATTTTTGTTCCAATTAGTTTTTTTTTTAGAATTTTTTAAAATTATTTTCATTTAGTTTTAGATTTTTCATATATTTTTCTAGATAGTTTTTTAAGAATTGTTAATATATTCTATAAATTAGTTCTTAAATTTTTCAAATATTTTTCCTTTCTAATTCTAAAGTTTTTAACTTTAAATATATGTTTTCTCAACTAATTTCAATTTCATTTTTCTTCACTATTTTGATCGATGAAGAGACCTCTAAATTGTTTTTCGTCAAATTATTGATGAAAAACAATAAATCCGAGACCAACATTCTTTTACATCTTCATTTTCGGTTTTTATTCTTTTTTATCATTTTATTGATTTTGCTCGATGACGAGACCTCTGAAAATCGTTACTAGTCAAACTATTGATAAATAATGATGGATCCGAGATCAACTTCTTTCTCTCCTCATTTCTTCTTCATTTTCGATTTTATTTAAATTCTTTCGATCTATGATATCTTTCAATTCGTAAACATCATTTTATCAAAGTCGATAACCTTCTCGATTTCAAATCTATGGAAAATGACCATTTGGGTCATTTTCTTTACTTTGGGATCGTGATAGGTTACGTTCAATTAATCGACATAATGTTTGTGATTAAGAAGAGATCCCACCTTTCTTTGGTCCATGCGACACAATTTAATTAGAGAATGGTTCTCAATATCATTTCTCTATCTTGTTTTTAGCACGGATATCAATTTACGTGACCTCCTATAGTTTGAATTTCATCATAAGTCGAGCTACGATGGTTTAGCATTACATTTGTCCTGATTCGATTCACTAATAAACTAACTGTTCTGGCCTGGGCCCGGCCTCACCTCACGGCCCATCCCAATAACGCACAGCCAAGGCCCAATATGATTTGAGTAGGCTGCCCGGGCACGCGACCCCTCGACGGGCAGGGCATGTTCCACCGAACAGGATGGCGTGCTTCCAGAAGCCCCCGGCTCTCTTCCCTAGTCGAGAAGAGCAGCCCTCCACGGGCAGAATCCTGTTGCACCCCAATTTTTGACCTTAAGATTCCGCCTCCTTTTTGATCTTGCTGTTATTTGACTTTAATCTAATATTTATACGACTAACCAAATTACGCAGATGCAGTAATTCTAGGCGAACATTCTCATGGACAGTTGGGTTTGATTCAGTTTAAATATGAGGTCTTATCGGTATCTCCTAAAAAGCCTTAGTGCGTACTCATGAAAAGAAGTTGGGTTTAATGTTAAGCATGGTTATTTGAGATTGATCTTTGGTTTTTGTGGCATGAGGATTGACAAGTTCTGAAAATCAAGATTCATGTCCGAATGATTCGTTTCAAACGTCTCAAACCTTTTAAAAGGAGATTACAAGTTTAAGATGTAAAACAAGAGATTTGCTTATAAGAACTTTGAAGTGCAAGCCAAATTCAAGGTAAACTCATTGGTTCTTTTCACAAGGCCTCATCCTCAAGTTTTCAAGGGTACAAGAAGAAGATTAAACTCAAGCTCCTCCCAATTTATTTTTTTTCAAAACATGCGTAGTAAGGTCACTCAATATTGGAATTGTAATTCAAAGCGTGCACGGGTTTTCAAATTCATGACCTACTCAACAATAGGTTCGCAGCTTATTACAATTAACTTTCCTTTTTACATACTGGATACGCGTTAACAAAACAGCAACAAGAGATATTTGCTGTTATGAAATTACAACTCAAGGTTCTAAAAATCATTCACAACTATACAAGGCATTGCATTTTGAAACTTTGGAAGGTTACAAGGCATACAAGTCGGATAATAACCGAGATATCAGAAATTTGGTCTGTTACAACTTGATTACAACTACGTGTGGTTCCCCACAACAAGACAAGCTCAGCTCCCTGAATGAAAACGTGATAACACCTCGGTTTAGACACAACCAGCCCATTGTCATTCCTCATCCTGTCAACTTCGTCGTAGCTACCGCAACTCACCACGTCTACCAAGTCGCAGAGGCCCACCCATTGGGAGCTTCCACATCTGAAGTCCCTGTTGCATTCCTTGAATGATATGCCAAGGAAACAGTGATGTATTGCGCCATAATGACATTCAAGCATAGCCTTCCACGTCTTGACCAAGCTGCAGCATCATCCATCCGAAGCTAAACCTGCCACAGTAATAAGGGAATCGTCAACTCAACCATCAACGTTGATTAAGCATCACATGTACATGCAAGAGCAAGAACACAAATCAGAACACCAACAAATCATGGCTCAAAATGAATCAAAAAACAACAAAAGAGGAAACCAGATATCCATGGCGGCATGTTAAAACATTCTGCAAATATATTATTTGCAACTGCAGGAATAATACCTTTCTGTAGACTTCTGCTGAAGACGGATAAGAAAGAGTGTAGAGCCAGCTAAATTTCTTTAAATCGAACATGTGATCATTATGACCTTCATCATCAACATTATTGTCAGTTATGCAGGATCAAGGATGGGCTTTCATAAATTACTCGCGCCTAGAGGATCGATGGGATATCACCTCCACTTGCTGCAGATACAAAGAAGCAATAGCCAGACGAAGTTAACAGCCATCAGATCAATATTCCTCAGCATTTCTTTCGGAAATAAATGTATCAGAATAGTCAATTTAGCAAGGAATTAACTCAGAAGCCGGTGGCATCACCTGTGAGTATGGTGCCTGCATTGGTTGCAATTTCAGCAGACTGCCCTGCGCCAATTTCTGTATTGGTGAGAGCATTCTCTTTTGCATTTGGTGTCCTACGAGCGGCAACTAAGGTCAACATCAAGAGAATTAAGAAGGCCAGAAGTGTTCCTCGCTCTCCAATATATATATATATATATATATATATATATATATATATATATATATATATATATATATATATATATATATATATATATATATATATATATATATATATATATATATATATATATATATATATATATATATATATATATATATATATATATATATATCTTTCACTGAAACACTTGATGGATCATCAACTATTAGAGCCTTTAATCTGAGGACTTTTTCTTTGCCAAATTTAGTGACCGCGTAACATTATATCAGAAGACTTCCTATACAGGGACAGTGGCAAGTCTGTGGCTGTCCTTGCGTCTCCAGTTTTTTAGCTGCATTTACAATCTCATTCATAGCCGTGATGGTTGTTGTCGGATCTCAAGGCAGTCTGCCTACCAGCTTTGGTACCCCTGGATTGGTTGGATTGGCCCTCTCGTGCGCAGCTCCTATTGTGTCTTTGCTGGAGAGTTTTCTAACAAGTTTTACTAAAATAGAGAAGGAGATGGTTTCAATGGAAAGAGCCCTTCAATATATGGATATTCCTCGGGAAGAACAAGCTAGAAGTCTATATTGGCCAAATCAAGGAGATATTGAATTCCAAAATGTTACCTTGAAACATATGCCATCTTTACCACATGCACTTTCATAAGACATATAAGGAATAGCACGTCTTCAGAAGTTGTTTCCTCTTCACGCCTCCAAACCTCCCTTGAACAGCATTGAGCGAATTCCCCCTGGGCCTCTAAGCCGTTTTCTGGCCCAACTCAACCATTATCCGCACCTGCCAGGAATGCAAATCCAAGTTAGCAAATCAATCAAAGAATATACTCGTGAGAGAAAAAAAAGATTCGAAAAAGATCCTATCCAAATCCTCAAAAACATTGAATCTAGACAGATAAATATTTAACACAACAAATCAGAGATTGAATTTGTCATTTAAAGAGCATTCAACAAAATCAAACAGAAACGGAAATTATTTCAAATCGTGTCTGAACCAAAATGGAAGGCCCAATCAAGCATTCAAAATGTTAATCAAAGTTTAATTAGAGGAATCTCGGTGAAGCCTATAAAAGGGAGACATGAGAGGTGGAGAAGGGGGCAATCGATAATCGTCACAAAAGAAAACCTAAAATTCGTAAGCATAAGAGATTGAGGGAAAAGGAGCTTATCTCTTCAACCACTAAACCCAACGCAAACCTCCGCGAGTCCAACTAATGAAGCTTCCGTCTCATCGTTCAATTCCTCGCCGTCCCCAACTCTCGGTGAGCCGTCGATCCATGTTGAGGTTATTAAACGTTTGACAAATTTGCTTGTGTTTCAGGTTCAGAAGCGGCGAAAATGGAGAACGGAACGGTAGAAGTCGAGAGAGATTTGAAACGAAGGGAGGTGAATTAGGAAAGGGAATCGAGCGAGCGAACGATTAGGGTTTTCACTGCATTCGTTTTCTTCCATTCGTGTTTTGGTTTCTGTTTGTGCGCTTGTAAATATTATAATTGTATGTATGCACGACCACGGTAGTACCGTGGTCCATCATCGCCATCACCACATACCACCCACAAATCATGATCTAACGGATCACATTGCGCGCCCACAATAAGCAGATGCACCGTATAACACCAGATACAACACTTAACATAATTAATCTTAATTAATCTTTTTAGAAACTAATAATCTGTTTGATTTATTAAAAAATCCTTTAATCTTTAATTAAGTTTATTTTAAAATAATAACTTTTAATCAATAAATTTTCTTTTTAAATCTAATTAATTAATTTATATTTTATGTAATGTAATTAAAAACCCATCTTATAATTTATTTTCTCAAATTTTTATTAATATTAATAATTCACCTTGATAAAATATTTTTATTTTATTAAGCAAATAAGTTCTTTTGCTACCTTTTAAAACTTTTTTTCTAGATAACTAAGTTGTAAAACTTTTGATAATAAAACCTTTTATAATATAACTTCTTTCATAAAATCAATTTCACTAAGAGAATAACGCTTTCTTACCGATTAACTCAAATAAATTAAGTTAGTTTTATTAAAAATAATGATAAACAAATATAACTTTTATCGAAGATTACAATACAACTTTTTTTCCTAAAAAAAAAATAATAAGTCTACACTTCTTCAAATTCATCTCTAAAGCATAATTCAACTAATTTATCTATCTCACTATTAATAGTTAAATACAAACCTTTTTTTTTACTAAAATCAATTCATCTAAGTTAACCTCGCCTAAAAAAAACAATCTCATCAACCAATCTTCGCCTGAAATCAACTCACATCGTAGAACTTAAGCAATTTAATCGTGCACGCTTCTCTCCGTCCTTACACAATTCGCATTCACACACTTAGCGCTTTCATGCGTGTGCATGTTTTATCTTACTTGCCTTTATTTTCCGCAATTTACATTCCCGCATTGCATTCTATCCAAAGGAAAAACCTACACATGATTCAACAATCGTGTGTAGCGCATCTCATTTTGCACCATACTCCCCCTTGATCCTTGATCCCATTCAAGTCGATCTCCTAGGATAGATCCTACCCCATAGGAAGGACCGTTATTTATCTTTTACAACATAGGAAAACAATACAATTCAACATACAATATTCAAACATTCAACAATTCAAATCAAATATTCAAACACATTAGAGAAAGATGTTAATCATCTTAAGTGAGATAGAATCTCCACCCCACAATAATACAATCAACATGTAGGGACTTTGCCTTAAGAGAGATAAAGGCGTACTCATCAAACAATCCGAGTACTTGATCCCTTTTCTTAAGACGATGCAAAGACTATTTTCCTACAACCTGTGGCGGTTACATCTCCCTTAAAATGATAAAGCATCTCTTCTCCTAAACCTAATCAATCAGCTACCCTAAACCCGTAGGAACTTTGACCACAGTCAAATAACTCCTCTAACCCTTTAGGGGAACTACATATACTCTGATTCCACTCCCGTAAGGATATGTAGTCATAAGATGCGACATCTTATCGAGTATACTTAGAAATAAACCACTAGGATCCTTTAACCATTAAGCAGATAAACACTTAGCAATAAACAATATAAAACAAGAGGTTCCTGTAGAGTACTACAGAAACTTAGGATGCTAGTACCTTCCCTAAGTTTAACCAACCCCCGAACCTAAACTCTCTAAACCTTGCATTTGCATTGCATTGTGGGAATTTCGATCTTTATCCCTTCCTTTGGACAAATCAAAGTTCGGTTGCAAAATGAATTAAAGATTCAAACTAATCAATAGTTTGGTATCCGATTTTCACCGTGACAAATCCCCATACCAACGAGCAGGACGATATGTCTCCCCCGCCCTCGTGTGCTTTCCTCCGCGGGCAGAACAACATGCTCTCGGGGGACCTCGCGAGCTCCCCTCCGCGGGGAAAACAACCCGCCATGCGCACGTTCTCCACGTGCTCCCCTCCGCAGGGACACGTCATCCCCCAACTGCCCACCTTCGAAAGAGTAGGTCAAACCCACTTTCCGGAGACCACGAGACAGTTGGACTAGGGCGAAGACCACGTCCTGGTCTTCACTATGCCACGTAAGTGTTGTACCCCAAAATTTGCCCTCTTTCAAGGCTTGACTCATTTCTTCATTTCTTTCAAATTCAATGACATAAGGGAGGCCCATCATTCCAAATTCAAGGTTCATGAATTCAAGGCTAGATTCAAGAATATTACAAAGAGAAATTTCATGACATTTGCAAGAATGTCACATTTGTTACAAAATTCAAACTTTTGACAATGCTTAGGAAATTAAGCTATTTCTAGTCTTAATTCAAGTTTCTAAATAACTTCATGCCATGGTATCCCCCATGCTCCATCAAGTCCACATGACCCTCTTTATGCTTACAAACATGCAAGGAAAATATTTAAGAGCTAATTCAATGTTGGAATATTTCAAGATCAATACCATGCATGTTCAACCATGAGCAATTTGAATATGGTCCAAAACAGCCCCATGCAAGAAGTGGCAATGTGTATCATATTACAAAATCATTTTATGTCACAAAACCAAGGCTATAAGCTTATATTGATACATCTACACATCAAAAATCAGAATTTGAAAATGATGTCCAAAAGGTAGTGTATTGACTACATGAGTATGTCCAAACAAATCAACCAACCAATGGGTACAAGGATGAATAGAAAGGCAGAGTGCTGCAGAAGAAAATACAGCAAAAAAAAACATACTAGAAATGGAAGGAAAGTGGGGCTGCACCAAAAGGTGGTAAAAGATATTGCCAAGAATGGAAATTCTGAAAATGGAGAAGTGTGCAAGAGCTGTGGTTTTGGTACAGCAGAAAAAGGCAGCAGAAATAGTGAGATAAGGAGGGAAGGAGCTGCAAACAAAAGATCATTCACTATCATTCACCAAAATTCACAACATTTTTGAGATAGAGATATTGAGAGCAAAGAGCAAGAGAGAAAACCAGAAAAATAGAGAGAGCAAAAAACCAGCAAAAAGTGAAGAGAGTAAAAGAGAAACACAAGGGAGCCATTGAGGAGAGTCATCAAAGCATAGAGTGAAGAGAAGTGAACACCAAGCCAAAATCAGTGGAGGCTTTGCAAGGAGGGTAACAACTCTTGGGTATCCATTTCTTCAAACTCTTCTCTTCTTTTATATTGTGCATTTATCATTTGTTCTCTTGGTTTGAGTGTTGTTGTATTGAGTATAACATATAAGATTCCAAAGGGACCAAGGAACCATTTTTAAGAACCACAAAAAGAAGCAAAAAAAATAAGAGAAAAGTTTGGATTTTTTCATCTGGTAGCCTGACATGGGCCGTGTTGCATCTCTGTGTGACTTTTCAAAGTACAAAATGCCCAGGACTCATGACACGGGTCGTGTCACACAACACGGCCACCCGTGTTGTACCTCTGTTTGAGGTTTCAAATGTGTAAAATTCCCATGACCCCTGACACGGGCCGTGTCACACAACACGGCCACCCGTGTCACGCCTCTGTTTGCCCTAAAAATCATTTTTCTCTCAGACCTTATGACACGGGTCGTGTCATGCAACACGGCCACCCGTGTCACACCACTGTTTGACCCAAAACTCATTTTTTTCCTGGAACTGTGACACGGGCCGTGTCAGGCCCTTGTTTTTCGCATTTTTTTGGCTTTTTTTACCTCAAAAAAAAATTTTTCTCAAGGAGTTCGCCGTTTTTTTTGTGTTTCGTTTTTTTTTAGCCGATTAACCCGTTGTGTTTGGTATGGTTTTTATGCATATTTATTGTTGGTCATTGTTTTTACCTTTGGTTATAAAAACTATTTCCAAGAAAACAAACTCTCGATTCTCCTCGAGCCATTTTTTGACCTTGTAAGCTGATTGCCTTGTGCGTCGCCATCGACCTTGCTCGCTTCACCTCAAACCTTTTTAAGCAACTAAAACCCTTGACCCAACGTCAAGCGGATTTTCTCAAAAAATGGTCAAACCAACTCACCATATTTAATAAGAGAATGAAGTTCTCTTTCTATTAAACTAAAGAGAGAGGATTAAGTGTAGACTTCTTCCTCTCCGAGTGTTGAGATGCTCACTGTAGTGTGGGTGGTTTAGACATTCGTCTTTCAATACGAAGATGCTCGTATTCTCCGTACCATCCACTTTCTCTCCTAAAACCTCGGCTCCGTACCGAGTATATTTTCAAACCATTTCCTCCTAAAAACCTCGGCCCTGCGTCGAGCGCATTTTCAAAATCCCTTTCAATAAAGAATCAACCTCTCTTTGTATTGGATTAAAGAGAAAGGATTAAGTGTAGACTTCTTCCTTTCCGAGTGTCGAGATGCTCACTGTAGTGTGGGTGGTTTAGACACTCGTCTTTCAATACGAAGACGCGACTCCTTCTACCTATCTCTTTCCACAAATTCCTCCCGCAACCTTTGTCACTTAAAAACCTCGGTCCCGTACCGAGCGCTTTTTTTAACTCTTTTCATAACAAAAACTTGAATGGTCGTGGAGTGGTTAGGCGTAGGCCTTCTCCTATCCCGAGTGCTGACGTTTACCGTAGGGTTCTCCATCGCAAAAGCACTTACCATTCCAAACCAAAAACACTTTAATAAGAGAACGAAGTTCTCTTTGTATTGAACTAAAGAGAGAGGATTAAGTGTAGACTTCTTCCTCTCCGAGTGTCGAGATGCTCACTGTAGTGTGTGCGGTTTTGATACTCGTCTTTCAATACGAAGACGCTATGTTCGCCACACCCTCTCATAACAAAAACTTTGAGATAAAGAATTGGGTACTACCCGTAGGGGTCACTATCTGAGGACCTATCTCGCCCCTAAAAAATAATTCAACAAATCGTAGGCCGAACTACGGCTGCTCTGATTTCTCATACCAGATGAGGATACGTAGGCACAAGACATCGATGTCTTGGCGAGCACAATCCCCTCTATCACCCGTAGTTTCCCGAACTACGTCGACTCTGACTTTCTCATATCCATTGAGAATACGTAGGCCTAGGACCGCGAAGTCCTACCGAGTCCGTTCTTTCCCTTTTTCCCCCCGTTACCTTTCATTCCCCGTTTCTAAACCCTTTTCTGTATCTTTTGGAACACTCTTCATAATAAAATCTTTAAGAAAATATAATCACACACGACAAACAAATGGTTCCCATCGAGTACGATGGATGCGAGGGGTGCTAATACCTTCCCTTCGCATAACCGGCTTCCGAACCCATTCATGGTTGCGAGACCATCTTATCCGTTCTTTTCTTAAGGTTTTCTCGATATTTTCCTTTCCCCTCATGGGATAAATAAAGTTCGGTGGCGACTCTTCTGTCCTTTTCTTTTTCACCTTCCCCGTTGTTGTGCGTATTTTTCGAGTAGCGACAGTAAGCCGTAGTAGTCACTTGGGTTGGGCCTGGTCATCCAGCTCAACACAAGTGACCGTTGGCCCAGCGCTGGGGTCTCTCTATAAATACCCTCTTCCTCAAGAGGGTCAGGTAATTCACTTCTTACCCCTTTTTCTGTGCTTGTGAGCACTCTGCCCCTATACTTACTTTGGCATAGGAGGGCCTTGCAGGTGCACCCCCTTCTTCTCCTCATCACCGGTGAATAGGTAGCAGTCCAACAGAGTGTGGCCAGCTAGTGATCCCTTTCTGATCAGGTCAGATCACTAACGAATAACTTTACTTTCCGTCAAATATACAATTGTTTTTATTTTTCTGTCAAATATACACTGCTTTATTTTTCAGTCAATACTATCCTATCCATATACTCACTGACATTTATCTTGATATACTATTGTGAATATTCTTGTATATATATTGTTATCCTGTATATTAACCATATCTTATATATATATATATATATATATATATCCATATTCACTTATACATTCTTTCAAAACCCTAAATTGGTGGACTGTTGTTTGTTTGTCCGAGTGACGGATCTTTGGACATTTTCAGAAACCCAAGCATGGAGTTGTGCCCGACTTTCGCTCAAAAGCGTAGTTTAGGACACATTGCACACACACAGCGTCCTCGTGGGCTACCTGACAATGAGACCTTTTATTTCGTGCAATCCCGTGTAATTTTCATGTACCTCTCTCCCATTTATGATGTACGTATTTCGTATTTCTTTAACTGCGGATTATCGTCTAGGAGCACCCCTAGGGACTAGAATATCTGTTTCCAAACTAATTCTCGACTCGTTATCGATCCACTTTCAAACTCACTTCCATTCTACCATGCTTGTGCATGCAAATACAAGTCAAACCCTTGATCCAACGTCAAGCGGATTTTCTCAACCAACTTTAAAACCAATTCACCATCTTCTTCTTTTACATTTCTTTTCTCCTAAAAAACCTTGGTCTCCTACCAAGTGCATTTTCAAACTCTTTTCCTAAATAAAACTTGAATGGTCGTGGAGTGGTTAGGCGTAGGCCTTCTCCTATCCCGAGTGCTTGACATTACCTTTAGGGTTCACTGTCGTAAAGCGCTTACCATTCAAGATAAAAAAACATCTTTAATAAGAGAATAAAGTTCTCTTTGTATTGAACTAAAGAGGGAGGATTGAGTGTAGACTTCTTCCTCTCCGAATATCAGGATACTCACTGTAGAGTGTGTGGTCTCGATACTCGTCTTTCAATATGAAGACGTGACTATATTCTCCACACCTTTTCACAATAAATCTTTGTGATAAACAATTAGGTACTACCCGCAAGGGGTTACTATCCAAGGACCTATTTCACCCCTAAAAACAATTTCCACAAATCAAATGTGACATCTTGCCTCAAATGGCGAAAACTAATCTTTCAAAAAGGATATGTTACGCCCGTTCTACCACAAACAGGTAACTCCTAAGTCCCACGAGCGAGCAACAATACACTTAACCGCTAGAATGCGCACGATAACATCATATACGAAAAACACCAGTAAACCGTAGGCCGAACTACGGTTGCTCTGATTTCTCATACCAGATGAGAATACGTAGGCACAAGATGACGATGTCTTGGAGAGCACCTTTTTTTTCTCCATTATCTGTAGTTCCCGAAACTACGTTTGCTCTAATTTCTCATACCAGATGAGGATACTTAGGCACAAGACAACGATGTCTTGACGAGCAACCTTTCCCCCATCACCCATAGTTTCCCGAACTACGTTGACTCTGACTTTCTCATATCTGTTGAGAATACGTAGGCCTACGACCGCGAGGTCCTACCAAGTCTCTCTTCTCCTTTACCTCTCCCTGTTTCTAACGTCTCTTTATCCCTTGGAACACTCATTATAAAAATAATCTTTTAGCAGATACCTTCACACGTAGACAAATAAATGGTTCCCATCGAGTACGATGGATACGAGGGGTGCTAATACCTTCCCTTCGCATAACCGGCTTCCGGACTCGTTCTTTTGGTTGCGAGACCATCTTATCTGTTTCTTTCTTAGGGTTTTCTCGATATTTTCCTTTCCCCTCATGTGATAAATAAAGTTCGGTGGCGACTCTTCTGTCTTTCCTTTCGCATCCCCGTCGTTGCATTTTTCGAGTAGCGACACACACTCTCTCTCTCTCTCTCTCTCTCTCTCTCTCTCTCTCTCTCTCTCTCTCTCTCTCTCTCTCTCTATATATATATATATATATATATATATATATATATATATATATATATATATATATATATATATATATATATATATATATATATATATATATATATATATATATATATATATATATATATATATATATATCTTTTATTTTTGGTTTTTACAAATTATTAAATTCGTTGTTGCTTTGATCAATTTGTTTGGAAATCAGATTTTTGATTACGTTTTAAATTAAGATTTGTTGATATAATCATAATCAATTTTATTGTGGTTGACTTTAATATCAACAAAACAAGTTAAATTTCCAAACATTAGTGATTGCACACAAAGTGTTCGATAAATTGCCTTTTGTGTTTTTATTGATTTTTGATCATTGGAAATAAGCTCTACAAATAACTTAGCATTTAATTATTTTGAAATTAATCGTTTTTGAAAAAATTGTGTTCATTATCATCAAATTAGGTTACTTTATGCATATCCGAGCTTTTCGATAGTAGGTTCGGCTAGACGATTCGATTCAGGCTGTTTCCGTTGTGCCATAAAACTTTTGAAAACCATTTTGCCAAAAGTTTGAATTTTAAATTTGTGATTTATTCACCAATTGTATATTGAAGTCTATTGTCTAAAATATTAGGTCGTTACTAATTATAAAAATAATGAGATAAACTACCCCTATTTGTGAGAAATCCATGTCTGAACCAATAATGAATTTGTTTAAATTATGACCTTTACAAAACATGATTACCCAACGAATTGGCCGCTAAGTAACTTGCTTCGTCTGAAGCAATCCCTTTGAGTTTTTGGGAGAATATAATCACAATAAGTGAATGTTTTATAGTAAATAAGTAAGAAGACTCTTTTACAAAACACGGTTACTTGGTAAGTTAATCTCCAAGTAATCTGCTTCATCTGAAGCGACCCCTCAAAGATCTTGAGGGAATATAATCGCAACTAACGAAGGTTTTATAGCATGAAAACTAGAGTAATGGCCAATACTATTCATGCACTTTTTAAAAATCATAATACTTACAATATTATTAATAAGTGTGCAAATATCCTATTAGGCCTCATTTTCAATAACATTTAATTTATCAAACAAATTTTTATTTATAGACAGAATAAAAAAATATGACATTGTTTCACATTATAAGAGTAAAAACATCTAATGGGGGCATAATCTAAGAGAACTAGCCACTCATCCTTAAGGAATTCATGGGTATTACAATTGAAAACACAAGAAATAAGACTTACAATGACTACAAATGATTTTCTAATGATAGCCTTTATTTTCCTCTTTGACTGGTACAAAAATATGACTTTGGCTCTTAAAAATTCAAAACCTTAAAGACTAAACATATTTTATAATTTATTGAAAGAATTCTAAAAACAACAGATCTCTCCGAACTTAGACCTTATTGCGTTGCTATTGCTGGATTGCTCTGTTTTTGAAAATTTTGCAATTCTAAGGCATAAAAGAAAAGATCGTGGAGAAGACGATGAAGAAGTTAGAGACAAGGATTGGTAGGCGAAATCAAAGGTGAGAAAAGCATTTTCTGGGGAACAAGAGTTCAAATGCGCATTTGAATATCTAGTTTTCACACCGATTAATAACTTGTAACCTATTTCTAATTTAGGTTTTAAGGTTTTTCCAGATCAAGTGTTGTTTATTCTAGATTTTAGGGTTTTTTGTTTTCAACTGTTATCCATTTTAGGTTTTATATTTTTTTCATCTTCAACTTTAGGTTTTACTGTTTATGCGTAGATCTATGTTAAGTTTTAGTTTTAGGTTTTTGGATTATCCTAATTTTTCGTCCCCTTTCTAATTATAATTTTATGGGAAAAAAGGTAGAAATGTAAGAATACCTTCATTTGTTGTTTTATCATGGTAGTTCCTTTTTAGATATTGAACTAACTTTATATATGAATGAGGAATGGTTTCTGAATTAACAATTGATGTAGACAAGTGGAGTTATTTTGAGTTGGTAGATATAGTCAGGGGACTAGGTTATAGGGAAATAGAAACTATATGGTACAAGGACCCAATATTTGAGATGAATATTTTGATTGACGAAAAAGGTGCATCAGATATTATAGTTCTTTGTAAGGTACATTTGAGTTTTGATGTTTATATATAACATCCACAGTCTCAACATGAGTTTTATGGGGGTCCTCTTAAGGAAGAAAAGTTGAATCCTGAGGACATTGTAAATCTTAAGGAAGAAGAAGATTTTCTTTCTGAAATATATGAATAAGAACTAGAGAGGATTATGTGGTTCAAGATGGTGAGGGGCAACATGATAAGGTGTAGAATGTTGATGTTCAGGATGGTGAGGAACACATGATGATGTGAAGAATGGTGGTGTTCATGATGGTGAGGTCTAACATGATGATGTGCATATTAGTGGTGTTCATGATGGTGAGAGGCGAGATAATAATGTGCAAGATGGTGAGGTGTATGATGGGTTGGAAACTGTTAAAGGTAATGCATATGTGATGAATGAGAGTGACATGGTTGACTATGTAAGTTTTGAAGATAGTGAGGATGATAGATTTAAGGAAAGTTAAGATAATCAACAGATGCACAAACTTATAGGTTATAAGGTAATTGTCCAATGTTTGTTCTCCATGTGTTAATTTTGACTCATTAGGTAATGTAAAATTATTCAGTGTAATATGTTATATGATGTGACCTAAGCATATATTTAAGGCAAGGCTCATTGAAATTTCAGGAGAAAAGTTTTCATTCAACTTGAAGGAATGTGTATGCTCGTGCAGAAAATGGGAGCTCACAACCCTACCATGTGTTCATGCAATAAATTAAATGAAAAGTAGGAACCTTAAGGTATATAACTACATCCCTAAAATATACAAGAAATACAAATATCAAATGGTCTATAATCCTACCATATATCCTCTTAATGGATAAAATTTGTGGGTTACAACAAATTATCTACACGTTCAACCACCAAAATAAATAAAATGCTAGGAAGACCAAAGAAGAGAATGAATCCTAGGCAAGGTGAAATATATAGACCTAATCGTACTAGATTAATTGTTCAGTACATTAGGTGCAAGTAGACATGTCACAATAAATCTACTTGCAAGATGACACTAACTACTCGTCTATTCAGCAAACTCATGGAACTCAAGCAAGTCAACAAACTCGGGTTACTCCCATAACTGAGAGCAATCAAGCTAGTCAGCAAACTCATGGAAGTCAACCAAGTCAAAGAAGAACAAAGAAGCTTAATTTTAGGAGGGAAATAACATATTGTGTATCCCTAGATCCTAAAACTAAATTAAGTGCAACAAAGAATGGAACTGGGTGAACTGCAAGGAGGACAAGCCCAACAATAAGAACTACTAAAAAAACATTTAGTTTATTTATGTGTATTGTTGTATGTCTCGTGTATGTAGGAACAAGAATTTTTCTTATTGTATGTCTGTCAAAACAAGAAGTGTTCTTTCTGTATGCCTATTAGAACATTGTGTATGTCTATTAGAATAAAGTGTACCATTATTGAATTTTAGTGAATGTTGAATAAATTTTTATTTTGTTGCATATTTTGTTTCAATGAAGTACAGTAACTTACAAGTCACCTCTTCACCTTATCTCGCTTCCTCTCATGCGCAGAACAAAAAGCTTTTCTTTCCTTTGCTGCCTTAAAGAAGAAAGAGAGGTTCTAGTGGACAATAAAATGCGAGGAGGCTTTGTATAAGGTGAAATCCTTCCTCACATTGTTTCCCATCCTCAATCTCCCAATAGAGAAATCATCATTAATCCTCTACCTCTCAGTCGCAAATTAGGCAATGAGCCCAGTGATCGTAAAGGAGACTTATAAAGCATAAAGGTCATATTTTTATTAAGAAAGGTGTTCAAAGGCGCTGAAACACATTATCAAAAAATTGAGAAGTCGGCACTAATTATCGCCGTCGCCACAAGGAAGCTACAAACCTATTTCCAAGGGCACAAGATCCTTATGAAAACCTACTATCGTGTTCGAAAGTTCTTAAAAAAGCAGATGTGGTGAGAAGAATGGTGACTTGGGTGGTAGAACTTTCAAAGTGAAATATATAGTACATCTCAAGAGGAAGCATAAAATCCATAGACGATGAGACTCCACCAGAGTGGAAATTATCATTTGATGGTGCCTCAAATGTGAAGGGGAGAGGCGCATGAATAATCTTGGAAGGGCCAGACGACTTACTGATTGAGCAAGCACTAAATCTTGAGTTCAAGGCTAGCAACAATCAAGCATAGTAGGAACCCTTTATTGTCAGCATGGTCCTTACCGTAGAAATGGAAGGCTTTCGACTTAAAGCCAAGAGAGATTCCTACTTAATCGCCAACCATGTCTCTATACAATGCCAGACTAAAGAACCTCAATTGATAAAAATATCGTAAGGTACAAAGCCTATCCTCCCACTTTACAAATTTTGAAGTAAAACATGTTCCCCACACACAAAACTTCATAGCAGACCTCCTATCAAAACTCGCTAGATAGAAAACATGAGTGTTTAATATCACAGTGATCTAGGAAACTCTCATTGCTTTGTAATACCCTAATTTTTACCCATAATATCCCATATATCATTTGCATTTTATACCACAAACAAGATCACTAACTTTGGTTCTCTTGTCTTCCTCTGTAGGTTTATCTTTGAGGGAGATCATTAGGAACCTTTTTTTTCTTGTATGCTTGATATTTGTTTATGTTTATGTTTGCTAACTCTCAATTAAAATCCAAAAATATGTTTGTTTTTCCTTTCCTAACTTTTTTAGAAAAAATTTGAATCAAGAATATCAAATACCAGTTCATCAGCTCGAATGAATTTCATCTGAACAAATTCAAAGTTGATCTGCAAATAATTCAAAATCATTTGATCAAGAGTTTCCCAAGATTTGATTGACTATTATTCAAGAGACTCCAAGGTTCATGTGTTTACTTTTCATGGTGTTAATCGAATAACACATTTGTACATGCAAATGGTTAATCAATTAACCAATGCATTTTTTTATGTGAAAATGAGACAAATTCAAATTCTGCAGCATTTTGGCACCAAAATTCACTTATTTCATCATGAGAATATTCTAGATCACCTCGTTTTAATTTCCCTACCTCATCACAATTGATTCCCACCATACACCTTCACTAATCACCATTTGATCTTGATTTTGCCTCCAAATTCAAATTTCAAGCCTAATTTTGGTTCCAAACTAAATTCCAAACCACCAAAATTTCCAAGCCTAAATTCTATAAATAGAGGTCTGGTTTTGTTCATTCTTCAAGCTTTTGAGAGCCAAATTCACCTTGTCAAAATTCCTTCTCATTCTCCCAATTTCCTTCAACTACCAAATTCACCAAAACTCTTTCTTCCTTTGAAATTTAGTAAGTTCTTCATTAGAACTTACTAACCTTTGAGCTAAAACCTTCATCTAATCACTTTTTTATCATCAATTTCTATAGATCAAAGCTTTGGAGTGTGGTCCTTGAAGCTGATTTGAAGTATTTTCATATTTGAAGTGGTAAACCCTTATTCCACCATTGTTGTGCTTGATCCATCTTCCATAATGTGATATATTATTGATTCTTGCTGCTTGATCTTTGGATCTTGCAAATTGTGTTTTATTGGTGTTATTTATTGTAGTTTTACTTGAATTTTTGTGCTAATTTGCATTCATGATAATGAGATGTTTGAAGAAATGATTGGATCACGAATGTTGAGTTTTTTCCAATTTTTTTTGCTGTCATAGCAGTTTTAATCGATTAACACATTTACACACGCAAATGGTTAATCGATTAAACAGTAGCAAATTTTAGTTTTTGTTTCTGTTTTGGGACTGTTTTGGTTCTTTTTTCTTCTTCTTCCATTTCCTTTTAATTTTTGCCTTGGTTTGCACTTTTAAAGGTCCTATTCCTCTTTAAATTCAATGGACTTAGGGTGTATATGAAGTTGGATAAACATTCACTAATTCAAATTTATCTTTAAAGTGAATTGTTCAATGGACTTAGGGTGTATATGAAGTTGGATAAACATGCACTAATTCAAATCTATCTTTAAAGTGAATTATTTAAGTGAATTGTTCTTTTTATTTTAGAATTGTGATTAAATTTGGCTTTCCCCTCTCCTCTTCTTCTTTTTATTTTGATTGATGAAAATCTTCGAAATTATTAGAACTTATTTTAATTTCTTGATGAAGATGAGATATTTACCTCTTTTCTTTTAGTGCAATATTGCTTTCGGAGATTGATCTACATATCACTTCTCTAGCATGCATTAGCACTAACATTTTTTATTAAACAACCTCAGATAGTCGTGGTTTCTATATAAGTTTGATTACGATTGCTTAACATAGCGCTAAATTGTCCCAAAACCAGAAAAATGTTGTGAGTTTTAAGTGAATTATCAGCCTCCTATTCTTCTATGGCGTAGTTTGAAATAGATTGGATTTCTCTTGTTACACGTGGGGGTTTGTTGGCATACTCCTTAATTTTATCCAAGTTGGGGTCCTCCTCATGGTAATGTATGAGACCATGTTTTCATTCTCATGGATGTTTAGTCGAGCATTTCCGAAAACACAACAAAACTTGTTTTCTTGTTTTAGATCACTATTGCTCTATATTTTATATCAATTGTGTTATGTTTATGTTTCTTTCTCTCTCCCTATCTCTTTTATTTTTATTCTTTATGTTATCATATCATATTATATTATTTGTTTATGTTTCCGCTATTTTTCCTTTGTCCACTTGCACCATTTGTTTATGTTTATGCTCTTTTTCTTTTGTCCATTTGGACAAAAAACATTAATAAAGGCTTAAGCCCCTAAAAAAACTTGTTCTCTTAATGGTAGACTATGATTACTATCCTTTGCATTGAAAATGGAATTTTGGACTTAGAACTAGGATCTTAACCTATGCTTGGGTGTTTGTGATGGTAAACTATGGATGTTTAGGTACTTGAAGTTCTCTTTTGAAGACCTATCTCGATCAAGGCCTAATCTAAAGGAAATGATGCTTATATTATGAAGCTTGCTTGTGTGGTTAGATCGTTCTTATCCTTAGCTTTTATCCTTATGCAATAGGATAGTCCCTTCTTCTCCACCCCTTCTTTAATGTTCAAAATCTCCTCCCTTTTTCAAAACCTTCTTGTTTTTGAAATCAAACTGCTTTTATAATAAAACCTTGACTTTGGTCAAATGATTTTTCAAAATTTATTTTCTTTAATAAATGTCAATTAATGTTAATCATACATTGACCTTTTTGAAAAAGACATAAAAAATACAAAAACTCATCCAAACTTTTTTGTGCCTTTGTACATGTTTACTTTTAAAACTTTTTCATAAGTTTAGACATGAGTCATCTCTTTAAGTGGAATTATTCTCTTGGAAATGACGACTTGTCTTTACATTTAAAATTAATCATAAGAAACTTTTTTTTTGTTATTTGTACCATGAACTACGGGGTTTTGATCTTATATTGTAGTTTGTGTGTACATAGGCATGATGCGATAAGTCTCTCCAAACATAAAAAATATTAAAAAATATTTCTCTTCTCACCTCTCCAATCTCATTTCAAACAAACATTTTCAAACCAAAAAGCGTAGATATTTCAAAAGGTTCCTATAGAGTACTATAAAGGTTTTGGGTGCTAACACCTTCCCTTAGCGTAACCAACCCCTTACTCATTCTCTATTTGTTCTTGTTTTAGAACTTATTTAGGTTTTGTTTTCTCTTTTTCCTTTCCTTTTGGATAAAATAAAAGTGCAGTGTGACTCTTGCATTTTGAGTTAAGTTAGTTAGTAGCTTACACTCACAAATCTCCCTGCTACATGCCCCTAGCATTGAGGCAGGCTAAGTTTACTCTCTAGAAGTTATCCGCGAGTCTAGTTGGATGTCGCCCATACTACGGTACATACAGGAGGAGGGAATCCCATCAGATGAAGGGGAAGCAAGCAGACGACCAAGTATGCCCTTCTCGTAAGAAAAAAATTATAAAATGGGAAGATCATCTCTAATTCTTTGGTGCTTGGGAGAGCATGAAATTACCTTAGTGCTCACCAAAGTCCACAAAGGGGTCTGTAATACTCATATTGGCAGAAAAGCTATAGGCCAAAAGTTACTCAAGGCGGGATATTGTTAGCCTACCTTGATGAATGATATCATCGCTTTTGTCAAGAAGTTTGACCAATTTCAGAGGCACACTAATCTCTATCATGTCCCAACTGATCTTCTTCAATTAATGATATCATCTTGGCCTTTCTACTAGTGGAGTGAACATCTTATGCTTCATCCCCCTGGAACAAGGCCAACTAAAGTTCTTGATATTGAGTAGATTACTTAACTAAGTTGATATAGGCAGAAGCTTTCGCCAAAATCATAGCTAAAATAGTTTGTCGCTTCTATTGGTACAAGATTATATGCAAATTTGGGCTTCCTTGAGCCATTGTCTCCGACAATGAAACCTAGTTATCCATTGCTATAGTCACCTTCTTTTCCCAAGATTTAGGAGTACAGGAAAACTTCATATCTGTTGTACACGCACATGTCAATGGGCAGAGTGAATCATCGAACACGGTAATTTTGAAGGGACTAAAAAAAGCTCGATGATGCCAAAGGCTTATGAGCATAACTTTTTCATGAAATACTATGGTCAACTAACACCACCTCTCACTATACTACCAAGGAAACATGATTCGCCATGGTGTATGGAGAAGACTCTATGTTGCCCGTATATATTCACATGCCCTTGTGGAGACACTCCCAATTTGATCAAGAGGTGAACAAGGTAGGATTGGAATGTGTTTTGGACTTGGTCGATGAATTGAGAAAATTGGTTCATATATGATAGTTAGGCAGGACATAACGTATAAATTTCGCTCAAGAGGTGCAAATAAATTCTATCCTAAGAGCTTGATATAAGTGTCGCCGGAGAGGTCCAACGCCTCCCCTGAGGGACTAATAGTAGCATAAGCCCGACTCGATATAACTTTGCCTGAAAGACTTAAAGTTTCTTCACAGCAGGACCGAATGTATAAATCTCGCCCAAGAGATGCGACTGAAGTTTAGTCTAAGATACTTAGTTTTAGCCTTTTCTAAGGGCTTAATAGAAGTCCCACTCGAGAGGTCTAAGCCTCGGATGAGGGAATTATATTCTCATCAATCAGACTCAACATAATTTCACCAGAGGGACAGGGATTTCCCATCAAGCAGGCTATTTGAACTCCCCACCTAAGAGACTTGGAATTTCCTCAGGCGGGACCCAACATATAAATCTTGCCCAAAAGGCACGAATGAAGTCTAGCCCAATAGGATTTTTTAAAGTTTATCAGAGGGATGGATGTAGTCCCAACCAAGTATGAAGGACTCTGAGCCTGGTTAGTCTGATTTTTCATACCATACCACCAATAAACTTAGGTCCTCTAGATACTCCAACTTTATGTAGTATAAAAGCACTTTTTCCTTTATCAAATCTCTTGTGATTGAGAGACAATATATTATTATATTTGTAAAAAGCCTAGCAAATGCGGGAAGGTTTTAACCCTTAGAAGGGGGAAGGACCATATGTCGCCCCTTTATAGGAATCCCCTTGCCCTAAAGCGTCTTTGACTAGCCCAATTATGGGACATGTGGAGAAACACATTTCTTGGGAAGAGAGAAGTCAGAGTCAATAGTTGTCCACATCTTCCTAGAAAGTATGGATTCAACGGTCCACCATTGACTAATGGGTGGTTAACATTCCCGAGGAAACCCTAGGCCCAAAGGTGTCTATAAATACTAACGGGAGAGTGGACATATCAAATTTTACCAAAGCCTGGTGCTTATACAAAGTCACTCACTTCACGTGAGTTGGTCCTCTCATACGACCAAAAATATTGTAACACCACCATACAAGGTCTCTCGTTGTCACGGGAAAGTCCTTACTATTATAAACCTACTAAGGCATCTGAGTATCCCTGACCCATATAAGAATATCACACACACCTATACTTTTTAACCGGTAAAATTTTTTATTTGAAGATGATATTATTATTATTATTCATATCAAAAACCCAATTAGGTCCACGTGTTTCCAATAATATGGGAATCCAACTAGACGATATTTGTCATAATAAAAATAAGTTTTAGCCTATTTTGGAAGTGGACGAGTCATTACCTAAAAAAAATGGGTTAATCACCTTTCTGAAGCTCTTCCCTGAAGTGGAATCGAGGTTGGGATAAAGTATTTATGCAAAAATTTAGGGAATTAAAATTTAGATCATAATTCAAAGGAACCGTAGGGAACAATCTACCATGTTAATGTCTTAATCATCCTTTAGTTGATCAAAGAAGTTATACAAGGAACGTTAAAGGGATGAGAGGAATAAATAGATTTGGGAAATGTTTCTAATGCAATGTAGAAGAGAAACACATAACTACAACTCTTGGACAAAGAATAAAGACCGAACTTGGAAGAAAAAACTAGTTTAAATAATATAGTAGGTAACTTTTTTACTCTGCAATTAAAATGTTTCATGAAGTAACAATGTTACACACCAAGATATCACAGTAGCTAGCGATGAAATTGGTGAAATGAAATCTGTAGATGTTCTTGATTGGCTGCATTTTATGGTAAAATATTGTTATGTGTGTAGATGTCTTGACTGATGTCATGGCATACTTGTGTAGTGTTCTGCAGGATATGTTTGGTTAGCTAATACAGAGTTTATTAGATGTCACACTAAATGTTGTGACATCAGGTAGACATCAGGTATCTGCCAGCATGGACGCTGGTTTGTTTTCTGTTAGGTTTCCTGCTTTATCTCAGGCTATAGTGTAGGAAACGCCTGTGGCCTATTTTGTAGCACCTTGAGTTATGGAGATTGGATTAAATTGGTTAAACATAATCTATGCTACCTAGGCCCAAGGCCTATGTGCTGTATATAAAGAAGAGTGGCAATCCTAACTAAAGACTCAGAGATTTTGGTGTGAAGAATTATATTTTGGTGTTTATATCTTCAAGTGTGTTTGTGTCTTAGGTTTTCTTGTGAGCCAAACAATTTATCACCTTGATGGTTGTATTGGACTAGTGTGGTTTTTAAGTTGTATTTTGGTTGTGTCACTCTAAGCTTTTAAGCAAGAGTGTTATGTCTCTTGATTGAAGCTTTTAAGCAAGATCAAGATTTGTTTGAAGTGTGTCTTCCTTTTGAATCTGTTTGTTATTTGATTGATATCACTGCTGTGATTGAGGGGGAGTGAGTAGGAACTCAGGTCTAGAGTTAGATTGAAATTGCATTGGGTAGGTCTTAAGTGAAGAGTGCAAACTGGTTGTTTAGCTCTGAATTAACATTGCTTATAGTGGATTTCCTCCCTGGCTTGGTATCCCCCAGATGTAGGTGATGTTGCGCCGAACTGGGTAAACAATTTCCTGTGCTCTTTACTGCTTTCGTTACTTGTTTATTACTAAGTTTAATAATTTATTCAGAAGCGTATGTCGTAACATCTGATATGACATCGCCTGTCTGTTACTAGAATTTCAAAATCTAACTAGCTTAATCGCTATCCTCTATAAGCTCATCCATTATAATCTAGCTCATTAACCATCCAATAGTTCTTTCCAAACAAAGACTAAAGAGTAGTGAAGAATCAGATAAAGCTATTTACAGAGACATATTAAGGTAACCATGGATAAATCAAGTGTATCATATCTCTTCCTTTTCGTAAAAAGAAATAAGGTTTACAAGAAATAGTTTTCTATTTTTATGTTGCAATGATGACACTAGTTAGTCAAGAGAAGTAGGATTAGAGGAGTGAAATTGCAACTAAACAAAAGTAGAGTCATGTTTTTCTCTTATTTAATAGACTCCACGAGTGATGCGCAAGGAAGATTAGAAGTTGAGTAACACTCAGGAAATTTTATTTAATTTTTGGTGTATTTCCAAGTTGTTTACATGTTATTTTTAAAATAATAATAATTTAAATTAATATTTTATGTATTTAAAAATAGTGGAAATATTAGGAAATTGAAGAATTATAATTAATTAAAATATATGGGATTAATAAACATAAATTATAAAATATAGGGAAGTGAATAGAATTAATTAAGAATTAACGGAATTAATGATAATAGAATAACAAAAATGAAACTAGGGTTTTATTTTTTTATAAGAAAAGAAGGATTTAGAGAACACGTATGAGTTTCGAGAAAAAGGAGAAAAGGAGACAGACCCTAGGAAGGAGAAATGCAAAATTAGGATCTCCCATCACCAATAAATCCAGGTTTTCGGCTTAACTGAGATAAGGGGGGAAATTGTTCTATATTTGATGTTAAAGCTTTGGAATAATGGGGATTCACTAGACCCCTTTTCTTTTATGGGTTATTGCTTTGAATCATGTGAGGTGTGTGCAAAACCTCTATGATTATATGGAATATGTGATTCTTATTTTACTGTGTTAATGGTGAAATACTGTGTAAGTATGTGTTGAATTTGGATTATTGATGTTCATATGAATGATTTATGTTATATGTGTTGGAATTGCATTCCTTTTGATGTGAAAATAGTTATTTATTCGTATGAGTCGAATTCTGAGTTTTGGGCAGTCATGAAATCATATTTTTTTTTAGAACTGAAGTTGTTATAATGGAAAAAAGTAGGAAATTCTATTCAGCTAGCCATGATGGAAGTTCTGTAGGTGACATTCCAACTGTCATCACATCGGGGAGTAAGATATCAGACCATCAACAATGACGGGTGAAGCTAGCTGGATTATACCTGAGTGAATTGCATACTCACAGATGCAACAGAGTCACCACTGAACTTTATTTAGTCCCAAAGGACAGGGAAAATATCGATAAAACCCAAGGGAAGAGAAACGGGAAAGGGGGTCGGTTATGCAAAAGGAAGGTACTAGCACCTTATGCATCTGTCGTACTTGACGGGAACCATTTTGCTTACTTCTAGGCTTGGATGAGTTATCTATCTAAAGGCTTCTAGCTAAAAGGAGAGAAAAGAAAAGAAAAGAAAAAGAAAGAAAGAAAGAAAGTGCTCGCAGAGGATTGGGGCCCTCGTGCCTACGTGCCCTCATAGTGAAATGAGGAATTCAGAGCTCCGTAGTTCATAGAACTAGGAAAGAGAGAAATGGGATATGGACGGACCAGAGAGAAAGAAGAATGGAAGAAGGTGGCTCGCCAAGATTTCACAATCTCATGCCTACGTACCCTCATAATGCAATGAGAAAGTCAGAGCCTACGTAGTTTGTGGAACTAGGGCAGAGAAAGAAAAGGAAACAGAGACAGTGTCAAAACCAAGAGCGAAAGGAAGAAAGCAAGACCCAACTGGGTATGTAAAAAGAAATGGTGTCAAAACCAAGAAAGAAAGACAAAGTAAAACTCTGCTGAGGAACCCGAAAGCAAGATGATAACTCCTATGAGGTTAAGACAAAAGAATGGTGTCGAAATCAGAAGAATAAAAGGATAAGAAACGAGGTAAAGATAAGATCCACATGGGACTCGGTGTATTAACTGACAGGCGGTGATTAACCAAAGAAAGATAAGAGCAAGACTCTGTAGGGAAAGCAAAAGGTTGGTGTCAATAGACGAACTGTGATGAACCAGAATGAGAGTATTGAACCAAAAAAAGGTGTTTAACTCTCTGGAGAAATCGGCATGTTAACTGATACACGGTGGTTAACCGAAAAGAGAAAGGAGTTGGTTTTAACCAACAGACGGTGATCAACCAAAAGGATGGGTGTAGAACCAAGCAAAGGTTGTGACTCAAGGGACGGGTGTGGACCCAAAAGAAGGTTGTGACCGAAAGGACGGTATACTAACTGAACAAGCAGTACTTTACCGAAGGAAATGGTATTTAAACCAAACAAAGGTTACTAACCCAAAGGTGCGAGAGTTTGAACCAAAGAAAGTTTACTAACTAAAGGGGATTCAGTGTTTAACAGACGGACTGTGATTAATCGAAAATAATGAGTGATTAACCAAGAGAATGTGATTAACTCAAGCGAAACTCAATATATTAACAAACGAGCTATGATTAACCGAGAAAATGTGATTAACCAAGAAAAAGTGATTAACCTAAAGAAAGTTGGTTTTAACAGGTGGATTGTGATTGACCAAAGAAAGAGTGATTAACCGGGAGAAGGGTGATTAACCCAAACACCACTCAGTATGTCAATAGTCGGTCTGTGATTATTTGAGGTAAGAGCAATTTGGTGTTTTAGCTGACAGGCAGTAAATAACCAAACAAGAAGGAGAGAGAACCAATAGAGGGTTGCAAACTCTAATGGGGACTAGGTTTTTAACAAGAAAATTGTGTTAATCATAGAAGAAAGATTGACTTTGCTGGGGAAGAGGAGAATTGGCTTTAACTAAAGAATGGTTTAATAGCCAACAAAATGACTGGTTACAAAACTCTAGGGGAACCAAGAAAGGTGATTGGCCGGGAGAGAAAGGAGTGTTGAATCAAAAGGGAATTTAACCCAAGAGACAAAGATTAGGGTACAAGTGATTAAGGATCGACTTGGATGGGAAACGGGAGATACTACAGTACGGAGATATAGATGACTATTCCAGGCACTGTGTCATTCGTCCCCTTTCCAAAATAGTCAGAATAAGAGTAGGAACTCTCCACTCTCATTCATTCCCTAACACAAAAGTGTAGTGCAGCAAACGAAATCGACAGAGTAATGAAGCAAACTTGTAAAGAGCTCCAACGCGTTGCAAACCTCGACTATGCAGGGGGAAAGAGAGAACAAGGCTCTAAAAGGATCAAAAAGATAAAGAAAGAGGGAAGATCAACTAATCGAAACAAAGTTTCGACTAATTAATCACAAGGGAGTGATGTGCTAACAATTTTCCAAAGGAGATGAAAAATTATTAAAGCAAAAGGGTGAATTATTGATTATACAAGATTAAGTTCATTCGAATGAAGAACAAAATTAATACAAACATGAATGGAAGTGCAAAAAAGTACCAAATATCATTTAGTATGCATCACAAATCATGTACATGTGATCAAAGAATCTGCAAGAATGATCGTGATCATACAAGTGTCACAAAATACAAATAATCGAGAATCGATAAATTACACATTAAAAATTTACATACATGCTTCTAACAGAAGTTAAACAGCTCATAAAATATTCCTAAATATTAAGCATATCAATCCATAAAAGTTAAATAAGGAAAAACTAACAAACAAGCTTGAAAATAGGAAGAAAAAAAAAGGAAAATAACAAGCTAGCAAACAAGCTTATAAATAAATACATAATACTTGAATGGAATGATGATAAAAATTTAGAACCGTTTTCTACTCTTCCATATATAATATTTATTTTCATATGATTTACATGTCATTAGAGTCATATTTAATGCATGATGATTAAGTAATATGTATTCTTTTCATATAACTAATTGTAGGATTGTGCATGTAGTTGATATTGTTATTCGTGAGTAAAATGCATGACTCAAAAATATCATATTTAGTTTATGAGAATGAAAAAAAAATTAGTGTGATTTATCTAATACTAAAGCTTAATTTTTTTTAATTTAGAAATAAATTATACAAATTGTGTTTTATTTTTTTAACTAATACCATTTACTTTTAAGTTTTCTAAAATTTGATGTTACTTGTAGTATATTTGATGTATCTTGTTAACTTTGAATTGTATTTAGACATATATTTTTTTATTGATTAAAATTCGGAAATTTTTTACCATATTCTAATGATAGGAATAAAAAATACTAGGCATTGTTGTTGAGATTGTAATTCCTTGTGTCGAAGTAAGTGTAGTTCGACAGATCATACAAGGATGTGTCAAAATTAGCTTAGTTTGTGTGTTGAGTTGTGTTAGATGTCGAAATTTCAAAGAAGGTTGCTTGACACAGAATTTCGATTTAGACCAAAATAAAAATTTTAGACTTTTGTAATTTTGGGTTTTACCTTAGGGAGGAAGACAACTTAATTATAAATAAAGCGAATAACCCTATTTTGAGTAAGAAGAATAGAGAATAATATTGTAACACTCAACAGAAAGTGCAGTTGCACAATTGAATAATATTTTTTCTTAGTTTAAGAGCAGAGAGTTACTCTACAAAAATCATTCTCCTATTCCCTTATTTTTCTAAACCCTAATCTTCTTTCTTATTCAATATTCTTTCTTATTCAATCTTCTTTCCTTCTTCTTCAATTAACAATTGTTGAGTAGAATCATTCTTACAATCAAGGTGCGATTGTTTCACTTAAGTGGAGAGTGAAGAACAAGAGATTTTGATTAGGTTGATTGAATCTTGTTCATCAAGATTGATTCAAAATTATCAAAGTTTTGGGTTAATTCCAACATTTGGTATCTAGAGCACTAGATGAGCGATTCGTGGATAGAAAATCACAATGGTGATGAATCATCCAAACGGGCATTTCCCGGCGATTCTTCCAATTCTTAAGAACAATGATTATAAGAATTGGTCCAAGAAGATGAAGGTGGTTTTCTGTTATCAAGATCTTTGGGATCTTGTGAAGAAAGGAGTAACACCGCTTGTAGAAAATGCGACGGGTGAAGAAAAGAGTGCATACAAAGAATTGAAGAAGAAAGATTATAAAGCTCTCTTTATAATTCATTAATACGTTGATCCAGACAATTTTGAAAAGGTTAATGATGTAGAATCAGTGAAAGAAGTATGGGAAATCTTGGATAAATTGTTTGGAGGCGCAAAGAAGGTGAAAGAGGTAAGGTTACAAGCTCACAAAAGAACGTATGAATTGCTTCAGATGGAAAAAGTGAAAGCATAACTTATTTCTTCATTAGGGTTACAAAATTGGTGAATCAAATTAAAGTATGTGGAGAAGTGTTGACATCAAGATCATTTGTTGCAAAGATCTTGAGGTCATTGACTCCAAAGTTTAACCACATGGTAGTAGCCATAGAAGAGTCGAAAGATTTGTCAATATTGACAAATGAAGAGCTTCAATGGTCGCTTGAATCTCATGAACAAAGAATGGTTGAAAGAGGTGTAAGAAAGTCGAAGAGTAATATGAATTGGTAGGCGCACTCAACAAAGAAAAGAAAGTCAAATGAAGTTGGAATGGCAACAAAGGCAGAGGAGGCTACAATAATTCGATTGGTCGAAATCAGCAAGAAGGAAACTGGTTGAATCATAGAAAACCCTAGAACCAAGGTAACCAAAGAGGTGGTGTTGTAGGTAGAGGAAGAGGTGGTGGTCAAAAACCTAACAAAAGTCACATTCAGTATTATAATAGTCAGAAGTATGGTCATTATTTTAGTGATTGTCCTGAAAAGTAGAAGAATAAAAAGAGTGATGCAAATTAGGCAAAACATGAAGAAGAAGAGATGTTGTTGATGGTTACAACAAGAGATGAAGAAATATTCTAGGACCAGTGGTACTTGGACTCAGGATGTTCATCACACATGACTGATAGAAAGATTGGTTTGTCAACATAGAGCCCTCAATGAAGAACATGGTGAAATTTGCAAATGACAATACTCTAGCAACTTGTTGGGGGAGTTTTTCAACTAGGGAGGATTGAACATTGTGGAACTTCCTTTCTAGAGCAACACCTTTGTGAGAGACACGCCACATACTCACCCAAAATCTTAAGGTGATAGGTGGGTGCGCTCTCTCACTTATAAATGCTCAAGTCACCATATTCCTAAACAATGTGAGACTATTACCCATACTACTCACACTTGTTATACTTGACACCCCCCTCAAGTGTGAGTCTATCTACAATGATTCCAAAATGATCCCCCTTAAGCGGAAGCTTAAGCCACATATGTAACACCCCAAATTTATTGGAATATTTATTTAATTTATTTAAATATGAATATTCGTATTCTTGGTGATTTCCGGTGGTTGGTATGAAATATTGGGAATTATGGATTTTGGGTTATTTATTTAAATAATAGTATATAATATGAATATATTGGTATTATTATTAATTTAAATACAATAAGTGAATTGAGGACAAATTGGACAATTGAGGAGGAGTTAGTGAGGGTGAAATTGGAAAGCCCAATTTTAAGGCCCAATGTTAGGTTTAACAAAAAGGAATTTTGAGGGAATTAGGATTCATTCTTTTTAGACCATGAAAGGGGAAGAAATAGAGGTTAGAGCTCTAAGGAAGAGGTTTGAGGCAAAAGTTTCACGAGGTTTCCAAGAATCAAGGAGAAAGGCTTAGAGTCAGCAATTAAGGTATGAGGAGTATTGTCTTCATTGTTTTCAATATGTGATTCAATGTGTTTAAAGATGATTTAAGGGTTTAGGGATTTTTGATTGAATTGTTGTTGTCTTTCTGATGGTGATTTCAATGAGTTTGAAGGATTTAAACTGATGGTCTGATAGGTTTGAGGTTGATTTGAGATAAGGGAAATTAGGCCTTCTTGGCCAAAATCTGTTGTTGAGGTTTCAACCGTATAGGGAAATTGGATTGTGAGAACTCTAATGATTGTGGGGTAGTTGCAAGAAATTATAGGAATTGGAAGCGTAAATATGATACGGGATTGGCCTAATAAGTCGTAGATTTTGTGCCTTTATCGCCGTAATACCTTAGGAATGATTTAGGGATGTTTTTAGGGCATTGGGGAAGGAAATCGTAGAGGTTTTTGGACTGGTTTTGGTGTTGGTGCGTAACAGCGATTTACTATAATCGCGAGTTCGCACAGCGAATAATGCTTTTCACGACGAACATTCGCCCCAAACTCGCACAACGAACTTGCTAGTGAACGTAGCAGAGTTTCGCGAATTCTGACCTTGTGCAGTGATGTCTTGATGTTTTGATGCTGTGATTTTTCTGATGAATTACCATGAGTATAATTGTGATTTTTATGAGATTAATACATGACTGTATGATGAATTCCCATGAATACTTGTCATGATTTATGATGTTGATTCCATAGTTTTGATGATTATATGATGACATGATTATTATGATGATTTTGATGAATGATGATGCACCTGATGAGTTTTATTATGAGGATGATATTGAGGTGTGCATCATGCATTCATATGCATTCCGGACTTCAGTTCAAGACCTTGATTCTTGTGGCTTAAGTCCCATTGTGCGGATGTGAGGTATTTTATTGTGCTCCGGTTCTTGTGTAGAATCAATCCTACTTTTATGGATCTATGGAGGGTTGATGGCCCAGTATCCATCAAATTTTGTTGATTGGTACCACATGCATGAGTCTTATTGCATTTGCATTTATGTGACAATTTGGTGTAATTATAATGTTGTGGCCTTTGATATTCCTTGATGATTCTGATGATGTTAGATATGAAAATGACTCCATTTTATATATTGATTCTTATATTGATTATTATGAATCTTTTTACTCACTCTTCTTGTTTGAATGTTGCCTCCATGTTGGTAACGTGTAGATGATCAGGTTTAGCCATGGATGTTGTCGATAACTTTTTGAAGTTTTGGGTCGCTGGCCATTATGGTTAACTTAGAGGGTCTTGCTCTGATAGTGTAACATCGGTTTGGGGTCTTTGAGTCAAACTATATTTTATTGAGTTTTGTTATGTTGATTGCCTTGTGGCGCAAGAAAAACTTTGGATTATTGCCTTTTTGAGTTCTGCTGCCTTTGAGTAATATTTTTGAGTAATTTTGGGAAAACCCGTTGTTTACGGAGCATTGACTACATTTGAATTATTGAGAAATATGCGCCCTTTTGAGATGATTTTATTGTGTTCAATATTTTACTCTAATAAATTCGATTATTTTTCCATAGTATTTATGGGGTAGAAAAGGGTGTTACAACATACACTTGTATCACCGTTGACACTCTTTAACAAGACACTAAATCCACCATCTGTGGAGATACTTTTGATACAAGTGAGTCGGTCTTTAACTTAAACCAAAGGCTCATGATACCACTGTTGGGGGAGTTTTTCAACTAAGGAGCATTGAACACTGTGAAAATTCCTTTATAGAGCAAACCATTGTGAGAGACATGCCACATATTCACCCAAAACCTTAAAGTGATAGATGGATGGATTCTCTCACTTATAAATGCTCAAGTCACCACATTCCTAGCCAATGTGAGACTATTATCCATACTACTCACACTTGTTATACTTAACATATCTAAAGGTATTGGTGATGTTCTGATTATTAGGAAAGATGGCAAGACGTCAGTAATTTCCAATGCATACTACATACTGTTGCACCCTAAAATTTGCTCAACCTTATTCACTTGGTTTATGTTTCAATATCATTAGCATTTGCATATAGAGTCATGTACATAGCCTAACCATCTGCATAGCATAAGCATAGCAAGTCATTCAACAGGGGATCAAGCATTATTCTCATCTCTAGAGGCCTATCCAGAGGTTATTATCCTAATTCAATCTCATTCAAGTCATCAAGAAAGAATTTGAAAGCAGGGAGTTCAGTGGATCAAGCAATGAGTATATCTCCTAACTGAGGGTGTCTGAGGATCAACAAGGGAATTATGAGTTGTGAATTGAGAGCATGGGGAGTATCTAGACATCTTGGAGGACTTAGAAAGTCATTTGGAGAAGAAAACAAGTTGTTGATGGGATCACAAGAATTGCAGTTGAAGACAGTCAACTAGGGTTTCATCTGGGTCAACCCTAGGTCAATTGATTGATTTAAGTGCATTCAGGTCTATTGAAGGGATGTGGGGTTCATCATTTGACATGGAGAACAAGGATATGTTGTTATGCTAAGAAGAATTCAAGAGAAATCAAGGAGAAGAGGAGTCTCTAAATTAGGGTTTCTGTGTAAAATCCCCTAGTTTAGGTCAAGTTTCCAAGCAAGATAAGTCAAAATGCAAGCTTCAAATGGATCCTTGGCCAACATGAAACTTGTAGAGGATCTCAAGACCTTTAATTTTAGTGGTGGAAGACATCAAGGAGATTTATAGAACTCAAGTTATGGTCCTTGCAAGTTACAGGTCATCTGAGGTATCTGAAATTTTGTCTGTGAAAGTGACTTGACTTCCAAGCAACTTTTACCCCTCAAGGAGATTTCAAATGAATTTATGGTCAACATAAGAATTGTTCCTCATTGTCTTAGCTTTCTAGAATGGTATGGTATGCCTTCATATGATTTGTGGAACTCTACTTATGGTCTTGGCAAGCAAAAGGGTATTTTGGTCATTTGGTGATTACAGGTCATTCATAGCATATGCTTAAAACTCATACAAGGAAGCTTCAAATGGAAAACTTCCCAACATAAAAGTTGTTCAAAATGGGATTTTAAGGCTAGATAAGATGTTGTGAGAGTTTGAAAAAGCTTGGAGCATGGATATTTTAAAATGGTCAAAATGACTTTAAAAGGCATATAACTTGAAAAAGTTGAAATTGGATTTTGGTTTGAGAGATCTACAAATCCAAAATGAGGCATATGATAGATGATTTTGATTGGAAACAATATTTTGGAAACAATGGTTTATCCACATTTTTGAGTTTAGGCTTAAAAATTGGACTTCCTTTGTAAATTTGTTTCTTGCACTTTAAGGTACCATGAGAAATTGTTTGCCAAAGCCTTAATTTTGCATAAAATGCCTTGTTCTCACATGTATACCTCATATAAGGGTATTTTGAAGACTTATCATGAGTTTTATGAGATTTACTAAAAATAGTATTTTTGAATTTCTCATTACGTGAGAAGTTCTAGAACTTCCTTGGAAGCTTCTCATATGTTCTAGATCTTTCCTTTCACTTCCATAAATACCCAAGGGTGAGATCATGCAAGGGTTGGTGATTCTTTGAACTTGTAAACACTACTTTGAATCCTTCACTCCAATTGGCATTTTCTCTTCAAACTCCATTGAAGCTTCATCAATCACTTCAATTTCTGTCATCATCATCATCCTCCATTGTTGTAGAGTAAAAAGCACGAAGAAGGCACATCAATTCGTGGCTGGATCATGAGTTCCACTTCATCACTCCAAGTTGCGTGAAGGTTCTAATTGCCATTTTCAAGAAGCTTGAGCACGAATTCTCTTCACCAACATCATCACCATCATATAAAGATCATTTGGCACCATTGGCAAGGGCTGAAACAGGGCATAGCAACCATCACCATATCCAATTGGTAAGGATACGTTTTGTTTCGAATCACCATAATTATGCATGGTTAGGGTTTGTTGTTGTGATATTCATGATAGAGACCACTTAAGGATCATTTATGGTGAGTTTAAGGTCAATCCATGGAGGTTCAAGATGTGGTGTCAATTTTTTCAAGATCAAGAATGGTTGGAATATGAGGTTTTAATGCATGTGCTATAGTTTAGTATACTCAGTGCAACCTATAGAACACGTGGCTATAGTTATTTTCATGGTTTGTTGAGATTGAATAACAAGCTTCCATGGTGGAACCATGGATGGGGGGTTTCGGTTTGTGCATTGTAGAGGGTTTCAAGGGAAGTTAGGGACATGGCTGGATAGAGGGCAGAAAATGGAGCGAAATTGGTTTTTATTTCGTGAGATTTCGTGGTGTAATGAAGGAGCTATGATCCATGGAAGAAGCTTGCATGGAGTTGCTTTTTCATGAAGATTAGGGTTTGGTTTGGAGAAGAAATACATCAACCGTCGGATGCTTTCAAAGGCTTTGACTAAGACTTAAATCCAATGGTCCAGATTGCACCCCTCCTCTTTAATTATTTTATTTTCTATTTTCAATTTGCATTTTATTTTACTCATCTTCCAAAATTCATAACTAAATAAATAATGCATGTTTTTTACTCATTCTTTTTTTAATATTTTCCTTAACATGTCTAGAAAATTAAAAAAATATAAAAATTGCATTTTATATTTTTTTCGCATTTTCCACATATTTTACAAATAAATGCATATTTTGAAGGTTTTATTTCATACATGATCTTGTAGATTTTTGTTCTTACACTTAGAAATAGATTTTTTTGCCCATTCTTTTTTGTGGTGATTAATATTGAATTGTAGTATTCCCAGAATTTATTACTAGATTTTTTAGAATAAAATTTGATTAGTTTAGATAATTGAACTTAGGATAGTTTAATTAGGGTTTTTAAGTAGTATACTTGAACTTCAACATTTCATTTTTGAAAATTCATAACAAATTAGAAATTGCATATTTTCAATTCATTATTTTTGCATTATTTTCTTTAAAGAGTCTAGAAAATTATAAAAAATAAAAATTGCATTTTATTTTTTATTTGATATTTTTCCCATATTTTCTAAATAAATAGCATTTTAAATAGTTTCATTTCATGCATGATTTTGTTAATTTTTGTTCTATTAGATGCTTTAATATTTTTTGTCCATTCTTTTTAGGTTGTTTAGTTTAGACATTAAACTTGTAGATACAATTTAGTTCCCATTTTTAGAAATTAAATTTAGGTGCTTAGTGTAGGTGTGAACAACATGAACAAACTAGGGTTTTAGGTGATGACTTAGGAGAATCAATTCATTTCCCTTAGGACTTAGGGTTTGAATAGTTTAGCTATGGGACTATAGGGGCTATGGGTAGTTATTAGATCCCCTTAGAAAAGTCAGGATTCCCCTACTGCTATTAATGTACTGTATATATCTGATTGACTGGTGTGGTGTGCCCTCAGGGGATTATTGCTTGTATGTGCGGGTATTGGGATTGTCTGGGGATTTGGGAGAGCTGAAGACTTGAGAAGGGGAAGCCATTGGAGATCCAGAGATTGAAGTTCAACTTCCAGAGTTGAAGAGAAGATTCTTGCTAGCAGATGCTGAGGAGACTAGGGTTTAGGAGCTAGGCAGAGCTCTAGGTTAGAAAGTTTGTTTCTCAAACATGGATTGCCTTGTCTGCATCCATTCTTCTCTGTGATTCAGAGTCTCTCTAAGACACTCACCCCCTTCCTTTGGAAGGCTTGGTGATAGTGTCTAAGAGATAGAACTCTTGAGAGAAAATGTCTTTTGTGTTAGAAGCAGTCTGTTCACCACCCTTGGTAGTCAACTGATTGCTTAACACCCAATTCACTCTTGTGACTGATTCCTCATCCTGGAGGTTTGAACTTGAAGAAAAGCCATTGCAGATGGAATAATGATGATCAAAGCCCTTGCCTAAAGGTAATGAAGATGGAGACTGATGCTTGTTGAAGCCTGTAGCTGATTGGAGATTACTTGAAACCAGATGTTGATTCAGAGCTGCTGATGTTGTTTCTTTTGCTGTTGTATTTCATTGCTGATGTATTGATTGGTTTTCTGGACTGTATTGTTTGCTGTTTACCCTGTTGGGTTGAAAGTGAAGTCTGTTCACTTTTGCCTATTGTTTTCTAGGTTCGAGGTTGAGTGGGACTCCCTTGCCTCGCTTGTACTGTTGCATCCATGCATTTTACTGCTTTATTATATCTGGTATTGTTTCTGTTTCTGCCTATCCCGTAGGATCTCTGTTTCTCTCTGTGCAAGAGAGGAGCATGATAGACACTAGGTCTTAACCCATGCATGATAACATTAGGTTAGTTTGTTTCCCTTCGCAACCGTAGGTTAGAGTTCTGTCTCTTTCTTTCTCAAAACAAACAGAAAAACACATAAAGATTTCAAACACAATAAAAGACACTTCTTCCGTAAAAGAACGTGAACTCATCAAGACGTCATTTTTGTCCGCCGGGACTGTTAATCAAGAAAACCTTTTTCAGAAGGAATAAAATCAACCAAGACAAGCATGTGTCGTACGTGGCCCGAACTACGTTTGCTCTGATCTTTCATGTCGTGTGAAAGTACGTAGGCATAGGATGCGATATCCTAGCGAGCAACCTTCCCCTCCTTTCCCGTAGGTAGGCGAACTACGTTGACTCTAATTTCTCGTTCCAGGCGAGAATACGTAGGCATAAAGTGCGATACTTTGCCGAGTCATTTTTTTTTCATTTTATTTTCTTTTTAACCCTTGACCTATAGTTTAGATAGAATAACAATCCATACCTGAAAACAAGCGTGGATCCCGTCGAGTACGACGGACGTGAGGGGTGCTAATACCTTCCCCTTGCGTAACCGACTCCCGAATCCAGGTTTTGGTTGCGATGACCATACCTTTCCCGTGTTGTGCGAGGTTTACTCTGAGCGTTTCCTTTCCCTACCGTGGGATAAATAACGCACGGTGGCGACTCTTCTGTTCAGCCGGCGCCGATTTTCGCAGTAGCGACAGTTGGCGACTCTGCTGGGGATACAACGTCCCCTGGCTGCTAAGGACTGTGATGGTTCTTATGCATTTGGGATCCAACGTCCCTTGAGAGAGTCAATCCTAGCGCTTGTTTTTCCGTCGAGGATTTTGTATGGAGTTATTTTATATTTCTAACCTTGTATTTTCAGCTTTATATATTGATTATTGTTGCTGTATCTGGGGTGTGACGGGTGTTCTCATATTGAGAGATAAGCCGGACCTGGGCTTGAGTGCACCTAGAATTAGAGTAGAAATTAGTGGGCGCCCGCTTGCTTTGCTTGCTTCGGTGTCCCATGAAATCTACACTCAGACGAGGTTCCTCTGGTTGGCCTCCTGCCCCTTCCTTTGGTTGGCGTGGGTTGCTGGTTAGTTGGATTGTCGACTCTGGGGACCGATCATTTGGAAGTTGGCTAAGTGAGGCCTCTTCAGGAATTGATGATGCCACTCCTTCTGGGAATCGTATCATCAACCCTGAAAGTCTGTGACGCCGACGACCGCATAGGATGCCGTACCTTGTGCCAGTTATAGGGCCACCCACCTGTGAGGGGATTCAGGGTTATGCAGGTAACTAGACCTTCAGACCACCGGTTTGTTGATCAGGATCTTGGATATTTATGGAGGGTTCTAAGGTCTGTCAGAGACCAGTTGGTGTGTTCCGAGGTCTGTCAGAGACTATTTGGAGATGTGTTCTGAGGTCTGTCAGAGACCAGTGGGGGATATGATCTAAGGTCTGCCAGAGACCATTCAGGTTATGATTATGGGGTCTATCAGAGACCAATATTGGAGCTTTGTTTGAGGTATATCTGAGACCAGGGCTTGAGGACTTCTGGATGGTCTATCTGAGACCTTTCTTGATTGGGTTCAGGCTATTCAGCTACAGCTTTGGTCCCTGTTGCATGTTACTTGCATTGCATCACTGCATATCCATTACCATTTGCATTTCACTAACGTGTGTCTGTGCTGCAGGCGCATTTGCATTTCCCTAGTTCTAGTACCCAGACTTCTGAGTGTTTGATCATGACTAGCTTAAGGAGAACGGTTGCTTACAAATTGCCTACGCCTGATATTGTTCCTCTACTTGGGTTGATCTCTCTTGCTGATGAGGGTGTTCGTAGGAGCTTCCGGATGAGCTATGGTAGACTACTGAGATTGGTGTGTAAACCTACAGAGGTAGAGTTAGATGGGTTGTATGCTTTGATGCAATTCTACGACCCTGCTTTGAGGTGTTTTACGTTCTCCGACTTTATTATGGGACCAACCCTCGAGGAATACGCTGAGTATGTTGAGCTGCCCGTGCAGAACCAGGTTCCATTCATCCATTCTGGCGCCAAGCCCAAGCCGGAGGATTTGGCAAAAGCTTTGCATATTGACGCTTCTGAGATATTAACTACTGTTTCCCGTGGAGTTCCAGGCTTCTCACTTCAGTTCTTAGTTGGTAAAGCCCAGGAGTATGCCAAGAGCGGGTGCTGGGTTGCTTTCAATGCTATGTTGGCCTTGTGCATTTATGGCATAGTCTTGTTTCCCAACATACCGGATTTTGTGGACTTCGATGCTTTCTACTTGTTTGCCGCTGGTAATCCTGTACCTACCTTACTCGGAGATCTCTATCACTCACTGCATTATAAGAATGAGAAGGGAAGAGGAAAGAATGTTCATCTTTGTGTACCATTGCTGAGTATGTGGTTTGAGAGCCACCTTCCTAAGAGAAGATCTGTTGCAGAGACTACAGTCCCAGTTGGTTGGCCAGAGCGCCTGATGAGGCTATCGTCGGAAGATATGGAGTGGTTTGATCGATACCTGTTGGGATCTGAGCTCATCTTCAGTTGTTCTGGGTACCCTAATGTGCCGCTGATAGGAAGGAAAGGGTGTATCAATTACAACCCTTCTCTATTCATTCGCCAGTTCGGATATGCACTGAAGAATCCACCTCAGGAGGAAGAAGTACAGGAATCTCTGTACTTCACAGGTGATTTGAAGGGAGAATTGCTAGCTGAGCTGCAGCATGCCTGGACACGTATTAACCGCAAAGGGAAGCCACTGTTAGGTAAGAACGATTGCCAGGCTTATGCACCTTACAGGGTTTGGATCCAGGAAAGAGCAAGTCAGTTATTAATGCCATTTCCAGCTGCACCCGTCATTGTTCCTATTCCGGCAGAAGAGCCAACTACTGTTTCTCGGGAAGCCTACGAGCAGGTTGTGAGAGAAAAGGAAGCCTTGTTGAAGATCAACGAAGGGTTAGAGCAGGAGCTAGCTCAGGTACGCAGTGAGAAAAACAAGGCCGTATATGCTTTCCAACAACAGATCGAGCTGTTAAACAGGTTAGGGGCTGAGTTGACCGAGGAAAAGAAGAAGCGCGAACGTCTGGGGCAAGAGTTCAGAAGTTCCCATGATATGCTTGAATCCAAGAAGAAGGCGCTTGACATCGCCCACCGAGAGATCTCTTCTTGCAATAAGACTTGGAATGCTACACTCACCAACAATAAGAAAAGGGAGGATAAGTTGAAGCAGCAAATCTCCGACCTCGAAGAGAAGTTGAAGTCTAGCATCAAGAAGTGTAAGGAAGAAGTGATGACCCGGTATAGTGTCCAGCATGCACTGAACAAGGCAATCAAATGCAGAGATGAAGTTGTGTCCCAAAAGCGAAAACTAGAAGATTGCTTCGGAGAAGCGACATGGGAAGAAACTGCTGGAGACGTGTGTCGTGTTCTTAAGAGAAGAAACCAGCTGGTTGAAGGACTGCTCACCCGACCAGGTCACCCAGAGACCAAGAAGTTGATAGAAGAGTACCGGGCTTTTGAGAGCATTTGATTATTTCCCGTATTCGCCTGTATGCTTTATTTGCATAGTGCTGACCATCACCAGGATTGTTGGATGAGGTCATGCCTTCTCGTTGTACTCAGTGATATTGTACTCTGGGATTATTGATTTTCCCTGCAATATATGAGGCTTTCTACGATTCAGCTCCGATATTCCTATTGTCAACACTGTCACTGCACTGGCACCTTCACACTAGAACTGGGGGAATGAATCACCCTAATGCACAGGCACACACATTGCATTGCATTCATATTCATATTGCATTACAGGTAATTATTAAATTGTATCTCATCTCCTGTATCCACCAGGTCCTCCAAGATTAGCGACCGAAGAATTCCCTGGCGTTCAACCAGAA
Source organism: Lathyrus sativus (assembly GCA_963859935.3). Lineage (NCBI taxonomy): Eukaryota > Viridiplantae > Streptophyta > Magnoliopsida > Fabales > Fabaceae > Lathyrus > Lathyrus sativus. The sequence goes on along the minus strand of OZ012740.1, from coordinate 628,675,139 downwards.
GCAGCAGCAAGGAAGTCATGAGTCAGGATCCGACTGAGATGCAAGAGGTGCGCGACCACATAATGCGGATCATACAGGTAATGGAAGCCATGGCCGAGAGTCAGAAGCAGTTGCAGGATACGGTACAGCCTCTGATGGCACGGGCTAATGATAGAGCTGCCGGCTTTGCTCAGCTAGAGAATCAAGGTTTTCTCCCAGGCCGCATACGCCAACTTGTGGGGGTAGCCATCAAACAGGTTCAAGCAGAATTAACGGATGTTCGAGGCCAGCTGGGGCAGTTCACGAAAGATATGCAAGAGTTGCGCTCGAATCAAGAGACGCTAGAAGAAGAGAACTGCCGACTGAAGGCACAGATAGGGTTGATGGCTGAAGTATTAAGGAACGTACTCCGGAGAGAAGGAGGGCAAATGTCGGAAGACGCAGCTGGCTTATCTGTTCCTCAGGGGTCTGAAGAATCGGCACCCACGCATGATAGGCGTAAGAGACCCTCCCCACGATTCGAAGCTCAGAATTCTCCTCGTCAGCAGTCGCAATTAATTTTGCAGGATAACTCAAGAAGGTGTGGTAAGAGGATGAGGTCTTCTAACAGAGTATTTGATGAGATCCCTGTGGATTATGATCAGCTGGTGCAACTCTTGTTCCAACTTCAACTGGCTGAGCCCCGCATTTTGGTTCCACTGATAGGGCAGCCACCACCAGACTATGACCTGAACGCCCATTGTGCCTTCCACTCCGGAGCACCGGGGCATAACATTGCAAACTGCAAAGCTTTTAAGCATAAGATTCAAGATTTGCTGGATGAGAAAATAATTGAGTTTGTACCGGGGGGCATAAAAGTTGCAGGGACTGATATTCCCATTTCTCCGCCAGAGGTTGCAGATGAATCGAGGTATATCCCAGAGCCACTGGAAGCTAAGTCTCCATGTCCACAATAGTTGTCGATGCCAGGGTTGAACTTAAGGATGATAACGCGTGAGCCCAAGGAATCGCTCGAGCAAAGCCAGCAGCATACAAGATGCCAGTATACGACTCAGCAAAGAATTCGGGGAAAGAAGCCGAGGAGGGTGTTTGAGAAGCCTCCCTCAACGTACGCAGATTTGTTACAGACACTACTAAGATTGAACTTGGTGGAGAAAAGAACTCTGGCGCCAATAACCGGCACTCTGCCGGATGGCTATGATGTGAGCAGGCACTGTGAATTCCACTCCGGGGCTCCCGGACATGATATTGAAGGTTGCCACGCGTTCAAGCATAACGTCCAAGATTTAATCGACAGCAGGGTCATTAATTTCTCTGACAGGGTTCCCAATGCGGTGCAAGGCCATAGACAAGCGAAAGCCGGGATGATGGAAAAGTTTCCCAGATTTGACCGGGCCGTTGAGAGAAGATCGAGACAGCAGTAGACTATCTCTGATGATAGCTTCTGAGGATGGTTGACTCGCCAATAAGTCAAGGCGTAGAAAGTCCAGTTCTGAGACACCGACATTTTTCATGTTATCTTGTCCATGTCCTCGCATTTGTAGTTTCTTTTCTGTGTAATTGCAAATTTCGCTCTTGAAACTTGTTGTTCTTTCAATTGATATTGATAAACGAAATGAATATGCATGTTTTGAATTAATCCAGTCGTGTTCACTCTTTGTTTTTCTTTAATGCTTAATGCTTGTTTTAGCAGGAATCTGGGGAGGATGACGAAAACAGATGACGAATAATATTCCGATCGTATGCTTTTGGATAAAGAACCTGTTGATGAGATACAGGCATTGTTTCAATCCATAAACACCGGAGATATAAGGAAGATAATCCCTTGATAACCCCTTTGAGCCAGTAGTAGGAGTTTCTTTTGAAAATGAAAAAAAACCTAAATCTCAACCCGGGGCAGGGTAGGCGTCAGTTAGGTCGGCCAAGCGTTCGAATCGTGAAAGGAGTGTCCGGTTGAGGATAAATCATACTTGTATAAGTCGTGCCTAAAGAACCGCAATGGTTAAACCGTGCCGACAAAGAGTGAAACAGTCACATTATCCCACAAGAAGTCAGACAAACCAGTGTCACACGACTTGTTCAAAAAAAAAAAAGAGAGAGAACGAAAAGCAAAAAGAATCAAAAGCCCGCTAAGTCAAAACTTGAAAACAAGCGACTTAAGCAAAAATTAGGGCATCCCGCTGGACTGGAAAATCAAAAGAATCTCAAAAGATACTCAGTCCAGACAAAAGTTAGGGAATGAAAAAGAAAAAAAAACAAAACAAAAGACGGAAAGGATTGTCAAAGGAAAAGAAAAATCCTCGAAAGGGACAAAAGTCGTGTGATTCTGGGTACCCAAAGACGAAAAGCAAATGACTGTCACTCAAAAACAAAAAATGTGTGGTATCCTGAACCATCACTCCTATCATGCCACCTCTAATAGGTGAACGCTGAGGTCGGATTAGCTGAACATAGGATTGGAGAACATCACGAAGAATGGGTGGGTCGAAATAAATTTTGAGCCTATATCTTTCCTTGTTAACCGTGAACCTGACCACGTTACAACCCGAAAAAGTCCTAATTGAAACAGGTTTTGGTCAAGAGCATACGTCAGTAAAGATCTCGTCAATTCTGACTCCTAAAAGGGTTCCTCTTACCAGCTTTCATATTGACATCTTGATAATTGATTCATTACATGTCACAAATTTTTTTTCAGTGAACAGACTTGGACTTTGAAACTGTCATATGCATTGCGTTTAGTATATCTTTTATGCAGAACAACTTGTGTTACTTGCGAGTAAGCGCATGCCGACAGGAAAGATTCCTACAGTGGAAGGTATGACCGGGATAAAATGCAGAAATGCCCAAATGTTTCATGAACTGGGGCAAGCTATACTGATTAATTCAGGTAGAGTCAGTCATCCTAGAATCAGTAAATCTGGGGCAGTCAGGTCAAGATGTGGCAAATCTCTCATAGCTATGGGCAGTACTCCACGACTCAGTCGATCAGAGACAAAAGGTTGTTGCAAGACCGGGGCAGGTCACCCTAGAAGCACGAAAGTTATGTTCTTGAAACACCCCTTCGAGGTCCGAAATGTAGAAGTCGTCCATGTCTGGTTGTCAAGATACAAGGACTGTAGGGTCCATTCCAAAATGGTTGTAGATTCAGGGGCAAGCTATACAAAATACAGACTGGGGGCACGTTAGTATCCCCGAAGCGGAGTTCTCTCTTTTCAGCAAGTGTTCTTTCCTCCCAGTGGAACTCGAAGATCAAGACTCTCCCCAGCAGAGTTGGTGGTGGGTCCTGTCATTTATTTTGTCAGGGATACTGTGTAATATCAGTTCACTCTCCAGCAGAAAGTCCGATCATACTGTGCACATCTGCCATTCCCCAGCAAAGTTATATTCCCCAGCAGGGGGTTACCTCAACAGGGTGTTTGGTTTGAGTTCCCAATTTCCCAGCAGGGTTGACTTCACCCTTCCAGCATTTATTTTGCTGGAATAATTCTGTAGCATCTGGCTATCCTCGGCGGAGTCAGCATTATCTTCAGCATTTATTTTGCTGAAGCAGTTTCTGTACTCTAGCAGTTCAGGTGGAGAGAACTCTTGCTCAAATGAACTACCAAACATTCAAGATCTCGGCATGGGACATCCAATGATAATGTCAGTTTCGGCCGTATTCCCCACAGAGTTATCAGGATAAGTTTCTCTTTATTCCCAGGCAGAGTTAGTTGTCATCAGGGGTTCCATGAATCAGAATTTCAGAGGCCACCGCCGGTTATCAGAACAGGCGTCCGGTAGTTTGGTTTCCAAATATCCCCAGTAGAGTCCGCCTCAAAGTCGTTGTCACGTCGGTGCTAAGAAGTTTGTGAGTTGGGATCAATGGAGAACTGAGTCCTGACGAGGACAAGATGTATTTTCTCAGCAGAAAAGATGTAGTCCTTACGTGGACAAATCAAGACGAAACATGGGTCCTGACGTGGACGAATCTATTCCTTACGTGGAAAAAGAGGTTTCAGTTCCTTACGTGGAAGAGCAAGTTCATTCCTTACGTGGAAAGATGGGAGTCCTTACGTGGGCAGATTAAAATTGTGATTCCTTACGTGGAAAGGTGGGTCCTAACGTGGACGATGTTCTCCTTACGTGGAAAGACGAATTTATTCCTTACGTGGAAAGAAGATGGTTTCCTTACGTGGAAAGACGAATTTATTCCTTACGTGGAAAGAAGTTGGTATTCCTTACGTGGAAAGATTGAGTCCTTACGCGGACATATCGAAATGGATTCCTTACGGGGAAACAAGTGCATTCCTAACGTGGAAGGGTTTAGTCCTGACGCTGACAGATCCAGACGAAGTCTTATTCTTTACGAGGAAAAATGGTGATTCCTTACGTGGAAAATAGATTGATTCCTTACGTGGAAAAGTTTAGTCCTGATGCGGACAGATCAAAGTTTGATTCCTAACGCGGAAAGATCAGAATCCTTACGTGGACATATCAAAAGGTATTCCTTACGTGGAAGAAAAATAGTTTCCTTACGTGGAAAAAGATGGAGATTCCTTACATGGAAAGACGAGTTTATTCCTAACGTGGAAAGATGAGATTCCTTACGTGGAAAAGAATGGGTTTCCTTACGTGGAAAGATTGAGTCCTCACGCGGACATATCAAGATTGATTCCTGACGTGGAAAGAAAGAGATTATTCCTGACGTGGAAGAGTTTAGTCCTGACGCGGACAAATCAAAGAAGTTATTCCTAACGTGGAAGAAGAAGATAGATTCCTTATATGGAAAATTTAGTCCTGACGTGGACGGATTCAGAAGAAGAAGTATGCCTAACGTGGAAAGAAGGCGTGTTCCTTACGTGGAAGAGAAAGAGAAACTTCAGGTCCTTACGTGGAAAGATGGGAGTCCTTACATGGACAAATCAGAAAAATGGTTCCTTACGGGGAAAGGAGATCGTGTTCCTTACGTGGAAAAGATTGAGTCCTTACGCAGACACATAGGAGGAGGATTCCTTACGTGGAAAGAGCGGAGTCCTTACGTGGACAGATTAAGATGGCATTCCTTACGTGGAAAAATGTAGTCATGACGCGGACAAATCGGAAAGAGTTGGTTTCCTTACGTGGAGAGATTGGGGTCCTTACGTGGACGGATTCAAGAAAAGTTGATTCCTGACGTGGAAGAATGATGTACTCCTTACGTGGAAAGGTGAGTCCTAACGTGGACAGGTTCAGAACCAAAGTTGTATTCCTTACGCGGAAAGATTGGAGTCCTGACGCAGACATATCGAGTTGTACTGGAGTCCTTACATGGACAGATTGATACGGTTCTCCTTACGTGGAAAAAGAAGATTGCATCCTGACGTGGAAAGATGGAAAGTTTAGTCCTGACGTGGACAGATGCAGAAGAGATGATTCCTTACGTGGATGGTGTTATTCCTAACGTGGAAGAGTCTATTCCTAACGTGGACGATTTATTGGAATATCCCCCAGCGGAGTTGCCGAGATTTTTCTGGGTTAACAGCAAGTGGAGTCCTAACGTGGACAGGTTCTAGTTGAGATTTCTTCGTATTGATGACAGACAGAGTCCTAATGTGGACAAGCAAGCAATCTGTTATCCCCAGCGTGGTCGTTACGAGATCAGTGAGCGGCTGCAAACAGTCAGATCCAGGCAGTGGATGTCGTTACCCAAACAGGGGTGCAGTTTATTTCTGCGGTTGGCAAATTTCCGGGTTTCTTAGTATTCAACCGTCTCGTACCTCGAATGTTTGAAGGTCGTCCGCTCTTCACCCAATCGGGTCCAAGTCGCTTGAATAGGGGCAGCTGTTGCACCCTAAAATTTGCTCAACCTTATTCACTTGGTTTATGTTTCAATATCATTAGCATTTGCATATAGAGTCATGTACATAGCCTAACCATCTGCATAGCATAAGCATAGCAAGTCATTCAACAGGGGATCAAGCATTATTCTCATCTCTAGAGGCCTATCCAGAGGTTATTATCCTAATTCAATCTCATTCAAGTCATCAAGAAAGAATTTGAAAGCAGGGAGTTCAGTGGATCAAGCAATGAGTATATCTCCTAACTGAAGGTGTCTGAGGATCAACAAGGGAATTATGAGTTGTGAATTGAGAGCATGGGGAGTATCTAGACATCTTGGAGGACTTAGAAAGTCATTTGGAGAAGAAAACAAGTTGTTGATGGGATCACAAGAATTGCAGTTGAAGACAGTCAACTAGGGTTTCATCTGGGTCAACCCTAGGTCAACCCTAGGTCAATTGATTGATTTAAGGGCATTCAGGTCTATTGAAGGGATGTGGGGTTCATCATTTGACATGGAGAACAAGGATATGTTGTTATGCTAAGAAGAATTCAAGAGAAATCAAGGAGAAGAGGAGTCTCTAAATTAGGGTTTCTGTGTAAAATCCCCTAGTTTAGGTCAAGTTTCCAAGCAAGATAAGTCAAAATGAAAGCTTCAAATGGATCCTTGGCCAACATGAAACTTGTAGAGGATCTCAAGACCTTTAATTTTAGTGGTGGAAGACATCAAGGAGATTTATAGAACTCAAGTTATGGTCCTTGCAAGTTACAGGTCATCTGAGGTATCTGAAATTTTGTCTGTGAAAGTGACTTGACTTCCAAGCAACTTTTACCCCTCAAGGAGATTTCAAATGAATTTCTGGTCAACATAAGAATTGTTCCTCATTGTCTTAGATTTCTATAATGGTATGGTATGCCTTCATATGATTTGTGGAACTCTACTTATGGTCTTGGCAAGCAAAAGGGTATTTTGGTCATTTGGTGATTACAGGTCATTCATAGCATATGCTTAAAACTCATACAAGGAAGCTTCAAATGGAAAACTTCCCAACATCAAAGTTGTTCAAAATGGGATTTTAAGGCTAGATAAGATGTTGTGAGAGTTTGAAAAAGCTTGGAGCATGGATATTTTAAAATGGTCAAAATGACTTAAAAAGGCATATAACTTGAAAAAGTTGAAATTGGATTTTGGTTTGAGAGATCTACAAATCCAAAATGGGGCATATGATAGATGATTTTGATTGGAAACAACATTTTGGAAACAATGGTTTATCCACATTTTTGAGTTTAGGCTTAAAAATTGGACTTCCTTTGTAAATTTGTTTCTTGCACTTTAAGGTACCATGAGAAATTGTTTGCCAAAGCCTTAATTTTGCATAAAATGCCTTGTTCTCACATGTATACCTCATATAAGGGTATTTTGAAGACTTATCATGAGTTTTATGAGATTTACTAAAAATAGTATTTTTGAATTTCTCATTACGTGAGAAGTTCTAGAACTTCCTTGGAAGCTTCTCATATGTTCTAGATCTTTCCTTTCACTTCCATAAATACCCAAGGGTGAGATCATGCAAGGGTTGGTGATTCTTTGAACTTGTAAACACTACTTTGAATCCTTCACTCCAATTGGCATTTTCTCTTCAAACTCCATTGAAGCTTCATCAATCACTTCAATTTCTGTCATCATCATCATCCTCCATTGTTGTAGAGTAAAAAGCACGAAGAAGGCACATCAATTCGTGGCTGGATCATGAGTTCCACTTCATCACTCCAAGTTGCGTGAAGGTTCGAATTGCCATTTTCAAGAAGCTTGAGCACGAATTCTCTTCACCAGCATCATCACCATCATATAAAGATCATTTGGCACCATTGGCAAGGGCTGAAACAGGGCATAGCAACCATCACCATATCCAATTGGTAAGGATACGTTTTGTTTCGAATCACCATAATTATGCATGGTTAGGGTTAGTTGTTGTGATATTCATGATAGAGACCACTTAAGGATCATTTATGGTGAGTTTAAGGTCAATCCATGGAGGTTCAAGATGTGGTGTCAATTCTTTCAAGATCAAGAATGGTTGGAATATGAGGTTTTAATGCATGTGCTATAGTTTAGTATACTCAGTGCAACCTATAGAACACGTGGCTATAGTTATTTTCATGGTTTGTTGAGATTGAATAACAAGCTTCCATGGTGGAACCATGGATGGGGGGTTTCGGTTTGTGCATTGTAGAGGGTTTCAAGGGAAGTTAGGGACATGGCTGGATAGAGGGCAGAAAATTGAGCAAAATTGGTTTTTATTTCGTGAGATTTCGTGGTGTAATGAAGGAGCTATGATCCATGGAAGAAGCTTGCATGGAGTTGCTTTTTCATGAAGATTAGGGTTTGGTTTAGAGAAGAAATACATCAACCGTCGGATGCTTTCAAAGGCTTTGACTAAGACTTAAATCCAATGGTCCAGATTGCACCCCTCCTCTTTAATTATTTTATTTTCTATTTTCAATTTGCATTTTATTTTACTCATCTTCCAAAATTCATAACTAAATAAATAATGCATGTTTTTTACTCATTCTTTTTTTAATATTTTCCTTAACATGTCTAGAAAATTAAAAAAATATAAAAATTGCATTTTATATTTTTTTTCGCATTTTCCACATATTTTACAAATAAATGCATATTTTGAAGGTTTTATTTCATACATGATCTTGTAGATTTTTGTTCTTACACATAGAAATAGATTTTTTTGCCCATTCTTTTTTGTGGTGATTAATATTGAATTGTAGTATTCCCAGAATTTATTACTAGATTTTTTAGAATAAAATTTGATTATTTTAGATAATTGAACTTAGGATAGTTTAATTAGGGTTTTTAAGTAGTATACTTGAACTTCAACATTTCATTTTTGAAAATTCATAACAAATTAGAAATTGCATATTTTCAATTCATTCTTTTTGCATTATTTTCTTTAAAGAGTCTAGAAAATTATAAAAAATAAAAATTGCATTTTATTTTTTATTTGATATTTTTCCCATATTTTCTAAATAAATAGCATTTTAAATAGTTTCATTTCATGCATGATTTTGTTAATTTTTGTTCTATTAGATGCTTTAATATTTTTTGTCCATTCTTTTTAGGTTGTTTAGTTTAGACATTAAACTTGTATATACAATTTAGTTCCCATTTTTAGAAATTAAATTTAGGTGCTTAGTGTAGGTGTGAACAACATGAACAAACTAGGGTTTTAGGTGATGACTTAGGAGAATCAATTCATTTCCCTTAGGACTTAGGGTTTGAATAGTTTAGCTATGGGACTATAGGGGCTATGGGTAGTTATTAGACCCCCTTAGAAAAGTCAGGATTCCCCTACTGCTATTAATGTACTGTATATATCTGATTGACTGGTGTGGTGTGCCCTCAGGGGATTATTGCTTGTATGTGCGGGTATTGGGATTGTCTGGGGATTTGGGAGAGCTGAAGACTTGAGAAGGGGAAGCCATTGGAGATCCAGAGATTGAAGTTCAACTTCCAGAGTTGAAGAGAAGATTCTTGCTAGCAGATGCTGAGGAGACTAGGGTTTAGGAGCTAGGCAGAGCTCTAGGTTAGAAAGTTTGTTTCTCAAACATGGATTGCCTTGTCTGCATCCATTCTTCTCTGTGATTCAGAGTCTCTCTAAGACACTCACCCCCTTCCTTTGGAAGGCTTGGTGATAGTGTCTAAGATATAGAACTCTTGAGAGAAAATGTCTTTTGTGTTAGAATCAGTCTGTTCACCACCCTTGGTAGTCAACTGATTGCTTAACACCCAATTCACTCTTGTGACTGATTCCTCATCCTGGAGGTTTGAACTTGAAGAAAAGCCATTGCAGATGGAAGAATGATGATCAAAGCCCTTGCCTAAAGGTCATGAAGATGGAGACTGATGCTTGTTGAAGCCTGTAGCTGATTGGAGATTACTTGAAACCAGATGTTGATTCAGAGCTGCTGATGTTGTTTCTTTTGCTGTTGTATTTCATTGCTGATGTATTGATTGGTTTTCTGGACTGTATTGTTTGCTGTTTACCCTGTTGGGTTGAAAGTGAAGTCTGTTCACTTTTGCCTATTGTTTTCTAGGTTCGAGGTTGAGTGGGACTCCCTTGCCTCGCTTGTACTGTTGCATCCATGCATTTTACTGCTTTATTATATCTGGTATTGTTTCTGTTTCTGCCTATCCCGTAGGATCTCTGTTTCTCTCTGTGCAAGAGAGGAGCATGATAGACACTAGGTCTTAACCCATGCATGATAACATTAGGTTAGTTTGTTTCCCTTTGCAACCGTAGGTTAGAGTTCTGTCTCTTTCTTTCTCAAAACAAACAGAAAAACACATAAAGATTTCAAACACAATAAAAGACACTTCTTCTGTAAAAGAACGTGAACTCATCAAGACGTCATTTTTGTCCGCCGGGACTGTTAATCAAGAAAACCTTTTTCAGAAGGAATAAAATCAACCAAGACAAGCTTGTGTCGTACGTGGCCCGAACTATGTTTGCTCTGATCTTTCATGCCGTGTGAAAGTACGTAGGCATAGGATGCGATATCCTAGCGAGCAACCTTCCCCTCCTTTCCCGTAGGTAGGCGAACTACGTTGACTCTGATTTCTCGTTCCAAGCGAGAATACGTAGGCATAAAGTGCGATACTTTGCCGAGTCATTTTTTTTTCATTTTATTTTCTTTTTAACCCTTGACCTATAGTTTAGATAGAATAACAATCCATACCTGAAAACAAGCGTGGATCCCGTCGAGTACGACGGACGTGAGGGGTGCTAATACCTTACCCTTGCGTAACCGACTCCCGAATCCAGGTTTTGGTTGCGATGACCATACCTTTCCCGTGTTGTGCGAGGTTTACTCTGAGCGTTTCCTTTCTCTCCCGTGGGATAAATAACGCACGGTGGCGACTCTTCTGTTCAGCCGGCGCCGATTTTCGCAGTAGCGACACATACCAAGCATGAAGAGTAATTTGCTCAGCACAAGCCAGCTGGTTGAAAAAAACTACAAGGTGTCGATTGAAGACAAGATTATGAGAGTTCTCGACTCAGGTTGTAGGTTAATATTGAAGGCACCAACGTCTCATAACAGAACCTTCAAGATTTAATTTAATGTGATGGATCATAAGTGCCTTGCAACTGCAGCCAACAGAGATGAATGTTGTTGCACCCCAAAATTTGCCCAACCTTTTCTTTTATCTTAGCTTATGTTTCATATCATTTAGCATTTTGCATTTGCATTTGTGTATAGCATTGGTTCTAGACAGGGGATCAAGATTTTTTTCCTCACTCAAGAGAGAAGTTTCAGGTTCAAGGCTCAAGCAAGGGCATGTGTTCAAGTCAAAAAGTCCTCAGTGCCATCAGGATGGGTCTCAAAGCTCCTTGAGAGGAGAAAGTTTGTGTTTGAGCATCACCTCCTCTCTTGAGGATGATTGGAGGTACATGAGGCCATTTCCTTAGAGGAGACATGGTTCAAGGGTTCAATGTGCATCTTAAGGGTTCTTTATGGAGTGTGTATGGTCACACAAATCATCTGCAAGAACCTCAGTCAATGGATAAGGTGTTAGGCTTTCATCTGGTCAACCAAAAGTCAATTATGTACTTGAGAGGGCTCAAGGCATTAGAGGTCATCCTAGACCATCTCAAATTCATGATAAATCTAGGATAAGAAGATTCAAGAGTTCAATAAGTTACTAAATTAGGGTTTCAGATGAGTTCAAGTGTAAAATCCCCTCTTTTAGTCTCTAACTTCAAAGACAAATTTCACTATGATACAAGTCTTTCCTCATTTTCTATCAAACATGAGACTTGTTAATCATCTTTCAATATTTTGTTTGAGTACAAGAACTCATCCATTGGATTTATACATCTCAAGTTATGGTGTTAACAAGTTGGTGTCATCAGATGAAGAGATTTTAGAGGCACTCAAAGTTAACTCACTTCCAAGGCATTTCTCACATGGAACCAAGCTCTTCCTCTTTTTTTTTATCAAACATGAAAGTTGTTCCTTATTTTCTTAGCTTTCCAAAAAGTTCTATAACTCACCATTCTCATGTGAGGAGCTCTAGTTATGGCTTTCTCAAGTCAAGGGTATTTTTGGAAACCAAGTTTTGGGTCATTTACTTCAAAGACCATTTTCATCCATTACAAGACCTCTAATCCAAACTCATGCCACATGAAAATTGTGTCACATTGACTTAACTTCATCATGAACTCAAAATCCATAACCTTTGATGAATTGAGAGATCATTTAAGCCATGATAAAGGTGAAAACTTGAACATTTGGACCTAGAATGAATTTCTTCCATTTCAAGTCATCAAATGAACTTGTTTTTGATTTTTTGAGACCATATCCTCATCATGTAATGGTCATGCTATGCTTTACCTAATTTGAGCCAACATAAGTCCATATCTCAAGTCGCTTTTCAAATTTCATGCCATAAAAAGTAATAGTTCAAAACTTGGTGTGAACTCATTATCTCTAATCCAAATCACCATGATTCATTTCCACACACCCTATTTGTACCAAATTGCTGACCAAGAGGATGGTACAAGAAACCATACCCGTGTGCACATGGAAATAACATTTTGTGGCAAAACTTTTAAACAACTTGTTTACACAACATGGGCCTTCGTGGACAAGCTTAAGCCCTCACATATAAGGAGAACACTAACCCTAAATGATCAGAGTGGGAGGAGCTGAGCAGAATAGCGAGTTTCATCAAGAATTGCACAAAATTTCTCTCTCTTCGAATTGCCTTTCACACTGAGTTTTCCTTTCAACTCTTACTCATTTCATCATCACACAAGATCAAGGAAGAGACTGGAAGCTTAAGGTTGAAGCTTGCTCAAAGTTTGAAGGGCCAACGGAGCAACTCCGTTAGGTAAACTTCCATGAACTGAATCTCTCATTTTAGGCTTGCATTTAGGTTCATGATTGGTGCATCTGAAGTCCTACCTCGTGTAGGCATTCTTTGAATCATTTTTGTGATTGTTTGAAGCAATTTCAGTTTATGCATAGAAACTTCGTGGCTTGATTTCACCTTGATTTAGGAACCTTTTTCAAAAACTAATATCATTTTTGGAATCTACGTGAAAAATGTTTTGAAATGGTGCCTTGGGTTTGGATTTTTATCACGTTTTTCAGCCAACTCCGGTGAGGCTCACCAGAGAAGACGACTAAAGCTAGGGCTTCGGCATCTGAGGTGATGCTGAGGTGTCTTTGATGTGGCATTGACTTTCATTTTGACTGGCTTGCGTGGGCGTGGACCATCTGATGTGTTGGACAACTCGTTTAATGAAACGACATGTTTCATTAAAACTGAGTTTGATTTGGTTTTGGGCTTGACACTTTTGATATTCCTACCCCCATTTTTTAGGCCCATCTGCGCGTATAACATGAGTTCAGTTCAAACCAGTTTTACTAATGCACCTCCCTCCTCATTTTATTTTCTTTTTATTGCATTTTCAATTTAAATCATTTTAAAATAGTTTTGAGCCTTACAAAATTCCCAAAAAATATATTCTGACATTTTAGGATGTTAGGATATTTCTCAATATTTTTATTTTATTTTTCAATTATTTTTACTATTTTTAATTGATTTAATTTGTTAAGAGGTTTTATGGTTGATACCTTGATTCTAAGTTTGATCTTTGACTTCAACTGATCTTTCCCTTTGACCAATTTTCCTCTCACACTTAGGTGTTTGATTGAGGTATATTTGAGGGTTGGTTTAAGGTCTTGATGATCATTCTTTTGTTGTTTTCATTGGCTTTTCTTTGTCCCTCGATGGATGCTCGATAAGTGGAACACCGTGTCTTGATTGACACAATTGTGGTGCTTTGAGTTGATTCTTGCCATGATCTTTGAACTCTGATTTGTGATTGTTTCAACTTGAGTTTTCCATTTTATTTGGATTTTATTTGAGCTTGCTTCTATTTTTAGTAGATGCCTTAAATTCAAAGTTGTTTTCACCATGTGTATGCATACAATCCTTGACCTAGTTTTGGGACATGATCTTGTGTGATCCCTTGAGGATCTCATGAGTCTTGTTAACTATTGTTGACATCCTCGAGGTGCTTCCTTGCTTGATTATAGGTCATTTGGATGTGTGCCTTGTGCCACAAGTTTCATTTGATCATGTCTTTCCACTTAAGTTTGAAATGTGAGATTGTTGTACGGACTTTGGTCATTCAACTTGAGTGTGATCATTCTTGTGTTTGCTTGATATCTTGATTTTGAATTTGAGGTTTATCACTTGAGTTCACTTCTGACCTTGATGGTTGTGTAATTTTTCATGATGCTTTGGTAATATTGGTTTCACTTTGAGGATGTTATGAACAATTGAACTTCTTTTGAGTTATTTGGTTGCTTTTCTTTTATTTGATCATGAGTGAATGTGGGATTGAGATGTTAATGATGTGGTTGCTGCCCCACTCTACCTCTCCCCTCACTTCTTTGATTTTACTTCTTTGTTTAGCACCTTTCTTCTTTTGACGATTGGTGGTATTTGATTGTAGAAGCTTGCTTCTCTCATTTCCTCTCATCTTTCTTAACTTGTTTAAGTCTTCTCTCTTGTTAATTTGAATGTGACTTGTGTTTGTCCTTGATGAATGTTTCATGATTTCATATTTTGTTTGCTTTTGCACATCTCTTTCCATCTTGCATTGACTTGTTTAAGTCATTCTTTTTAACTTCATTTTGTGATTGATTTGCATTGTGTTCACTTGTGCTTGTTCACATAATCCCTTAGGATTCCTAGTCTCTCTGTTTAAGATGGGAGTAGGAGAGACATTAGGCTTTCAATCCTTTGCATGATAACATTAGGTAGTTCCATTCTATCCCAACTTTAGGACCACTTTGCATGATAACATTAGGGTTTCTTAGTCCCTTTTAGAGTCCTTGTGTGTTCTCTTCTCATCTCAAAACTCTTTCAAGACACCTAATAAAGGATAACAAGTGTTGTATGCTACGAGCTTTAAGTACATGAGGAATGATAAGTGGGGAGGTCTCTCTTCACATTATCTAGATTTTTTAGCGTATGCCCTTTGGGAGATATGCGACGCATTCGCTCTTATGTCATAATATTTAGTGCAACGTGAGTTTCAAACTAACTCAATTCACTTCTTCTAAAAAAACACAAAACCAAGTTAAAACTTTTTCATCCTTCGGGATGGTTTTCAAACTTAGTTTTCAGAAAGAGTATGTTAAGTTTATATTCTACCGCAAACAGGCATCATTCCTAACTGTTAGGATGGAGATTTAGCATTGCTCATAAAACTTTTGAACCAACCAGTGGTCTAGTTTTCCCGAACTATGTTTGCTCTGATTTCTCATGCCAGATGAGGATACGTAGGCACAAGACGGTGGTTTCTTGGCGAGCAACCTTCCCCCCATCACCCGTAGTTTTCCGAACCACGTTGACTCTGAGTTTCCCATTGCACAAGGGAATACGTAGGCATAGGGCAGCGATGTCCTATCGAGTCTGTTCTTTCTTTCCACCCCCATTTAGCAGTAGCTTTTAGATAGCTTTCACCCATAGATTAGACAACAAGTGTGGATCCCATTGAGTACAACGGACGTGAGGGGTGCTCATACCTTCCCCTTGTGTAACCGACTCCCGAACCCAAGATATGGTTGCGATGACCTTGTCTTTCCCGTTCTTTTAGGTTTTCTTCGATCGTTTCCTTTTCCTCTCTTTGGGATAAATAACATTTGGTGGCGACTCTTCTGTTTGTTTTTGCCGGCCCTTTTTCGCAGTTGTGACAAATGGATATGGCATTATAGACTTGGCCATCTAAAATTCAAAGACATCGGAGACTTGAAGAGAATAAATATGGTTTCAGAATTACCAGAAATCAATATTCCAAGTGAAGTGTGTGAATAATGTGTTAAGCAGAAACAACACAAAAAGTGGATTTGATTGGTTGTAACTGATACTTTGTCACATTCATAGATGATTTCAGTCGAAAACTATGTACTTACCTGATCAACAAGAAAAGTGAAGTGATCGAGGTATTTCCCAAATTTAAATCTATGGTCAAAAGAAAAAAGTGGTCGAAAGCTAAAGATTCTGAGGACTGATGGTGGTGGGGAGTATGTGTCTAAAGAATTTGATGCATTATGTGAGAAAGAAGGGATTGTGCATGAGGTGGTGCCACCCTATATGAGGGAAAACCACCATACACCACACGTGTTTGCATACAACACTTGATATAGGTTTTGATGATAACAAATTACAACCATGGATAAATCGGCAACTGTAAATTCCGCCTCTACCAAACAAATGCAACATATCACCTATCGTATCCTTTTACATTTATCCAAAAACTGTTATAGTTAATACAACATGTGTGGATAAAATGTGGTCATGACAAAATGCATGAAAAACCACAAGAATCTCATTTTTGCAGATTTGCAGGGTATGAGTCGACCATAGGGTCAGCGCATACATCAGTGTGTTTTTCCACGGGTCAGCGTATACATCAGTATGCTTTCTCACATGTCAGCGCATGAAGGTTTGAGTCGACCGCAGGGTCGGCGGATGAAGAATTTACTCTCCAACGGGTCAGCGCACGCCGACTGTATGGTCGACGCATACTGATGCATTTTGCATATTTCCAAAGGTGCAAGCTATGCATCGACGCATAGACCTGCTATGGTCAACCGTTCGCGCAGAAATAATGTTTTTAATTGATTCCCACTATTACTTGAAAAGCTGTTATGTCTTTGGTTGGTTTTTTACTATAAATAGAAGGTCAAATACCTATGTCAACTAACATTTGATAAAATTGATTCATGTGTTCAAAGAATAAGAAAGAGTGAAATAGGTGTCCAAGATTCATCATCTTCATCTTCAACATCTCACAACACATCAATTACATACAGCCATTTTTGAAGTGCCTTGTGAGTGGTTAAAGGTGATAAGGTTTGAAACTGAGATTGGGTAATCTAGTTCGGGTTGAAGCTTGCGACAGGTTCTTTCATGAATAAAACCGTTAGGGTTTTATCCTCCAAGATTGGTTTGATTTTTGGGGCTTTTTGGACGAGATTCTTCATCAAGGGTCAGCTGAGCGAAGGTGATTGTGAAGAGGTAGTCTTCAATAGTCTAGTAGCAGATTCAGTGATATTGAGGGGAAGATCTCGGGTTCGATTCGTTGTAGTTGAGATTAGTCGGGCCGAAGGTTTGAAGAACTGAGGGTTATTCAATAAGAAGGCTGGAATCGGAGGTCTATCAACAATGATCGGAGGACTTGATTCATCTTGAATCAAGGGGCAAGGAGTGAAAGCAACATTCAACGTCTTGAGAATTTGTTGTAAATTTGTTGTTCAATCCTTGTATAAACTTTTACATTCAACAGGTGATATCTATTAAATCAATCTCAATTCTAGTTTTAGAATTGAGGGCAGACGTACCCCGAAGCGAGGACAACGGGGGAACTGCCTTACCAAATCTGTGTCTTCTCTATTTTTCAGCATTTTCGTTTTAGCTTAAAAATAAGTGATTTTCGTATAAGCACTATTGTCAAACTGTGATATCAATTGAGTAAGAGGTTGAAACTCTGTTTTTGAAACCAAAGTACAATAATACATTGTACTAGGCTAGTTGGAATCACTTACTCAACATAAATATCACTTGGAGTGTTTTTGAACACCAAGTGTTCGACAATTTGCCTGAATCAAAATTATCTTATTTGTGTATCTAGTGTTGGTTTGCTCTTTAAATCATTGGAACTAGGAATCCTAACAAGTGAATTAGATCATTGATAAGTGTGATTAGTGTTGTGATTCTTTTTCCATATTGTCATTAATCCATAGGCTCAACGCATATCCGTTTTCCAATAACCGTTCGTTTTAGACTATATTTTCCTCGGCCGCTTCCACACTTAAAACAATTTTTCAAAACCAATTTTTAATTGGTAGCGCCGACTCTAATTTTAATAGGGATCTATTCAACCCCCCCCCCCCCCCCCCCCTTCTAGATCCGTGCCATAGTCTAACAAGTGGTATCAGGAGCTCCAGTTACTCGGTGCTTCAAATACAACGTTGATAGAAAATGGCTAACGAACCTAAAGGGGCTTATAATAGAGCTCTCGTTTTCAATGGTGAAAATTATAGTTATTGGAAAGACTGTATGCGGATGCACATAAACTCCATAGATAGAAAAATATGGAACGTTATCCTCAATGGTCCAATAGAAATTACTATGACCAATACGGATAATGTGGTTGTGCCAAAGCCCGAAGCACAATGGACTGATGACGATGAGAGAAAATACAATTATGATTGGAAAGCCAAAAATATCCTAATCTCCTCAGTAGGTGTAGATGAATACTATCGTGTATCCCATTGTCCTACTGCTAAGGCCATGTGGGATTCACTACAAATCGCCCATGAGGGGACGAATGATGTTAAGTTGGCTAGAATCAACACATTAACGCAAGAGTTTGATCTCTTTTTCATGGAGCAAGGGGAAACCATTGCTGACATGCAAAAGAGATTTACTCATCTCATCAATCGTTTACATTCATTAGGTAGGCCTGTTTCCAATGATGTTGCTACTAATAAGGTCTTGAGATGTCTTAACAGGGAATGGCAGCCGAAAGTGACCTCCATCAAAGAAGTAAATGATCTTACCATATTAGACTTGACAACATTTTTTGGCAAACTACAAGAGCATGAACAGGTACTCTTGAGCCTAGACCAACGCGAAAAGAAAGAAAAGAAGGACAAAACAAAGGTGAGTGAAAAGAAATCTATAGCTCTTAAGACTTCCTCCTCGAAGTCTCAAGCAAAAGAGCAAAGTGATTATTCCTCAAGCGACGAAGAAGAAGAGGACAAGAGCGAAGATATGGGGCTGTTTGTTAAACGTTACAACCGTTACGTGAGAAAGAACGGCATCCAACATTCCGAGAAGAACTTGGTAAACTTCCGGAAACAATCGAGGTACTCCAAAGATGATGACTCAAAAGGTAAAAAGACTAGAGGGTCGTGCTACAAGTGTGGGAAGCCCGGGAACTACAAACCGGATTGTCCAATGAACAAAAAGGGAAAGAAAAAGGAATCATCCAAGTCATACAAGAAATCATCAAAGCCATGGAGAGCGTACATAGCTTGGGAAAGCGATAACGACTCCTCCTCCTCTGATGAAAGCTCTAGTGATGAAGAAGAGTCCGTGAACCTATGCCTTTCCGCACACCAGAAAAATAAGAAAAAGCAGGTACATCACTCTAAATATGAGAAGTCCTCAAATATGTCGCATTCAGAATTACAAACCACATTCAATACTTTACACAATGAAGCAACTGAAACCTTTAAGAGACTTGCCTCTAATAAAAGAATTTTTACTTACTTAGAGCACAAAATTAAAGAGTCCGAAAGGAAACTAGAGGACCTTAAGGCTTCCATTGTGGAAAGTAATAAATCGTATTGTGAGGACCATAGAAATCCTTTCGACTTTGGATGTGCTACTTGTCATATTTGGCAAGGTGAAGTTAGAACCCTTAAGGCCAAATTAAACAAGGCTCTTGAGCCTAAAATTACATTTGCTATTGATAGAAAGGATTTTAGAAAAAGTATGGTGAACCCATATCAAAAATATGCATATGTAATTAGGGATCAAGAGAGTAAAAGTGATTCTAAAGTCGATTTTGCATGCTTATATTGTTGCAAGAAAGGCCATTCCATTGCTAAATGCCGATTTAGGAGATTTTTGGTTCCTAAAGGCATCTATCAATGGTTGCCCAAATGCAACCACTTTGTCGCTAACATATTAGGACCCAATATGCCATTGGGTACCTCCTCTTGCTAATTATGTTTTAATAGGTACCATGTGTTGAGACCACTGAGAGAAGATGGGTTCTCGACAGTAGATGTTCAAGACACATGTCTGGAGACATATCCCTATTCATAGACTTTGTGGCTAAGAAGAAAGGGTATGTAACTTATGGTGATAACAATCGTGGAGCAATACTTGGTAAAGGTAGTGTAGGTAACCCCTTTTCCACTACAATTTCCGATGTGTTGCTTGTCGAGGGTCTTAAACATAATCTGCTTAGCATTAGCCAATTATGCGACAAAGGATACAATGTATCATTTTCAAAAGAGTGTTGCAAAATTGTGCATGATAATGACAAGAAGAATATGTTTAATGGTTTTAGAGTAAACAATGTATATATGCTTGACTTAAATGAAGCATCGTTAAAAAGTGAAAAATGCCTCGTAGCAATGAGTGAAGACTCATGGCTATAGCATAGGTGTTTAGCGCATGTTAATTTTGACTTACTAAATAAAGTAGTCTCAAAAGACTTAGTCTTAGGACTCCCCAAAATAAAGTTCACTAAGGATCACCTTTGTGATGCTTGTCAAAAAGGGAAGCAAACGAGGATCTCATTTAAATCCAAAAATATCGTTTCAACGACGATACCTCTCGAACTTCTTCATATGGACTTATTTGGGCCGTATAGGATTAAAAGTCTAGGAGGAAACTATTACGGTTTCGTAATAGTGGACGATTTTTCTAGATTTTGTTGGACTATCTTTTTTAGTAAGTAAGAGTGATACATTCGCCGCCTTTGAAAGGTTTGCTAAGCTTTTCCAAAATAAGTTAAATACAAACGTTGTGTCAATTAGAAGCGACCATGGAGGTGAGTTTGAAAATCACTTGTTTGAAGAATATTGCGGTAACCATGGTATAGATCATAACTTCTCCGCTCCACACACTCCTCAACAAAATGGGGTTGTGGAGCATAAAAACCAAATTTTAGAAGAATTGGGAAGAACAATGATTAATGAAAGTGGTTTACCGAAATATTTTTGGGCCGACGCCATTAGTACAGCGTGTTATGTTTTGAATAAGGTGCTCATTCGCCCCATTCTAAATAAAACACCGTATGAGCTTTTAAAAGGGCGAAGGCCAAATGTTTCTCACTTGCATGTGTTCGGTTGCAAATGTTTTGTATTAAATAATGGAAAGGAAAACTTGGGCAAGTTTGATTCCAAGGCCGACGAAGGTATCTTCCTCGGATACTCTCAATCGAGTAAAGCATATAGAATATACAATAAACGATTACTTGTTGTAGAAGAGTCTGTGCATGTTACTTTTGATGAGTCCTATCCGAGAAATGTCGGAAAGGATAGTGTTGTTCATGGTGCAGGTACATCTACGGAAGACATACTCAAAGGGGGCGAGACGGGGATTGATCAACCTGACGAAGCCAAAGTTGAGGAGGATAAAGATGTACACCATGAGGTAACCGAGGAAGCTCATCAGCCTACAAACGATGATCTCCCTCAAGCTTGGAAGTCTCCCAAAGACCATCCAATTGACAATATTCTCGGAGACATCACAAAGGGTGTAACAACTTGATTGAAGCTAAGTAATTTTTGTTATCACTTCGCGTTCGTTTCACAAATGGAACCTAAAAACCCTAAAGAGGCCTTACTCGATGAAAACTGGTTTTTGTCAATGCAAGATGAACTTAATCAGTTCACGAGAAATGAGGTATGGGACCTTGTCCCTCCTCCGCGAGGACATCGAGTAATTGGCACCCGATGGGTGTTTAGAAATAAGTTGGATGAAAACGGAGTAAGAACTCATAACAAGGCGCATTTAGTCGCACAAGGGTATAACCAAAAGGAAGGCATCGACTATGAGGAAACTTATGCGCCGGTTTCCCGACTCGAGGCTATACGCCTTTTGCTTGCTTTCGCCTGTGCGAAGGATTTTAAGTTATTTAAAATGGACGTTAAGAGTGCGTTCCTTAACGGGTACATGAATGAAGAAGTCTATGTTGCGCAACCTCCTGGGTTTGAGTCTCATGAGTATCCTGATCATCTCTACAAACTGAAAAGGGCTTTATATGGTCTCAAACAAGCTCCTAGAGCTTGGTATGAGCGACTAAGTAAATTTTTACTTGATCAAGGTTATTCAAGAGGAAAGGTTGACACTACTCTCTTCATTAAACGTCAAGGAAAGCACTTAATTCTTGTACAAATTTATGTTGACGATATCATATTTGGATCTACTAACATGAATCTCGTGAGAGAGTTTTCTGACCTTATGCAGGGTGAATTCGAGATGAGTATGATGGGTGAACTCACATACTTTCTCGGTTTGCAAATCAAGCAACTGAAAGAAGGAACATTCGTGAGTCAGACAAAATACTGTTTGGAGATTCTCAAGAGATTTGACATGGCAAATTCAAAAGCCATTGACACTCCTATGCCAACATGTGTAAACTTGAGTAAAGGTGAAAGCGGTAAGGACGTTGAGGTAAAAAGGTATAGAGTTGAGTTTTGTTGCGAGCACAAGTATGTTGTTATCAAGCGTTATCAGTATAGAGGTGATGTTGCTCCTTTTCTCTCTCTCTCTCTCTCTCTCTCTCTCTCTCTCTCTCTCTCTCTCTCTCTCTCTCTAAATATTCATGATTTAAACTAGTATATTGTTTGACTATCATAGTATTTATATATATGATATTTGCTACAAGTACTATGTGTTTTGGATGCAAATTATGTTGTGAAATTGTAAATAGGCATCAAGTGTGGCATTCTACATGACATAAATGAAAATCTGCATTTTTTATCACTATGAGTCGACCAAAACAAGGCAGTGGTCGACGCATGCTGTACACTTTTAAAATTGTCAAAAATCACACAGTATGCATCGACGCATGCAGTGGTACGGTCGACGGCTCGCGCAAAAACCCAGAATTTTTTTCGTTTGAAAACCGTTCCATCTTCTTACACTCTACATTAAATATGTAGTAAACATTAACTATGCTTTGAAATTGCATTTTCTTATAACCTGCATCTAGTCATTCCTAGTGTCCCCTTGTCTCTTCCTTCTTACCAAAACCCTAAATATTCTTCTATAAAAAGGGATAATCCTCATCTTCTCCAAACTCATCTCCAACTATCCTCTCAAAAGTCATTGCAATTAACCTCTACAAAATCTCCAAAAATCATCATCCATGGCTTCTCTATTCCGCAAAAATACCAGCATAAGAACAAGGGCCTCAACATTCGCTTCACTACCCATTACTGCTGTCTCTCTAGTTCCACCACCTGTTGTTGACAACTTCAACAAGGATATCAGCAAGAGAGCAGTTGTTCCGCAGTATGCATTCTACAAGGCAACGGCGGAGCGCATGCATCTCACTCAAATCATGTCTCTGCTGGAGTTTCAAGGGTTTATTAATTTTCTGGAGTGCAACACAAAATACAGTGAAGATTTAGTCCGGGTGTTCTACACTTGCCTGCGTGACAAGTTTCAAGGTCAAAATTTCCACACCTCTATCGGAAATAAACAGGTAAACGTGAATTCTGAAGTCTGGAATAAGTATTTTGATTTGACTGTGGCTGCTGATGCACAACCCCCTCATGAGGTAACAGACTCTTACATTGTGTCGGGATACGAGTTTAAGAGTGCCCTAAATGACATGCTCAAAATGCCTTATTCGAATGCTATTGTCAATAGTGATGCCTTTCCCAGGACGGTTATGGCAAGCAAACTCCAAACAGGGGAGCGCATCCTTTAATGGATTGTGGCTTGCATCCTGCGGCCGAAGAAAGGTGGTCTATCCCGAGTTGAACAGGCTGAAGTGCATCTCATTTACATTTTGAAACATAGGATCAAAATAAACTGGCCATATTATATTTCAAGCAGGATTTTTGCTCTGAGAGATTCAGGCAGAGGAACTGCTCTTGCTTATGGTTCTTTTATTTCGGAGGTTCTCACTACGAAAAATGTCGTATATCCATCTGTAATACCCCAAATTTTGCCCTAAGATTTGTCGTCGCATTTCATTGCATTTTTATTGCATTTAATCAATTACTAACAAATTTGTGTAGTCGTTTGACTTTTTGCAGGTAAATATCATATGACATGCATTTTTTTTCTAAAAAGTAAAAATGGCATAATTGGCAAGAGGACATGTGTAAGGAGTTGTGAGTGTGAGAGGTTGAGAGTTTGAATCTCACCTTTGTCACTTTTTTGTTTTTTATTATTTTTACTCTAAATTTTTCTATCTTTCATTAAAAAAATAACAAAAATAGTTTTTTATTATTATTTAATTATTATTTTCGTATTTTAATTAAATCATTTTTTAAAATATTATTTTTTTCACTTTTTTCTAAATTATTCATAAAAATATCCAAAAAATCATAAAATAAAAAAATATTGAAAAAATTTTGTTCTTTTTATAATATTTTTGATTTTAGGAATCAATAGGATTATTAGTTTTTATTTTAAGTTTATTTTAATTATTTTAAATTATTTAAATTTTATTTTTTTACTTAACTAATTATTTAGTTTGGGCTTTAAAATGGGCTTTAGGGACATTATTGACAATTTGGTGTTAACCCTAATTTGTTCCCTATATATACATGTGTTGCTTTGTTGAAAAAGGGGTCAGAAGGTTTTCTTTAGAAAAGAGGAGAGAGAAAGGGAGAAACAAAGGAGATCCCCAGAGAAAAAAGGCGGTCGTTCCCACAACTCGTCAGAAGGATTTGAGCTCTCCAGTGTTCCCTTATTCAAACCTTTTTCACATTTATCGAAGCAAACCTCCGCTTCGTAGGTTAAATTACTAAATCTTTTGCCTTTTCATGTTTATGTGCATATTTTGCCATGTTAATGTGTTTAGGTCCGTTAAATTACTAAATCTTTTGCCTTTTCATGTTTATGTGCATATTTTGCCATGTTAATCTCCATGTGTGTTTAGGTCCGTAGATTTTAGTATCAAAACCCTTTTAACAAAACCTTTTTTTTAAAATCAAAACCCTTTTTTTTATTTATTATTAAAACCTTTTTTTAGTAAGACCTTTTTTAAAAACTGAAAAGCCTTTTTGTTCCAAAGAAAAAAAAAACTTTTTTGTTCCCGAAAAACTGAAAAGCCTTTTCCCAAAAAAAAACTGAAAAGCCTTTTTTTGGGGATGAAAAGCCTTTTTTGTTCTAAAAAAACTGAAAAGACTTTTCCCCCAAAAACTTTTTTTTTTATAATTTAAACTTATTTTTTTTTATAATTTTAACTTAAATATTTTTTATTAAAAAATTAAAACCTTTTTTTTATAATTAAAATATTTAAAAATTAAAACCTTTTCGTAAGGAACTCCTGATGTTTGATGTTTGTCGTGTCATTTTATGTACCCTTTTATTACTTTTCTTTCTTTTGGCATTTCATGTGCATGCTCGAGGTTGAGATGTGCTTGTGGTGGCCACAGCCCCACACTATTTTCCTCCCTCACTTCATTCTAAGTGTCATTACATATTTTCATATTCTTCATGTTTTCAGAAATGTTTCTTTGTTTCTTTATACCCTTTGCCTTTATTACTTTTCTTATTTCTGTACCTTAATTATTCCTCCATATAATGATTTGTCATATTTTCACATTTTTTACAGTTTTATCCTTCCGAAGGATTAGGTCCAGCCTTTTGGTCGCCGAGTCAATAGCCTTACCCCTTTAATGGATCAAACCCTAATTTTCACAAATGCCTCGCCGCAGGCAAAATTACCATGTTACCCCTAGCATTAGGTCAAAGAGCCGCCGCGCTCATTTTAGGGTTTCCCGCCGTGGAATCCCTAATTTAACCCTAATTACAACTTAACAATTCATAACGTAGAGATCGGAGTTTAAGACTCCATGTAAGCGTGTCCTTAAGATGCGTTTATTCCCCTTGAGACCTTGACCACAGTCGAGTGTTCTTTAACCTCCCTTGAGAGGGGAACTACAGTTACTCTGATTCCATTCCCGTAAGGATATGTAGGCACAAGATGCGATGTCTTGCCGAGTAAACTTAGAATTAACCCCTAGGTCTTTTTTAATTTTCAATCCTTTGTATATACCCTAAAGCAAAATAATTAATGAAATAAATAAAAAAAAATAAACAAAAGGTTCCCGTAGAGTACTACGGAAGTTTAGGGTGCTAATACCTTCCCTAAATTTAACCAACCCCCGAACCTTAGATCTCTCCCTTTTAGGTTTTTCCTTTCTTTAACCTTTCCTTCGGATAAATCAAAGACCGGTTGTAAATGAATTAAGATTCAAGTTAATCAATAGCTTGACATCCAAATTTCACCGCAACAGAAAATGGCGACTTCACTGGGGAGTCCTAACTATTGAGGGTTATCCCTATTTTGTTTATTTTTCTTTATATATTTGTTTTATTATATATTTTGCTCACTTGTATGTATATATTGGGGTACCTTACTTGGAGTTACTGTGTTGTGAGATAAGTCCTACACCCGGACTTGAGCGACCTTATGATAGGATGGCTGATATATTCGACGAGGCTTATAGGGAGTGAGTCCCGACTAAGCTAAATCGAGAATCACCGCTCAGTTGAGACACTTTCGAAAATGGTTCGGTTGATCGAGTGTAGTCGTGAAAACTTTTACCGTTATCGATTGGAGTTTGTGATACTGGGAACCGTAGTACCTTTACACCATCTTGACCTTATATAGGACGTAGCGCGGGAACTATGTGGGAGTAGTCCTACAATGGTTGCTACGCGATACTACACTCGAACGAGGTTCTCTTGAGAATATTATCGACCCTTGAGTCAGTCGAGAAGTTGATAATATCCGAAAGATGGGCTGATAACTTTGGGCACTTTTTTAGAACCCTTGTTCTGCAGGTACAATTAACCTATAATACACACCACTTTGGGAAGGGTAGACCTTGACTCCATTCATTGTTCCTCTAACTTAGGACCTTTTGTTTGCTTATGTGTATTTGTGCTTCGCATCCATAAATCATCATATCATTTCTAGTTTCAAGGAATTCAGCAGTCCTTTGCAAATTCGAAAAGCCTTACATTTTAAAGTCTAAAATTTCTTCCAACTTTCTTAAAAAGCAATATTCGCAATCGACCGTTGAAATTCTTGGAACCATTACATGGCATCAGCATCACATTTTTGCATTGCATTTATCCCCCGGTTTCTCCTTCTTGGTCCTATCATCTTCTAGTGTACCTTTGAGTCGTCAAGTTGATTCCTCGACACAGATATTTCAGACCAGAAACGGAACAGGAGTCACTTTGATCCTATTCTCATGACTTACACAGAGCTATATCTTGACTTAGTCCGGCAAGGACTGATTACTACAAAGGCTTTACCACCTCCTCTTAATCCTCCGGCTGGATTTAGGGCTGATCTCCATTGTGCTTCCCATGAGGGTGCCCCAGGCCATGACTTGGAGCATTGTTTTGCATTGAAAGCTGGAGTATGTGAATTGGTTAGAACTGGAATACTTGATTTTACAGACAGTCATCCGGATGTTCAGAAAAATCCCTTGCCAGTACATCAGAAATGAAGTTTTGTCACTAGGCCTTTTGTTTCTCGTTGTTTGCACTTTCCTTATTTTGTTTAAGTTGTTTGCTTTTAATTATGTTTGTACTTTCATTAATGAAATAAGCATTGCGACTTTTGATTCAATTCATTTCCGTCCAGTTATTTGCATCTTTATGCTTTATTTTTCAAATGTTTACTTCTTGTCCAAAATTTTGATATGCTAAGATTGGAGGGAGGATGATGAAAAAGTTATACCCATAATTGTTGTCAGTATGCTTTCAATCAAACCTTGTTGACGATGTAAGGCATTGTTTCAATTCCCAAACACTGGAGAAATAAGGAAGTTAATCCCTCGTTACCCCCTTCGAGCCTAGAAGTTGGAGTTTCTTTCGTTACAAAAAACCCACAATTTTAACCTTGGGATGGGTAGTTCTCAGTTAACTTGGTTGTGTGTTCATACGATACACCTTTCATTAACAAATTTTCCTTCGCACATGTCAAACAAGTGTCGAAGATGTTTTCTAATCAAAAGGTCGATGATGGTTCACCGTAATCATTAAAATCAAACAGTCACTTTCCTTCACACAAAAAAATAATATAAAAAAAGCAAAAGAAGCCCGCTAAGTCAAAACCTATGAAGGAGACTTAGGCAAAACTGGGGCATCCCGCTGACTGTAAACTCTAAAATAACCAGTTCAGGCAAAATTTAGGGATAATACAAAGAGATTTTTAAATCCTTATCTTGAAAATCCTCAATGTCAAAACAATCAAATGTTATAGGGGAGTAGTGGCTGCTTTTTCATAGGTCCCTTTGACTTCTGAATCATCACTGCGACGATCAATGAAATCCCTAACTTGTGGGAACCTGAATGCATAGTATGAGTTAACTGAGCATAGGATTGAAGATCATCACGTAGATTGGATGGGTACAAATAACTTTTGAGCATTTATCTTTTGTTTCATAAACCGTGAACCAGGCCACATTACAACCCTCAAAAGACCTAATTGAAGCAAGGTTATTTTGAAAGTATACTACAACAAGGTTGCGTAACCTGACTCCAAAAGATCCTTGCGAATCATTTATTTTGGCAATACACTTTTATTTTAAACTTTGAGTGTCTTGAACCGCCTTGTTCTGACTAACGACTCATGTATTTTCCATCATTCAAAAATAATTTTTCAAAAATCGCATGAACTTTGCATTACCATGTTTGTATGAATATTTTTGTTTGCAAACTGGCTTTCCTCTAAGGAATTTTCAAACAATGAGAAACTTGGTCAAGTGATCTTATCAGGGGCAAGTTCCTTTTACATCCTGTCAAAGAATTAGTTCAAGATTTGTTCAAGGCAATATCTTCTCAGATTTGGTTTATCCAGAGAATTGTTCAAGACCCAGACTGGGGCAAGCCCTCCGAGGATACAGCAAAACAGTCGATTCCATGAATTAGACAACTGAAGCAATTATCAGTTCATTTGACCTGGGGCAGTTTACTTGCATAATCCCTAAGCAGTTATTCATCATTCCTACAGTGACTATCAACTTGATACAGTTTAACAGAATGACAGTGATCTCCGTGTTGAGGAATCAGTCCTCTAGTTTTGTCATCTCACAGAAAGAGTCGAGCCTTGTCGTCGACGTCTGCATTTGCATTTGATCATATGTCATAGCATAATTCCTATACATGTGCATATCTTGGGTGCTTTATTCCCCATTTACATTTCTATCTTGGGTGCTTTACTCCCCATTTACATTTCTATCTTGGGTGCTTTATTCCCCATTTACATTTCTAGCTTGGGTGCTTTACTCCCCATTTACATTTCTATCTTGGGTGCTTTACTCCCCATTTACATCTCTATCTTGGGTGCTTTACTCCCCATTTACATTTCTAGCTTGGGTGCTTTACTCCCCATTTACATTTCTATCTTGGGTGCTTTACTCCCCATTTACATTTCTATCTTGGGTGCTTTACTCCCCATTTACATTTTT
This sequence comes from Lathyrus sativus, assembly GCA_963859935.3. Lineage (NCBI taxonomy): Eukaryota > Viridiplantae > Streptophyta > Magnoliopsida > Fabales > Fabaceae > Lathyrus > Lathyrus sativus. The sequence continues at coordinate 628,646,066 of OZ012740.1, read as the reverse complement.
ATCTTGGGTGCTTTACTCCCCATTTACATTTCTATCTTGGGTGCTTTACTCCCCATTTACATTTCTATCTTGGGTGCTTTATTCCCCATTTACCTCTCTATCTTGGGTGCTTTACTCCCCATTTACATTTTTATCTTGGGTGCTTTACTCCCCATTTACATTTTTATCTTGGGTGCTTTACTCCCCATTTACATTTACATTGGGTGCTTTACTCCCCATTTACATTTCTATCCTGGGTGCTTTACTCCCCATTTACATGTCTATCTTGGGTGCTTTACTCCCCACTTACCTTCTATCCTTGGGTGTTTTATCCCCCATGTACCTTTATCTCGGGTGTTTTATTCCCCGTTTACCAGATATTCCTGGGTTTACCTAACATCGTGGTGTTTTACCCCCATTTACTTCTTTTTTTTTTCTCCCTGAGGTCGTGTTTTACTCGCGTCTTACCTTGTGGGCAAAATTTATTTACTTGGCATCATGGGTGTTTTATCCCCATTTGCGTTTTTCTCCTGAGCTCGTGTTTTACCCGCGTCTTATCTTGCGGACAATTTCTAATTTACTTGGCACCTATCAGCAATTCTGTGTCGTGTCTACCCGACGTTCTTCCAGATATGACATGTCTTCTTCCCTAGTGCAATTCCTCGATGGGCCGTCCCCTGTGACGTTGTTTCGTCTGTATCCGTGCATTTGTCATTTTTCATCATACGCATCATATCAGATTTAGCATTATAGTTTGTTTTGTTTTGTCCATATCATTGCATAGCACTGCGTCTGAAGGCAAAATTTTCGGTTATCTGTATTTAAATCCCTCCACCACGATTTCTCGAGTCTCCGTTGCTCGAATCACCCAGTGAAGTTATTTAAATAGGGGCAACTGTAATACCCCAAATTTTGCCCTAAGATTTGTCGTCGCATTTCATTGCATTTTTATTGCATTTAATCAATTACTAACAAATTTGTGTAGTCGTTTGACTTTTTGCAGGTAAATATCATATGACATGCATTTTTTTTCTAAAAAGTAAAAATGGCATAATTGGCAAGAGGACATGTGTAAGGAGTTGTGAGTGTGAGAGGTTGAGAGTTTGAATCTCACCTTTGTCACTTTTTTGTTTTTTATTATTTTTACTCTAAATTTTTCTATCTTTCATTAAAAAAATAACAAAAATAGTTTTTTATTATTATTTAATTATTATTTTCGTATTTTAATTAAATCATTTTTTAAAATATTATTTTTTCACTTTTTTCTAAATTATTCATAAAAATATCCAAAAAATCATAAAATAAAAAAATATTGAAAAAATTTTGTTCTTTTTATAATATTTTTGATTTTAGGAATCAATAGGATTATTAGTTTTTATTTTAAGTTTATTTTAATTATTTTAAATTATTTAAATTTTATTTTTTTACTTAACTAATTATTTAGTTTGGGCTTTAAAATGGGCTTTAGGGACATTATTGACAATTTGGTGTTAACCCTAATTTGTTCCCTATATATACATGTGTTGCTTTGTTGAAAAAGGGGTCAGAAGGTTTTCTTCAGAAAAGAGGAGAGAGAAAGGGAGAAACAAAGAAGATCCCCAGAGAAAAAAGGCGGTCGTTCCCACAACTCGTCAGAAGGATTGGAGCTCTCCAGTGTTCCCTTATTCAAACCTTTTTCACATTTATCGAAGCAAACCTCCGCTTCGTAGGTTAAATTACTAAATCTTTTGCCTTTTCATGTTTATGTGCATATTTTGTCATGTTAATGTGTTTATGTCCGTTAAATTACTAAATCTTTTGCCTTTTCATGTTTATGTGCATATTTTGCCATGTTAATCTCCATGTGTGTTTAGGTCCGTAGATTTTAGTATCAAAACCCTTTTAACAAAACCTTTTTTTTAAAATCAAAACCCTTTTTTTTATTTATTATTAAAACCTTTTTTTTAGTAAGACCTTTTTTAAAAACTGAAAAGCCTTTTTGTTCCGAAGAAAAAAAAAACCTTTTTGTTCCCGAAAAACTGAAAAGCCTTTTCCCAAAAAAAAACTGAAAAGCCTTTTCCCAAAAAACTGAAAAGCCTTTTTTTGGGGATGAAAAACCTTTTTTGTTCTAAAAAAACTGAAAAGACTTTTCCCCCCAAAACTTTTTTTTTTATAATTTAAACTTATTTTTTTTTATAATTTTAACTTAAATATTTTTTATTAAAAAATTAAAACCTTTTTTTTATAATTAAAATATTTAAAAATTAAAACCTTTTCGTAAGGAACTCCTGATGTTTGATGTTTGTCGTGTCATTTTATGTACCCTTTTATTACTTTTCTTTCTTTTGGCATTTCATGTGCATGCTCGAGGTTGAGATGTGCTTGTGGTGGCCACAACCCCACACTATTTTCCTCCCTCACTTCATTCTAAGTGTCATTACATATTTTCATATTCTTCATGTTTTCAGAAATGTTTCTTTGTTTCTTTATACCCTTTGCCTTTATTACTTTTCTTATTTCTGTACCTTAATTATTCCTCCATATAATGATTTGTCATATTTTCACATTTTTTACAGTTTTATCCTTCCGAAGGATTAGGTCCAGCCTTTTGGCCGCCGAGTCAATAGCCTTACCCCTTTAATGGATCAAACCCTAATTTTCACAAATGCCTCGCCGCAGGCAAAATTACCATGTTACCCCTAGCATTAGGTCAAAGAGCCGCCGCGCTCATTTTAGGGTTTCCCGCCGTGGAATCCCTAATTTAACCCTAATTACAACTTAACAATTCATAACGTAGAGATCGGAGTTTAAGACTCCATGTAAGCGTGTCCTTAAGATGCGTTTATTCCCCTTGAGACCTTGACCACAGTCGAGTGTTCTTTAACCTCCCTTGAGAGGGGAACTACAGTTACTCTGATTCCATTCCCGTAAGGATATGTAGGCACAAGATGCGATGTCTTGCCGAGTAAACCTAGAATTAACCCCTAGGTCTTTTTTAATTTTCAATCCTTTGTATATACCCTAAAGCAAAATAATTAATGAAATAAATAAAAAAAAATAAACAAAAGGTTCCCGTAGAGTACTACGGAAGTTTAGGGTGCTAATACCTTCCCTAAATTTAACCAACCCCCGAACCTTAGATCTCTCCCTTTTAGGTTTTTCCTTTCTTTAACCTTTCCTTCGGATAAATCAAAGACCGGTTGTAAATGAATTAAGATTCAAGTTAATCAATAGCTTGACATCCAAATTTCACCGCAACACCATCGTTTCCAGTTGTTTCAGTATCTTCCAACAAAGAATTCAGCACTAAAACCTTTGCCATGATGGGATATTTTTGGTGTGATGAACGACAATCCTACAGGTTTGTCCGTAGAGCAAATATTCCTCGGGTTGCTGACGACTCTGATGAAAGTTCTGAACAGGAAGACAAAGAACTAGATGAACAGGTAGATGAAGAAGAAAATGTAGCAGAACAGGTACAAGAACCCGCACATGAGACGCGAGACAATTATCAATCGCCGGACCGATATGAGGTTCCAAATACTGATTGGCTCCATCACTCAGCTCCATCTGAAGAACAAGAAGAAGGTTACACAAATCAGGGATGGGGTGAGTGGCAGCACACAGGCTGGACCACCCTGGGTAGATTCTATGATCCATACCATGGCTATCCTCAAGATCATCAACCTCCTAAGTACTTATCATCTCCCCCACCATCGGACAACTTTGAAATCCTTAACATGTTGCTGTCCATGCAGTTAGATCAACAGACCTTTATGAGGAGTCAAGATACGCGGATGGAACAGATCCGAGCTGAGTTTCGTACTTAAAGTGAACGGTTAAACTCATTTTCCACTAGGATGGATGCCCGCTTTGAAGCTCTTGTTGCATCCAGTGAGAGGCAAGACATGGAAATCACTGACAGATTCCATCACCTAAATATGTCTGGGGAAGCTTTTGTGGACTTTTCTGACCCCTACCGCAATCCGGATGTTGCGTAAAGGGGGAGAGGGAGGGGCCGGGGAAGGGGTTATTAGTTGCTTAATTGCATATTCTCAGTGTCTATAATGTGTTAGTTGTGTTTATGGTTGTTGAAATATTATGCTCATTTGGATGTATTCACTTCTTTATCTATTAATTCCAGTATTTTTTCATTATCAATCTTATGTGTGAAGTTTGGTAATTGACTAGCTATCACCTACTGAATGTTTTTTTGTTAATTGACTAGTTCTCTTTCTCTTTTTGATGTTGTCAAAGGGGGAGAAGTGCATGTAGCAAGTACCAAAGCCAAGCCAGGATGTTCACAACAGTTAACGATTGTCTGTTTTGCAGCCTTGGATTACAAAAGAAAGGGGGAGTTTGTGTATACATTGCATATTGTTGTGTTTTGGTTGTTTTGATTGTATACAGGTTGTCATCATCAAAAAGGGAGAGAATATGAGGGCAAACCATCATACACCACACGTGTTTGCATACAACACTTGATATAGGTTTTGATGATAACAAATTACAACCATGGATAAATCGGCAACTGTAAATTCCACCTCTACCAAACAAATGCAACATATCACCTACCGTATCCTTTTACATTTATCTAAAAACAGTTATAGTTAATACAACATGTATGGATAAAATGTGGTCATGAAAAAATGCATGAAAAACCATAAGAATCTCATTTTTGCAGATTTGCAGGGTATGAGTCGACCATAGGGTCAGCGTATACATCAGTGTGTTTTTCCACGGGTCAGCGCATACATCAGTATGCTTTCTCACATGTCAGCGCATGAAGGTTTGAGTCGACCGCAGGGTCGGCACATGAAGAATTTACTCTCCAACGGGTCAGCGCACGCCGACTATATGGTCGACGCATACTGATGCATTTTGCAGATTTCCAAAGGTGCAGGCTATGCGTTGACGCATAGACCTGCTATGGTCGATCGTTCGCATGGAAATAATGTTTTTAATTGATTCCCATTATTACTTGAAAAGTTGTTATGTCTTTGGTTGGTTTGTTACTATAAATAGAAGGTCAAATACCTATGTCAACTAACATTTGATAAAATTGATTCATGTGTTCAAAGAATAAGAAATAGTGAAATAGGTGTCCAAGATTCATCATCTTCATCTTCAACATCTCACAACACATCAATTACACACATCCATTTTTGAAGTGTCTTGTGAGTGATTAAAGGTGATAAGGTTCGAAGCCGAGATTGGGTAATCTGGTTCGGGTTGAAGCTTGCGACAGGTTCTTTCTTGAATAAAACCGTTAGGGTTTTAGCCTCCAAGATTAGTTTGATTTTTAGGGGTTTTTGGACGAAATTCTTCATCAAGGGTCAGCTAAGCGAAGGTGATTGTGAAGAGGTAGTCTTCAATAGTCTAGTAGCGGATTCAGTGATATTGAGGGGAAGATCTCAGGTTCGATTCATTGTAGTTGAGATCAGCCGGGCCGAAGGTTTGAAGAACTGAGAGTTATTCAATAAGGAGGCTGGAATCGGAGGTCTATCAACAACGATCAGAGGACTTGATTCATCTTGAATCAAGGGGCAAGGAGTGAAAGCAACATTCAACGTCTTGAGAATTCTGTTGTAAATTTGTTGTTCAATCCTTGTATAAACTGTTACATTCAACAGGTGATATCTATTAAATCAATCTCAATTCTAGTTTTAGAATTGAGGGCAAACGTACCCCGAAGCGAGGACGACGGGGGAACTGCCTCACCAATCTGTGTCTTCTCTATTTTTCAGCATTTTCGTTTTAGCTTAAAAATAAGTGATTTTCGTATAAGCACTATTGTCAAACTGTGATATCAATTGAGTAAGAGGTTGAAACTCTGTTTTTGAAACCAAAGTACAATAAGACATTGTACTAGGCTAGTTGGAATCACTTACTCAACATAAATATCACTTGGAGTGTTTTTGAACACCAAGTGTTCGACAATCTGCCTGAATCAAAATTATCTTATTTGTGTATCTAGTTTTGGTTTTCTCTTTAAATCATTGGAACTAGGAATCCTAACAAGTGAATTAGATCATTGATAAGTGTGATTAGTGTTGTGATTGTTTTTCCATATTGTCAATAATCCATAGGCTCAACGCATATCCGGTTTTCCAATAACCGTTCGGTTTAGACTATATTTTCCTCGGCCGCTTCCGCACTTAATACAATTTTTCAAAACCAATTTTTTATTGGTAGCGCCGATTTAAATTTTAATAGGGATCTATTCAACCCCCCCTTCTAGATCCGTGCCATAGTCTAACACCCTACACTCCACAGCAAAATGGAATTGCAGAAAAAAAGAATAGAACCATCATGAATATGGTGAGAAGCATGTTCAAAGGCAAGCATGTACCTAAATAATTATGGGGATAAGCTAAGTCGACTACAACATACATATTGAATAGATGTTCGACGAAGAAGCTAGAAGGAATCACGCCAGAAGAATATTATTCTGGTGTCAAGCCTAGCCTAAGTCATTTGAAGGTGTTTGGATCTATCGCACATAGACACGTGCCAGATCAGTTGAGAAGAAAACTTGACGACAAGTCGAGTCAAATGATCCTAATAGGATATCATTCGACTGAAGGATACAAGTTGTTCGACCCAGTGAACAAGCAACTAGTGATTAGCAGGGACGTGGTCCTATATGAGCTTAAAGAATGGGATTGGACTGAGAATGTTAAGAAGGATTTAGTGAAAATATTATGTGAAGAACCAACTAGTAAAGTCGAAAGAGAAGTTCGACAAGAAGAAGTCAGAGGTTATGCAGGCCCAAGCAGACCTCAACGAATAAGACACATTCCTGCAAGGTTGCAAGAATGTGTGATTATATCAAATGATGTGGTCAATGGAGAAGGTGAGCTGGTACACTATGCTTTCTATGCAGATGTCAAACCATTCAATGCAGATGAAGCATTAAAAGATTCAAAGTGGGTGAAAGCAATGAATGAGGAACTGAAGTTCATCGAAGTCAATAATACTTGGTCACTTGTCGAATTGCCTCAAGACAAGAAGGAAATTAATGTGAAGTGGGTATACAAGGTGAATTTGAATCCCAAAGGAGAAGTAACTCGACACAAGGCAAGAATAGTAGCAAAATGATTTCTTTATAGATAAGGAATAGACTTCAACGAAGTTCTTGCACCCGTTGCTAGGATCAAAACAATTAGGTTGGTTGTTGGTCAAGAAAACATGAACAAGTGGCAGTTATGTCAAATGGATGTGAAATGTGCATTCCTTAATGGCCCCTTAGATGAAGAAGTTTATGTCACACAGCCAGTTGGGTTTGTGAAACAAGGCGAAGAAAGAAAGGTGTACAGGCTGCATAAAGCCTTGTATGAACTTAAGCAAGCTCCAAGAGCTTGGAATAAGAAGATAGATAGCTTTCTAAGGGAGAAGAAATTTGTTAAGTGCATAATTGAGCATGAAGTATATGTAAGGAGAAGCAATACTAAATTTCTTATACTATGTCTCTATGTCGATGACTTGTTGATAACAGGAAGTTGTAAGAAGGAGATCGAAGACTTCAAACATGACTTACGTGAGGAGTTTGAAATGTCATACTTGGGAAATCTCTCATACTTCCTTGGTATCGAATTCTACAATAGAGGTAGAGGTTTGATGATGCATCAAAGAAAATATGTAGTCAAAATACTCAAGAGATTTGAGATGCAAGATTGCAACCCAACTTCGACTCCAGCTGAGCCAGGACTGAAACTGCCAAAGATGAAGATGATGTCGACCCAACCCAATATAGAAGACTTATTGGGTCACTAAGACACCTTTTCCAGACAAGGCCTGACATAGCATATAGTGTAGGTATGGTAAGTAGATTCATGCAGAAGCCAAAGGTATCACACCTAGAAGTAACAAAGAGGATACTAAGGTATCTGAAAGGAACTCTCGACTATGGCATTTTATTTCCTGCAACTGATGAAGGAAAAGAATGCAAGTTAGTGGGATACACCGACTCAAGTTGGTGTAGTGATGCTGAGGATAAAACATTTACAGCTGGCACAATTCATCGGAAGAAGATACACCAACAATAATTCCACACAAAGATGTTGAAGAAGAAAACGAGGCACAAGATGATCAATACTTTACAATTTTATTTGAAGAAGGCAACAAGGTTGAACCAGATGCAGTTAAAGAAGGCAACAATTATGAACAACACATTCCAGTTGGGAATGTTTTTTGCCCACCTAAAGAGATCAATTATGGATGAAAGGGACAAACCAATATTAGTAAGTATAAGAGAGGACATTTTGATAACTCTAATATTGATCAATTGGTGTTAGATGAGAAAATATCAAATGGAGATATTTATGTCATTATATAATATTATTATATATTATATATTATATACTATATATGTATTATATATACATATATTTGGTGGAAAAGAAAAGAGAAAGAAGAAAGTTGGTAAGAAGAGAGAAAGAAGAAAAGAGAAAGAGAAGAGAAAAGGAGAAGAAACTCATGGAAGAGGAAGAAGAGGAATTCATCATCATCAACCCATCTCATTATCTTCATCTCTAAGGTGAGTTCCTTTAGGTAGTGTAGCTTCGGGAGGTAAGAAATACATGTTTGGGGATTTAGATTTTGTGTGCAAATATGTCAATTTGTGAGTTAAATGTTGGTTTATGATGAAACTCATGCTTACTTATGTTATAACATGATTAAGTGAGTGTTTGGATGTGTTGGATTGTTAGGTGTTGAGGAAATGAGATTTTTGGCCATAGAAGACCTTCCCTTTGCGCTGCAGGGATTTTGAATATCGCATGGGTTGCACAACGAGCTTCTGACAAGCTAGCAGCTAGCATGACAGTCTGCTATGCTCGCACAGCGAGCCTCTAGTAAGGTGAAGGCGAGACCTCTCCTAGAGGTTGCATAAAGACCATTGAGGATTTTTTCTACTACCGCCAAAATCCTCTGTCTCGCCCAGAGCTTGCGCAATGAACTCAAAGCAAGGTGACCTCGCCTAAAGCTCGCACAATAAGCCTGACAATTTTGTTCTCTTTTGGTTGTTTACTTATTCGGTTGCTACTTGTGCATGACTTATGATGCTATGGATTGTTTCACATGATTATTGAGGATTGTTATGCATGTTTACCATGAATAATTGGTTGATATATATGATGATAAAAGATGTGAAAAGTTTGGCTTTGTTCCCAATATAATTCATGAATTGGGGATCCGGTTGATGTGGGATTTGAAGCATTTAAAGGATAATCCAATGTGCTATTAAATGGCGATATGAGATCATGAACTAACTAAGAATGCTTGGTAGAGGATAGTAGTGGCTTATATGCCTTTTTATGTATGTGAACTATTATGTTGGTTATGTTTGACATGTTGTATTACCATATGTGTGTTTCATGTATGATAATGTGTTATGTCATATATGTATATTGAATGAATGTTTGATTGTGTGATAATATGCTTAAAAAGACTATAAGAATGGTAAGGAAACCCTTGGTATTAATTAATAAAATGAATTAATAAGATGATTAGGTCATGATGAATAACATAGATGGTAATGCTTGTGTAAGGATGCCTAGATGTGTATCATTGGCAAGTAGTTTTCTAGTTGTGAGGAGAGCTTTGTATGGAACATGTATGGTTTGTTTTGTTATTGTCGAATACAACCACGTCATCCTTAGTGATTACATATGCAAATGGAACATATGGGTGAAAGGCTTGAGATGAGGGTGTTTCCATGGGAAGCGATGATTCATAAGGTATATGTTATCCCTTAGAGTTCAAATCCATTCGATGTTATGTTGTGTTTCAACACATAGTCAGAAACAACCATCGACTTTTTTCGTCCTAAGAGTTGATGCTTTTGTAGAGCTCCTTTAGGATGTACACACCATTACTTTGGCAGGAGTTCCCTTAAATAAATGGAGCCTACGGAAAAGAGACTTGAGATGGGGGTGGTCCCATGGAAAGTGACGATTCATGTGGGATAACCTTGAATCAGAATCCATTCATTTATCTCATGTGTATGGATGGAGCCTACGGGTAGGAGACTTGAGATGAGGGTGGTCCCATGGGAAATGATGATTCATGTGGAAATAACATTGAATATGAATCCATTCGTATGTCAAAGTATGCTACAAGGACTCGTGACTCGTGCCGATAACTCTAGACGTAGGGTTGGTTGGGGGAAAATGCCTTGGTAAGGTTTTCATATTAGTGATTGTTTGAGTTGATGAACTCAAGAGATATGTTTTCATACATTGTGAACTGTGTGAACTCAAGTTTTATCACTTTCTCTTTTGACTTGAGATAGAAATTTATTAGAACCCTGTAGAGCCGAGAAACCCATAAGATAGGGGAACTCACTAAGATTATTATCTCACCCCATTATTGTTGTTATTTTTCAGGTATTGGTTGCATGTTTAGTTTACAAGTGGAGTTATGCATGGATGTTTCAAGAGAACTGTAGATTATGTTTTCCGCTGTGTATTATGTATCTTGTACAGTGATGGATATTGTGCTCCAATCTTAGTTTTTATTGTTTTGGAAATTTCCATATATTGTACCATAGGTCGTCTTTTATGTTATGTGAAATGGTCAAGTATGTAAATTATGCCAATAGGCACTTATGATGGTGTCAGTACCAGATATTAACATTTGTATAGTATTATTCTATATATATATTATACAAGACCTTACAACATAGATGAGAATAACTAATTTAAAAATAAAATTGAATGTGTGTTTGCCATAAAGAAATATAACATGAAACACTATGTGGATTTTAAGGAAACAGATTCCGATAATAAAAGATATACAATATGTTGCAAAAACGATACTTGCAAGTTTCGTTTATTGGCGTCCTACAGGAAAAAAGTGGTTTGTGGAAGATAGGCATCATGAACCCCCCACATAGTTGTTTAACAACTATATTTAATCAGGATCATTGGAAACTTAGCTCTCAACTGATGTCTCAACAATTAATGCCTTTTACTGACAAAGTTCCTTCTATCATGGTGAGCATTTGTATCAGTAAAATTATTTCTGAATAGAATTTCACTCTGTTATACAAGAAAACATGGATTTCAAGGTACAAAGCAATTAAGCTGGTATACGGTAAATGGGAGAATTCATACAAAGAACTTCCACATTACCTATTAGCACTTAAAAAATTTGTTCCGGGTATGATGGTGGAAATGGAAACACTACCCATGTATATAGATGACAATAATATTGTTGTAGGGTAACATATCTTACACCGGCTATTTGGCCATTCCAACCATGCATTAGAGGTTTTGCATATTGCAAGCCTATACTTCAAATTGATGGAACCTGATTATATGGTAAATACAAAGGGATACTATTTATGGCGGTGACACAGGATGGCAACAACAATATTTTCCCAATTGCTTTTGAACTTGTTGAAGGTGAGACGGCTGAAGGTTGAAGGGTCTATCTACAGAACTTGAGAAGGCATGTTGCTCCTCAACCTGACTTATGTTTTATTTCATACAGACATGCATCGATAGAAAATGCATACAATAATCTAGATAATGGTTGGCATAATCCCCCATATGTACATGTCTACTGTATCAGACACATTGCGCAAAATTTCATGAGAAAAATCAAGAACATAAACCTCCAAAAAAAATTTATTAACATTGGTAAGTATATTTGCTAACATCATATCTTTGTCAATTATATATTTTAACATTAACCCATTCTTTTAAATATATTGGTTATGATTTAAACTAACCAAAATTTCACTATTAGCGAAATGAAATTGGCAGAGCCAATGGTGATGCTTTAAGGTGGGCCAACAATATTTCAGTAGAAAAATGGACAAGGGCATTTGACGAGGGTCAGTGTTGGAATCACATGACAATGAACCTTGTTGATTCAATGAATTCAGTATTTAAAGGCACCCGTAATTTTCCCATTACAATATTGGTAAATGCAACATACTATAGACTGAGATCATCATTTGCTAAAATGGGTGCAAAGTGGAGTGCAACATTGAATTCAGGACAAACATTTAAAGAAAATTGCGTTTAGGTGATGAAAGAAGAAACAAAAAAATCCAACACTCATCAAGTAAGAATTTTTTACTACACTAACAACACTTTCAGTGTGAAGGAGACAATGGACCACGGTGAGGGAAGCCTATGGGACATTACAAGGTCAACATAATAAATGGTTGATGTGACTGCAAAAATTTTCAGGCATATCATGTCCCTTGTTCACATGTTATCGCTGCATGTTCTAATGTGCGTCACGACGCCCATGCTCTTTTTTCCAACATTTACAAGGTTACAAACTTGTTTGGAGTTTATAGCACAAGCTTTCCAGTGCTTCCATACGATGAATATTGCATCATTTATGAAGAAGATCAACTTTTCCATAATCCAAGAATGCAGAGGAACAAGAAAGCCCACCCAATGAGCGCACGTATTAGAACAGAAATGGACACCGCTGATAAGCTTGAGAGAAAATGTTTCATGTGTTGTCTTCCTGGTCACAACCGAACTCGGTGCCCCAATGTTGGAACTAGTAATAGTTGGTTTTTTATTTTGTAATCATGTATCATTTTAATATTGCAATCAAGCTTCTCAATTATTTGAACCATTAATCATTAAGTACCAAATATAAATAACAAGAAACCAAATATCACAAAAAAAACAACAAGCTTAAATAAACAACACATACAATAGATATCAAGACAGAAAAAAAAATACTTAACCACAATATTTAAACACAACATTTCTAACTTATTACAACAATCAAACTGATATCATTTGGTTCAAACATCATTTCCCCCGTATCCTTGTCAGTCTTAATTCACACCCACCCACGCAAGGCATCCTGTCTCTCAATACTTCTAATTTTTTTGCCTTCAGGTATGTCTTTGTCTAACTAATGATTTAACTCTCTCTGTATTTGCTCGAAACTACATATGTTCCAGAAGAGCATTTCCATCGAAAGCTTGTCCCTCAAATAAATCACTTTCCCGACAGCAACGATACATGTTACCACTAATACAATAAAATGAGAAAATATGTGAAAATTAGATCATACCCAGGGGCGGATCCAGAAATTTTAGTTTGTGGGGGCAATATATATAATATTTACTAAGTAAAAAATTTAGACACTACTAAAATTCTGTCATTTTATATATAAAATATAAGACATACTTAATATCTAAGAAATATTTTTTAAGATTTTTATATTTTAAAGTTTTAAAATTATAATTTTTTAAAATAGAGAAATGAATGAAACATCGACGGTATAAATTAATTTTATATTGTTAATTAATGACGACCATCTATTTCGTCAAATCAAATTAAAATTTTTAAATTACTCATATGATATGATAAAATTATATATTTTATTAGATTATAGTTGAAAATTTTATTACACTATTAATATATAACTATTAAAGTCTTAAAAATATTGAATTTTTTTTATGGGGGCAACATTTGAATTTAATTAAGTAAAAAATAAAATTATTAAATTTTTTTTTAATATTATAAATAACAAGTGGGGGAAGCTGCCTCCAAAGTACCTAAGGTGGATCCGTGCCTGATCACACCCCACCTCTATTTATATCAGATACACATTGTGTTTAAATAATAAAATATTCAAAGGATCTGCCCATTGCAGAGACATACATGTGCTTAAATAATAAAATATTTAATGGATCTACCCGTTGTAGTGACATAATTGTGCTTAAATAATAAAAGAAGTAACAGAAGTAAAGAACTGATATTTAGATTCTGTTTTAATTCATTGGCAGCAGATATAACAGAAGTAAACAAATAACAGCAGAAGATACACAAGATTTATCCTGGTTCCTCCCTTAACTGAGAGTACTCAAGTCCCCTTGCCTCACAAGAGATTTTCATTATAACCACTTCATGATTACAATCGCTTATGCTTATGCATAAGCCTTTTACACTTGCTCAGACCAACTGTTTGAGACTTTCCTTGCTCATACCCTCTGACCGAGCCAACTGCTTTAAAGGTCCTCTGGTTGAGACTTACCCTTACTTAGAGCACATGTCTAAGACTTCTTGCTCACATCCTCTGACTGAGCCATCTGCTCTTCTGACCATCTAGACTGAGACTTCCTTACTCAAGCTGCACTCGATACTTCTTGCTCACGCCCCTCAGACAAAGACTTTCCCTTGCTCAATTAGACTAGCTAAATAAGAGTTTCACAGCTCAAGCACTTAAGCAATGAGACTTACATGGCTTAAGCATATTGGCTCAAGACTTGTTGCTTGAATTCCAATGAAACAAGACTTCTGCTCAAGCACATAGCAAGAGTCTTGATCTAAAATACTAAAGGCTCAGCAAAATAGAGAATAAGGTATACATGATACAAGCGTCAGAGGTACGGGAAATTACCATAACAAAGACCTAAAGCTCTTAAGATTTCTAAGACATTCAATGGTAAGAAATCTTAAGGCTTTTACAATTACAACCTAAAACAAAAAATCTACATATTACAATAGAGTTGATAATTGCTTGATCTTGCTACTCCTTCATCTGGAGAATCCTTGTTAAAATTCAAACTTAAATCTTCATCCATATTTATAGCTTTTGCAGAAACTAGTTATTAAAGAGGTAACTTGATCAAGTATATTTGCCTTTACTCCATAATACAAGAGACGTTAAAGATGGATGCACAACAAATTCTGAATCCATTGTGTAACACGTTTAACCTTTGAGTTTTCAAGAGGTTCTATACTGATGGAGCCATTGAGAGCAGATATTCGTAGAGCATGCCAACCTTTCTTGAGCCTTGGAATTTTGTAGATTCTAGCTGATAAGCTGATAAGACAATATTGTTTGCTTTCTGCAGTACGGACAACCACAGCTTTATCACCAACTCTGAATGGTACTAGATGCTGATATACAATTACCAAGTGTAGTAACTCGCCTGAATGTCGAGGCCTTCAGCTCAGAGTCTGCGCCAAGCCACACTAGCAATTCTTCTTCAGACTCTTCCACCAAAAGATAGTAATAAAGCAACTCTCAAGTGTGTTCTTGTAACATAGATTCTGATTATTTATGTACAATGATTTAGAATTTGCATAAATAAAACACACATCAAATAAACTATTCTTCTTTCAATACTTTGTTATCATCAAAACTAAAAAAGAATATGTCATGAACAAATATTGTTCTAACATATACCACTTCAAATTCCAAGGAAATAACAAAGGGCCTCAAGGTTTTTAAATTTGAAATTCCTTGTCGAAATGCTTCTTAAGAGGGTCAAATTCATAAAGGTTATTCTATGTAATGATTAAATTATCTACTCCCCCTGTCCCAAATTATAAGTCACTTTGCCAAAAATATTTGTCTCAAATTATAAGTCACTTTACCATTCCAATGCAACATTAATGACTTTTTTTTTCCCAACATATCATCTATCATTTATACTATTTCTTGTTCCAATTTTTTAAATTTCTCTTTCATCTATAATAAATAAAGGGAAATATTGTACAGTCATGCATAACTTGTCTTTCTCATATAACAATAATTATATTTCTTAATTTGCGCAAAGGTGCAAAACGTCTTATAATTTGGGACGGAGGGAGTACATAAAACAGAAGTGTAATGATTTTTTTGTGAGAGGACTTAATGAATAATAAGTTGTGAGAATGTAGTTGTTAGTAAGCAAAATCAATCAACAAGGAAGATAATTTAGAAAACCACTTTCACTAACTTTCTTAAGGCTATAAAGTGATCAGTGAAACTTGCAAATCTCTTTTGACCTAGATAAATGAAAACTAGAAGGAGGAGACGTGTAGGCTTCTTCATCTAAATATTTATGGAGGAAAATTCCGTTGACATCAAGTTGACGAATATGAAATTATTTTGAGGAAATGTCTAAAAGTAATATAATTGTAGTATTGTTAGCAATAAGAAAAAAATGAGTCTAGATAGTATATTCCTTCTGTTTGGGTGTACCCCTAAGCTACAAACCCAAACTTATAACATTCTTATAGTGTCAACAACTATGTGTTTAATATGGAATATATATTTGAAACATATGGCTCTTTTTCCAATAAGAATATCAGTGAGGCTCAAAGTGTTAGTTTGGGCCAGTTCCTGTCCCTCAGAAGGCGTTGCATCCTACCAACATTTTAATTAAGATGCTTATTTCTAACTAGAAGGTTCATTATCAAAGTTAGTATACAAAGAACATATTTTTTTAAATTCAAGGATAAATTATTAAGGATATAATATAATGTATAGGGTAAAGTTTGGATTAGTATTGGTGTTGTAAAGGAAAAATCCATTGAGAAATGGAGGTTTGTTTAGGGTTTTTGTGGATTTTTGTGTGTGCGAGGAATGATAGAATCAAATGTTGAATGAATGGTGTTGCACCCCAAAATTTTACCTCTTGTTATCTTACTCTAAGTGACTTATTCTTTGCATACATTTGCATTTTCATTAGGTAATAATAATCATTTATGCATTACATTGGTTCTAAGACATGGGATTAAGGTATCTTAGTTTTCCTCAAGAGAAGGAGTTGATTTTCAAAGCAGTGGGAGAAGATATGTTCTCACCATCATGGTATTCTTAAGCTACAAGATCTTCATATACATCAAAGTACCTCAACAATTTCACACAATCATCTAGTGATTAGAGTTTCAAGTGTTTCAATGGATTGATCATTCTCCTATCTTTTGGTTCTGAGGCTAGGGTTTTGGTTAGAGGCCACTTATGATTATTTTCTTGAGTAAACATGATTCTATGATTCAACATACATCTCAAGGGTTTCATATATGCCTCATGGTTCATCACAAATCATTTCAGAAGATTCCAAGTGGATATAGGAAGATTTTGAATTCATTTGATCAAGAAAAGTCAACTGATGCTCTAACTGGGTCAAAGTTATAATTAATTACATCCTCACAGAGTCATCACAACATCAATATAATAAAAATACAAGGGTTTTTATGCCTATATATTAAAGCACAAATTCAAAGCATGGAGCCACGACCAAAGCATTCATTTCAAGGGAAGAAAATAAAGTTTTGTCTGAGGTAACCAGTTACCTCACCATGTAACCGGTTAAATCATTGTTTCTCAACCAAGGAAGGCATGTTTTGCCTAAGGTAACCAGTTACCTCACCATGTAACCGGTTAGATCTACTGTGTTTGCCAAAAATCAGTAGTTTCATCACATGACAACAACTTCTCCTTCATTCTTTTGGTCTTTTTGGTTCTTGCATAGCAAGAACCAAACCTAAGTCCAAACCTAAATAATTCCAAAGCAAATGCCAAATCTAAGTCCAAACCCAACTAATTCTAAATCACACTCCAAGCCTCACTCACACTCCAAACCTAGAGCCTATTTAAGTGAATTTGCTCCAAACCTCACACAACTTCACTCACAATTTCATTTCCTTATCAATTCTCTCTCACTTTTCTCTCATTTTACCCTCATTCCAAAACTCTAACCAAAGCTCCATAACCAAAAAGCTTCACAAATTGTACAATTCAATTTGTGAATTTTTGAGCTAAACCTCCATAACATCATCTTCCATTGTTCAATTCTGAAGTTGAAGCTTATTTGGATCTTGATCAAGTTTTGGAATCACTTCTTGAAGTGCTTTTGGATTATTTTTGGATAATTTCTTTGATCTTCAACTTTTCTTGCTAAAGCTTCTTAGATCTCTAGATTTCTTGGTTTAATTCATCACATTCTATTTTATAACAATTACCAAAGCAAATCTCAGCTTTGTAGGTTGGTATTTCTTTAATCTAGCTTTGATTTTGCTTAATTTGCATTTTTACAATGTAGATCTTGTGATTTTTGGTGATAATTAATCCATTGATTGCTTTGATTGTTGATCTTAATGTTTGATGGATTCAATTGGTGTTTAATTGTTGTTATTTGATGTGATTTTCGTGATCAATTGCATACTCTAACATGTAGAGATTAAATGATTAAGTTGCTGAAAAGTGCTTTTTGGAAAATCTGTTTTGTTATTTTTTTGCTGAGGTAACCAGTTACCTCACCCTGCTTGCGCCCCTGGAACTGTTGTTTTTCTTGATGTAACCGGTTACATCATGCGGTAACTGGTTACCACTGTTACCTTTTGCAAAAATATTGATTTCAAGGGTTGTTTTGCATGCTTTAGTCATCTATCTTCACATGCTTGCTTGGATACATGATAGTTCTACTGTTTTAGGGAAAAATCTACTTGACATGAATTTTTCTCAATTAATTGCATAATTTTTCTTGATTACTTTGCTTTGGCATGCTAATTGATGATGTTTGGTTGTTACTTCAAGTCATGAATGCTTGTGCACTAGTTATTTGTCTTTGCTTAAGTTCCTAAACCTTAATGTGTTAATCCTTTGAGCATGACTCATAATGTTTGAAGTGTGTGCTAAGTGTTCACTTTACACATCTTGGTTTCTTTGATTCAAGTTTGAAGCATGTCTTAGCATTAGCATGGATGTTTGCTACTTGTGGATGGATTGTTGAATCTTCTTACTTTATTGAATACTTGATGACATGAGCTTTTATCTTTGAGTTTGACTTTGCTTTCAAGTTATTACTTGAGTCTTGTTTTGTACTTGATGTTGCTCAATGATTGAGTTGTATAATGTTTACTTGTTTTGTGCTTTGTTCACATGCTCCCTTAAGGTTCCTAGTCCAATTTAATTTCTGATGAATTTGGAGTAGGATAGATATTAGACTCTCAATCCTTTGCATGACAACATTAGGGTAGTTCCCTTTCAACCTCAACCATAGGTCCATCTTGTATGATAACATTAGGATAGATTTCCCTTTCTCATCTCAACTATAGGACTATTTGGTATGACAACATTTAGGGTGGAAATCCCTTAGTCTTTTTCTTTTGCCCTTTGAGTCTCTCTCTTCTCTCTCTTAAATCAATTTCAAAATAAGTAATAAATACGATGAGTATAGTACGTCACGAGTCTTAAGTACATGGAAAATGATTAGTGGGAGTCTCTCCTTACTTCTTCTAGAGTGCTTTGTATATGTCCTGTCTGGGGGCGATCTTGCAAAGTATTCGCTTCTATGTCATAGAATTGAGTACAATATACGTCTCAAACAAATTCAATCCATTTCTTTAAAACACTTCAACAAATGGAAAACATTTTGTCCTTCAAGATTTTCTCTGTTCGAACCATTTTTAGAAATGGCATGTTATTTTCGTTCTACCGCAAACAGGTAACGCGTATGTCATACCCCAAATTTCGACCAGGCATTTTTTAGCTCTCACTCACCTGGCTTTATTTATCACTATGCATCATCCACATAGCACAACATGCCTTTCATATTATTTCATTTTCATCATATGTGCATCATATCTATTACTCATATCATCTAACCATTGTGCACAAATAGGCTCCTTTTTGTTGTCTAAGCTCAGATCTTGCAAGACCGAGTCAAGGTTCAGGCCAGGTTATCATGTCAAGTGTGTATGTGTTGTGGTTTCAAATTCAGCAGAAGTTTGACCTAATCTTGGTCAAACAAATTGGAATTGATTCATTTGTGTCATGGATTGTTCTGAATACAAGAATGTGTTGAATTCAAAAACTTCATGGTTGAAGATCATCTAAGACCCATTTATTTTCAATTAGGGTTTCTGGCAGTGCACTAAGGTTTATATTTCAAAGTTTTGATTCTGATTTTCAAGGCATGTTCAAGAAGGTCCAATGTGAATATTTGTGGATCATCAAGAAGTCAAGTTCATTAGAATTCAGTTCATTTTAATCAAGGTTTTGGTGAGGTGGCAACACATTTCATTTCTCAAATCACTTTTGTTATATATCATTATGAGGGCAAGGAAGTGTCAGACTCAAATGATTTATGTCTGAAATCATCAAGTAATCATGATCAGAGTTTTGTGACGGATCAAGGTTTGTCTGATGAAGTAAGTTGCAGAGCCATCAAAAGTCAATGTGTTTGGTCAAAATCTCAAGTCATGTACAAGTCCTGATTAGATGGTTCATATTATTTTCATAAGAAAAGTCGGGCTTTCTATTCAATCCAAGACTATTTCAAGATGAAATTAGAGTGCGGTGCTATTTTCTTATGGAAGCGATGCAAAATCTTTAAGTTTCATGTCTTTCAGAATTCAAGTCAAATTTATATCAATCCACAATTTTGTTCCCAAATTCAAGTTTCAATTTGAATTAATTTCATTTCAATCTTCATTCAAAATTCATGTTACAAGTCCTATTCAATTTCCAATTTCAAACTCATGACCAACTTTCAAATTTCCATCCAAGATCCCAAAATCCAAAATTCATCCAAATTTCAAGTTCATAATCATATCACAAATTTATTCCATTCAAGTTCAATTCAATTTCAAGTTTTCATATCAAACTACAAATGTCAAAGTTCATTCATATCAAGTTACAAGTTTCATACAAATTCTAAAAAATTCATTTTAAATGCCAATTCAATGGCAAGGCAAGGTTACAGATAAATGGCATTCATGAAGCTTGAAAAAATACATGTTCTTATAATCTACTTTGAGAAGTGCCCAATAATAATAATAATAATAATAATAATAGTGCCCAATAATAATAATAATAATAATAATAATAATAATAATAATAATAATAATAATAGTGCCCAATAATAATAATAATAATAATTATTATTATTATTATTATTATTATTATAATAATAATAATATAATAATAATAATATAATAATAATAATAATAATAATTATTATTATTATATAATAATAATAATAATAATAATAATTAATTATTATTATTATTATTATTATTATTATTATTATTATTATTATTATTATTATTATTATTATTATTATTATTATTATTATTATTTTACCAAAAAGTCCATTAACCAAATACAACAAAAGGTCATAAAGCAAAGCCCATTACACTTTATTTACATTATTACAACAAAAAATAAAAAAGATGGTACACCTCCTAAAGCCATGTGTGTCTTCCATGTTTCCCACTTGAAAATGACTTTACACTTTGGACAACACCAACCAACATCAAGAGCTACATGATAAATTCAGTTGTACTCTAAAACTTAGTAAACGAGTTTATTTGAGTTTAAGAAAGAGAGGGAAGAGGCTAAGGATAACACCCACTGCTCGCTATATTCTTCACCAAAACAAAAACTTTATTCACCACACTTCACCTCTTCTTTTCTCTATTAATCCCACTACAACACAACCTTCATTTGACTCATCTCAAGCTTCCGCCATCACCACCCTTCATCCTCATAGAAACCTCACTTTCAAAACCACTTATTTTCTTCCACATTCTCTATTAGATAATGCTTCAATGTCGAATGGATCCAGACTGAATCGTGAACGAAATCACTTTCCTTAAAAGTATTTCAAGCACACTCTCAAATTGTCTTAGAGTTGGAACGGCCTGAATACCCAGGATAAGTCAGCCTTTTTCTCGAAACTGCACAAGACTGGTGAAGTTTCGAATGCAAGGAGAACGTTTGGAATTATATAGAAGAGGATATCAGATTTTGGAGTATATGATTTTGAAGTATCAAGCATATATTTATAGCCATCCATGTGTCGTTTCGGAAGTTTGCAACTCTTCATAAACAACACTCTCTAATGAGCATTTGCAATGGTTCAAATAAAATGTCATGCACCACTTCATGAAGTGTCATATATTTCGAATTCAAATTCAAAAATCAAACTCTAGGCAACGAATAAAATCTAGAGCGACAATTAAAACAAATTCGCAGTATACCGGCAGAAGGTCGGACCGCCACCGGCGCCGCCTCATTAACGCCGCGAATAACCCGATTGCTCCGATGCGTCGTGCCTAAGTGCTCAAGTGCCGTCTACAAGCCGCCATTAGCGCCTCTACGCCCACGCCCTCGGATCCGGTTCCGGTTCCGGAGCCGGTGGCGACACCGGCGAGGGGTGTTTTGTATGAGACAAGTGACATAAGACTTGGGACCACCACATATGACTATGTGGCACTTTATCCTCTTTGGCTCCTTTGGAAAGTACATTTTTCCAAGGGCCTTATAAATGCTATTTAATTTTACTCCACTTCCAATGTGGGACTAAGCATTTATTGTCAATTAACTATATCACCCACTTTGTCATTTTGGAACAACTTTAATGGAAATAAATCTTCATTATTTCCAACAATCCCCCACTTGTTCTAATAATGACAAAATAATAATTCCAGAAATGAGACATAAGAAGTATTAATACAGTTAAGTATCTTTCGATTTTAAACTTAACCTTAGTAAGGATAACACAAGGTTTAATCGGAACATTAGGTAGCAATGCTTTTAAACCATGAATCCATATGAATAGAACGGTATTACCTTACACACACTCCTTAAAGATTCTTCCTCTGCATAACTCGCTTATCACTTATTTATGGCCATGTGCTATCCTGTTTCATGAATTTTTTATGAGAGAAACTCCAACTCTCACTTTGAGACGGCACCATCTCAGAATTCACATAGGTGAAGTTCATATAGTATCTGTTTCCAATGGATACGTACCCTCGGTATTGAACTTCATTAAGAGTTTAAAATAAAAGTCAACCCTCATTTCCAATGTCAACATAATTACGAAATGTTAGACAATTATCCAAATCAACGACTTGTTATTACCCATTGAAAATCTTAAAGTTAATGTTCTGTTAACTTAAGATTGGGTTGCCGCCGTTGTCGGAACTCTTACTCAAGGAGTTTCAACCCCATACCTCTCGAGGTTGTTTTTACTAAGTCTCTGGCCAGTGGCTTAGTAAACGGATCAGCCAAATTATAGCTTGTTCGCATATACGTAAGTGAAATGATTCCATCCTTAATCAGTTTTCTCACGAACGAATGTCTAAGTCCTATATGCCTAGACTTTCCATTATACACTTTGCAAAATGCTCTTGCCAAAGTGGCCTGACTATCGCAGTGTATCATTACTTTTGAAACATTTTCTTTAGCCAATGGAACTTCCAAAAGAAGATCCCTCAACCACTCTGCCTCTTGACTAGCTGAAGCGAGAGCCACGAACTTTGATTCCATGGTCGAAAGAGTAATGCATGTTTGTTTCTTGCTCTTCCAAGAAATTGCTCCTCTAGCTAGTGTAAATATCCACCCAGTTGTAGATTTATGAGCTCCCACATTAGAGATCCAACTTGCATCGGTATATCCTTCTAATATAGCAGGAAACCTACCATAATGAAGGCCAAGATCTTTGGTTTTCAACAAATAACCAAATATCCTCGTGATTGCCTTCCAATGTTCATTACTTGGATTACTAGTAAATCTACTCATTTTACTAACTGCAAATGATATATCGGGTCTAGTACATTGCATTAAGTACATAAGACATCCAATCGCACTTGCATATTCTAATTGAGTCACTGCTCTTCCATCATTCTTTTTAAGTTTGATTACATGATCAAATGGAGTAGTTACTTCCTTGAATTTCAGGTGTTTGAACTTATCAAGCATTTTCTCAATATAATGTGTTTGATTAAGTTCATAACCCCCACTATTTTGCTTAACTTTTATTCCTAAAATTGTGTCAACAAGTCCAAGATCTTTCATCTTGAAAGTGGAAGTTAGAAACCTTTTTGTTTCTAAAATTCCATTAAGTTTATTGCTAATTATTAGCATGTCATCAACATAAAGACACAAAAATATTACAGTGTTATTATACACTTTTGTATATAAACACTTGTCACAAGAATTAGGAATAAATCCATTTGACATTATCGTAGAATTAAACTTTTGATGTCATTGTTTTGGTGCTTATTTTAAGCCATATAGAGATTTGACAAGTTTGCACACCCTTTGTTCATTTCCAGGAAGGACGTATCCTTCTGGTTGTTCCATGTAGATTTCCTCATCGAGGTCTCCGTTTAGGAATGCTGTTTTAACATCCATTTGATGAACAATCAGATCATTCAAAGATGCTAAAGCAAATAACAACCGTATAGTGGTTGTTCTTGCTACAAGTGCATAAGTGTCAAAATAATCTATACCTTCCTTTTGTCTAAATCCTTTTGCCACTAATCTTGCTTTATAAGTGTTTAATGTACCATCACTATGATATTTCTTTTTAAACACCCACTTGCATCCAATGGGTCTTGATCCCTTTGGTAAATCAACAAGTTCCCAAGTGTGGTTGGACATAATTGAATCCATTTCATCTCGGATAGCATCTTTCCAAAAGGAGGAGTCTCTTGAAGCTATTGCTTCCTTATAAGTTTTAGGATCTTCCCCTACTTGAAGAATTACCGGAATGCTTTTAATAAAACTTGTACTATTTCCTTCAACCAGATAAAATGAAATGGATTGAGAATCAATTTCGTCTGGTCCTAGGTTCTTTATTTTTCGGACTCTTTTGCTTATCCTAGGTTCGGGTTGTGGTTCAATGATTCGAGACGTGCCTTCAGGTTGTATTTCTACAATCCGAGAAGAGTCTTTTTCACAAGATTCTTTATTTATGGCCGACTCTGATTCTTTATCCTTAGTGATAAGTTTTTCAAAGAATTCTACATCCCGGGATTCAACAATAATATTAGACTCTAAATTTAAAAGTCTATATGCTTTGCTATTTTGTGCATATCCTACAAAGGCACATCTTATCCCTCGAGGACCCAACTTGGTTCTCTTAGGATCCATGTTTTTGTAATATGCCACACACCTCCACACCTTAAAATAGCCAATATTTGGTGTCATGCCCTTCCATACCTCATATGGAGAAATTCCAGTTTTCTTTAAGGGAATTCTATTTATTATGTGACGAGCGGATAATAAGGCTTCGCCCCACAAATTGAAAGGTAGTTCGGAATGCAATAACATGGCATTCATCATTTCTTGATATGTTCGATTCTTTCTTTCGGCTATGCCATTTTATTGTGGTGTTCTAGGTGCCGAACATTCATGTATTATACCGTGTTCTTCACAAAATGCATCAAATTCAGTAGAAAAGTATTCACCGCCCCTATCACTCCTAAGGACTTTTATACTTCTACTTAATTGATTTTCCACTTCTGCTTTATAAATCTTAAAGGCATTAAAAGCCTCATCTTTATGCTTTAAGAGATATACATAAGTGTATCTAGAACAATCATCAATAAATGTAATGAAATATCTATTTTCCCCACGGGTCAACATGCCATTAAATTCGCACAAATCTGAATGTACAAGATCAAGCAGATTTGTATTTCTTTCAACACTTTTGAAAGGTTTCTTAATCATTTTTGATTTAACACATAATTCACATTTATTGAAATCATTGATATTACATGAGATCAAGTCAAATTTAATTAGTCTCTTCATTGAACTAATACCAATATGTGCTAATCTATTGTGCCATAAAGTAGCTGAATCAAGCATGTAAGCAGAATTAGAAATTTCATTAATCATGTTATCAGTAATACATAGTTTGATCATTCCTTCAGCGGAATATCCTTTTCCAACAAACACACCATTACGGGTCAAAATAAGTTTGCCCGATTCATACACAGATTTAATACCCGGTTTTCCCAATAAATCCCCACTAACAAGATTCCTATTCATGTCTGGGACATGAAGCACATTAACAAGAGTAACTTTCTTTCCAGAAGTGAAGTTGAGTTCAACCGTTCTAGTTCCAACAACTTTGGATCGTACTTCATTTCCCATTTGTACTTCTTGTCCATCATTTGTCTCAGAATATGTTTTGAATGCAGCCCTGTCATATGAGACATGAACCGTGGCACATGTATCATACCACCAGCCTTGGACTTTGCCTTTGATTGCCATAATTTCGCTCACAGTAGCAATTATATCATCATTAGCATTTACTGCATCGATCTCCTTTTTTGATTTATTTTTCCTGCAATCTCAAGCATAATGTCCAGGTTTTCCACATACAAAGCATCCATTTTTCGGACCCTTCGGACCACCAAAGTTCTTGAATTTGGTATGTTCCCTTTTTGGTGCGATATGACTTTTCTTGACATCATGTTTTTTCTTTTCTTTTTTGGTCACAACATTGGCTTTGGAAAGACCCGCAGATTCTGATTTTTCCCTCTCCTTCGATTCCTTCTCGATTCGAAGATGTTTCTGGATTTTCTCCAAGGAAAAGTCATCGGAACTGTGCAACAATTTCTTTTTATAGCCTTTCCACGAACTTGGTAACTTAGCAATGATTGCACCAACTTGAAAGGTTTCAGGAATGTCTATTTTCACCGCTTTGATTTTGTTCACCAGGACTTGCAATTCGTTCACTTAGGGAAGTATGGGTTTGGAATCTATAAATTTAAAATCAAAGTATTTAGAAATTAAGAACTTCTTCGTACCTTCTTCTTCGGCTTTGAATTTAAACTCCAGTGAATTTCATATGTCTCTAGCGGACGGATTGTCCGTGTATAGGTCGTATAGGCGATCAGACAGCGTGTTCAGAATATGTCCACGGCATAGTAATTCGTCCTCCCTTCGCAGCATGCGCGTCTTCTTGAGTTCGTCAGAATCATCTTCAGTTGGTTCTGGAATTGGTGTCAGATCAGGATCCAAGACGTAGTGAACCTTGGTGCAGTAAGCAGGAATGTCATCTTGTCTTGCCATCTGGTAAAGTTGTTTCCATCGAAGCGATCCAATTTGACAAGATCCTTATTCATAACCTTGATGCTTGAAACAACAGCGTCGGAACCCATGATACAAATACTTTTAAGATTGTTAGATAATGCTTCAATGTCAAATGGATCCAGACTGAATCGTGAATGAAATCACTTTCCTTAAAAGTATTTCAAGCACACTCTCAAATTGTCTTAGAGTTGGAACGACCTGAATACCCAGGATAAGTCAGCCTTTTTCTCGAAACTGCACAAGACTGGTGAAGTTTCGAATGCAAGGAAAACGTTTGGAATTATAAAGAAGAGGATATCAGATTTTGGAGTATATGATTTCGAAGTATCAAGCATATATTTATAGCCATGCATGTGTTGTTTCGGAAGTTTGCAACTCTTCATAAACAACACTCTCTAATGAGCATTTGCAATGGTTCAAATAAAATGTCATGCACCATTTCATGAAGTGTCATATATTTCAAATTCAAATTCAAAAATCAAACTCTAGGCAACGAATAAAATCTGGAGCGACAATTAAAACAAATTCGCAGTATACCGGCCGAAGGCCGGACCGCCCGCCGGAGGCGGCCAGAACGCCACCGGCGCCGCGAATAGCCCGATTGCTCCGATGCGTCGTGCCTAAGTGCTCAAGTGCCGTCTACAAGCCGCCACTAGCGCCTCTACGGAACCGGAGCCGGAGCCGGTGTCGCCAGTGGCGACACCGGCGAGGGGTGTTTTGTATGAGACAAGTGACATAAGACTTGGGACCACCACATATGACTATGTGGCACTTTATCCTCTTTGGCTCCTTTGGAAAGTACATTGTTCCAAGGGCCTTATAAATGCTATTTAATTTTACTCCACTTCCAATGTGGGACTAAGCATTTATTGTCAATTAACTATATCACCCACTTTGTCATTTTGGAACAACTTTAATGGAAATAAATCTTCATTATTTCCAACATTCTCCTTCACAACACACCATCATGAACTAATACACTGCCCCATTTCACTATTCCTTCTTCTTCCCATTAAAAAACCACCAAAACCATAATTTATGCCCAGCTTCAACAACAGCAACACGACCCCAACGCAAATCAACCACCATTTCCAACGCGGAGGATCCGAAACCACTAAGAGAGAAATGGGGCGAATGAAACAGAAAGCATCGAGATCGAAAGAGAGCCGATCGAGCAAGTGAGAGAGAACGGCACGACAGGAATAGAGGAAGCAAGAAGAGCAGAGTTACGCGAGAGAGAAGCGGGAGATCTGAGATTGCAGTGAGGGAGGAAAAGGCATTCGAGCTAAAGCTGTGTTGGAGATAGGTTAAATTTCATTTTGAAGCAAAGGAAAATTGTTAATTTTGGCTGATAGCTTTGACTCATATTTAAATTGGTTTGGTAGATTGATATATGCTTTTCATCTCCATCGTGAGCTGATGCTCTTAACTATATCATGTGTTTGTTTGTTTTTTCTTTTTAACATTTGGGCTGATTAGAGCTTATTTGTTGCAAGCCCATCTGATTTTTTTTTTATCACACCTCCCCTTTTTTTTTCAGCCCACATTTCTTTTTTCTAATCTTTTCTTATTTTCTTTTGCTTATTTTCCTATTTTTCTTTTCTTTCTTTCAATAATCTTGTTTCTTTTTAGTTTATACATTAAAAAACCCTTGAAAAATATTGTTCATTTTAGATATCTTTATTTCTTTATTTTTCTTAAATGCTTATGCTTTAGTTTATTTGGTTTGTCAATTATTTGTATAACTTAAAAATGTCAAAAATATTTTATTATTTACTTTAATAATTTCTATTTAACTTAAATAATGATTCTCTCCGTTTGATTCTATGCTTGTTACTTACATGTTTTAAACTCGACTTACTTAATAATTTATTTTAACTTTTGAAGTGTGCCTCGATAAATTGCTAGCTTGTGTATTCACATGTTCCCTTAGGATCTCTTAGTTCAACTTAATTTCTAATTAAATTTGAAGTAAGATAGACATTAGGTTCGCAATCCAAGCATGACAACCTTAAGATAGACTTTCCTCTTTTACCTCAACTTTAGGACCATCTTCACACGATAACATTTAAGATTCACTCTCCCATAGATTTCCTTCCAATCACTTCATTTCCTTTTCCTCATCTGCGCACGCAAATTCAATAAAAGATGAAAAGAGAGTTGAACTAGAGTGTTCGAGTTCTCTCTTTGATTGTTTAAGTGCGAGGAGTCTTCTTCACACCCGAATAATCGTCATCTCTAAAAGATTTATAATATGCTTCACATGAAACTATTTTCTTAA
The DNA here is from genome assembly GCA_963859935.3 of Lathyrus sativus. Taxonomy (NCBI): domain Eukaryota; kingdom Viridiplantae; phylum Streptophyta; class Magnoliopsida; order Fabales; family Fabaceae; genus Lathyrus; species Lathyrus sativus. The sequence goes on along the minus strand of OZ012740.1, from coordinate 628,617,226 downwards.
CAAATCCAATCAAATACATTTTCTCAATCACTTAGATGAAAAAGAGAGAGAATCGAGTCTTCGATTCACTTTCCCGATTACTTGGGTCCGATGAGCCTTTCTTAAGCTTTCAAGTAATCATCATTCGTTTAAAATACTTTAACTATATTAAAACCCTTTCACAATTAAGGTTGAAAGAGAGAGAGAGAGAGAGAGAGAGAGAGAGAGAGAGAGAGAGAGAGAGAGAGAGAGAGAGAGAGAGTCTTCCATTCACTCTCCCAATTATTTATGTCCGAGGAGCCTTTACTAAGCATTCAAGTAATCACCATCCAAATGAAATATCAACACATTAGTTCAACTTTTCGCCTTCGTGCGATCAAAACTCTTTCTTAAAAGGACATGTCATTTTCGTTCTACCGCAATACAGGTAACGAATAAGACTCCGTGAGTGAGTGACAATACACCTAACTGCTAGAACGCGAACGTTAACATCGTCCATAAGAAACACTAACAACCCATAGTCCGAACTACAGACGCTCTGATTTCTCATACATGTTGAGAATACATAGGCATAGGATTACGAGATCCTAGCGAGTAACTTTCCTATTTTTCTGCGTAGTCCTCCAAACTACATATGCTCTGATTCTTCACTTCTTACAAGTGAAGATACATAGGCACAAGGACCCCAATCCTTGGCGAGCATCCTAATAAAAAAACCACTCGTTTCTCTTTAGAAAACATTTTCTCATACCCTTAGCATCATTCATCTTATAAGAAAACAAACAATCTTAGATAACTTTATCACAACTCAAATTAAGAGGTTCCTGTTGAGTATAACGGACGTGAGGGGGTGCTAACACCTTTCCGTCATGTAACTGACTCCCAAACTCAGAATGTGGTTGCGATGACCATGATCTTTCCCTAAAAGTTTTATCGATATTTTCCTTTTCCTCGTGGGATGAATAAAATTTTGTGGCGACTCTATGTTTTCCACGTCCATCGCGAAGGTCGTATCATTTTTCAAGGTGGGACAACGTAAGACTCCAGACAACGAGTGACAAACACCTAAACTGCTGGAATGTGAATGTTAGCATTATCCATAGACACTAAGCAATCGTAGTCCCATGAACTACGAATGCTCTGATTTCTTCATTCTCATTTGAATGAAGATACATATGCACAAGACAACGAAGTCTTGGCGAGCACCCTCCCCCTTTTTCATTCGTAGTCCTCTGAACTACGATGACTCTAACTTTCCCATTGCACGAGGGAATACGTATGCATAGGACGACAAGGTCCTATCGAATCTCCTTTTGTTTTTTCCCTTTTCGTTTCAGCTTTCCTTTAGCAAGTAGGTCTTTAGATAAACACGCCATTTGATTAGAACAACAAGAGTGGACCCTTTTGAGTACAATGGACGTGAAGGGTGTTAATACCTTCCTCCCATGCAGTAGACTCCCGAACCCGGAATTCGGTTGCGAGACCATGTTCTTTCCATTTTGAGGTTTCTTCGATCGTTTCCTTTCCCTCGTCGGGATGAATGATGTTCTTGGTGACTCTGCTTTCCGTCGGTTCTTTTTCGCGTTGCGACAGCTAGGGACTCTACTGGGGACTCTAGTTCCCTATGTGAGTCAATCCTAGCGCTTTTATATTCATTTTTCATTGGGTGTTTGTCTTTATGCTTTTATTTGCTTTATTTACTGCATTTATTGCTTTTATTGCATTTGATTGCTGCCATCATACTATTCTGGACTTGTTGTTATACTCTTGGGTGAGGTTGCTACATGAGAGATAAACCCACTACTCATACTTTAGTACATACACATGATTATAGTGGATATTCGTGTGGCTTGCGTAGCGTCTGGTTACGTTTAGTTGACACAAGACCCACATTTAGACGAGGTTTTCTTGGGAGATATTTTATCATGCATGTCTGATGCAAATGATAAGGTATTCCCATAGAGAACTTATGACTTTAGAGACCGTTCATGGGAAATCAATGGAGGCTTCCTTGAGGGATAATAATGACAAACAAGAAATGGTGAACGTATTATCATTTCTTGACCTGAGAGCCCGTGAGAATGAGGATTTTTAGGATGCCCTTGTTCAAGACTATAACCCACATGTGAGAGAGGATGGACTTTGCAGGAAACTTTGACATTCAACCTACCCGATTTTTTGGTTTTTTAGTCAAAGAAGGAATTTTGAATCTGTCATGTTCAATATGTTATGTTTAACTTGCTTCGTTATCAGCACAACATTGTCCAGAATCTGTGGCAACCTTGATCCCATGTTTTGCATTCATATCATCATTACATGTTTGCCTCTTAACATTCATGTTTCTTTATTTCCAGGGTCTTTATATCTTATCCATGATTATGGTTGATAAAGTTCTTCAGAGATGGACATTGGCCAGAAGAAGATTATTGTCTATAAGTTTCCCGCACCTACTCTGAGTTTGATTCGTAGTTTGGACGCTTTGGCAAATCTAGGTGTTTTGGAGGATTTTAGAAAAGATTATGGGAAGATACTGAATGTTCTTCACACTATTATTAAGTACGAGTATAGTTCTATTCATTCATTACTATAATTCTACGACCTTCCGTTGATATGTTTCACCTTCTCGAACTATCAGTTGGTCCCGACATTGGAAGAATATGCACTTGTTTTGGGAGTTCCTGTTAAGGATAGGGTCCCTTTCTATAGTTCTAAGGAGGCTCCTGGATTTGGTCATATTGATTCTACTCTTTATTTGAGCAAGTCAATGTTAGAGAATAATATGGTTAGTAGGGGAGGTTTTCGAGGATTTCATTTGAGCTACTTGGTGGGTGAGTCCCAGAGGTTTGTTGAAACTGGTAGTTGGACCACTTTTAATGTTATTCTGGCTCTCTGCATTTATATGATTGTCTTATTTCCCAATGTGATGGATTTTGTTGATATAAATTGTATTCGCATCTTTATAATGAAGAATCCATTACCAACTCTACTCGGTGATCTGTACCATCTTGTGGCTCCCGACACCGTCATTGGCCACTACCCACACGACCTCAATGTCTTTTGCTGACACTCACTATTAAATAACCTTATTTAAGTTCAAGTCACACTTGATCAGAGTTTTTTTGGTTTATTTTATTGATGTCTCCTGAGTTGTTTCTTTCATATAGGTTCTAACATGTTGGTATCTTATAATCTTTTCGTAGAAAAATATCAGGAATTTGTAACATGGAAGTTTGGTTGACACACACCATTTCAAATCTTGAGTGAGGCCTCTTTCCTTTGTCATGGAGTCACTAATCTTCCATGGCTAATAAACAAGGGACAAGACCAAAAACCGAGGGAAGGCAGCAAAACACTCTCGGGAAGGGAAGAAGGTCGTGCCATGATATTGAAGAGAAAAAATGGTTCGATAAAGGTGATTCATGGCAGGGAGAAAGAAATTTCTTCCAAAAATGAATGATTCTTGATTCAAAGGAAAAATATTTTGGAGAAAGATCATGGAATTCTTTATAATTTTTGCATTGCTCATCATAACAAAATTGAATGTCTTGTAGAGCTATCGAGTTCTTCCATAAATCAACTTGAATATGAATATCAAAACTATAATTACATTTTTTTAATGGACACAATTTGGGAAAGGTTATCAATTTCAAGTATGGTAATGTCATGAACAAAATTTTGTCAAGAACGCCTTCAGGTTCAACGAATTTTGAATCTTTGTGGTGGAGGGACTTAATGTTGCTAGCGGACTCATCGGACGTTGGTTGCTTTGCAAATATCATTAAATGTAAGTTGAGTGATTGTGGAACTATCCCATTTTGGTTAGCTTGATGGATAGGGAACAACACTTTGCAGGTTCTCTTTCCTAATCTATTTGATGTTATGGAGTCCAAACATGCTGTCATTAAAGAATTAGGTTGCTGGAACGGTGAAGTTTGGAATTGGTCAGTGTTCAGTTCGGTGTTGGAAGTTGGCGGTGTCATTGAATCTGAAGCTCATGAACTACAGGAAATTCTGCATGATATCCAGCCACTAAAGGATGTTTCACATATTTTCTGTTGGCCGACGGATGAGTCTAATATCTTCTCAGTAAAATCTTGTTATGTTGGACTTTTACATGCTGCAGGAGATTAATCTCTAGAGCCTGAAGTGGAGGCCGCCATCACAGTTCTTTGGCGGACAATGATACCGTTAAAGGTAAAAGTCTTTGGTTGGCGATTATTTCTTAATAGATTACATACGCGTGCAAATCTTGTAAGTAGAGGGATTATTTCTAATCCACATGAGAAAGTTTGTGTGTTTTTGTTTTAATGCGGTCGAAGATGTTCAACATTTATTATTTGCGTGTCCAAGGATCGAGGTGGTGTGGGATCATATTTTTTCTTGGATTGATGAGGATAGGTCTTATAATCATTTCTTGAACTGATTCTTAAAGTTGGACAGTTTTTGTCGCAAAAAGGATGCGGGTTTGATTTGGTTTGTCGTACGTTGGTGTATATGGTGGATTAGGAATCAGATTCTATATAACAATGAGATTGATAATTCAAAGGTAATCGTCAATAGGATCATAATCTTCTCATAGTAGTGGATATTTTTTATGGGGGACTAAACCTTATTGTAATTATTACGAATAGTCCAAATTTTCTACTGATTTTTTGTAGGCGTTAATTTCTGTTAGAATTATCTTCTTGTAATCGGGTTGGAGCATTCCTAATACTTCCACGTGGAATATATTTGCTTATAAAAAAAACATATTTTTTTAATCAAAAGATATTAGAAACAAAATTATTTTGTAAAAAAATATTTTTCTAAAATAAATTAGTATTTTTCCAAAAAAAAAAAATCTTTTCATAATTATACTTTTATTTTCATTTTCCCTTTTTAAAAAAACACTTTTTATTTTTTTTTATTATTTTAGAAGCATTAATCTATGGAAGTTATTTATTTGGAGTCGGTTAATTTAAGAATTTTTTTAGTCCCCTAAAGATGAAAGTTAAGACTCAACTTTAGGAATTTTATAAACAAACTATAAAATTTTCTTAGCTGCTCTTATAAGAAAACTAACCGTATTCTTATAGCTGTCAATATTGGAACAGTTCATGAAATTTTTACCTGAAGAAGTCTAGTGAAAATCTCACCTTCTAATCCTTTTTTAAAATTAATTTAATTGCATGTTTTTTAAAGAAGGATGCTGAGGTTTCACTAAAAATAAAAGTAATTGGAGAGGGTCCATCCTCGTCAGTATATCATGTTCTTCACCCTGTTTAAGATTTGATTCCTTATCTTGTACCTTTCTTTACTATATAAAAATAATCCAATAACCAAAGAGTTAGGATAGTACATAACTACATATATTGAAACCTAGGATTCTTTGTACGTGAGTAATTTACATGCTATATTGTAACTTATACGGCTTCCATTTACTAGCACTGTCGCATGAATTGAATTGAATTGAATTGAATGTGCATCATTTTGGTAGGGCCTAAGCAATTTTGGTGATGTTGAGTCATTTTCAATCCTATTTCTAGGCATATAATTTTAAAGAATTGACTCGAGTCTTAAATTGATCATTGTATTAATTTATTAAAAATGTTTAAATTTATTGTCAATAAGCTGGTGCTTTGGGTATGACATTAATTTGAGATAATTTGTGTCAAATTTGTATAACTTATACTTTAAAATAGTAAGATAGATAATCTCTTAAAAGATGAAGATTAAGTTGATATGCCTAAGTTGGACCATGCACCTAATGTTTGGCTGTCTTTGAATGATGCTATTAATTAATCAAAGTCATGTAGGAGTTTCTCATATGCAAAAGCCAAATATTATTTGGCCTTTTTATGAGTTATCCCAAGTTTTTGTTCCTCCACCACATGCCACTTAAACTGTGTCATTGGGGACCATACGTTTTCAAGAGTCATATCCGAGACAAGATGATGTCATCCAAAGGAATCATATATGAACAAGAAATAATAAAATTTTCCATAATTCTCCAAAAAAATTATATACCACTTTTCATTACTAACACCACTCTTCAATTTCTTATACTTTTTTATGAGTTTTGAGAGGAAGGGGTGGGAGGACTGACTTTTTTTCATAGCATAAAATTTTCATAATTTAGGAGAATTAAAAAATTATATTATAGGAGGATTTTTGGAGATTTCGAAGGGTTTTTATAAAGTCTCCAAATTTAATCTATGGAGTTATATTAATTTAAATATTATATCTATATTGACTTTATGCATTTATTTATCATTCTACACAAAAACTCTCATTTTAAATAGTTAAGGATTTATTTATTTTTTTCTCTGATCATCTCCTTCTTAAACCTTTTCACTTCTGATCCAAGCTCCTAGAAAAAGATTTAGACAACAGAAAAATGATAATAATCATGATGAAATAATGAACATAATAATAAGAAAATAAATGGAAAGTTAGAGAGAGAGGCTCTAACCTCTCTCTAAATTTCTAAACTCTTCTTTTCAAACATTAGCTCATGTTGCACTACAAAGGTTGGAATGGGAATGATGGTTGGACCAAGGTAAAATGCAAAAGGTCACTAGGGCCGAAAGCTAAATAGGATTCAGAAAGAAAGTCTAAGTAAGATGCGAGTAGGGAGTTAACGACGATGTTTATCACAGAGTTCCCATATCAAATCAGAGCGAAAGACCTTTTCTCATTGTTTGATGACTTTGGTGATATTTTCGAAGTTGTTATTGCGCCTAGGAGGGACAAAAGGAGCCGAAAATACAGTTTTGCAAGATTCTTTGGGGTTAGGGATGTAAGGAACCTGGTCTTAAAGCTCGATAACCTTCAAATAGATGGAAAGAAGTTGCACCTGAACATTCCTAGGTTCTCGAGATGATCATAGGGTGTCTTCTCTTCAGGTAGGGACGGAGATGAAGGGCATATAGGGGGAGTTAAGTTTGCGCACGATAACTCTCGTAAGGATAACTTTTATCATCATATGCCATCCAAGGAACCTGGTTATGCTGCTAGAGGTAGATCTTACACTGAGGCTGCTCGTGAACCTTGCTTCCAGACGGTGAATACTCATGAGCTTGTTTTTGAGGTGGGGAACAATGTGTTGAAGAGGTTCAAGAAAGGGAATATTACTAAGGTTTTGAATCCAGGTGCAACTTATAATATGCAGAGGGTCTTCCATTTTTGAGGTTATTTTGGGCTCAAGGTCTCCCACTTGGGAGCTAATTTGTGCCTTTTGGAAGAGACATAGGAGGGTGAACTTAAAGCTTTAGTCGAGGGAGCCAAAAATTGGTTGGGCCAGTGGTTCTCTGAGGTTAGCTTATGAAAGGAAGATGATGTTGATAGGGAGAGGCTCACTTGGCTGAGGTGTTTTGGAATACCTTGCCAAGCATGGTCTATTCCGTTTTTCGAGTTTATTTCTTCTAAGGTGGGAAAGTATGTATGCTGTGAAGAGAATTTGTCAGATTTTTCAAAAATGGATGTTGCATGCTTTATGATTAGAACTACGTGTGGCATGTTGATCAACAAGGTATTCAACGTCAAAATCAATGGTTTATCCTTTAGAATTAGAGTGGTGGAAGAGACGAACGGTCCTTTAACGAGAGTGGTGAAAAAATTGGAAGAGTCATCCTCGTCTGATTTTTCGTCTTCAGCTTCTCTTGTTGGCTCTGTGTGGGAGGAAGAGGAGGGGATTCAGAGGGATCAGAGAAGGATGTGGCTAGTGGATATTGAGGTATTAATGGATATGGGACTAGGAAGGAGGTTATCAAGGATAAATATAATTTTGTTTTTAATGTCTTAGGTACGGAGCTTGAGGATGTTGAGAGATTAACATGTAAAACGGTGACTATTTCTAGGGCTGCTTCTGATGGGACAGGTGACACCTCTAGAGGGTCTACTAATAGGTGCTAAGTGGAAACAACATCAAAAATACCTTGAAATCTCATGTTGGTCAATATTTGGAAATTAACTAATTTTTAGATAATTAATGCAAGTTTTGTTGTTCCAATTATGGCTTACATAAATTAAATTAGAGTAATATTTTAGACTGATTATGAATTAAATATGGTCTTTATTAGGATATCTTTGTTGATATATTAGAATATCATTGTTATTATTAGGATATCATTGTTATTATTATCATTAAATAGTCTTGGTTGTATATATATCATTCAAAATCAATAGAAAGGCAAGGCCTATCATTCCAATATAGTATCGGTAAGCATCAGGTACTGATCCTACACCCTAATCCTTGCGCCACCTCTCTTCTCACATAACCAGCTGCGCAACCTTCCTCTTTCTCTCATTTCACCCACACTTCTCTCATCAGATTTCTTTCTCTCATCATGAGCACCGACCAATCACCTTCCACCAAACATTCATCCCCCTCCAAAAACTCTGAAACCACGCAGAATACCAATCCTCCCACTCATCCCGCATTCACCATCTCTAACATCACCAACTTTATCAAAATTACCCTAAGTATTGAAAAGGGTCAATATAACACCTGATCTGAACTCTTCAAAATCCATGCTCGTGTTCACCAAGTCATTGATCATATCATTCCAACCGAAACCACATCCTCTTCTAATCTCAAAGACACCGATCCTACTCTTTGGGCACGTCTTGATGCTGTTGTCCTTCAATGGATTTATGGCACAATTTCGGATGATCTTCTCCACACCATCATTGAGCGCGATTCAACCGCAAAAAATGCATGGAATAGGCTATTCAACATTTTTTATGACAATAAAAATTCTAGGGCTCTCTACCTCGAGCAAGAATTTTCTAATGTTCATATGGAGCAATTTCCTGATGCCTCCACCTATTTTCAACATCTCAAATCCCTATTTGATCAACTCTCTAATTTCGGTGCTCCCGTGTCTAACGAAAGGCTTGTTCTTCAACTCATTTATGGCCTGACAGATGCGTATGCCACGGTGGGTTCACAAATCCGTCATGGAGACTCTCTTCCACCTTTTTACAAAGCTCGTTCTATGATAATATTGGAAGAAACAGCCAAAGCAAAGAAAGCAGCAAATTTTAGCAGCAACTCTGCTTTCATATCATCTCTTGATGATACCGCGGCCTCAACCACTCTATCTCAACATCATAACAATTGCAACAACAATGGTGCTAGTCGTGGTGGCCGAAGCAATGGCCGCGGTGGAGGTCGTGGTAGGAGCAGAAGCAATGGTCGTGGTGGAGGTCGTTCCCAGCCACAACCACATCAATGGCGTCAGTCTCCCTATCAGCAACCTCAGTGGACCACTCCCACTTATCCCAGACAGCAGTAACAATGGGCATATCTATGGCAGCCATGGGCCACTCCACCATGTCCATATCCGACAACGGTTTCTCCCCATCAACAATCAGGCATACTCGACCCTAAACCTCAGCAAGCTAACATGGAAACTACTCCACCTCACATGAACAGTCAGCAAAGTTCCTCTTCTTATGCTCCAACAAACATCCAAGCTGCTATGCATACTTTCTCCATCTCTCCTCCTGATGATCAATGGTATATGGACAGCGGAGCGACTTCTCATATGACGGGCAATGGAGGTAATCTCACATCTTATTTTAATATGAGTAATAATATTACTGTTGGCAGTGGTCATCATATACCTGTAATTGGTTGTGGTCATGCATCTTTACCCAATTCCCTAACCTTAAACAATGTTTTGCATGCACCGAAACTTATCAAAAACATTGTTTTTGTCAGAAAATTTACAATCGATAATGATGTTTCTGTTGAATTTGATTATCTCGGTTTTTCTGTAAAGGATTTTCAGACAGGAACGCTTTTAATGAGATGTAATAGTTATGGCGACCTCTACCCTATTCCCACAAAACCAAGCATAACATCACTACCACCATCCGCCTTTGCTGCTTCATCTAACGATTTATAGCATAGTCGTTTAGGACATCCAGGAGCTCCTATCTTAAATTCTCTTCATCGAAACAAACTTTTGCTATGTAACAAGTTTCGAAATGATTTCTTTTGTCACTTTTGTCCACTTGGGAAACAAATAAAATTGCCCTTTTATAATTCCTTATCATTTACTTGTATGCCTTTTAACATTATTCATAGCGATCTTTGGACGTCTCCGGTATTAAGCTCCGGAGGGCATCGTTACTATGTTTTATTTCTTGATGATTTTACTAATTTTTTGTGGACTTTTCCAGTGTCAAACAAATCACAAGTACATTCCATTTTCTTACAATTCCGTGCTCACGTTAAAACACAATTTGAACGTGAAATAAAATGTTTTCAATGTGACAATGGAAAGGAATACGATAATGCTCTCTTTCATAAGTTTTGTGAACAAAATGGAATGTCTTTTCGATTCTCTTATCCTCATACCTCCCCACAAAATGGAAAAGCCGAAAGAAAAATTAGTACAATCAATAATATAATCCGAACCTTCCCTTGCTCCTATTCCACCGGTTTTCTGGAACCATACTCTCCAAATGGCCACTTACCTACACAACATACTTCCAAATAAGAAACTCACTCTCCAATCACCCACCAAAATTCTCTACCAAAAATATCCGTCCTATTCACACCTCCAAGTATTTGGGATGTCTTTGTTATCCCTTAATTCCGTTCACCACTAGGAATAAACCCCAACCTCGGTCTACACCATGTGTGTTTCTAGGATATCTGTCTAATCATAGAGGTTATAAATGTTACGAATTGTCAAGTCATAAAATCATTATTTCTCGGCATGCCATTTTTGAGGAAAATACGTTTCCCTTTTCCACCATGAATGCTCTTACAACGAATAACTATAACTTCTTAGATGACGACATAATCCACCTTCTTCCCTCACACTTGTACACCACATCTCCAACAGCCCCCTCTCCTAACATAACTGTCACCCAACCGCCATCACCAGCAGCACAACAAACTCCTCCCCCTCCAACCACGCATCAAACAACCTTTCCCCTCTCGACAACCCCCTCGGCCCAACAAACTACATCCACGGCTCAAACACATTCTCCCTCCCAAACCACAACTTCATCTACAAAAATAACACCAACCACTTCCTCTGCACCTATTCCGACACCCATTTCCCCTCCTGCACCTCATTCACCTCAAATGACAACCCGGTCACAACACGAAATTGTAAAACCCCGTAAGCTTTTCAACCTACATACATCAACCCACCAATCAATCTCTCATTTGCCTACAAATCCAATTAATGCATTAAGAGATCCTAATTGGAAAATGGCCATGAAAGACGAATATTATGCTCTTATTGAAAATAAGACGTGGGAATTAGTTCCTCGTCCCTCTAATGCTAATGTTATTCGGAGTTTGTGGATTTTCAGGCACAAGAAGAAATCTGATGGGTCTTTTGAGCGATACAAAGCTCGTCTTGTAGGTAATGGTGCTAATCAACAATTAGGTGTCGATTATGGTGAAACCTTCAGCCCTGTCGTCAAACCGGCCACTATTCGCATGGTACTTAGCATTGCAATATCCAAATCATGGTGTCTCCACCAACTAGATGTCAAAAATGCCTTTTTGCATGGAAATCTGGATGAAACAGTGTATATGCACCAGCCTCCTGGATTCCGCGATCCACAATATCCTGAGCATGTTTGTCTACTCAAAAAGTCTCTCTATGGTCTAAAAGAAGCACCTCGTGCCTGGTACCAAAGATTCACTGATTATGTTGCCACATTGGGTTTCTCTCACAGCATCTCTGATCATTCCTTATTCGTTTTTCATCGCGGTATTGATACTACTTATATCCTTCTATATGTGGATGACATAATTCTCACTGCTTCGTCTGATGCTCTTCGTGACTCTATTATGTCTAAACTTAGTTCTGAATTCGCCATGAAGGATTTGGGTCCTCTAAGTTATTTTCTGGGAATATCTGTCACCAATCATACAGGTGGTCTTTTCTTGTCTCAAAAAAAATATGCAGAGGAAATTATAGAACGAGCAGGCATGTCCTCTTGCAAACCATCACCCATTCCAGTCGACACCAAGGCAAAATTCAGTGGCTCTTCCGGGAATCCATATCATGACCCAACTGAATATCGGAGTCTTGCAGAAGCATTGCAGTATTTAACCTTCAAAAGACCCGATATCTCTTATGCAGTACAACAGGTATGCTTATTCATGCATGACCCAAAAACACAACATATGCCAGCACTGAAGCGTATAATTCGGTATATTCACAACACTATTGATTTCGGCCTTCACTTGCATCCCTCCGCTGTCAGCAAATTGGTTTCTTACACTGATGCAGATTGGGCTGGTTGCCTAGACACCAGGCGATCCACTTCTGGTTACTGTGTCTATCTTGGTGACAATTTAATCTTGGTGACAATTTAATCTCATGGTGTCTATCTTGGATATACATTTTGTGCGTAAAAAAGTCGCCCGCGGCCAAGTACGGGTCTTACACGTCCCTTCACGTTACCAAATCGCCGACATCTCCACCAAAGGACTTCCGTTGCAACTCTTTGATGATTTTCGTGATAGTCTCAACATTCGTCAGCCTCCCGTTTCGACTACATGGGTGTATTAGGATATCATTATTGAAATATTAGAATATCATTGTTATTATTAGGATATCATTGTTATTATTATCATTAAATAGTCTTGGTTGTATATATATCATTCAAAATCAATAGAAAGGCAAGGCCTATCATTCCAATAGTCTTTAAGGAAGAAAAAAAAGTATAGCACAACCCTAAACGTTCAACAACATCAAATAGTTATTATAGTTTACCTCGAATGTGCAATATATTATGTAAGTTTTTGGAATATAAAACTTTTTGCCATGTAGAATGAATTCTCTATTTGTATATATTGGGAAAAACTTGCTGAATAACCGCCATATGGCATGTACGCCACACGACTCTTTTTTTTCTTTGAAATTTATTATACACATTTTCTTTTGAATTAAAAAAAGGACCTTCTTATGTAATTTATTTTTTTAAATTTGAAACTCTTTTCAATTGTTCTGAATACGAACTACATATTTAAAATTTTGATAGGATGATTGCTTTTCAATATATATATATATATATATATATATATATATATATATATATATATATATATATATATATATATATATATATATATATATATATATATATATATATATATATATATATATATATATATATATATATATATATATATATATATATATATATATATATATATATATATATATATATATATATATATATAATCTCTATCTTTAAATAAAGTGTCGTTAATTCAAAAATCACTTATGAACATCTATTATTGAATATAAAAAAGATATTTGACCTATAACCGAAATATAATTTTTACACTCTCTTTTCTTGCCAATTAGAGAGAACTAGAAAATGTGTCGTACGCATAAAAAAATAATTCCTTTTTTACCATTTGCTCATGTTTGAAACATGAGAGATTCTCTCTATCACATTTATATTTTTGGTTGCTCATCACTTATGTTCTTATCATATCATCTTCTTTAAAAGATTCTAGAATTTATTGTGTGAAGATCTGGGGATCATGTTCGATATGTTTTACTGCTTTGCATCTTTATCTCGTAGCTTTGCATCCTACTTTGTAAATTTGATCCCTATATATGTGGTTGGAGCCTTTATAAGTTGATGGCTAAAGTGTTGGCTTCCAAACTTTGGCTGGTAATTGAGAAGCTTATTTTTTCTAATGAATCGACATTCTTAAAATGAAGTATGTTGCTAGACGGAGTGGTGATTATTAATGAAGTGATAGACTTGACCAAGAGATCTAAGAAATGTTGTCTTATTTTTATGGTTAACTTTGAAAAAGTATATGATTCACTCTATTAGGGTTTTCTAGATTATATGCATATCAGGTTTGAGTTTAATGAGAAATGAAGATCCTAGATGAGAGCTTATGTATTTTTTAAGAATCTTATGGTGCCGTTTAATGGTTGCCCTACTCAAGATATTTGTCATACCCTAATTTTTACCATAACATTTTCATAGTATTATCATCATTTGAGCATCATATCATTAGCATATTATCTAACCATCTTGCATTCTAAAATCCAAAAAAAATGTGCTTTTTGATCTTGCTATCTAAGCTCAGGTCTTGCAAGGATGAATCAAGACTCATTCAAGGTATTCAGGTCAAGTGTATGTGTAGTAATGATTGAGATTCAAGTGAGTTTGAACTAATCTTGGTCAAACAAGAAGAGTTTACTTCATTATCAAGTTGTCTTGGTCATGTATTGTTTTGAGGGAAAGGATGTGCTAAATTCAAATGCTTCATGGTTGAAAATCATCAAGAGCCAAATTATTTCTAGTTATGGTTTTGGGAAGTGCATTAAGGCTCATATTTCAAGTCATGATTCTGTGATTTCAATGCATGTTCCTACTCAAGAAGTTTCACATTGAAGATTTTGGCTCATCATGATTCAAGTGGCACAGTTCAAGATTAATTCAAGATTGATTTATTGACTCAGAATTCTAATTCATTCCAAGTCCAATATTGATTCACAATTGATTTTATTTCTTAAGAAGTGATTCAAGTTTTAGTTATTTCAAGTGGGAATTTCAAGATGTTCAAAATTGGTTGCAAGTGTGGTATTCACATGGAGGATTCAAGTTTTAATAATCATGGTTTTAAATCAAGAAACAAGAATTACTTCATCATTAAAATTTACTCACAAGTGCAAGCAAGGTGGAGGTGTGAATAAATAATTTGTAAAGCCCATCTCAATTGACAACCAAGGTCTCTACAAAAATTCTATAAAAAAGGCTCATGAAAAAATAAGGGGAAAATAGGCCCATTATGCAATTCCATTACAACTATTTGCAACAAAAAAAGAGAAGGAAATAGTAAGCCCATGGAAACATCACATAAGCACAAGACAAGTCTTCCAAATGCAAGCATTCACAAACTGCTATCAAGCACAAGCCAAGAATCAAGCAAGGCCATGAGAAAACACTAGCTACATCAAGACAAAGCCAAGTAAAGCTAAAATGACTTCACTGCAAAAACCAAACATGGGTTGCACAAGCTATTACATTCAAGCTCATTAAGCCAACACAATAAAGCCAAGCTACGAAACCAGTCCAGCAAAATGCAGGTCACAAAAGCAAACAACAACAAGCCAAATACCAGCTGCTATCACACAATCCTCACACACATGACCAAAACAAAAAGCTACAAGCTACAACACATGATAAAACGACTTCATAACGACATACAAAAACGACATGAGCATCATAAACAAAACGTCACAAATGATAAAAAAAAACAGAAATTCCAATTTCAATTTAATTTTTAGGTCACAAACTCTATAAATAAGATGTTTCTCCTTCACTTTCTGCAAGCTTCAATAAGTCGCTAAAACCCTGCCGAATTTATTTTCCAACTCTCTTTAAAGCTTCACCTATCTTCATCTAAATACAACCTTCAACTCAAAAACTCAAACCTGCAACTTCAATCTTCATCTTCAATTCAACTTGCAAGTTCAACAACACATAATAAATCTTCAATCAAATAACAACCACAACACTCAGTTTCAAATTCTACAACCTTCACGCATCACAACCGCAAAGCAACAATTATGATTCATCATACAAGAAGAAAGAGAGTTAAATAGAAAGAGAGTTACATTATCGTCATTTACTTTCTCGCCATTTACTTTCCGCAATTTACTTTCTACAATTTACTTTTTCATAATTTAATTCATTGCTCATTTATCATTATGTCATTCTCTTCTTCTTTTGATTCTTCATCTTAAAAACACAAAAGCATGATAAAATCGAAAAGACCAAAAAGATGTAACTTCTAATTGACTGTGGACTGTGATTGACCTTTGCATGACTTGGAGTATCTTGGACATTTTGGACCTTGTACCTGACCCTAGCAAAAGAAGGCTTGGATTATCATTTTAATTGTGTAGTTTAGGACACCTTATACACACACGACTTTCTCTTGGGCTACCTGACTATGAGACCTTTTATTTCTCGTATCAACTTCCCTTGTACTTTTTATGTATCTCTCTCCCTTTTGGATGTACTTTCTTTACTTTTCTGCTTTTCTCTGATTGTGATTTTGTTTGCTAGTTACCCCTTAGGAACTAGGATCGACCTTGCCACTTTCTCAAACCCTTGATCCAACGTCAAGTGGTATTCTCCTAACATGTAAGTCGACCGCTTCGTGCATCATCATTAACCTGTCCGATTTCGATCTCAAACCACTTTCATAATCATCTCTTAAGAATAAAACCCTTAATCAATGTCAAGTGGACTTTTCTCAATAAAATCAAAAACACAATAATATACGATTAGGATTACGCGCCACGAATCTTAAGTGGTGGAGAAAGAGTGAGAATGAAGTTTTCCTACACTCACTCTGAGTATTTTGTACACAAGTCGCTTGGCTTGGTAGTTCAAAATATTCGCACCTACACGTAGTCTTTAGTGTAACCCTAATCAAGAACAATTTTTTTTCAAAAACCTAAAAACAACATCGACCCATCAAACCTCTTTTTATCACCATCGTGCGATCTTTCAAACTCCTTTTGAAAAGGTAAAATCAATCAACACACACTTATTTTTTTACCCCGAACTATGATGCTCTGACTTCGTTATTGCACTATGAGGATACGTAGGCCCAAGATTAGGAAGTCTTGGCGAGCACCCTAATAAAAAACCCTCAATTTTCCCCTTTGCAAGTACCCTTAGATTCGACACTCATTCGCATGTAGACAATCTATATGGTTCTTGTTGGGTACAATGGATGTGAAAGTTGCTAATGCCTTCCTCTTGCATAACCGACTTTTGAGCCCAATTTTGGTTGCGATAATCATACCCTATCCTTTCATATCCCTTTCATTCGTGAGTTTTATCGATATTTTTCCTTTCCCTCTTTAGGAATAAATAAAGTTCGGTGGTGACTCTGTTAAGTCCATCCCGCGTGCATGCATTTTCACATCTTGAGGCCGCCTCTCATATTTTGAGGTAAGACAATATCAACATCCAAAGGGTTTTGAAGTAAGGGGATCCTTGGCTCCTTTCCATTTTAACCTTGTGGATGTAGGGCTTAGTGGTTTAATGTTTGAGCTTGGTCTTTACTCTGGGTTTAGAGTGGGAACATCTGATTTGGTGGTCTATCACCTTCAATATGCAAATGACACCCTCTTATTGGCAGTTTCTAATGTTGAGAACCTATGGAACATGAAGGGGGTCGTAAGGGGGTTTAGATTGGCTTTGGGTCTTAAAGTTAATTTCTTCAAGAGATGCCTTGTTGGGGTTAATGTGAACCCTGTCTTTTTGGCTTCTGCGAGTGATATCCTCCATTTTATAACTAAAACCCTCCTATTTAAATAACTAGGCCTGCTGGTGAGGGTTAACCATGAGCTGGAATCTACTTGAAACTCTTTAGTAAACTTGATGATCAAGAGACTCCATCCTTGAAAGCACAAATATTTCAATCTAGGTAGTTGGTTGGTTCTTCTTAATTCAGGACTTAATGATATCTCTATGTTCCTTTTTTAGATTTTAAAAATTTTTGTTAAGGTTTATAAGAATATGGTTAAGATTCAGAAAAGGTTCTTCTATAAAGGTGTGAAGGTTTATTCTAAAATCTCTTAGATTAATTGGGAAATTTTTTCTAAACTTAAGAGCAAATGGGGGTTAGGAAGAAGGGACCTCCAGCTTGTAAACCTATCCCTTTTAGCCAAATGCAGACGAAGATTATTTATAGGTGATTAAGGTCTCTGGTACGAGACTCTTGTAGCTAGATATGGTGCATCAGTTGTTTCCTCTCTTTCTCTCTCTTGTGGGTGGGGGGGGGGGGGGGGGGGGGGGGGAGAACCTCATGTTTCTTATATGTCTTATTTGTTTCTTCTTGGGTCCAAAGAGGATGACCCATCTGATTGGTTTGTGGATGCTATTCTTAGAAAATTGGAATCGAGTATCTAAACTTCTTTTTTGAAGGATCCTTGGGTAAAACCTATCTCCATCAAGAAAAAGTTTTCTGGTATTTGTTTAATTTCTACTCAACAAGATAGGTTGGTGGAAGAGATTGGTTGAATGAAAAATGAGAATCTTGTTTAGGATCTCAAGGGAAAGAAAACCTTTTTTTTTCTCTGCGAGTTACTTATGGTTGATAACATTCTCTATGTGATTCATAGTTCTACTCTCCACCAAGAAAGAGATAAGTGGAAGTGAAATCATATAGGAATTGGTGTTTTCTATGTTACCTCTGCTTACCATATTTAGATTGATCCCCTTATCCCTTCATTCTCCTGTGATCTAGTTGAGAATTCGACCATTCCCCTAATATGGGTCATATAAGCCCCTTCTAAGGTTGTGGTATTTTTTTGGCAACTTTTGTTCAAACATGGGGTGATTATTGATTCAAATGGGATCTCATCTCGTATGTGTGAGGGTTCAATTGAGTCAGTTTTTCCATCTAATTGTTACTTGTGAATTAACTTTGTCAGTTTGGTCTAGGACATTTCAATGGTTAGGTAGGAAGGTGGCTATTCCTAGTGACAATAGACTTTTGTTTGAGTATTTTTTCTCTTTAGGTGGTAGAGTTATGTCTAGGGGTGATTTTGTTATGATTGAACATGTTGTCTGGTCTATTTGGAGAATTTATAATGATGTTATCTTTAATGATGTTTCAATAACTATGATAGAAGTGGAGGAGAAATTTCTTTTTTCCTAGAAATAGTTTCTAGGTATAGTAGAGGTGGACTCATGCACTTTCTCTGATTGAATTCAAACCCTGTAATTTATCAAACCCAATAGAAGATTGAGTGTTTGTCATAATTCTAAAGTTGGTAATGCTTTTGTAATTGTTGGTTCTCTTTTATTGTCCTTTTACCCATCGATGGTGGTCTTGAAAGTCTTAAATTTAACTTGAACCCTATGGGTGATGTCTCTAGAGGCTCATGTGATTTTTATGTGAGATTTTTCTGAATTTTAAGGTGTTCTAGTACTTTTTATTTTTTGGTTTTTTCAATTGTATCTTTTGTTTTTCTGAGGTGGTGAGTAAAACATCTTTGTGCTTAACAATTTATGTGGATTTGGATTCTCTGCAATTAGACATTGACTACAGAACCCTGCATTTAGTGTAAATTAATTCAAATGACTAAAACATGATTTGGAGAAACATTAAATTAAAAGAGGCAATGATTCTTAGTGTAAATTACAGAACCCTGCAACGTAATAAACATTAAACATTAAATTAAACATGATTTGTGCACCAAAAACCATCAAAGAGAGAAAAATAATGTTCAATTCCCACTCTCCCAAAGAACAGCTATGGTTCTATAATACAGTACTTGGGACAACATTGTCTCTCTTTTTCGAGCTATCCTTTTAAGAACCACGTGTTTCTTTGTGGACACAAAAAACTCATCCTCCCAATAGTTAAATATTTGCAATAATTTGCCACATAACACTTCACCAAAAGCCAAAATGAAATAATTATTGGTGTCATGTGCAGATGAATAATATCAATCACACAATTTAAATCATTAGCAAAAGTCCATTTACTGTGTTTGTATATTTTGTATTTTTCCAATGGAACACGCAACCCTCAACCAAAACTTGGATGCAATGCATTATTAATATTTTTGGTGGTCTCGTTGTGAGCATTAAATTGAGAGATGAAGAATAAGCTTAGGTAAACAAGATTTGAATCGAATGGCTGGTAGATTACCTGGTGTTGGATTGTCACCAAGGAAAAAATCAGAACAACATCACAATAGACATGAAAATTATGGTACCTATAGAGACTCTTACCTAAGAAAATCATTGGATTTGGATGCACCATGGACTTCAATCACTACTACCTTAGATGAAAATGCTTTCAAGGCCAAACAAAGACTTGAGAAGAAACTTGGTTACTTCTTTTCTTCTTCCAGGTATATTTTCCATCTTCTATTTTATGAGGCTAGTTTCTAGATTTATTGTGTACACTCACATAACACATGAAAAAACATGTCTAAATAGGAGTTTAATTAATATATTTTCTTTCTAAAGTGAAGATTCACATGGTTTAATTTTGTATTAATTTAATATAGTTTCTGAGAGAATCTGATTTTAGTTTATATTGATTAATAAATAGTTAGGTCATTTTGTTATGACAGGTCAAGTGAAGAAAATCCTAAGAAAGGAGAAGAAAGTAAAAGGTTTCAGAAGAAAGATGTAGGATTAGGTCGAAAACTACTAGAAAGTGCATGGTTATTACGTGGAAATAGGTTTAAGAAAGAGAGAAAAGTTTGTGCTGTGTGCTTAGAAGATTTCCATCAAAATGAAGAGGTGATGAACCTTTCGTGCTCACATAAGTATCATTCAGCATGTCTTCTCCCTTGGCTTGAAAGACATCCTCATTGTCCTTGTTGTAGGACCGTTGTTGAGCCAAAGGATTAAGCTTGTGATTTTCGTTTGCAAACTCACTTGTTGAATGTTGAGATTAATGAAAACAGAAACAGAGGACTGTGTTTTTCTTTTCCTTCCTCCTTATAATTTATGATGAGAGTGCTGAGTGATAGTACATTCATGTTAAGCTAGTAATGATATTATGATAAACATCCCAATTCCAGACCTGAATTAATGATAGTAGCTCTGCCAGTTAGAGAAAGCATTCTCACCTTCCAAATTGCAAGTCTCACTCTCAAAGTTTATAACACTGGCTTCCAACTTTCAATTCTTTTATGATTTGCACCTATCAAAATTCCTAAGAATTTAAAGGGAATATAATCAATTTTGCAGCTCAAGAAGTATGATGCAACCTGAAGGAAATTCTCCCTAGCACCAATACGATAAATTTTTCTCTTCCACGTGTTTATTCTTAGCACATAAATCATCTCAAAGTCTCTCAAAATATACTTAATAGCCCACAGGTTAGACCAATAAGCATCCCCCCATAAGAATCGTGTCATCAGCAAATTGTATTAGGTTATATTCCACACTTTCATTTACTTGAAATCCTTTAAATAGTCCATAATTTGTAGCTTGTTTTACTAAACCAGCCAAGGCCTCCACAACTATTGCAAATAAGAAAGGTGATAGTGGATCATCTTGTCTAAGGCCTTTGCCCACCACAAAGTCCTTGGTAGGACCTCCATTTATTAATGCAAACACAGGAGCTACTAAAAAAACCTGCCTCCATCCAAAGCATCCATTTAACTTCAAAGCCAAGCTTCCTCGTCATTGTTCTAATATAATCACAACTTACACAATTGTATTCTTATGCAAAATCCACTTTGAACAACATGCAATTCTTCTTTTCTCTTTTGGCATAATCCAAGATTTCATTAGTTACTAAAATTCCATCTAGTATTTATCTGCCAGGGACAAAAACTGTTTGAGGTATTCGAAATCAGTTTGTCAATAAACTTCCTTAGTCTAGAAGTAAGTATCTTGGCCACCACTTTATACATACACCCAATGAGGCATATGGGCCTTATTAGAACAAGATTTGTTCATGACATATTCTCTTTTAGTTGTGATGATAACAAAGTATTGAAAGAAAAATAGTTTATTTGATGTGTGTTTTGTTTATGCAGGTTCTACATCATTGTACATAAATAATTAGAATCTGTGTTACATGAACACACTTGAGAGTTGCTTCATTGTTAGCTTCTGATGGCAGAGTCTGGAGAACAATTGCTAGTGTGGCTTGGCGCAGACTCTGAGTTGAAGGCCTCAACATTCAGACCAGTAGCTACACTTGGTATTTGTATATCAGCATCTGGTACCATTCAGAGTTGGTGACAAAGTTGTGGTTGTCCATACTGCAGAAAGCAAGCTTTATTATCTTATCAGCTTGTCAGCTAGAGTCTACAAGATTACAAGGCTCAAGAAAGATTGTCATGCTCTACGAATATCTGCTCTCGACGGCTCTATCAATATAGAACCTCTTGAAGACTCGGAGGTTAAACGTGTTACACACTGGATTCAAAATTTGTTGTGTATCCATCTTCAACGTCTCTTGTACTATGGAGTAAAGACAAGGACACTTGATCAAATTATCTCTTCAACAACTAGTTTCTGCAAAGGCTATAAATATGGCTGAAGATTCAAGTTTGAATCTTAACAAGGATTCTTCAGATGAAGGAGTATCAAGATCAAGCAATTAGCAACTCTATTGTAATATGCAGATTTTCCGTTGTAGGTTGTAATTGTAAAAACCTTAAGATTTCTTACCATTGAATATCTTAGAAATATTAAGAGCTTTAGGTCCTTGTTATGGTGATTTCCCGTACCTCTGATGCCTGTATCATGTACACCTTGCTCTCTATTTTGTTGAGCCTTCAGTAGTTTAGATCAAAGTCTCTTGTTATATGCTTGAGCAGAAGTCTTGTCTCATTGGAATTCAAGAAACAAATCTTGAGCCAAGATGCTTAAGCCACGTAAATCTCATTGCTTAAGTGCTTGAGATGTGAAAGTCTTATTCAGCTAGTCTGATTGAGCAAGGGAAAGTCTCTGTCTGAGGGGCGTGAGCAAGTAGTCTCGAGTGTAGTTTGAGCAAGGAAGTCTCCATCTTGATGGCCAGAAGAGCAGGTGGCTCGGTCAGAGGATGTGAGCAAGAAGTCTTAGACATGTGTTCTAAGAAAGTGGAAGTCTCAACTAGGGGACAAAAACAGTAGGTGGCTCAGTCATAAGGTGTGAGATAGGGAAGTCTTAGATATCTTCTCTAAACAAAGGAAGTCTCAAAAAGTTGGTATGAGTAAGTGTAAAAGAGTTATGCAGAAGCATAAGCGATAGTAATCATGAAATGGTTATAATGAAAATCTCTTGTGAGGAAAGGAGACTGGAGTACTCTCAGTTAAGCGAGAAAGCAGGATAAATCTTATGTGTCTTCTGCTATTATTTTGTTTATTTCTATTATATCTTTTGCCAATGAATTAAAACAGAATCTGAACACCAGCCTGATTCTGAAACTCTGATCAAAAGTTAAATTAGAAGAAAACTCGAAACACAATTCAACCCCCCCTCTTGTGTACTTTTCATACCTTCAGGTCTGTAGTCATTCGGTTCTTATAGATTATCCACCTTAGGAATCAAAGCAAGAAAGGATGTTGTCATGGATTTAGGTAGAGTTGAATTCTCATGAAATTCTTATAGAAAATTAACTACATCAATCCCCATAATGTTCCATCAGTGCTTGAGAAAAACCCAATTAAATCCATCTAGAACATGACTTATATCTCCATCGTAGTCCCAAATGACTTCTTTGACTTCCTCTTCTGAAAAATTTATCTTTAAGGACTTGTCTATCCTCCTCATCAAATTTATTGAATTCTAGGTTCTCTAATTCAGGTCTGCATCTGTCTGGTTCAATAAATCTTGCTTTAAAAATTTCCTTGTAGCTTCTTTGACCTCTGCAACACTATCCACCCTTCCTTGGCTTTTTAGAAGAGAAGTTATTATGTTTATTCTTATTCTTGACTTCATCATTGAGTGAAAGAATTTTGAATTTTTATATCCATGTTGAAGCCATGATGATCTTGCCTTCTATTTCAGCAGGCATTCCTTCTGGTTCATGACTTTCCAAACTTCCTCTTAGGCTTTCACCCATTCCAATTTATCATCTTCTATAACCATATTATTGTTATTGAGGAGATATTCATCCATATAGTTTAGTTTGGTTACAAATTTTTCAACTTTCAAGTCTAACCTTCCATACATTTCTCTATTCCACCACCTAATTCTTTCTCTCAAAAGCCTGAATTTTTCCTTAATAATGTAGGCCTTCTTGCTAGAAATATTAAAGACTCCCATTCATATTTAACAAATTCCGTGACCCTGTCATGAGATAGCCATCCTTTAATGACTTTGAATGGTTTTGGACCCCAATTTAAGTTACTTGATTTAGTCCAAACTGGTATGTGATCAGAAATATCTCTAGCTCATATTTCTTGTCCCACAATGTTCCATGCTTCTATTTCTCCTTTGTATAACAATATTCTATCTATCCTACTTGTAACACCACCTGTTGCATTAGCCCAAGAGAAAGTATTCCCTATAGTAGGCAAGTCAATAAGATCCATTTGATCTATAATATCTCCAAACTCCACCATCTACCTATTCATTTAATAAACTCTCTTTCCAAACTTCTCAGCAAGTTCTTCTGGTAGTGAAACTTTCAGACACGTTAAAGCGGGGAGAATATGCACGGTTCGCACTTGAACACCAAATTCAGTGATTCAGAGAGATGTAGTTTGAGAGTGAGAGTGAGATAATGAGCCTGTTTGTTTTAATTTTTTTTTTTAATGATTTTTATACAACAACAACAACTAAGAATTATTTCACTAAGTGGGGTCGACTATATGGATCAAATTTTGCAGTAATGTTCTATACAAAACCATGCTTATATCTAAATTGTTAATCTCAAGATATTTCTTAATAACTTCTCTTATAGTCTTTTTAGATCTTCTTCTTTCTCTAATTGTTTAAGTTCTCTCCATCTTATGTAATCTTTTTATTATAGAAACTACAAGTCTTCTCTCTATATATCCAAACAATTTAAGTCTATTTTTTACAATCTTTTCTAATATAGATGTTACCCAGGCACTCATTCCAATATTTTCATTCCTAATTCTATCCTATACAGATTTACCACATCCAACACAATATCCTTATCTCTGCTACACTTACTGTATTCTTGTCTTGATTCTTAACCACCAAACATTTTGTCCCATAAAACATTATAGGTTTTACCGCGGTCCGATAAAAATTTTCCTTTAACTAGAGCAGTACATTTGCATTACATAAAACCCCTGAAGCTCTCCTCTATTTCAGTCACTCAACTTAAATTTGATGGTTTACATTCCCTTCTATTTCCCCATCATTTTGTATTATTGATCAAAGAAATTTAAACCATGTGACTTGAGAGATGATACAGTCTCCAACTTTTACCTCTAGGTTAGAAACACTTCTTCTTTTGTTGAACTTCAATTCCATATGCTATCTCTTACTTCTACTTAGGAAAAAATCATCTTTTTCTAAAGCTCATCTCCAAGTATTCAAGCTATTTAATTCCTTCTTCGACTCTCTAACTAGGATTATATCATCTACGAAAAGTATGCATTTATATGCTAGCTCTTGGATGTGTTCTGTGAGTACATCCAAAATTAAGGTAAAAAGCTAAGGGCTTAGGGTTGAACCTTGATGCAAACTTATTGTAATGGGGAAATCACATTTCTTTAAACCTTTTGTTCGCACATTAGTCGATACCTCTTCATACATATCTTGGATAGCTCGAATATATGCAATCTTAACCCATTTCTTCTCTAAAGCGTTCCACAAAATATCTTTAGACACTCTATCATACGTCGTCTCCAAATCAATAAAAATTATGTGGAAGTCTTATTGGTCCATTCAACATTTCTCCATTACATGTCGTATAAGATAAATCACTTCCATGGTCGACCTTCCAAGCATAAAACTAAAATGATTCTCAGTGACTTGAGTCCCTTTTCTTAGTCTTTGTTCAATCACACTTTCCCATAACTTCATCATATGACTTATAAGTTTAATCCTCCTATAATTTGCACAATTTTCTAAATCCCCCTTGTTCTTATAGATTGGGACTGAAGTGTTCTTCATTCATCTAACATTTTCTTTGACCTCATTATTTCATTAAAGAGTTTGGTGAGCCACTCAATACTTCTATTTCCAATATTTTTACACACTTCAATAGGTACGTTGTCTGGCCCAACGTCCTTACTGTTACTCATCCTTTTCAATACTTACTTTACCTTTTGTTTCTCAATCTGACAGTAGTAATTATAGTTTTAGTTCTCATTTCTAATGTTGAGTATGCTAGAGCCCGGTGATATATCATATCCTTCTTTAAATAAATTGTATAAATAAGTGTTCTAGATATCCTTTAGTTCTTTTTTTCTTGAACCAAGCATCTACCTTCTTCATCTTTAACACATTTCACTTGATCAAAATATCACAACCTTCTTGGTTTCATTATTATCTTTCTTATATTTTTCCCAAGTTTTGACATTTTTACACATATACCATTCTTTAAATTAATCCTTTTTTACTTTAACTTTACTCCAAACACTTTCATTCCACCCCATGATTCTTTATCTCTAGGTCCGAAACCTCTTGATTCTCCCAACCTCTCTTTAGACACTTTTTTAATTTCTCTGGCATCTTATTCCATATATCATTTGCACTTCTTTGTGATTGTCTAAACCCTCGCTCAAAGTCTTGTGTTGGAAACTTCCTTGTTTTTCACCCTTCAACTCCACCACTTGATTGGTGGCGCTCCCATGTGACTTTTTCTCTTTCCTCTCCCCTTGATTCTTTCATCAATAATCAACACTATATATTAGGTAATCAAGCTCTCTTACAGAATGACTTTACAGTCCAAGCAAATATTTATATCTGACGTCCTAATAAAAAGAGAGGTCTACCTAAGAACATGTGACCCCATTTTTATACGTGATATGATGCTTATCTCTTTTCCTAAACCAAGTATTTGATATGGTAAAATCCAAATATGACGAAAACTCCAAGATGTATTTACCTCCGCATTCACCTCCCCTATACCATACTCCTCATGTATGCTCTTAAAACCTTTTAATACGCTCCCTACATGTCCATTTTGATCCCCTCCTAAAAAAACTTCTCTCCTTTGGGTATTTTTGCAGCGCAAAAAAAATTCCAACGGGAGTTCACACGCTCTAGATGATAACAAAGTCGCCACTGAATTTTATTTATTCTAAAAGAAAAGGGAAAATATCGATAAAAACCGTTAAGAAAAATAAAATGGTCGTCACAACCAAATTCGGGTTCGTGAGTCGGTTATGCAAGGGAAAGGTTTTAGCATCCCTCACATCTGTTATACTCAACAAGAACCATTTATTTAGATTTGCGAATAGATGTTAGCTTACAGTATTTGTTTTATTTTTCTATTTAATAAAAATTTCAAATGAAAAAAGAAAAGGACTAAAAATAAGTTTTTTTTATCATGGTGCTTGACAAGATTGCGAGTGTTACACCTACGTATCCTTAGGTGCAATGAGGAATTCAAAACTACGTAGTTCTGGAAAAGCAAAGGATATTTTTAGGTTTTTTGTTATAGTGCTTGACGAGACATTGAATCTCACTCCTATGTTTCCCCAGGTGCGATGAGGAATTCAAAGTTACGTAGTTCTTAGTAGAAAACCATGTATTTGTTGGTTGATTTTAGTGAATGAATGTTTAGGTCACAATCTAGCGGTAAAACATTGCTTGTATGCTCGTGCGGGCGATTTAAATGTTTTTTTGTATCGCGGTAGAACACATAAAGCATTGTTCATTTGTGAAAAGGTTTACGATCGCACGGGGACGAGAAAATATATGTTTGATTGGTTGAGTGGATTCGAGTACTTGAATGGTAGGCTAAGTATGACTATCGTCCAACTAATCGAGATTAAGAAGAATAATTATGTCCATCTAATCTTTTCATCCAAATTATCTAGGAAATTTGTGAGGAAATTTAAGTCACGTTTCTTTAGTGAATGACGAATACTGATAACACGAAATCGTATATATATTTTGATGCATAATTCAACTAAAATTTAACTGTTTTCGACCCGATTTCAGGTTATTTCCATGTTATTCGTCTGATGTTTTGCAGGTATTTGATGATCATGTCTAAACAAGGCAATATGAAGAAAAGAAGCAATCTCAGATGAAATATGGACGAAAACCGGGTGAAAACATCATGAAAAGCACAGAATGCTGATTTTGCTGTTGTGACGACCGTCATAGCTCCATGACGACCGTCACACGGGTGACGACCGTCACACCTTGTGACGACCGTCATGCAGGCAAAAAAGCCCCACTTCAAATGCACGTAAAAGAAGCAGTTCCAAGTCCCAAATAGTGGACAACTACTCCCTGATAATTCTGCCTCAAAGTCCACCTTCTTCAAGTTATAACCGTTAGAATTCCATTTCTATAAAAAGGGAAGAAGGGGAACTCAGAAGGGGAGCCGCATTCATACAACGAAGTGCTGCCCAATTCCATTTCCAAAGCAAAAGTTCAGTTTTATTTTCTTTCCTATTTTTTTGTTGCCTTTCATTCCTTCTGTAATTTTTATTTTCGTTGTACGATCAAATTGGCACAAAGACCAGAATCCTGCCAACATCTGTGGAGGATCTGCCCAAAGGTCAATTGGAATATTTACAGGTTTCTCATTTCAATCGTAATTCCAGTTTTTATTATGATGCATGCTATTATTTATTGTTTTTATTTATGTTTTACCTTTCCCAAATCCATGTCTAGCTAAATTTAAGTAATCGATATGTAGTAATAATTCGAAAGGGATTTGATAATAACCGGTTGAAAACTGTCTTTTTTCAAAAGTTGTTTATGGTCTGAGTGTTTAAAATTAATTTACTGAATAAACTTCGTCGCGAAAGCGAGAACTTATTTAAAAGTAGTTTTGCCACGAAAGTGGGAAATTAATTAAGGTACGAACCAACAAGCGAAAGCTGCGGCAAGACCAGATAGTAAACACTAGTCATTCATTTTAATAACAGCGAAAGCACTTTAAAATGAATTAGAACTTAGAGATTTCCAAAAAATAATTTTAACCCCGAATGGGACACGAAAGCGTACGTTTGGCCCTTAGAATTATGATTAGCGTCAATAACCATCGTGAGGCGAGAGTCTTCAGATCACCATTTTCTGCTTAAATAAACTCTGAAAAATATTTCGTAGGCTGGTAACTTGTTAAATCCCTGAAGAACATAAATACTGCATATCGATTCAATTAATTATACTTTAATTAACATTCTTAGTTCCCTTTAGTGACAAATCTTATTCCCTCAAACATTATCTACCTAGCTAAACATAGTAACTCCCGAGAACACTAGTTTGATTACGAGTCCCTGTGGGATCGATATCTATTATTACTACGCGATAGACTGTGCACTTGCAGTTAGGTTGTATTAGACATAGAAAGTCGCGATCAAATACTCGCACAGGAGGCTAGGTACGGCCATCACACAAATACTCAGGACTAGGATGGATATTTACGTCTAAATAATAATTTTTTCATCCATAAAATAATGAACTAGATTTGGTTATTTAATGTATTTTGAAACAGAAGATGAGTACTCGAACACTAGGCTAAATATGGCCATCATCCAAATACTCGAGGACTGGGAAGGATAAGTATGTCCAACAAATCCCTTTTCAACAAATTATTTGTTACAAGGAAATAGTTTTCAAAATGATTAAGTTTGAAAAGAACTTGATAGGATAAAGTGTTTGGAAAAAGATTTTTGAAATTTATTATGAAAAGAGTTTGATGTTAATCAAGAGTCTTTAGTTTTTGAAAGGTTAATTTTTATTTTATTAAAATTATTTAATGATTAATCCAATAAAATAAATAAGAAAATAAAAGACAAAGGGCAGGGGTGCAATGCAGCCATTGGGAGTGATGAGTAGGCAAGATGAAAGAGAGAAATGTTTGTGTTGTGTGTGTAGAGGATTCCCATCAAAATGAAGAGGTTATGAATCTTTCTTGCTCACATAAGTGTTATTCAACATGTCTTCTCCCTTGGCTTGAAAGACATCCCCATTGTCCTTGTTGTAGAACCATGGTTCAGCCAAGGGATTAGGCTTTTGTGTTGTTCGTTTATAAATCCATTTTTTGAGATTAACTAAAACTGAGATCTATGTTTCTTTTTTTTTTCCTACTTCATGTTTTGCACATTAAAAACAAAAGATTTAAAAAATTCAAGTTGAAATGCGATTTGACCCCTTTTTAATTCTTTGTCTAATCTTGTATGGTAATTCTTGGCAAAGAAAAGTATTAGTTGAAACAAATATAATATAATTTACATAAACTTTCAAAATTAAGATACTATTTTTAAGTGTTTTTCTGAAGAGTGTAATGTCTACTTACCCCTTTTGAAAACTATTTTCTAGCAGAAAACTACTCAGTCTCTCATACCAAGCTCTAAGAACTTGTTTGAGTCTATATAGTGATTTCTTAAGTTTAAAAATATGATCTGGATGAACTGAATCCTCAAACTCAAGTGGCTATTTGACATACACTTCTTCAGAAATGACTTCATTTAAAAATGTACTCTTAACATCCATTTGGTATAAAATATGCTTAATACCCTTTTTGGTCCCGTATCTTAACTTTGGAGTTCATTTTGATCCCTTAACTTTAAAAAGGTACATATTGGTCCCTTTACTCTTCAAAATGTTCCAGATTAGTCCTTTTTGTCCTATTAGTGACGGAATAATTCAAAAATCAGTCGCTAAACCCGTTGCTAATTAGATAAAAAGGGCTAATATGGAAAGTTTTGAAGAGTTAAGGAACCAATATGAACCTTTTTAAAGTTAAGGGACTGAAATGAACCTCAAGATTAAGATATGAGACAAAAAAGGTTATTAGGCCTATAAAATAATATCATGATTAGTAGCATAAGAGAGAAGTAACCTTATTTCCTCTAACAATGCAACTGGTGCAAATGTTTTAGAGAAATCTATACCATTCGTACTAATTGTGACCTAGAGCTGCAACTCTAGCCTTATTTCTTACCATTTTTCCTTTCTCATTGAACTTGTTTATGAATACCCAATTTGTTCCAATAATGTTTGTGAGGGCAAAGTGCCTCATACTTAGTTATACTTGTTTTAATGATGTCAAAATATATATAGTTAGAAAACATGTACTTTGGATGGTATCGCCGAGTCGCATATGCTTACGTCATTTTTCTAAGTGGTAAACATTTGTCAAAATGTGTCTTGGTTCATATAGGAAAAGCACTATATGTGTTTTATATGAGTTTGATCATGTTGGTCGAGTTAGAGATGCATTAGGAACACTTTGATGTAGCTAAACATATTAAAATCTGCATTTTTGTAAGTTCTGAGTCTTTGAGTTGACTCAAAGCTTGCTTAGGTCGACTCATACAGAAGTCAATTTTCATGTTTTGTAGTCAGGAAAGCTCGCGTCAACCCTTCGATCGACTCCTACTATGTGCATTTGTATTTGTCAAAATTGGGGTGCTTTGCGTCGACACATGGACCTGTTACGGTTGATGCAAAGAGTGTCTTTCTGCATAATCTTGAATTCAGGAGAGCTCAGGTCGACACCCCCTCCTTATTTTAGGTCGACCGCTCGCTCGTTTCTCATTAAATTTATGTTATGTTTACCATTCAAAGTAACTGTTAGTCTGTTATTTGGTTACAACTTTGTATATATATTGAGATAGCTCATTCTACACAACAAGAACAAGAAAAGTGAAAATATACACTGATTTGGTTCTCATCATCTTCGTCCTCTTTCTTGCATTTTCTCAACAACTACACATAATCATTCTTGTTGTACATTCTGCATCCTCGAGGTGATAAGGTTTAAACTTAGGATCGGTGTATCGAGTTTGGGTTGAGAAATCAGAGGGTTTTTCTTGAATAAAACTTTTAGGGTTTTGTCCTCCAAGAATCTTGGATTTTGGGGGATTTGCATAAATTGTTCCTTCATATATTCAGCCGAGCGAAGGTAATTGAAGAACGGGAGGTTCTGTCAATTTAGTAGCGTTAACCAGAGGATTTTGAAAGGAAGGTTTGGGTTTGAATTATTGGTGTTTGAAATTAGTCAGGCAAGATTTGAAGACCAGAGGGTTGTTCAAAGGTGGTGCCGTAATCGGAGGTTTACTCATCACATTCGAAGGACTTGATTCATCTTGAATCAAGGGAAGAGAAGGCATATGCTCAGCATCAATGTTTGGAATTGAGTGTTTGAATTATATTGCTTCTCTTATAAAAAAATTGCAACAAGTCTCAATTCTATTTTTAAAATTGAGGGTAGACGTACCCCGAGCGAGGACGATGAGGGAACTGCCTCAACAAATTGGTGTTCTCTCTTTTTACTATTTCATTGCTGAATTTTGAGTTTATGTGCAAACATATTAGTTTACTAGAATTCTGGTGTGTTAGTACTAAATTTTTTTTAGAAATCTCATTATAATCCGTTTGATTGTAATCGAAAAATCTTAGAACCTCATTCACTTATTGAATTTTACTTGGGGTGCTTCGCACGCCATTGTTCGACTAATTACGTGAATACAAACACTTGAGCTGTTTTTCAATTTGGTTTATATTTCATAAGTATTGGAAATTGTCCAACTTTGAGTGAACAAAATCCTATTGGTTTGTGTTTAAATTATTGGTTCTAATTCTCGTCTTTATAGGTATTCCATATAGGAGTAGCGTATATCTGATCTTTTTGGTAACGGTTCGTTTAGAAGAGCATAGTTCTGCAGTCACTTCCGCTTAAAAAATTTAAAAATAAAATTATATTAAGTGTCGACTCTGTTTTAAATAAGTGATATATCAACCCCCCCTTCTAGATTATTGTCTTCGTCGAACAAGTGGTCTCAAGAGCACCGGTTCATTCCGTGTTTTGCATATAACTTCTTAGAATATGGAAAACGAACCAAAAGGGGCTTACAATAGAGCACCTGTTTTCAATAGTGAGAACTATAGTTACTGGAAAGATTGTATGCACGTGCATATAAATTCCATTGACATAAAGGTATGGAACGTTATATTGAACGGTTCTATGGAAATCACCATGACCGATGAAAATAACGTTGTTGTGCCTAAGCCTGAAGCATAATGGAATGATGAAGATGAGAAAAAGTACAATTATGATTGGAAGGCTAGAAATATTATGATCTCCTCCTTTGGAGTTGATCAATATTATAGAGTTTCACATTGTATGACTGCTAAGTATATGTGGGACTCTTTACAAGTTGCCCATTAGGGAACTAATGATATCAAACTAGCTAGTATCAACACATTGACTCAAGAGTTTGATCTCTTTCACATGGAGCAAGGGAAAACCATTGCCGATATGCAAAAGAGATTTTCTCACTTAATCAATAGACTATATTCACTTTGTAGACCAATTTCCAATGATGTTGCTACTAACAGAGTTTTAAGATGTCTTACCAGGGAGTGGCAATCAAAGGTCACGACCATAAAGGTAGTAAATGATCTTATGACTTTGGACCTTACAACTCTTTTTGAAAAGCTCCAAGAACATGAGCAAGTGCTTCTTAGTCTCGAGCAATTTGAGAAAAAGGAAAAGAAGGAAAAGACCAAAACTATGAAAAAGAAGTCTATAGCTCTAAAAGCTTCTTATTCAAAGTCCTCTGCAAAAGAGCTAAGTGATTACGACTCGAGTGATGACGATGATGAAGAAACGAATGAGGATATGGGGCTGTTTGTGAATCGATACAATCGCTATGTAAAGAAGAATGGTATCCAACATTCCGAAAAGAATCTCGTTAATTTTAGAAGATAATCAAGGTCTTCCAAGAATGAAGGCAATAAGGGGAGTAAAGCAAGAGGGTCGTGCTTTAATTATAGAAAAGTCGGGCACTATAAGCCGAATTGTCCATTGATGAAGAAGGACAAAGGAAAGGAAAGTAACCACTCACAAAAGAAACAAGGTAAGCCTAGAAGAGCTTACATCGCTTGGTAAAGTGATAGTGAATCATCCGCAGATGATAGTTCAAGTGACGAAGAAGAGTCTGTTAACTTTTCTCTCTCCGCTCATCAAAAGAAGAAAAATAAAAAGGTACGACATGCTAAATACGAAAACTCTACTAAATTGTCTCATTCTGAATTACAACATGCCTTTGACACCTTACACAATGAAGCCAAGGAAGGCTTTAAATGGTTATCCCCAAACAAACAAATTTTTACTCACTTGGAGAAAATGATCTTCGATTCCGAAAGGGAATTGGAGGCTCTCAAGGCATCCATGGTGGAAGTAACAAAGGTAGATGTTGAGAAAGAAAGAAGTCTATGGTTAAACATTGGGTGTGATACTTGTCATATTTGGCAAAAAGAGGTTAGAACTCTTAAAGCCAAACTTGACAAGGCTCTAGAACCAAAGATCACTTTTGCTATTGATATATCACACTTTAGAAAAAGCATGATTAATCCTTATTAAAAATATACATACGTGATCAAAAATCAAGGTAACAAAAGTGATGCAAAGGTTAACCTCACTTGCTTGTATTGTTGCAAAAGGGGTCATACCATTGCTAGATGTCGCTTTAGGAGATTTTTAGTTCCTAAAGGGGTTTATCAATGGTTGCCTAAATGCAACCAAAATTTCACTCACAGCCAAGGACCCAATAAATAATTGGGTACCTATTTTCGTTGATTGTTTTTATAGGTACAAAGTCTTGAGCCTACGGAGAGAAGATGGGTTCTCGATAGTGGATGCTCAAGACATATGACATGAGACATATCTCTCTTCATTGACTTTGTGGCAAAGAAGAAGTGATTTGTAACCTATGGAGACAACAATAAGGGAGCAATACTTGGAAAAGGTAGTATAGGTAATCCCTCGTCTACTACTATCTCTGATGTATTGCTAGTTTAAGGCCTTAAGCCCAACCTCATAAGCATTAGTCAATTGTGTGACAAGGGATATAGAGTATCTTTTTCAAAGGTTGTTGCATGTTTGAAAATAATGATAAAAAGGGGGTGTGTTTAATGGCTTAAGGGTAAATAATGTGTATATGCTGGATTTGAGTGAAGTATCATTAAGTAGCGATAAATGTCTCATTACTATGAGTGAAGACTCATGGTTGTGGCATAGGCGTTTGGTGTATGTCAATTTTGACTTGCTAAATAAGATAATTTCTAAAGACCTAGTTATTGGCTTACCCAAAATCAAGTTTTTAAAGGATCACTTATGTGATGCGTGCCAAATGGGGAAGCAAACAAGGATCTCGTTTAAATCTAAAAACATTGTGTCAACTACGAGACCTCTTGAACTTCTTCATATGAGCCTCTTTGGACCATATAGAATTAAGAGTCTAGGTGGTAACTAATATGGTTTGGTTATAGTCGATGATTTCTTTAGGTTTTGTTGGACTATCTTCTTGGCTAGCAAGAGCGATACTTTCTCCGCCTTTGAAATTTTTGCTAAACTTCTCAAAACAAGTTGAACACAAACATTATATCAATTAGGAGTGATCATGGAGGTGAGTTTGAAACATCTTTTTGAATAATATTGTGGTAGACATAGAATTATTCATGATTTTTCCACTCCGCATACCCCTTAACAAAACAGGGTCGTGGAATGTAAAAATCGAATTTTCGAAGAGTTAGGAAGAACTATGATCAATGAAAGTGGACGTCCTAAATATTTTTGGGCCGATGCCATTAGTACGGCTTGTTATATTTTAAATAGGGCCATATGATGCTCATTCGTCCTATTCTTAACAAAATTCTGTATGAACTTTTGAAAGGAAGGAAGCCAAATGTGTCTCACCTTCATATTTTCGGTTCTAAGTGTTTCGTGTTAAACAATGGTAAGGAGAGTCTTCGTAAATTTGACTCCAAGGTAGATGGAGGTATCTTTCTTGGATAATCTCAGTCAAGTAAATCATATAGGATATATAGTAAGAGATTACTTATTCTTGAAGAGTCTGTTCATATCACTTTTGATGAAACTTATCCGAAAAGTTTCGGAAAAGGTATTTCGTTTCATGGTGCAGGTGTATCTTTTTAAGACACACTCAAAGACACTGAGAAAGGAATTGATCAACCTGAATCAGTGAAAGTTGAAGAGGAAAAAGATCACCACCATGATGAGATTGAGGAGGTTCATCCGACTAACACCGATGGCATTCCTCCAGCTTGGAAGTCTTCTAAAGACCATCCTATCGACAAAATTCTCGGAGACATCTCAAAGGGAGTGACCACAAGATCTAAGCTAAGTAACTTTTGTTATCACTTTGCTTTTGTCTCTTAAGTTGAGCCTAAAAACCGTAAAGAGGCATTACTCGATGAACATTGGTTCTTATAAATGCAATAGAAACTGAATCAGTTTAAAAGAAATGAGGTTTGGGACCTTGTCCCTCCTCTACGATGACATCGAGTAATTGGCACCCTATGGGTGTTTAGAAATAAACTGGACAAAAATGGAGTTATAACATGTAACAAGGTGCGGTTAGTCGCGCAAGGGTATAACCAAGAGGAAGGAATCGACTATGAGGAAACTTATGCATCGGTTGCCCGACTCGAGGCTATATGTATTTTGCTTGCTTACGCATGTGCACAAAATTTCAAATTATTTCAAATGGATGTAAAAAGTGCTTTCCTCAATGGATATATCAATAAAGAGGTTTATGTAGCCCAACCTCCTGGGTTTGAATCCCATGAGTATCCTGATCATGTCTACAAGTTAAAACGAGCTTTGTACAGACTCAAACAAGCCCCTAGGGGTTGGTATGACCGTCTTAGAAAATTTCTACTTGATCAAGGGTATTCAAGAGGAAAGTTTGACACAACTTTCTTCATTAAACGTCAAGGAAAACACTTAATTTTGGTACAAATTTATGTTGATGATATCATTTTCGAATCAACTAACACGAATATGGTCAAGGAGTTTTCTAGATTAATGCAGGGAGAGTTCGAGATGAGCATGATGGGGGAGTTCAAATATTTCCTCAGATTCCAAATCAAGCAACTCGAAGAGGGTACGTTTGTGAGCCAGACAAAATATTGTCTTGAGCTTCTCAAGCATTTTGACACGGCAAACTCCAAGGAGATCGACACTCCGATGCCGACATGTGCAAATCAATCGAGATGAGAATGGTAAGGATGTGAAGGTGAAGAAGTATAAAGGTATGATTGTCTATCTCCTCTATCTTACCGCATCTCGACCCGACATAATGTTTAGTGTTTGCATGTGTGAAAGGTATCAATCATGTCCCAAGGAATCTCATTTGAAAGCCGTAAAGTGTATACTTAGATACCTCTCTGGTACTCTAAAGTATGGGCTATGGTATTCCAAGGGTAATGTGTTCCTTGGTTGGCTATTTCGATTCTGACGTTTCCGATTGCAAATCGGATAGGAAAACCACAAGTGACACTTGTCATATTTTTCAAATTCTTTAGTGAGTTGGCATAGCAAAAAGTAAGTTTTCGTTGCTTTGTCAAGTCTTATGGCTTAAGCAACAATTGCTCAACTTCAATCTAAAGCTTGAGTGTGTTCCTATTTTTTGTGATAACACAAGTGGCATTAATCTAACCAAGAACCCCATATTACATTCTCGCATAAGGCATATTGAAATACGTCACCATTTCCTTAGGGATCATGTGGAGAAGGGTGATGTGGTCTTTGAGCATGTTGATACCAAAAATCAACTTGCTGATATTTTTACAAAACCACTCGCTACAGAGCCTTTCTTTCACATTTGTAGAGAACTAGGCGCTCTCGACATCTTGGATCATGTTTAGGAGTTTATTATTGCATGTGTTGCACCCCAAAATTTGCCCAACCTTTTTATCACTTGGTTTATGTTTCACTGCATAGCATAACATTGTTCTAGCATTTGCATAGCATAACATCCTTCGTTTAGCAGGGGATCAAGTGTGATACATGTCAAGAGAATCTTAGCCAAAGGTTTTATTCAAGCTTAAGAAGTTACCGAGGTCATCAGTCAGTGGGTTGGGTCCTTGAGGAGTTCAGTTGCTTGTATGGGGTTTATCTCCTAGCATGAGGAGCCATTTTAAGAGTATCAGAGGTTGTGGAGCCCTGGATGTGGATATGATGTGTGGATAGAGCTCATGGAGTTCCTAGAGGATCAAGGCAGGGCTCAAACAAGTCATTGTAGCAAGAACAAGAGTCACAGTGGAAGTGGATGTCACTAGGATTTCATTTGGTTGATTCTAGGTCAAATAGAGCAATTGAAGAGGATCAAAGCCTACTTCTAGGTCATTTGTATGCATTAAATGATATTTTGAGGCATATGAGAGGTTGTTTCAAGATCAAGTTGAGAAGAATCAAGAATGACTGAAGTTGCTAAGTCAGGGTTCCTAGGGTAAAATCCCTTGTTTAATGTCAAACTTCTAAGCCATGTAAGTTAAGATACAAGCCTCATATGACTTTGGGCCCCACATGAAGGTTGTAGAGGATGTTCATACCTTTAATTTGAGTACTAGAAGTCATTTGTATGATGTATAGAACTCAAGTTATGAGTCAGACAAGTTACAGGTCCTCAGATGCATCTGAAATTTGTCTGTGAAAATCATCTGATTTCCAAGCCATTTTTGACCTATAAGTAAGTTTTACATGACCTTTTGGTAAAAATGAAAGATGTTCCTCATGATCTTAGCTTTTCATAAAGTTATAGAAGTCCCCATTCTGATTTGTGGAGCTCAAGTTACAAGCTTTACAAGGCAGGGGTATTTTGGGAAAGTGAGATTATAGGCCATTTTCAATCATAGGTCAAAATCTCCAACTTGCACATCTCAAATGGAGTTTTTTTCAACATGGAACTTGATCAAAATATGGTTTTTAGGTCAACCAAGATCTCATGGTGAATTGATTTGGTCCATAGTAAGAGTTGACTTGAAGTGGTTTGAAAGAAGAAGAAATTCAAAGGCATTTTTGATGAAAAATCCAAAATATTTGGTAAGTGTCTAAAAAAAGTCAAATGAGGGCTCATTTTGATCAGAAATGATATTTTTAGAAGATTGGCATTTTTAGAATTCCATTTTGAAACTTGGTTCATGGCATTTCATGAGGTTTCTTCATAAATAAGTTACATTCCCCAAATCATTCATAAAGCCAAATTCAAGGCTCTAGCCAAGCTGAATTCATTTAAGATGTTTTGTGTATGATGCTAGAAGCTTCCAATGCATGCAAGGAATTGAGAAAAATTTGAGCTTTCCATAATCAAATTTTTGGAGAAAATTTTGGATTTGGATCTTTTTGATTGGGCTTGGACTGGGCCTCTAGAAGGTTCCTTTATGCTCTATAAATGTTCAAAAACGAAATTGGATAGAGGTTGGTGATTCATTGGAGCTGAACAGAGAGAGAAGCCATTGGAGCAAGTTGGTGAAAAAGCTTGAAAGTGGATTTTCGGTTTTAGAGATTCAGAGGATTACAGCAAGAATTGGTGATCAAGAAACGTCCATCATCAATCATTGAAGCTTTCTGCACTTGTTGGAGGAGAATTGAGGTCTGAAACCACCACAATCGAAGCTTAAAACCAGGTTTCCATTTCTCAAAATTTCTCTCAATTCATGCGTTTTTAGTAGCTTAGATTCATGTGGTTAGGTTGCAATTAAGGTATAGATGATTTCTGGGCAGAAAAATTAAGGTTTAGTGACAAATTAGGGATTGATCTATTTTCGGTTAAGATGTAGATTTCCCTAGTCTTGAGGTTTTAGCGTGATTGAATGGTATATTTGTAATCCTCATGGAATTTCCCACAACTTTCGTTCAAGAATCGTGGCGTTTGGTTGAGTATTGAGAGAGTTATGGTTGTTCAAAGTTGCCGGAAAAAGCTCTGTTCCCGTTCGGCCATGGTGCTGTTCGCGGGATGTCATTTTTGAAAGGAAGAAGACGAAATCTCGTTCGTCCATTGGAGAGGAAACAAGAGGACTTGGTCATACAATCGGAGCGCTCACAACGCGCCACATCACCCAGGAGCGAAACGACGTCGTTCCATTTAGTGAGGATTACCAAGCTTCTTCAGCGCGCCGTGAACACTTAAGGAGCGAGGGTTCGATCCCTTGCATGGTTCTTTTTTGTTAATTGTGAACTGAATGGAATTGGTAACTGATGTTGGGCTTAGCATGTTAGCGCTATTCACACCTCCCCTCCAATAGGCCCAAACGCATGAGGCTTAGATGCCCTACTTAATACACCCCCTGGTCACGTTATTAGGAGAATTGATTTGCTGAATTAATCACTCAAATGGGCCCAGCGCCCATGCGCTTTTCACACACACCCCCCATTCTTGGGCCCAGGCGCATTAAACCTTGCTTTTCCTGCTAGTTGCACCCTTCCCCAGTTATTTGTTCTTAATTTTTTTCTCTTTATTTTTCTGTTTTATTGCTTGTTAGATTTAATTCATTAAAATGGTAAATTTTGGTAATAAATTCTGGAAAAATTTGTGGATATAGATTGAGATGTTTAGGATTTTATCATGCTTTTTATTTTAATTTTCCATGCATTTTCCATTTATTTCATATTTTCTTTTGCAATATGTTTTTACTAATGTGATAATTGTGTGCTGATTTTGTTCATTTTATTTCTCACCCATACTTCTGAGTTTGATCTTGAAATTTGGTGTGCTGGCTGTAGACATGTTAATGTTGCTATGTGATTTTTGTTATGTTTTTTAGATCATTTTAAATAGGATTTTAGGATAGTTGTTTAGGAGTGTTCTTTAGTGGATCTCTTTAGTGATACCTTTCAACTTAGGATTTTATTAGAGGACTTAGAAATTGAATTAGGTCCTGATTTTTGAACTATAGATCATTAATAAATGCATGTTCCCATAGAAAAATAATTATATTTTTAGGATATGTTTTGCTATTTTAGTTAGAATATTCAAGTTGCTTGTTCATTTGGTGTTTCAACTTTGGTGATGGTTTTGGAGTGGACTCAAAGTGGGATTTTCTTGCATGTTGGGCTTCTAGTTCTTATGGGAGGATGTCATGGGCATGATGAAGTTTTTGTAGAGTGGCTGGTGGAGCTTGGCTTGGAGCTTTTCTTTTCTTTTTGTTAGCTTTTTGTAGCTTATAAGATTAGGGTTTTTAGGAGAGAGCTTTAGAAGTAGTTTCTTCCTTCAAATAAGCATGGTTGGTTTCATCCACCTTCCATCCTATCCTATGATTCAAAGTCCTCATGTGGA
This sequence comes from Lathyrus sativus, assembly GCA_963859935.3. Taxonomy (NCBI): domain Eukaryota; kingdom Viridiplantae; phylum Streptophyta; class Magnoliopsida; order Fabales; family Fabaceae; genus Lathyrus; species Lathyrus sativus. Next base: position 628,576,568 of record OZ012740.1, on the reverse strand, counting down.
AGTCTCATCTCTCATTTGGAGGGATGTGTGACATTTTTACAATGAGTAGAACTTTTGAGGATGCCTTTCTCTGATGACTGGTTGAGTGTCAGATGGGATTCCTTTGGTTTCCTTCCTGCTTCCGATCATCAAATACTCATCTTGTTGGCTCTCTTCATTCTTGGTGGAGTGCATTGTTAAAGTTTGAAGATGGAGTATCCCTTTCCTTCTCTTGAAGATGGTGGACTTGAAGAACAGTTACAGACTTTGGATTGGATTGATGTCAAAAGATTGCTCTGCTATGGAGATTGCTGGCTTGTGTTCCCTGTTTGTCTGTTTTCTTCTTGTTCAACTGTATTGATGTGACTTGCTTGGAGTGTTGCATTAGATTTAGGCTTCATGTAGATGATCATAGGCCTAAGAGCATCCTAAGGGTTGAGCTTCTCCCCTTGCTTGTATTGCATTAGAAGTTGAGTGGGGACTCCTTCTGCTTGTATTTTTACTGTGTGGCTTAGCTTGCTGGTATTTGGTAGAGCTCAGCTCCCTTGCCTGTATGGTTTGTGGCCTTTATGCCTTGCTTGTTTAGAAGTTGAGCTTGGATCCTTCTGCTTGTGTGATGCATTGCATGCATTTTATTTACAGCAATTTGTTTACAGTAATCTTTCTTGTACAGTTTTTCTGTTTACTGCTGTTTCCATTGCCATGTTCCCCCTAGGAACTCTGACTTCTCTTATTCAAGAGAAGTTATGACAGACATTAGGATTCTAACCATGCATGATAACATTAGTTAGTTTCCCTTTTAACTACAGCCGTAGGACGAATATTGGATGATAACTGTAGGATCGAGTCAGTTTCCCTGTAGAGAGCCTGTTTCTCTTCTCATCTTCAAATACAATTAAAACACTTAATAAAGGTTAACACGTGTTGTGCGTTACGAGCCTTATGCTACTTGAGAAAGAGTTGTGGGAGGGTTTCCCTCACATAACTCGAGTGTTTAGTGTGGTACCCTTTGGGTGACATGCGACGCATTCACTCTCAAGTCCAAGTCTTTAGTGCAACACGAGTTACAAACAGAACTCAATTCACTTCTTTCTGTAAAAGACTTAAAAAACAAAGATCAAACTCCTTTTTGTCCTCTTGGACCCTTAATCAGGAAAACCCTTTTCTTAAAGGAAAGTCCTGTTAACTTTCAGTTCTACCGCAAACGGTAACGCCTAAGTCTCCAAGGATCGAGCTGCAAACACCAACTGCTGAAACTGATTGTTAACTTTACTTGGATAAAAAGCAGCAGAACAAACCTGTGTTCTTCGTAGCCCGAACTACGTTTTCTCTGATCTTTCACGCTGTGCGAAAGTACGTAGGCACATGATGCGATATCTTGGCGAGCAACCTTCCCCCCTTCACCCGTAGTTAGGCGAACTACGTTGACTCTGATTTCTCGTTCCAGACGGGAATACGTAGGCATAAAGTGCGATACTTTTCCGAGTCATTTTCTTTTCTTTTCAGACCATACCCTTTAGTGTAGATAGATGTAACAAGCCCGTCAGATAAACAAACAAGCATGGATCCCATTGAGTACGATGGACGTGAGAGTAGCTAATACCTTCCCCTTGCGTAACCGACTCCCGAATCCAGACAATGGTTGTGATGACCTTGTCTTATACCTTTTCGTCAGGTTTTTTCCGACCGTTTCCTTTCCCGTTCTGAGGGATAAATAACGAAAGGTGGCGACTCTTCTGTCTTGCTGGCCTCGTTTTTCGCAGTAGCGACAACATGCTTTCTTTATATGTGGTTTTTCTAAAAAATGAAGAAGTAACTAAGCGATATGTGAGGGCATCTATCATCGATTGCGGTTGAGGTAATATCTTTCCTCATTATCAAACTCTATTATTCACCTCTTATGTGTAAGTTGATGTACCAAGTTATGTGTTAGTATTGATGTTTATTGCATGATTAAGCATGTTTTATCCTTTTGAATGTTTGAAATATGTGTAAGCTATCTATTTATATCTTTTTGATGCTTGTATGACTCCAAATGATGATTTATGCAGATTTTTACTGGATGAGTCGACCTACACAAAACACCGGCCGACTCATAAAATGAAAAATTTTCATGATTTAGAAGCGGGTCTGCTCAGGTCGACCCCTAGGTCGACTCAAACTTTGGACATTTCTCATTATCTATATTTTCACAGTATGCGTCGACGCAAAACCTATATGAGTCGACGCGTCAGGCGATTTTTCTGAAAAATCTCTATTTTGATGAAACGTTCAAATTGTTTGACCCATTTAATGCATTCACTCTTTTTATGTATTCAAACATCATCATTAGAATTTATATTGGTACTTTGCACCTACTAAAGGCTACCCTCTACATCTCCTCTTCCCAAAATCCATTTCAAAACCTAATTTCACTATATAGTCAAGGAGTATAGTGTGTTTCTCCTCAAACACCAAAAACTTTGTTTTACTATTCATCTTCTTCAAAGAATTGCTCTCATGGCTACATGAAGAGTAACAGGGAAAAGAACAACCAGAGCTCCATCCACTCAAGCTGGTACTTCAAGAGATGCTCTACCAGTAACCGCTCTCCCTCTTTTACCTCCTGAATGCACTAAACATTATGAGAAAAATCTGAGTATGAGATCAATTGTCAAACAATATGTTTATTATCGAAAAGCTACTGAAAGAATGCACATCTAAGAAGTATTTGAATTTCTGCATGCTCATAATTTTAACAAATTTTTGGAATGCAATAATAAATATAACGAGGACTTGATCAGAATTTTCTACACTAGTCTTCAAGGAAAATTTAAAGGTTTTGAGTTCAGTACTAAGATTGGAAATAATAAGGTATATGTCAATGACTCTGTCTAGAAAAATATTTTTAATATGTCTCCTCTGACTACTGAGCCACTAATTAAGGTCACGGATACTTGAACCATGGACGGATATGAGTTCAAGGAAGCCTTGAACTCTATGTTGAAGAAACCAGATACTGGCGACAATGTCGCTAGCGACCTTTTTCCGAAATCAGTCACAACTGGTAGGTTGAATCCATTTGACAGAATTTTACTGTGGATTGTCTCGCACATTCCTCGACCCAAGAAAGATGGTTATTCTCGGGTTGACCAAGCCGAGGTTCACTTGGTTTACACTTCGGGAAAAAAAGATCAAGATTAACTGGCCTCACTACATTGCGAGTAGAATCTACTCTTTGAAAGACTCTGGTATATGAACCACACTATCATATGGGTCTTTCATCTAATCTATCCTCAATAATGCTAATGTAGTAGTACCCGATATCCCATACATAACTTTGACAACTGACCAAGAGTTTTGTCAAAAGACTCTAACTATGATGGATTATATTTGGGACCCTCGCGACTCACACTACAGATTTATTGTTAAGAAAACAAGCTCTCGTCTGCAGGAGTTTGATGAGAGTGGTGAAGACGAAGAAGAAGAAGGAGAAGGAGAAGGGGGTGGAAATCACATGGATACTGATGAACAAGATAACAGTGGTTGGCTAGATCAATCACCCCATTTGGAATCTGATGGAAATCAAGGATGAGTTTCCTGGAAACACACGGTCTGGACTACACTAGGTGAAAATTACATGCCTCAAGCAACAAATTGGGATTATCAAGATACCTTGGATTGGAATTACATGCCTCAATCACCTCTGCATCCCCAACAGAACAATAAAGAACTCCTCGAAATAATGAGGAACATGCAGCTCGAACAACAAACCTTTATCACTCCCAGGATGAACAATTGATAAATTTGCAGAACCAACTACAAGCTCACATGAATAACTTCAACTCATTCGCAACAGCAGTGATGGATTGATTTGATGGCATGGTTGAATCTGCTGCAGGTAAACATTGTGCTCTCACTACCAGTTTCAACACTCTTAATCAAGTTGTCCTAGAGCTTACGAAATGACAGATGAGAAACAACTTCCTCCATCTTAGGACTATCCATTTCAAGGAATGGGCCATCATTTTAGGGGGGAGGAGTCCTTGTATATCATTGTGCATGTTATTTCATCTATTGTTCATATCATTCTAGTGTTAATGTCTTCTTGTGTTTGTTTGAATTATTAAGACATGAAGCTTTGTTAATCTTTAATATTTGTAATAACATATATTTCTTTTGATCATTTGCAGTGTTATTTATTTATCCTTCTATATGATTTCATTAACTTCATTATATATGAATGTTTGTTAATGTTATCCTGTTGCAAATTCAGTGAATATGCTTATCTCATTATACTATGTCTTTCGTTGACCTGTATCTTCTTTCTTTTTGATGTTGCCAAAGGGGGAGAAGAAACCAAGCAAAAAAACAAATCACTTTACAAGACTGATCAAACATGGAGATTATTTTTAGATAAATGCATAGAGTAAGGGGGAATATGATACTACACATTATGCTAAACTATGTTTCTACTGTTTTGCCATCATAAAAAAGGGGGTGTATGTGAGGGCAAAGTGCCTCATACTTGGTTATACTTGTTTTAATGATGTCAAAACATATATAGTTAGAAAAGTGTACTTTGGACGGTATCATCGAGTCTCATATGCATACGTCATTTTTCTAAGTGGCAAACATTTATCAAAATGTGTCTTAGTTCATATAGGAAAAACACTATATGTGTTTTATATGAGTTTGATCATGTTGGTCGAGTTAGAGATGCATTAGGAACACTTTGATGTAGCTAAACATATCAAAATCTGCATTTTTGCAAGTTTTGAGTCTTTGACTCGACTCAAAGCTTTCTTAGGTCGACTCATACAGAAGTCATTTTTAATGTTTTGCTCACAAGAGAGCTTGCGTCGACCCTCTGGTCGACTCATACTGTGTGCATTTGTATTTGTCAAAATTGGGGTGCTTTGCATCGACGCATGGACCTGTTTCGGTCGATGCAAGGAGCGTTTTTCTGCATAATCCTGAATTTGGGAGAGCTCAGGTCGACCTCCCCCCCTTGTTTTAGGTCGACCGCTCGCTCTTTTCTCATAAAATTTCTGTTATGTTTACCATTCAAAGTAACTGTTATATTTGTTATTTGGTTACAACTTTGCATATATATTGAGATAGCTCATTCTACACAGTAAAAATAAGAAAAGTGAAAATATACACTGATTTGGTTCTCATCATCTTCATCCTATTTCTTGCATTTTCTCAACAACTACACATAATCATTTTTGTTGTGCATTCTGCATCATCGAGGTGATAACGTCCAAACTTAGGACCGGTGTATCGGGTTTGGGTTGAGAAATCAGTGGGTTTTTCTTAAATCAAACCTTTAGGGTTTTATCCTCCAAGAATGTTAGATTTTGAGGGGTTTTGCATAAATCGTTCCTTCATAGATTCAGCCAAGCGAAGGTAATTGAAGAATGGGAGGTTCTGTCAATTTAGTAGCGTTAATCGGAGGATTGTGGAAGGAAGGTTTGGATTCGAATTGTTGGTGTTTGAAATTAGTCGGGTAAGATTTGAAGACCAGAGGGTTTTTCAAAGGTGGTGTCGTAATCGGAGGTATACTCATCACGTTCGAAGGACTTGATTCATCTCGAATTAAGGGAATATAAGGCAGAGGCCCAACATCAACGTTTGGGATTGAGTGTTTGAATTCTATCGCTTCTCTTGTAAAAATAATTTGCAACAGGTTATATCTACAGGTCTCAATTCTATTTTTAGAATTGAGGGCAGACGTACCCCGAGCGAGGACGACGGGGGAAATGCCTCAACAAATTGGTGTTCTCTCTTTCTACTATTTTCATTGCTGAATTTTGAGTTTGTGTGCAAACATATTAGTTGACTAAATATCTGGTGTGTTAGTGCTGAAACATTTTGATAAATCTCATTACAATTCGTTTGATTGTAATCGGAAAATCTTAGCACCTCATCCACTTATTGAATTTTACTTGGGGGTTCGACTAATTGCATGAATACAAACACTTGAATTGTTTTTTAATTTGGTTTATTTTTCACAAGCATTGGAAATTTTCCAACTTTGAGTGAACAAAATCCTATTGGTTTGTGTTCAAATTATTGATTCTAATTCTCATCTTTATCGGTATTCCATATAGGTGTAGCGTATATCCGATTTTTTGGTAACAGTTTGTTTAGACGAGTATAGCTCCTCGGCCGCTTCCGCTTAAAACTTTTAAAAAATCAAATTATATTAAGCGTCGACTCTGTTTTAAATAAGTGATCTATTCAACCCCTCCCCCTTTCCTAGATCATTGTGATGGAAAATTGCGATCTAAACGCAGCGGAAAACAAAAATTTCCTTTAGTGATCCTTACGAATGAGCATGGTCAGTGATAGAATCGTTACCTCTTTGTGGCGATTCAGATCTTTGATGCAGCGATCACAAGCGTTGATGAAGTGCAACGCCTCTACTCAGTCCACACGAACAGCTTCCGGTCACAGTGCTAGCTGCTTACGAACGGAATTATTTGAGTGAGAAAAGAGAATCAAAAACGAAATTGCATCAAGTGAAAGCTTCATCACAAGGGTTCCTTTTATAGACTCTCTTGTGGGCTGCGGGCTAAAAACCCAATTCACATGATCCATAATAATATTATATATTATTATAATAACTATTATTATAATAAATATATTTATTTTATTATTATTTTATAACCATTATAAAATAACAATAATTATTATTATATTATCCGAATTTCTATTTTTCACTTAAGTGCACCGTACCTTACGGTGTTCCTTTGATTTCTCTATCTCTCATCAAACTGTCCTTATGTGTGTGACCCTGTAGGATTTCGTAACGTTGGTAATTATATTAAATTATATATTTAACATAATAAACAGTAAGCGGTATCTAGCAACACATCACTGCTACCCAAGTCACGAAAATGTCATGTGATCTGACAAAACCTTTTTTCGTGATAATATATGTTTGTACAATTACCCTTTTGCCCCTATGTCTATATTGAACACAAGGCATACACTGTGTCATCCTTGTCCAGTTCAATATTTGGCCCTTAGACATTTCTCCTGTTATGCAGGATTGGCAAATTCCATCTAGGACACTCATGTCCCTCAGCATGCTTCGTGGAGTGCCCATCAACTGTCTTTATGATCATCCAGTTACGGATAATGTTTGATCAGCAATAAAGCACCCGACTCTACATCTAGGGTCCATAGTGGTTTCAGGTCGAAGGGTGGTAATACACCATTATCACCATGAGAATAACTTATGACACTTTACATAACATACTATGTAGTATTCTCATAGCGGGTCAATCCGGTATAAATATTACTCCTAATATTTATACCTATGTCAAGACTTGATAACTCTTTATCCATGATCCATGAGATGTGATCATCAGTCTATCTTCATAATAGTCTCAATGCTTTTAATGTTATCCCACTTTGAAATAAAGCTTGACTACGGATATTTTAAGAATAATGTCTTTATGTTTAATGGGATCTCATGATTAAGTCACACTTAACATTTCATTAAACAGACTAACTATTCTAGGGACTTTATTATTCTGAAAGACAAACATAATAAAGAAATGCCTTTTATTATTAAACGAATAATCCGATACAAGTACCAAAAAGTATTGGCCTCTAGGGCTTACACCAACAATCTCCCACTAGCACTAGAGTCAATTAGGCATACCCTTAATACCCATAGATCTAGTATGACCATCATGCTTCTGTTGCGCAAGAGGCTTTGTTAATGGGTCAACGATATTGTCAAGTGTAGGTACTCTGCATATCTTCACATCTCCCTGATCGATTATCTCTCGAATGAGGTGATAACGCCTAAGTATGTGTTTGGATCGTTGGTGAGATCTAGGCTCCTTAGCTTGTGTGATAGCACCATTGTTATCACAATATAAACCAATGGGATCCACAATGCTAGGGACTATGCCAAGTTCACTAATGAACTTCTTGATCCAAACAGCTTCCTTTGCTGCATTTGAGGCAGCAATATACTCGGCCTCAGTTGTAGAATCAGCAACTGTTTCTTGCTTTGAACTTTTCCAGCTCACAGCGCCACCATTGAGACAGAACACATAACCAGATTGTGATCTAAAATCATCCTTATCTGTCTGGAAGCTAGCATCAGTGTAACCAATTACATCAAGCTCTTCCTGACCTCCATATATCAAGAATGAATCCTTAGTCCTTCTCAAGTACTTAAGGATATTCTTGACAGCTACCCAGTGAGCATCACCGGGATCAGATTGGTACCTACTCGTTGCACTTAATGCATACGAGACATCTGGTCGAGTACATAACATGGCATACATGATAGATCCTATTGTAGATGCATATGGAATCTTATTCATGCGATCCCTTTCTTCCTTAGTTGAAGGGGATTGTGTTTTTGATAAACACAGACCATGTTGCATAGGTATGAATCCTTTCTTGGAATCATGCATATTAAAGCGTCTCAACACTTTATCTATGTATATACTCTGACTTAGGCCAAGCAGTTTTTGTGATCTATCTCTATAGATCCTAATTCCTAATATATAGGCTGCTTCACCTAGGTCTTTCATAGAAAAATAATTCCCTAACCAAGTCTTCACTTGTTGCAAGGTAGGGACATCGTTTCTAATGAGTAATATGTCATCTACATATAATACCAGAAACACGATCATGCTCCCACTAACCTTCTTGTAGACACAAGGTTCATCTTCATTTTTGATGAATCCATATTGTTTTACGGTTTCATCAAAACGAAGATTCCAGCTTCTGGAAGCTTGCTTCAATCCATAAATTGATCATTGTAACTTGCATATCTTTTGGGCATCTTGTGGTATGTCAAATCCTTCAGGTTGTGTCATGTACACATCCTCAAGAAGATTCCCATTAAGGAAAGCAGTTTTGACATCCATCTGCCATATTTCATAATCATGATATGCAGCGATGGCAAGTAAAATCCGAACAGATTTAAGCATTGCAACTGGTGAAAAGGTTTCATCATAGTCAACCCCATGAATTTGTTTATAGCCTTTTGCAACCAGTCTTGCTTTATAGGTATGTACCTTACCATCCATGTCAGTCTTCTTCTTGAAGACCCACTTGCATCCTATAGGGTTAACTCCTATAGGAGGTTCTACCAAGGTCCAAACCTGGTTTGTGTACATGGAATCCATTTCAGATTTCATGGCTTCTAGCCACTTCTCAGACTCAGGACCAGTTATGGCCTCTTTGTAGGTCACAGGCTCATCTTGATCCATGAGTAATACATCACCCTGATCACTTATGAGATATCCATATCTCTCAGGTTGGTGACGTATCCTGCTTGACCTACGCTGGTCTTGTTCTACTTGAGCAGGTTGCTCTTCCACAACTACTTGTGTTTCCCGCTCTAGTTCCTCCATAGGTGTTTCAATGTTTTGTGATTCTTGAATTTCTTCAAGCTCTATTTTCCTCCCACTGTTTCCTTTGGAAATAAAATCCCTTTCCAGAAAGACTCCAGTTCGAGCGACAAACACTTTGCCCTCAGAAGGATTGTAGAAGTAATATCCTCTTGTTTCTTTAGGATACCCCACAAATAAGCATTTGTCAGATTTGGGCTCAAGCTTGGTTGAAATTTGTCGTTTGACGTAAACTTCGCAACCCCAAATCTTCATGTAAGACATATGTGGTTTCTTACCACTCCATATCTCATATGGTGTCTTATCAACCTTTTTGGATGGAACACGGTTAAGTGTGTAAGCTGCTGTTAATAATGCATGTCCCCAAAAGGAGTTTGGAAGATCGACGTGACTCATCATGGATCGGACCATGTCTAACAAGGTTTGATTTCTTCTCTCAGATACACCATTCCATTGTGGTGTTCCAGGAGGAGTAAGTTGGGATAGAATCCCATACTCTTTTAGATGGTCATCAAATTCTAGGCTTAAATATTCACCGCCTCGATCTGATCGAAGAACTTTAATATTCTTACCTAGTTGGTTTTGTACTTCATTCTTGAATTCCTTGAACTTTTCAAAGGACTCAGATTTGTGTTTCATTAAATACACATATCCGTATCTACTGAAGTCATCAGTAAAAGTGATGAAGTACTGAAAACCTCCTCTGGCTGGTATGTTCAGTGGTCCACATACATCAGTATATATGAGTGCCAAAAGATCATTAGCCCTTTCACCTTTTCCTGTGAATGGGAACTTTGTCATCTTTCCAATTAAACAAGATCTGCATGTCTCATATGATTCATAATCAAAAGAGTCCAAGAGTCCATCTTTATGGAGTTTGGAAATGCGTTTCTCATTTATGTGGCCTAATCGACAGTGCCAAAGGTAAGTTGGATTCAACTCATTAGGTTTCAACCTTTTAGTATTAATGTTATAAATTGGCATTTCAAGATCAAGGACATATAGTCCATTATTCATTTTTGCAGTAGCATAGAATATATCATTCAAATAAATGGAGCAACAATTGTTCCTTATTATGAATGAAAAACCAAACTTGTCCAAACAAGAAACGGAAATAATATTCCTGCTAATTGCAGGTACATAATAACAGTTCTCTAACTGAATTATTAAACCACTAGGTAAAGTTAAAACATAAGTTCCTACAGCTAAAGCAGCAACCTTTGCTCCATTGCCAACTCGTAGGTCAACTTCACCTTTTGCCAAATCTCTACTCCTTTTTAGCCCCTGCACATTAGTACAAATGTGAGAACCGCATCCAGTATCTAATACCCATGATGCAGAAGTAGATAAATTAATTTCAATAACAAAAATACCTGAATTTGAAGTCTCTACTCCATTATTCTTATCTTCCAGGTACTTTGGGCAATTTCTCTTCCAATGTCCGGTCTTACCGCAATGGAAGCAAGTGCCCTCCTTTGCTATTCCTCCACTAGGCTTCAAAACAGGAGGAGTGGGTTTGGGTTTGGCAACTTCCTTGCCTTTCCCTCTACCACCCTGTTTGATGGGCCTCTTGTTCTGTTTCTTTCCATTACTGACCATCAGAATGGATTTCCCTTTTGTCTTCATATTCTGCTCAGCAGTTCTCAACATGCCTAGCAGTTCTGGAAGACTTTTGTCCAAGTCATTCATATTGAAATTCAGGACAAACTGACTGAAGCTCTCTGGTAACGATTGCAAGATCAGATCAATCGCAAGTTCTTTTCCAAGGGGAAACCCTAATCTGTCAAGGTTCTCCACATACCCAATCATCTTGAGTACATGGGGACTTACAGGGGCTCCCTCAACTAACTTGTTGTTAAAAAGGGACTTTGAAACCTGAAACCTCTCATTTCTTGCTTGCTCTTGATAAAGCATTTTCAGATGTCCGATCATATCGAACACAGACATGTTCTCGTGTTGCTTTTGCAACTCAGAGTTCATGGTAGCAAGCATGAGGCAAGTGGTTTCATTGGCATCATCGAAATGCTTCTTATAAGCATCTCTTTCTGCCTTTGGTGCAGAACTAGGAGGTTCCTCCTCAGGAACTGGTGTCTCCAAGACATACAACTTCTTATCGTGCTTGAGGATAATCCTCAGATTACGGTGCCAATCCAGGAAATTTGTCCCAGACAATTTTTCCTTATCTAGGATGGATCGCAAAATATTGTTCGATGTGTTTGTTGTCATGGTAATCTACAAGAGAAATATGAAAATATAAGTATCATTAAAACAACATATTTAATTAGGCCTTTAATCAAATATGCTCCCACTATTTTATTCAAAACAAATGACCCTCATCATTTGATTCGGAAAATCCCGTTGGAAGACTTTCTAGTGGGTCGAGATCCATGTTTCACTTTGTTTTAAGTCAGCGTTAGGCTGATTACACAAAACTAAGTTATTTAGGTAGGAACTCCTTCCAATTGTATCTCATACAACTCTCGAATATTTTCAATTGGGTGAATAACTCCTTATTCTGATCCATCACATGAATCATTCCCAATTCTTGCTTCTAAACATATATAATCTTATTATAATTTGTTTAGTTAAGTTTGACCCATTGTTTTAGCAATTGGATATTACAATTATCCCATCACACCTTACTAATATAGAACATGCACCTCGCGTAGGCGAAACCTACAATGCTCGATACTAGTCTTGATGAGTGCTAAAAATTGGAAAGCATAAACTTAATATTTAATTTTGAGGGAATTTGTTATTAGTTTGATCTCACCGGCTTAACATGCAAAACGTCTCTCACATGCATCAACATACAATTACATGCATCAACATACATATAAAAAGATACAATTATGGCCCCTAACGCAATTGTTCTCTCAAGCCAATGAGAGAACCTAAGCTAACCTAATAACGATCTAAGCTTCTCCAAGCATGATCTCCAAGGTTATCCTCCTTTAATATTGAATACTTCCTTTTTTTTTCATAACATAATATTACATTACATATAAGAAAACTCGTTTTACATACGAGGGAGTGAGATGAGAAAAGAAGTTACATAAAGAGATTGAGAGAGAGGCACGACACGCAGGCCGTATTCAAAAATCCCAAAACAATAATAAAGGATAAACTAAGGCCATAACTGATCACCACAAATAAATAATAATAAACACACTTTTATTATTAGTTTAAAATTACGATAATTAAATAAACTAAATTAAATTTCGGCTGATTGATCACACTTTGCAGACTTAGTCGGGGGTTCCGCTGCCCGGTCAGCGGACGGTGGTTTCCTGTCGTTTCACGTCGTTGATTGATCACACTTTGAACACTTCATTGTATTTCACGTCGTTTCCTGCACAACTTTTGTGCATTTACAACCCCAACCGGAAAAGTCTGCGGCAATACAACACTTGTACTGCCATTAATCCTAATGCAACAATTTCATGCCATCAAACACAACTCGATTGATAACTCAATATGATAGATCAACATGTCATTGCTTCACCATACTAACGTCGGATTCCGAAGCGAATGAAAATGATGATCTTTCAAAAGAATTACAATCCTTATGTGATTGAATGGATGAAATCAAAACAGTATATCCCATATACCATCTTTGCATCAGAATTTCTTATATCTTATATAAAAGTGATCGATCTAATTGTGTAACCTATGGATGATCAATGTATCGCACAACTTCACCATACTAATGTCGGTTTCTGAAGCATAATCAACATCAATCATCCAAATCGTACACAACAGATGCCAAATTTAATTAATCGTTTATTGTTAAATTCATTCTGTGTTTTAATCGAATCAAATACAGAAAAGACGGAAATTTAACAGCTATCAGATCCATGGTTTCGTAAGTGGCTCTGATACCACTGATGGAAAATTGCGATCTAAACGCAGCGGAAAACAAAAATTTCCTTTAGTGATCCTTACGAATGAGCATGGTCAGTGATAGAATCGTTACCTCTTTGTGGCGATTCAGATCTTTGATGCAGCGATCACAAGCGTTGATGAAGTGCAACGCCTCTACTCAGTCCACACAAACAGTTTCCGGTCACAGTGCTAGCTGCTTACGAACGGAATTATTTGAGTGAGAAAAGAGAATCAAAAACGAAATTGCATCAAGTGAAAGCTTCATCACAAGGGTTCCTTTTATAGACTCTCTTGTGGGCTGCGGGCTAAAAACCCAATTCACATGATCCATAATAATATTATATATTATTATAATAACTATTATTATAATAAATATATTTATTTTATTATTATTTTATAACCATTATAAAATAACAATAATTATTATTATATTATCCGAATTTCTATTTTTCACTTAAGTGCACCGTACCTTACGGTGTTCCTTTGATTTCTCTATCTCTCATCAAACTGTCCTTATGTGTGTGACCCTGTAGGATTTCGTAGCGTTGGTAATTATATTAAATTATATATTTAACATAATAAACAGTAAGCGGTATCTAGCAACACATCACTGCTACCCAAGTCACGAAAATGTCATGTGATCTGACAAAACCTTTTTCGTGATAATATATGTTTGTACAATTACCCTTTTGCCCCTATGTCTATATTGAACACAAGGCATACACTGTGTCATCCTTGTCCAGTTCAATATTGGGCCCTTAGACATTTCTCCTGTTATGCAGGATTGGCAAATTCTATCTAGGACACTCATGTCCCTCAGCATGCTTCGTGGAGTGCCCATCAACTGTCTTTATGATCATCCAGTTACGGATAATGTTTGATCAGCAATAAAGCACCCGACTCTACATCTAGGGTCCATAGTGGTTTCAGGTCGAAGGGTGGTAATACACCATTATCACCATGAGAATAACTTATGACACTTTGCATAACATACTATGTAGTATTCTCATAGCGGGTCAATCCGGTATAAATATTACTCCTAATATTTATACCTATGTCAAGACTTGATAACTCTTTATCCATGATCCATGAGATGTGATCATCAGTCTATCTTCATAATAGTCTCAATGCTTTTAATGTTATCCCACTTTGCAATAAAGCTTGACTACGAATATTTTAAGAATAATGTCTTTATGTTTAATGGGATCTCATGATTAAGTCACACTTAACATTTCATTAAACAGACTAACTATTCTAGGGACTTTATTATTCTGAAAGACAAACATAATAAAGAAATGCCTTTTATTATTAAACGAATAATCCGATACAAGTACCAAAAAGTATTGGCCTCTAGGGCTTACACCAACACATTGTCGTTGTCTAACAATATTCTTCTGCAAAGGTTTAGATACCAGATCCCAGACATCATTTCTTTGAAATGAATTCAACTCTTCTTCCATTGCTACAATCCAGCCATCATCAAAACACTACTACAAATAGCACATCTCACCTCGTACGCGAAATTGATTTACCTCGGTTACACAAGTAACGAAGGGGGACACAAAAACTTGCCACTTTACCCTTTGGATATGGAAAAACCGAGGTTATAATGGAAAAAGTCATTGGTTCGATCCCTAACAACAACATATTTTTATTTTCAAAACTATGGAACGCACACCACTTTGTCTCTCGGTTTTATTTAAAATTGAGGTGATAAGTTATGTTGGTACGTCGGTTTTTGTTAATAACAGAGGGGTTAAATCTTATCTACTGTCATATATAATTTTTTTAAATCTCATTTTGACTGACCTGTTTTTTTTTTTTTACACAGAAACAGAATATTGACAGAACCATAACCATATCATTTTAAATGTACAAATTTACATTGTTGTCATCAATACATATTACAAGATTCATATTATTTTTAAAATCAAATGTACAATTTTACATTGCTCTCATCAACACATAATACAAGATTTACATTGTGTTCAAAATCAAATGTACAAATTTATATTGTTCTCGTCAACACATAATACAAAAATGTACATAATTGTACATAAAAATGAATATATATATATATATATATATATATATATATATATATATATATATGTGTGTGTGTGTGTGTGTGTGTGTGTGTGTGTGTGTGTGTGTGTGTGTGTGTGTGTGTGTGTGTGTGTGTGTGTGTGTGTGTGTGTGTGTGTGTGAAAAACTATTGTTGTTGAGGTTCATAACAAGATAAAAAGACACCGGCCCAAAATAATTGAATGTCATATATATCTTCTTGTGAGAATGGTGATCTGTCGCTAAACTCCTATAATTAAAACATAATTTAAATTATGATAAGGTAACAATAACACCATTAACTTGAAAAATCTAATAAATTATATGTATATGGATTAAACTAATACCTTATGCTTAGTCCATCCATTTGTAATGCCTCTGGAGACAATATAAAACGTTTGTCTCATAACATAGTATTCATAAGAATGATTGTCGGGTTATTTTCGCCACTAAAAATAATTTTCATATATTTATATTACTAATACACACAAATAAAGAATGTCAAAAGAACAAGAAATATATTTACTTATAGGTAATAGAACCTTGGCTTTTTACCAAGTATATTACATTTGATTGCATTGTATCTCTCCACCGCTCTACACATGTCTATTAAAATTAAACATGAATAAAAACTATTCAAAAGTAAAGGTAAAATTTGGATATTATAGATAATGCCACTTACACACTCAAAGCGTTAATCATAACTTCTTCAAGTTCCTTGTGCAACGAGCAAAACATAACTATAACATTTTGCTTCTAACATATAATTATTAGTTTCCAATGATTACTGCATAAACATTCAGAATAGTTAATAATATGTATTGTGGTATTTGGATCGAACTCTAGTGTTGACAAGGATAGTTTCATGGTTCGATGAAAGTTGTGCATGTTGTAGTCGAAGTTTGTTCAAGTATGTTGTCGAAATATGTTAGCTTTTTATTTAAGTTAGCATGTTAAATTTGACCTTGCTTGTAAGCCTAATTGTTAAGTTAGCTCGTAGCCTAAGTTAGCTTAGTAGTCTATAAGTAGACTAGTTATTTCATGTTATTGAGAAAGGTTAATTGTTGGTATTCACTTGTAATCTTTGAACCCTTATTGAGAAAGTGAATAGTAAAATAGTTTTATCCAATTCTTATTCTTTTTATTCCTTCTTCTCTCTCTTTTGAAAATCCTAATAGGGTTTCTTGTGTTTTTTTCAAGAAACTCAATCTTTATCTCATAACTTTGTTGTGTTATTGACGACATCGTTTCACAACAAACTGGTGTGGTGAGCGTGGAAGAGAAGGTGTCGTCAACAAAGTATGAGATTGAGAAATTCACCGGTGTGAATGATTTTGGTTTTTGGCGCTTTAAGATGCAATCCATTCTTGTTCAATATGGTTTATTATAAGTGTTGAAAGTATTGAAGAAGATGGACGCTGCCTATAGGAGAAAGAGAAGACAACAATGACGGAAAAAGCGCACAATCTTATCGCGGCGACAAAAATCGTTGAGATTAAGCTGTTAATTAACTTAACTCATAAAAGCAAGAGTTGCCACCAAACTTTATTGTTTCCAAATGGAAAAGGTCGATTAAACGCCACAAAAAGAAAAAAGCTAAAAAAAAGATATAGATTTGGATGCGAGGGTTGGTTATGCAAAGTAAAGGTATTATCACCCCTCACATTCATTGTACTCAACGAAAACCACTAGAAAATATGTATTTATATAAAGTTGGGTTGTTTGTTGATTGATTTTAATTGAAAAGATATTCCATCGTATTCGAGTGAGAAACTCAACATACTACCAACAAGTATGAGGAAATGAGCATTTGTATCATCTTGATATGGAAAACTTTTACTTGGACTTTCTCACAAGTACATCTCAACATTCAAGTGGAAAATGTCAGTCATTTCTCAGCATCTTGTAGAAGTATAGTGGTTTGTATCACTACAAGAATAAACTAATATCTAATCTTTTGAAAGAAATAAAAGGCTCTTAAAGAAAAATGCACAAAGGCGCAAAAATGAGTTTGATGAGATTTGTATTTTTTAGAAGTTTGGAAAAAGTTTGAATACGCTTAAGTGTTTTAGAATTTATTAAGAAAAGATTTTCTGTATCACTTGACAGAGTCAAGGTTTGTTAAGAAAAGGGGTGAAATTTGAAAACAAGAAGTTTTTGAAATAGAGAAAAGTTTTGAAAATTTAAGAAATGGGAAGGAGATGAAGAGATATCCTAAAGCATAAATCAAATGGTATCATTGTCATGTAGCCCAAGAGAAAACCTTTGTGTGTGCAAGTGTACTAACCACAAAAGGAGGAAAGCATTTGACATTTATCAAAATAAGCATTCATTTTCCTTTGAATTGAGTCACAAGATGAACAAGCAACATGCACAGATGAATATTAAAGAAAAACCAGATGGACAACCAAGGTCACCAAGCCATAAAGAGACTCCAAGTCTTGTATTGAAGTTAAAAAGTCTCATATGAAGCATTATGTCTTAGATGAATCATAAGGTCTCATATACCATTTCAAGAAAAGGGAAATACTAAGTCATAATGTCTAGGGTCCAAAATACTCCTCAAGCAAAGGATAGTAACACAAAGTCCATAAGAGCAAATTAATGTTTATTAGGGTTTTATCCATTTTATGATATTTTTTGTTCTTTTAAGATAATAAAGAAATAAAGAGCAAAAATAACAACTAGAATATAAATGGCAATGAATGTAAAATAATATAAAAGTAAAGGCATAAAAGTAAATGGCATAAATGTAAAAAATATAAAATAAATTTTAGATGTTAGCACAATTAATATGTCAATGTTAGTGTTAATGAGAATTTAATTGAGTCGGGACAATTTAGCACTATGTTAAGTAATCGTAAGTGGACTTATGTAGAAGTCACACCTATCTGAGGCCGATCAATAATAATTTATGTGCTCAAACATGCTAGAGAAATGATACAAAATCATTCTCCTAAAGTAATGTAACACAATAGTCAAAACAAAAAGAAGAAGAGATGGAGAAGAAGAGAGATAAAGCCATCATGTAGGGATCATCTAACAACAAACTAAAACCTCAATGTAGATTCATATAAGGGATAACTTATCTCTGATGTAAAGTGTCACAAATGATCAAATAATCATCCATCAACATGTTTGAATCAAAGAAGGTTCAATCAACCAAGGGATCATCAATAAATGATTTGAGATGTTGAAGACAGAATCAACCAAACAATCATCAAGTGTCAAAACACAAGTATCAAGAATATGAGTAAAAATAAATATAAAAAAATGAAATGAATTAAAAAGTGATTTAAAATGGAAATTAAATGAAAAATTCAAAAGAAGGGTCAAAATGTAAAATAAATGATGGATAAAATTATGAGGAATTTGCAAATAAAAGGATGCAAAAATATTTGAAAATAATCAAAAATAAAATTGAAAATGAAAATTAAATGAAAAATAAGAGAAAATAGAAATTAAATGCAAAGTGGTTTTAAAATATATATATATATATATATATATATATATATATATATATATATATATATATATATATATATATATATATATATATATATATATATATATATATATATATATATATATATATATATATATATATATATATATATATATATATATATATATATATATATATATATATATATATATATATATATATATATATATATATATATATATATATATATATATATATATATATATATATATATATATATATATATATATATATATATATATATATATATATATATATATATATATATATATATATATGGTCAAAAATATTTTTATAGAATTATGAAAAAGAATTGGAGTAAAAAAGCATTAAAAATGATTAAAATAAATATCAGAAAAGAAAAATGAAATAAAAAAACAAATTAAATGAGAAAGGATCCAACAGCTAGCTGCGTGGCGCATCATGATTGGTCTGAATTTGAATTTGGCACCAAAATGCGTGCAACCAGCTTCGTCTTTAACTTTCAGCTTGATTTTTCAAATCGATGAACTTGTGATTTTAATCAGAATCAAGCATGAATTCAAGTGCGGAACACATCATCCTTCATGTCTTTCTGCAATATAACAATTGACTTTCTCTTAGCAGAGAGAATTTGCTCAAGAATACGAAGAACTCTAGTTCTTCAAAGTAAAATTAAGTGACTAAATCAAAATATAAA
Source organism: Lathyrus sativus (assembly GCA_963859935.3). Lineage (NCBI taxonomy): Eukaryota > Viridiplantae > Streptophyta > Magnoliopsida > Fabales > Fabaceae > Lathyrus > Lathyrus sativus. The sequence goes on along the minus strand of OZ012740.1, from coordinate 628,557,085 downwards.
TTCTAAGTAAGTGAGGGCTTTTGATCAATGGAACAAGATGATGAGACTGGTAACTTGTTTGCTAAAAAATGTTATGTGTAACTACCTTTTCAATTGAAGCTTCGAAGGTCAATAATGTGGAAATGGAGAGTTTGATTCAGGTAGCTTCAAAGCACAACAATGGTACAATGAGATCCAAAAGGTGCTAGTGAGATATTCTGGGCGAAGATTCGAAGTTAAAAGAGTTTGAATCAAAGAAATGGTTGACTGGTTTTTTGAGGTATCAGGTTCAAATGATTCCAGAGTTTCTTTGACTTTCCAAGCTTGGAAATGAAGGCAAGTAAATCTTCTATTATTAGGAAATGAAATGGTGAGCTCACACATGTGGTTTGGATCTGAAATTTATGTGAGCTAGGATTGGAATTTTGATTTTGCACCCGTGTGAACATGAGGCATGAAATACGTGAATTGACACTTGAAACAAGTTGTTTTGTGTTTATTCAGATGTGTTTCAACATAAAAAAAAAACAAGTTTGCACATGTGCTCGTGGTCCCAAGTGAAGAGTGATTTCAAGTTTCTGGTCATGCGTGAAATACAGAGTTTGAGGTATCAAGTTTGAGCTTAGGCCAAATAAAATCCTCTCGTGCGTTTTTACATATTCTTTGTGCCAAACGATCTCCTCATGGTGAGGAATTGGATTCAAAAATAGTAACATCAAAAGGATGCTTGGATTGAAAATGACATTGATTCAAAGTGGAGTCGTGACCTGAAATTCTAGGCCAGACTTTACGCCGACCAGTTCTTTGGCCTACTTTTGTGCACTCATGGGCAGTTGAGGAAATCACAAAATTTATGGACTTAGAGGTTGAATTGATGTTTGACCCTTGATAAAAAGTGTTAGAGGAGTTAAAATGTGACATTTGGTCAAAGTATATTCCAAAAATGTTGAGAAATGAAGAAGTTATAGTATTTAGACCAAGTGGCATGCCATACTTGATTTTAGGCCAATCAAACATGTGTCAACTTGAGGTTTATTGCTATTTCTTGCATCCAAAATCCCATTGATGAACACTTTGACACCAAATGAAGGAAACTTAATTATCCCTTTGAATACTTTTTATGCTTGCTTGAGATTTGGATGAAGATGGCATGGAAATAAACATATGAACCATACTTAAATCAACTTTGAAATCATGCACCCAACTTGAACTTCTATTGATCCCATGGTGTTTGTTGCGGTGGAAATAGGATCACAAACTATTAATGAGTTTGAATCGCAATTCAATTCACAACCGCTCTTTGATTTATCCGAAGGAAAAGGTCAAAAGAGGGAAAACCTATTTTGCATCGTAAACACAATGCGGGGAAAGATCTAGGGTTCGGGGGTTGGTTAAGATTAGGGAAGGTATTAGCACCCTAAACTTCTGTAGTACTCTACAGGAACCTTTTGTTCAAATGTTTACTATTTGCTTTATTTATTTGCTCAAGGTATATGTACAAAGGATTAAAAGTGAGAAAAGAGACCTAAGGGGTTAATTCTAAGTTTACTCGGCAAGACATCGCATCTTGTGCCTACGTATCCTTACGGGAGTGGAATCAGAGTAATCGTAGTTCCCCTCAATAGGGAGGTTAGAAACTTCTTGACTGTGGTCAAGGTCTCACGGGGAATAAACATGTCTTAAGGACACGCTTACGTGGAGTGTAGAAACTCCAAATCTCTATGTTGAATTGTTAAGTTGTAATTAGGGTTAAATTAGGGATTCCACGGCGGGAAACCCTAAACTGAGCGCGGCGGCTCTTTGACCTAATGCTAGGGGTAAAATTGCAAATTTTGCCTGCGGCGAGGCATTTGTGAAAATTAGGGTTTGTAGTTGTAAGGGTTTGAAGTTGAGGACTATTGGCGCGGCGACCAAAAGCTAGACCTAACCTTCGGATGTGTGTGGTGTGACTGGAATATTGATAAATGCGTGAGGTGATTGAGTTATGCAAACAGGAAATAAGACAGAAGTTAAAGCCATGCAAACAGAAATTTAAAGGCAGAAACTTAAAGCGCGATTATTAGATTCGCGGGGTTACATATGAGAAGCAATTACAATATAGTAATGAACTCTGAGTGAAAAATAAGATGAAATAAGTAATGGTAAATGTAATGAGCTGCAAAATGAACAAACGACGTTAGTGGGCAGAGTGAGGCGGCAATCAAATGAGTTACGAGACAATGAAGAAAAAAAAGATGCAAATTTGAGATTTTATTATTGTTTTATTTTTAAAAAAATTTAATATTAGCTTGCAAAAAAGATTTAATTTAAAAATGTTTTACTCTTTTAAAAAAGGTTTTATTTTTGAATATTTTTAAGAAAAGTTTTCTGATTTTATTTAAAAAGAGTTTTTATTTATTCTTAATATTTACATAAAAGGTTTTTTTTTTTAAAACAGTTTTTTGAATTATAAAAATAAAAATGTAAAAAAAACAATTTAAAAACATAAAAAAACAAATTTTAAAAAAACAAAACAAAAAAATAATAAATAAAGGGGTTGGGCCGGTCATCACATCCGGACCCAACCCGGTAGGTTAGTAATGAAGCAAGACATTAGTTAGGGTTTCAAAACCCTCAATTCTTTCCGCGGCGCCGTTTACATCTTCTTCCTCTCTCTCGCGGCTCTCTCGATTCTCTTTCGCGGCCACTCGTTCTTCTTCATTCTCCTCAATAACCTGAAATAAAACACGAATATTGTGAGGAAAGTATCTCATAGCTCACATTTATGGTGAAACGGCCGATGATGTGCAGAACTGAGGCTCAGAGTTGATTGCCCGCCGTTTGTAATGAACGGCGAAGGCGATCTCCTTGTCGGTGCTTCGCTCGTGGTTTTATGATGTTTGTTCGTCGATGAACGGAGACGATGATGAGGGTTTCCTCTGAGTCTCAACCGTTCTTCCTTATTTGTGCCGCCTAGGGTCTTGCATGTGGTTTTGTCCGCTCCTCTGGGCTTTCGCGACTTCCGTTCGTTAGGGTTCGCTCGCGATCTTCGTTAGTGTTTTCGCTATCCTCCCCCTTTTCTCACAGGTGAAATCGTCCTTTTATATCACTCTGATTTATCTTTTGGGCCTTTAATCTGTGTTGGATTTGTGCTATTTTTGGCTGAGATTTGATTCGATTTGATTCTATCTGGGATTTTTGGAACGTATGTCCTTGTGATTGAACTTCTTTCCAATTTCGGATTCATGCTGATTGGATTTGCTTGGTACTGATTGAATCTTGTTTCTTTTTTCAGGATTGGATTGGGATTTTTTGATACGATTCTGATTTTATCTGATACTGATTGGATTTCGATTTGTTTGATTTCATCTGATTACTAACACCTACTTTTCTTCTTCTTCTTTCAGGATAGATGCTTTGCCTTGGTCTTTGCCGCCGAGAAGGGTACGCGGTAATGATGACATTTGTCTGAACCGTCGGAACAGGATGCTACAATCCTGGCTCTTGATTATGTTGTTGCTTCTGATTTGTCTGATAACTGGACATTGCTTTTATCTGGATTCACATTGGTTTTTTGGATGCAGGCCTTTTATTACGGCTTTGATGTTCATGACAGCTTTGATTTACAAACTTGGTTCTGATTGTTTAATTCATGATGGTTTCCATTATCCCTTGGCTGTGCCTGTGAGCTGGGCCATGATGCTGATTACCTGAGTCGCGACGACTGATATGGACTGTTATGGTTTTGTGCACTGCTATGTTTATGTTTGCTTATCCTTGCTGGTACGCTTCGTGTCATGACTTTGTGCTGTTTGCATTCTGAACTGGTTCGGTTTTCACGACCTTTCTTCTTTTTTCAGAGTCGCTACCATGCTTTAGTCGAGTTTAAACGCCGCGGTTGCCTTCGAGATCGGTTACTTCCGATGCTTGATTGGATTCAGAACATGAGTTCTGGGCTGCTATTGGTTATTGACTTTCAGATTGATTGTGAAGCCATGATGTGCGATAACTGATGCGGTTTATCCCTCGTACTTTGAACTGATTTTCGTGACTTGTTTGTTGGGGCAATGATGCTCTGACTGAGCCCTTGTCTGCGCTATGATTTGTGCTGCAACTCGGTGTAGTTATTTCACATTTTTGTGACTTGCCATCTGAATTGGTTGAAGCTTGCCCCTAACTGACAATTCTGACCTTTGGTACATTGTTTGATGCAGCTTGATACAACTTGTTTTTGTATTTCATTTTCTTGTTCTGTTTGAACCTGCTTTGTGGTAGCAGTTGTAATCCAGCAGCAGCCTTTACTTGGTTTTCTTGAACTCAGAATCAATGGTGTTTTTGGTTGTGCATTTTCAGTAGCTTATGAACTGTCTTGTTTTTGAGTTTCTGTCATCAATTTGTACTAATGCTGTTGTGGACTTTCAGGTGTGGAAAAAAATGACTCAGACCTGCCGGCATCCGGGTCTGGGTCCAGATTGACCGTGTTGCCTTACTCTCGTATCAGTTTGGAAATCCAATCGCGGCAAAACGAATCAGTCCCGCTTCTTTTATCACTTCTATCTCTCGGACGTCCCTTATGATAAGAACAGATACTATCCGATCTAACGCCAACAGCGCGGGCCGGTAACGGGGGTAGGACGCAGCTTCGGTTGTGCCACTCCCGGCACTCGATGATGACGCTGTTCTGAGAGTGTCGAAAACAAACTCTAACATTTTTCTATTCTGTTTTGCTATTTTTGATACGCAGGTGAACCGGAGATTCCGCGGAGAAGCTCAAGGGACATCATGAAGACACTTAGGAATTTTTAGGACTTAGGATTTAGGATAGATGTACCTTTTTAGAGTAAATGTAATATCCGTAATTGTAATTTTATCACAATTAAGAATGTGAAACAATTTACTCCCTTTTGTATGATGATGTTCTTATGAAATAAAATGCCAACACTTCTTTTATATATTCATGACTGCTCAATTTCAAATTTATTTATATTTATTTCCAGTTAAAAATTATAAACGTTTGTGAATAAATCCACAAACATTTAAAATCATTAACATAGTCATAAACCATGAACATTCCTGAATGATATTCTTGTTCGTGCAATTGTCCCATTTGTATTCTCAATTTCATCACCTGACTACATTCCAACTCAGATTCTAGCCAACAACTTTATAACCAAACACAGATGTGCGCCGTAACAACTGACTCAACGATGATAACTTTGGTCGTAATTGAATTCCACTGACCAAATACCTTGAGCAACAATCCGATAATACCCAATTAAATTGCGCCTTATTAACAGAAACGGAAGCGCTTTGGAAATGAACCATGAGCGATGAAATGGATCTTAAATCCAGTTGTGCTCGACAAACTTTAATACCGACCACGTCGAATTGGCACCTTGATGTAATCAGACCTGGTGATAGGTAAATGCCTCAAAAATAGTGTATCAACAGCCCGTCTTCAAGGAATTAGCAGAATTTGCGTAAAATGACCAAAATACCCCTGGAACTAAATCTGCAAAACAAACACCTCCATAACTTGTTAGTGGTTAGCAAATGCACAGATGAGATGATACGCGAAATGACTGACTAAATATAAGGGTCAAATTTGGGGTATTACAGTTGCCCCTATTTAAATGGCTACACCAGACGATTTGAGTGACAGAGACTCGAGGAATCGTGGTGGAGAGATTTAAATATAGATAACCGAAAATTTTGCCCTTATATGCGACGATATGCAATGCTATGGACAAAGCGGGAACAGCTTAATGCAGATGATGCCATGAATATGATATGATGCGTATGCTGGAATGATGAATGCGAAAATGCTGACGAATACGACGACACAGGGACAGACGCTACGAGAAGAACACACCGGGGAAAACGACGCGCTGGGACACAGTACAACACTGGGGAATTCTAAAAATGATGGTCAACTGGTGCGAACACGACCAATTGTCTTTTTTAGAAAAAGAACGAGATCCTCAAATGGAGATGGTACCTATGAGACGACCTCCACTGGGGAATCTAAAAATAAAATTGGATCACGTACGATTGCAAGATCGATTACAGAATGTTGTAGCATTGAGCAAAGAATAACATCCAAGCTTCTGTAAACTATCCCTCGTGACAGGATCAAACGGACTTTTCGGAACTCCGTAGCAAATATACAGGGTAAAGACCGGCTGTATGCCAAAATAAATGGACTTTAGGAATAAGGTTCTTATATGGAGAGGGCACTTATGAGATGACCTCCATTTGGGAATGTTTAATAATAACAGGATCTACACGGCTTGCAAGATCGATTACAAACTGCTGGAGCATTGAGCAAAGAATAACATCCAAGCTTCTATAAATTATCCTTCGTGATGGGATCGAATGGACTTTTCGGAAATCCGTATCAAATATACAGGGTAAAGACCGTCTGTATGCCAAAATAAATGGACTTAAAGTGGTTAGAACAAGATCCTAAAGGAGATGGCGCCTATGAGATGGCCTCCACTTGGGAATGTCTAACAATAAGACTGGATCTACACGACTGCAAGATCGATTACAGAATGCCGGAGCATTGAGCAAAGAATAACATCCAAGCTTCTATAAACTATCCTTCGTGATGGGATCTTTCGAAAATCCGTATCAAATATACTGTATGCCAAAATAAATGGACTTGGATAGGAAATGCCCTGATAAGCTTCTCGAGGGAGAACTGTCACTTATCGTTGGAAGGGACTTATGTGCCAAAATGGATAAGCACTCAAATAAAGAGGCTGCTGCTTATCTGATAAATAAATCTTCTCGCATTTAAGGTCGGCGCCTGGAATACGATTCTGATTCTTCTCTTACTGAAGGATAAATAAACTTCTTCATGCTTCAAGATCGTGCTCTCCTGAACATGAAAAGGGTAAACTGAACTTCCTCATACTTCAGAATCGTGCTCTCCTGAATATGATTCGGTTCTTTCGGGTAAATGAAATTCTTCAAACTTCAGAATCGTGCTCTCCTGAATATGAAAAGGGCTAACTGAACTTCCTCATACTTCAGAATCGTGCTCTCCTGAATATGATTCCGCTCTTTCGGGTAAATGAAATTCTTCATAACTCAGAATCGTGCTCTCCTGAATATGAAAAGGGCTAACTGAACTTCCTCATACTTCAGAATCGTGCTCTCCTGAATATGATTCCGCTCTTTCGGGTAAATGAAATTCTTCAAACTTCAGAATCGTGCTCTCCTGAATATGAAAAGGGCTAACTGAACTTCCTCATACTTTAGAATCGTGCTCTCCTGAATATGATTCCGCTCTTTCGGGTAAATGAAATTCTTCATACTTCAGAATCGTGCTCTCCTGAATATGAAAAGGGCTAATTGAACTTCCTCATACTTCAGAATCGTGCTCTCCTGAATATGATTCGGCTCCTTCTTTTACTAAAGGGTAAATGAACTTCTTCATAACTCAGAATCGTGCTCTCCTGAATATGATTCCGCTCAAACCTCCCCGTACTTCAAGATCGTGCTCTCCTGAATACGATTTGGTTCAAACCTTCCCATACTTCAAGACGACAGGTAAAATGGAAGCCCAACTGCTCAATGGAGATGGCCATTTGCTGCGAGTCATAACGAAGATAGGATTAGCTTCTCAGGCGAGAGATGTCGCTTATTTTGCAAGAGTAGCAATAATAAGCCTCTCATGTAAGAACTGCTTGTAGAGGTGATAACAGATGATGATAAGCTTCTCTGGTGAGAACAGGCGTGTATTATGTTGTGTAAGGTTGTCATATCGATAGGTTTCTCAGGCGAGAAATGTATGATACCGATGCTGTAACAATGTAGGATTGTAAAGTGTTGTACTGATAGATTTTCCAGGCGTGAACTGGCGTGCATCTGTAAAGGATTAGTTGAAAGATAGTGCAAAATAAATGCACGTCCGGGTACAGTGATAAACTTCTCGGGCGAAAACAGTCGCGTATCTGCCATGGTATGGTGAAAATCTTTAGATGGTGCAAAATAAATGCACGTCGGGTTGGCTCGACGACCGACAAAACTGAGATTCAATCTAGGATCGAGCTAGAAAGAAGACTGGTAATCAAGACTCCATCGAGGGAAACGATCTCGACGGGTAAATATCTTATCTTGGTGAGGAAAGATAGCTGAAGTAACCGTCATCCACGAGGATCGAGCTCTGTGGGGAAACTGGAAACACATATGTATTTTATGCTTAGGGCTGACAATCTATTTTAGAGAGAATGGACAAACCCTAGTTACTCGGCGGTAACGACCAATGATGGAGACTCAATGAACCTGTGCATGTTAACGCGTATGTTAATGAATATGTTAATATGAATGTATGTTAATGTCTATGTAGTTAAATATGCAAGATGTTATGAAATGAGTATGCCATGAGTATGTAATGAGTATGTAATGAATATGTAATGAGTATGTAATGAATATGTAATGAGTATGTAATGAATATGTAATGAGTATGTAATGAATATGTAATGAAATAGGCATGTGATGCTTATGCCCCTGCGTAGGCTGACGAAACAGACTAGAGACGGGACGAGAGATGAAATAAACATCTCGACAGGGATACCCTGCGTTCTCTGCAACCAATACGTCAATCATGGGTGAGAAGGATCAATGGTGGAACCAAATCTGGTTTTAAATGTTCTGAATTCTCTGAGGGAGAAAGTAATCTGCTTGGGTGCACAGTATCACGCCTTCTCATGGGGAGAAGAAAACCTGAGGGACACTTTCGAGTTACCCAAGAAAAAGTTGTCAGCTTATAGTCTCTCTGGGGACTGTGATGAGGCAATAGTTTAGGAGCCTGTTGCAACACTGAGATTCATTGGGGAATGAAGGCCGCTGCGAGTAAAATCCATTGGGTGTATGAGGAAAAGTTGTGAAACCACATAGTTTTGATCTTGAAGGATCTTGTAGTAGTCGCCATTTGTTTCCTTTAAAAACATGGTGCCCCAGGATACTTGCGTTGCGAGGTAGGGTCATCTCAAGAGGATTTTATAGAGAACACCGAGTCCAGTTGCCCCATTGTTCTCAAACTCTTTGAGAGATTTGTCAGGTCTCGACGTAACTGGCACAAATTAATCGTGTTACGACGAAATCTTTGGGAAATAGCTCTTAAGAATGTCAGACTCGCGTTGGTAAGCGAATTGGGAAACTGCCTGCCCCTGTTCAGCAGGATCTTCAAGTTCCACGGGTTATGTTCATATGTAAATCTCTAAGATATCAAGCAAAGTCATCATGCCTGAAATGCCTATCCTGAGTTTGTCAATGTACACATATATTTGTCTTGAATTTTTGTTTTGAAAAAGATATCGCGATAACTTGTGACCGAAATCACTAGTCAGGATATAAGTTTTAATTATAATGCCAACATGAATTTTTATGAGCACAGCTCGTAGGAGTCAGGAAACGTGATCTTGTCGAGTGTGCCTTCAACCGAAGTCCTACTTCAATTAGGTCTTTTAAAGGTTGTATCGTGGCTCGGTTCACGGTTTAAGAAACAAAGGATATAGGCTCAAAGTTGTATTTATACCCACCCCTTCTTCGTGATGTTCTCCAATCCTAATTCAGTTAACCGGATATGAATGCCCATATCTCAAGCGGATTTGCTATGATCGAGAACTTATCAAGGCTTTGGACATGGCAGTCACTCACCTATTTCTAATGGCGATTGGTCACACGATTTTGTTCTTTATAAGGATTCAAAAAACTAATGGTTTATTGCTCTTATTCCCTAACTTTTGCCTGGACAGCGTCTATTGATTTGACTTTGGAGTCCAGCGGGATGCCCCAGTTTTGCCTAAGTCTCCTTCATAGGTTTTGACTTAGCGGGCTCTTATTTTTTGAATATTCTTTTATGCACAAGTCGTGTAAATCTCTTGAAAGGATCGTGACTGCCCCACTCCTTAGATAACTGAGGGATAGTCATTGTATTGGACTTCTTAAGATGTTAAGGATAAATTCTCGAAGGTTTGCTCTTCCTTTTGAGGAGTCTAAGTGCTCGATCGGTTTAACTGAAACCTACCCTGCCCCAGGTTAAGATGAAGGTTCTTAGAAGAAAGAAAAACTCTTACTTCAAGGCTCAAAGGGTTGACTAGGGATTAACATCCTTATATCTCCAGTGTTTGGGATTTGAAACAATGCCTTACATCATCAGCAGGTTTTAGTTGAAAGCATACGACAAGAAATCTGACATTTTAGGTTCGTCATCCTCCCCCCAATTCTCCATCAGAACAAGAGATCGGATAAAGTTGGCATTATGATTTATGAAAACGTTTTTTGAATGAGTGAAACGAATGGATTTATTCAAGACAAACATATGCGTTGCATTAATTAATCGAAGATAAACAAGTTCGTACATGCTAAATATGCTTAATCAAAGAGAAATACATATAAATGAACTGTCGGAAAAATCCTTCTAAATGTTTATGAAATCTTGCATTCAAACGTAACAGTTTCCTTTGGCGGAGCCTCAATGGAAAGGACATCTGGTTCATGATCACTGTGAGTCGTCATGGCTTGCCCCAGTTACGCTGGTCACATCTTCAACAGTTTTCAGTCGTTGCTTCAAAATAACTTTCCCGGATTCTTTGTTGATCCCGGTCATATCATCTTGAGGGTTACTGAAATGAAGCGAGCTAGGCCTTTGAATAATTACTGGATTCGGCTGATTCGTCACAGGAGTAGCATGCTTTGCAGAATTCGAACCTGACAAGTGAGGGACCCCGAGAGGAGTCTCGATCTTCATTTGAGCATCGCTAAAAGACAACTTCTTCGCTTCTAGCAAATTTCTGACAACTTTCTTAAGAGCATAGCAATTCTCTAGATTATGGTCGGGCGCACCCTCATGAAATAAACAATGAGCGGCAGCGTTGTAACCTGCAGGCGGAGGACCCAAAGCACGGGTGGTAATCAGACCCTGTTGTACCAAATGGGGGTATAACTCAGTGAAAGTCACCGAAATTGGAGGACAAGGCTTATACTGACTCTTACGGGGATAAGGAACCTGATCCTGTGATTGCTGGTGAACAGGAGCGTTGGGCACTCGTTGACTGTCGACAGGAACTTGCATAGGCGAATAACCGGAAGGTTGTTGATAAATCGGTGCCTGATACACCGGAGCTGACTGCACAGGCTGGTACGTAGGAAACTGCTGATCGAAAGGAGGTGCAACAGTAGCTACATAGGGTTGTTGAACATATGAGAGCGGATAGCCTTGAACATAACTCTGCTGATGTTGCCAAGGTTGAGGAGTAGCCTTTTTGCGGTTCCTTGAACGTGTAGGTCCTTTACCATGGTCGGAGTTAGGAGTTTTTCACTTTGAAGGGGTAGCTCGTCGAACTGGTTGAGCACTAGGAGGCACCAAACCGGATTGAGGACCATGAGGAGGTACATTCTCGACAATAACAGCTTGTTGAGGTTCCATAACGGTATTAGTCTTAGAAACAACAGTAGACTGAGCATCCACCTTCACACTAAGAGCTCGTAACATCTCCAAAATCTGCCCTACACTTCCTCGAAGATCTTCGAATTCATGGCTGACACGGTTGATCTCTTGGTTTTGATCTTCCATTCTTTTGAAGGGTCGTATTGATGCAGAGAACTTAGGATGACAAAACTGGAAGGTGAGAGAACCGAGTATGAGAAACCGGGAGACATATGCTAAAATGTGAATGCAAATGAAGATTTCATGGAATTCAAATATTTACGAATATTGCGGAATACCAAGGAAACTTTTTCTTGTTTTTTTTCATTTTATTTTTTTTTATTCATGGTATCCCGCGATATCCATAAATGATGTTTGAACTCCATGAAATACAATGCAATGAGATGCTTTATGGATGCAATGCATGAAAACACACAAAGTCCTAGGTTAAAGGAACGTGAGCGGAGTCAAGGTCTACCCATCCCAAAAGGAGTGTACTATAGGTTAGTTGTACCTGCCGAACAAGGTTCTAGAAAGTGCCCAAAGTCATCAGCCCATCTTTCGGATATTATCGACCTTCCGATTGACTCGGGGGTTAATAATATTCTCAAGAGAACCTCTTTTGAGTGTAGTATCGCGTAGCAACCATTGTAGGATTACTCCCACATAGTTCCCGCACTACTTCCTAAATAAGGCCAGGGTGGTGTTAAGGTACTACGGTTCCCAATATCACAGACTCCAATCGACCATGGAAAACGTTTTTACGATTACTCGTTCAACCGAACCATTTTCGAAAAGGTCTCAACTGAGCGGTGATTCTCGAATCAGCTTGGTCGGGATTCAACTCCCTATAAGCCTCATCGAATATATCCCCATCCTATAATAATGTCACTAGTCCGGGAGTAGGACTTATCTCACAACACAAGGAACAGTTCCAAACCAGAGCACAAATATATACATGCAAAATAACAAAACAAGTAGCAATATATATGAACAAATTAGGGATAACCCTCAAAAATTAAGACACATTCCCCAGTGAAGTCGTCATTTCTTGTTGCGGTGGAAATAGGATCACAAACTATTAATGAGTTTGAATCGCAATTCAATTCACAACCGCTCTTTGATTTATCCGAAGGAAAAGGTCAAAAGAGGGAAAACCTATTTTGCATCGTAAACACAATGCGGGGAAAGATTTAGGGTTCGGGGGTTGGTTAAGATTAGGGAATGTATTAGCACCCTAAACTTCTGTAGTACTCTACAGGAACCTTTTGTTCAAATGTTTACTATTTGCTTTATTTATTTGCTCAAGGTATATGTACAAAGGATTAAAAGTGAGAAAAGAGACCTAAGGGGTTAATTCTAAGTTTACTCGGCAAGACATCGCATCTTGTGCCTACGTATCCTTACGGGAGTGGAATCAGAGTAATCGTAGTTCCCCTCAATAGGGAGGTTAGAAACTTCTTGACTGTGGTCAAGGTCTCACGGGGAATAAACATGTCTTAAGGACACGCTTACGTGGAATGTAGAAACTCCAAATCTCTATGTTGAATTGTTAAGTTGTAATTAGGGTTAAATTAGGGATTCCACGGCGGGAAACCCTAAACTGAGCGCGGCGGCTCTTTGACCTAATGCTAGGGGTAAAATTGCAAATTTTGCCTGCGGCGAGGCATTTGTGAAAATTAGGGTTTGTAGTTGTAAGGGTTTGAAGTTGAGGACTATTGGCGCGGCGACCAAAAGCTAGACCTAACCTTCGGATGTGTGTGGTGTGACTGGAATATTGATAAATGCGTGAGGTGATTGAGTTATGCAAACAGGAAATAAGACAGAAGTTAAAGTCATGCAAACAGAAATTTAAAGGCAAAAACTTAAAGCGCGATTATTAGATTCGCGGGGTTACATATGAGAAGCAATTACAATATAGTAATGAACTCTGAGTGAAAAATAAGATGAAATAAGTAATGGTAAATGTAATGAGCTGCAAAATGAACAAACGACGTTAGTGGGCAGAGTGAGGCGGCAATCAAATGAGTTACGAGACAATGAAGAAAAAAAAGATGCAAATTTGAGATTTTATTATTGTTTTATTTTAAAAAAAATTTAATATTAGCTTGCAAAAAAGATTTAATTTAAAAATGTTTTACTCTTTTAAAAAAGGTTTTATTTTTGAATATTTTTAAGAAAAGTTTTCTGATTTTATTTAAAAAGAGTTTTTATTTATTCTTAATATTTACATAAAAGGTTTTTTTTTTAAAACAGTTTTTTGAATTATAAAAATAAAAATGTAAAAAAAACAATTTAAAAACATAAAAAAACAAATTTTAAAAAAACAAAACAAAAAAATAATAAATAAAGGGGTTGGGCCGGTCATCACATCCGGACCCAACCCGGTAGGTTAGTAATGAAGCAAGACATTAGTTAGGGTTTCAAAACCCTCAATTCTTTCCGCGGCGCCGTTTACATCTTCTTCCTCTCTCTCGCGGCTCTCTCGATTCTCTTTCGCGGCCACTCGTTCTTCTTCATTCTCCTCAATAACCTGAAATAAAACACGAATATTGTGAGGAAAGTATCTCATAGCTCACATTTATGGTGAAACGGCCGATGATGTGCAGAACTGAGGCTCAGAGTTGATTGCCCGCCGTTTGTAATGAACGGCGAAGGCGATCTCCTTGTCGGTGCTTCGCTCGTGGTTTTATGATGTTTGTTCGTCGATGAACGGAGACGATGATGAGGGTTTCCTCTGAGTCTCAACCGTTCTTCCTTATTTGTGCCGCCTAGGGTCTTGCATGTGGCTTTGTCCGCTCCTCTGGGCTTTCGCGACTTCCGTTCGTTAGGGTTCGCTCGCGATCTTCGTTAGGGTTTTCGCTATCCTCCCCCTTTTCTCACAGGTGAAATCGTCCTTTTATATCACTCTGATTTATCTTTTTGGCCTTTAATCTGTGTTGGATTTGTGCTATTTTTGGCTGAGATTTGATTCGATTTGATTCTATCTGGGATTTTTGGAACGTATGTCCTTGTGATTGAACTTCTTTCCAATTTCGGATTCATGCTGATTGGATTTGCTTGGTACTGATTGAATCTTGTTTCTTTTTTCAGGATTGGATTGGGATTTTTTGATACGATTCTGATTTTATCTGATACTGATTGGATTTCGATTTGTTTGAGTTCATCTGAACTGATTCACTTTCGATTTGTTTGATTTCATCTGATTACTAACACCTACTTTTCTTCTTCTTCTTTCAGGATAGATGCTTTGCCTTGGTCTTTGCCGCCGAGAAGGGTACGCGGTAATGATGACATTTGTCTGAACCGTCGGAACAGGATGCTACAATCCTGGCTCTTGATTATGTTGTTGCTTCTGATTTGTCTGATAACTGGACATTGCTTTTATCTGGATTCACATTGGTTTTTTGGATGCAGGCCTTTTATTACGGCTTTGATGTTCATGACAGCTTTGATTTACAAACTTGGTTCTGATTGTTTAATTCATGATGGTTTCCATTATCCCTTGGCTGTGCCTGTGAGCTGGGCCATGATGCTGATTACCTGAGTCGCGACGACTGATATGGACTGTTATGGTTTTGTGCACTGCTATGTTTATGTTTGCTTATCCTTGCTGGTACGCTTCGTGTCATGACTTTGTGCTGTTTGCATTCTGAACTGGTTCGGTTTTCACGACCTTTCTTCTTTTTTCAGAGTCGCTACTATGCTTTAGTCGAGTTTAAACGCCGCGGTTGCCTTCGAGATCGGTTACTTCCGATGCTTGATTGGATTCAGAACATGAGTTCTGGGCTGCTATTGGTTATTGACTTTCAGATTGATTGTGAAGCCATGATGTGCGATAACTGATGCGGTTTATCCCTCGTACTTTGAACTGATTTTCGTGACTTGTTTGTTGGGGCAATGATGCTCTGACTGAGCCCTTGTCTGCGCTATGATTTGTGCTGCAACTCGGTGTAGTTATTTCACATTTTTGTGACTTGCCATCTGAATTGGTTGAAGCTTGCCCCTAACTGACAATTCTGACCTTTGGTACATTGTTTGATGCAGCTTGATACAACTTGTTTTTGTATTTCATTTTCTTGTTCTGTTTGAACCTGCTTTGTGGTAGCAGTTGTAATCCAGCAGCAGCCTTTACTTGGTTTTCTTGAACTCAGAATCAATGGTGTTTTTGGTTGTGCATTTTCAGTAGCTTATGAACTGTCTTGTTTTTGAGTTTCTGTCATCAATTTGTACTAATGCTGTTGTGGACTTTCAGGAGTCGAAAAAAATGACTCAGACCTGCCGGCATCCGGGTCTGGGTCCAGATTGACCGTGTTGCCTTACTCTCGTATCAGTTTGGAAATCCAATCGCGGCAAAACGAATCAGTCCCGCTTCTTTTATCACTTCTATCTCTCGGACGTCCCTTATGATAAGAACAGATACTATCCGATCTAACGCCAACGGCGCGGGCCGGTAACGGGGGTAGGACGCAGCTTCGGTTGTGCCACTCCCGGCACTCGATGATGATGCTGTTCTGAGAGTGTCGAAAACAAACTCTAACATTTTTCTATTCTGTTTTGCTATTTTTGATACGCAGGTGAACCGGAGATTCCGCGGAGAAGCTCAAGGGACATCATGAAGACACTTAGGAATTTTTAGGACTTAGGATTTAGGATAGATGTACCTTTTTAGAGTAAATGTAATATCCGAAATTGTAATTTTATCACAATTAAGAATGTGAAACAATTTACTCCCTTTTGTATGATGATGTTCTTATGAAATAAAATGCCAACACTTCTTTTATATATTCATGACTGCTCAATTTCGAATTTATTTATATTTATTTCCAGTTAAAAATTATAAACGTTTGTGAATAAATCCACAAACATTTAAAATCATTAACATAGTCATAAACCATGAACATTCCTGAATGATATTCTTGTTCGTGCAATTGTCCCATTTGTATTCTCAATTTCATCACCTGACTACATTCCAACTCAGATTCTAGCCAACAACTTTATAACCAAACACAGATGTGCGCCGTAACAACTGACTCAACGATGATAACTTTGGTCGTAATTGAATTCCACTGACCAAATACCTTGAGCAACAATCCGATAATACCCAATTAAATTGCGCCTTATTAACAGAAACGGAAGCGCTTTGGAAATGAACCATGAGCGATGAAATGGATCTTAAATCCAGTTGTGCTCGACAAACTTTAATACCGACCACGTCGAATTGGCACCTTGATGTAATCAGACCTGGTGATAGGTAAATGCCTCAAAAATAGTGTATCAACAGCCCGTCTTCAAGGAATTAGCAGAATTTGCGTAAAATGACCAAAATACCCCTGGAACCAAATCTGCAAAACAAACACCTCCATAACTTGTTAGTGGTTAGCAAATGCACAGATGAGATGATACGCGAAATGACTGACTAAATATAAGGGTAAAATTTGGGGTATTACAGTGTTGGATGAAGCTTGACATGCATATGACCTAAGATTATAGGCCATGCCTTGAAGGGAAAGCTCTTGTGAACCATTTGTTAACCAAACTTTGATTTGGAGAATCCAAACCCTAATTTAGAAACCAAGCTAGATCCATTGATTCTAAATCCCTACCTTGTACAATAAGAAAGAGAAAACAACACATATTTTTGTATTTTGAATAGGGTTAGTAATGTTAGAATGTAAACAAGAAAAATGATAACAAGAGAACACAAAGGGTGCTTGGTGATCTCTCCCAAAGGCAAAACTAAAGAAGTGAGGGTTAAAAGGATACCATGCTTGTGATTTTTATGAGATGTAAAGGATATGATAAGTGGAATCTTAGGGGTAAAAATTAGTGTATGACAAGTACCATTGTATTAAGCCTTGGTGATAAGGTTCTCTGGCAGGTTTCAAAGAAGAAAACTGTAGCTGGTGTATGGATGAAACTTGAAGTAAGCTTTGTAGTCATTCAAGATGAGTGAAGACAAAGCCTTGGCTGAGCAGGTGGATATGTTCAACAATTTTGTTCTTGATCTTGAGAATATCGAGATCAAGATTGACGATGAAGATCAAGTGTTGCTACTGTTGTGTTGTTTACTTAAGGCTCACGCTTATTTTAAAGAAACTCTCTTGTATGGAAGAGATTCGTTGATCTTTGAAGATGTGCATTCTGTCTTGTACTCTAAGGAGCAAAAAACCATCTTTTGTTTGTGAAGGTTTGTCCATTAAGGGGAAATTCTTGAAAAACGTGTAGGTTTGAGAAGAAGAAGGGTAAAGTTTTAGAGAATTATTATGGCGGTAATGCTCCTACTATTAAGTGTTATCATTGTAAGAAGGAGAGTCATACAAGAAAAGTATGCCTTGATCGACTGAACCATCATGTTGGAAAGGATAATGGTAATGCAACCTATATGCAAGATGGTTATTAATCATCTGATGTCCTAGTAGTTTCAAGCAACAACTCTAGCAAGGAATGGATTATGTATTCAGGGTGTACTTTGCACATAACTCCAAAAAAAGACGTGTTTGAGGAATTGTGTGATCAAGATGGTAGATCAGTGCTGTTGGGAAACAACAAAGCTTGCAAAATTACATGTATTGGAACTTTGAGATTCAAACTCCATGATGAGTCAATAAGGTTATTTCCTGATGTTAGGTATGTACCTGATCTTTAGAGGAATTTGATTTCTCTTGGTGATATCGACAAGAAAGGATATGTTTTCAAAGGATATGTTTAGTAGATGTGGCATCCACGAAACTTGTATCGAAGAATGAGCTATGGCATAAGAGACTTGACCATATCAGTGAAATAGGCTTGGTCAAGTTTTCAAAACATAATCTGTTGTGTGGTGAAAAGGTCAAAAAATTGGAGTTTTGTGAACCTTGTGTATTTGGTAAGTCCTGTAGAATGAAGTTTAACAAAGGTAAACAAAGAACACAGGGATCCCTTGATTACATTCATGCTAGTCTTTAAGGGACTGCAAGGAATCCTTCACACTTAGGTGCAAAGTATTTCCTATCCATAGTTGATGATTATTCACGACAGTTGTAGGTATTCATTCAAAATGCTAATGATGAAACTTTTGAAAATTTCAAAAGTTGGAAGACTCTTGTCAAAAACCAAACTGGTAGGAAGGTCAAGAGGTTGAGGACTGACAATGGTCTTGAATTTTGCAATGAGGTTTTCAAAAGCTATTGTGTTGCGTCTGGTATTGCAAGGAACATAACTACTATAGCCACTCCTCAACAAAATGGTTTGCCTGAAAGGTTTAATTGAACCATTTTAGAATGAGTAAGGTGCATGTTAGTTAGTGCAGGATTGAAGAAGGTGTTTTGGGCTGAGGCAGTCATGACTACAGCTTACTTGATAAATAGGTGTCCCTCGATAGCTTTGGGGTTTAAAACATTTGAAGAAGTATGTTCAAAATATCCACCTAATCTCAACAAACTTAGAGTATTTGGCTACTTAACCTACACTCACATTAGGCAAGACAAGGTCGAACTAGAGCTCTTAAATGTATGTTCCTTGGATATCCTGAAAGCGTCAAAGATTATAGGTTGTGGTTTCTTAAGCCAGGTCACAAGAGGTCTATTAGAAGTCAAGATGTAGTTTTCAATGAATTAAAAATGGATTTCAAGAAAATTGATGATGTTGATCGAAGCCCTATGATCTCTAAGAAGAGTTGGAACAGGAAGGAATTCCTATAGAGATGAAGCATGTTGATGTTAAGTTGCAGAACCCAGATGAAGTTGAAGAAGAAGTATAAGTTATTGTCAAAGTTGAGGAGACTGGTAATGATTATCTAGTGGAAAGAGACAGGTTGAGATGAGTCATCAAGCCACCTTAGAGACTTGGTTATATAGATCTCATAACTTATGCCTTAATCTCTGCAAGTGAGGTTTTTGAAGAAGAACCTAGAGACTATAAGGAAGTTATGAGGAGTCAAAATAAGACTGAATGGATGAAAGCCATGGATGATGAGATAAAATCTTTTCATGATAATAACACTTGGGAGCTGATCGAGAAACATGCAAGGGGCCTGGTTAGTCAGCTATAAGTGGACTTTCAAGGTTGAGGAATGAATCGAAGGAGTGATGTCGAGGCGTTTTAATGCAAGTTGGTTGCTAGGGGGTTCACTCAGAAAGAATGTGTTGACTTCAATGATGTATTCTCATTTGTTGTAAAGCATAGATCCATTAGAATGTTGTTAGCCATGGTAGCGAAGTTTGACCTAGAACTTGAACAAATGGATGTGAAAATAATCTTCCTGTATGGTGATCTATATGAAACAATCCTGATGAGGCAACTTGAAGGATATGCAGAAAAGAGAAAGGAAGATTATACGGGAAAGATGAATATGTCTCTGTGTAGCCTGAAATAATCTCCTCGATAATAGAACAGGTGATTTGAAAAGTTCATGGGACACATTGGTTTCACTAGGAGTCAGTTCAACTACTGCGTTTACTTCAGATTTCAACCTAGAAATTCACTTGTTATTTTTTTTTCTTTATGTGGATAACATCCTCATAGAAAGCAATGATGTCGAAGGTGTTATGAAGGTGAAAGTTGAACTTAATAAGGAGTTCGACATGAAGGATTTGGTAGATGCCTCCAGAATTCTTGTGATTGAAATCCGGAGAGATAGAAAGCAGTCGAGATTATGCTTATCTCAAGATACATATCAGAAGAAGATTCTCGACAAGTTTGGTATGTGAAACTCAAAGCCTTTTTTAACACCGACTAATCCTTAATACATGATAAGTATAACTCAAAGTCCTAGTACTGAAGTTGAAAGATCCTATATGAATAACATTTCATATGCTACTGTAATAGGTTCTTTAATGTAAGATATGGTCTGTACGAGGCCAAACATAGCATACAAAGTGAGTCTTGTAAGCAAGTATATGACCAATCCTTGGAAGGCGCACTAAATTGCATTAAAGTGGATTCTTAGGTACATCAATGGGTATCTGAGCAGAGTCCTGATTTATGGCGGAGCCTGTGGTGATGATAACAAAGTTAAAATCGAAGGATTTGTCTACTCTGATTATGCATGTTATATGGATTCCAGAAAAATCTATTTCTAGATATGTGTTCACCATATTTGGCACAACAATCAGTTGGTAAGAAACACTTCAGAAGGTTGTTACCTTATCAACCACTGAAGCGAAGTATATCTCTCTCACTGAAGCTGTAAAATAAGCATTGTGGCTTGAAGGTTTAGCTAAGGAGCTAAAAGGTTAAGTTATCATTGTTAAATGTAATAGTCAAAGTGCAATACTCTTGTCAAAGAATTCAGCATATCATGAGTGAACCAAGCACATCAATGTGAGGCTACACTTCGTCAGAGAGATAATTGAGCATGGAGAAGTCCAAGTGTTAAAGGTTTCGAGTGATGAAATTTCTACTGATATGATCACTAAAATATTTCCAATTAGCAAGTTTTTCCATTGTATGCATTTGATAAAGTTGAATGATGAAAACTACTTTGTTCCCTTGTTAGTATAAAGTTTGTTCGAAGGTGGAGATTTATGGTAATTGGATCGAAATCTAGTGTCGACAAGGATAGCTTCATATTTTGACAAAAGTTGTGCATGTTATAGTCGAAGTCTGTTCAAGCGTGTTGTCGAAATATGTTAGCTTTGTGTTTAAGTTAGCATGTCGAATTGGGTCTTGTAAGCCCAATTGTTAAGTTAGTTTGTAGCCAAAGTTAGAAATTGTAAGTACATAGTATGCCTAAGAGGGGGGTGAATTAGGACTTTAGAACTTTTTCCGGTTTTTATGGTTTCTTGATATTTTACTGGTTTGTGTTCTTGGTTATGAAAGCAGTAGAAAGTAAAAGAACAGTGGACACCAGGATTTATAGTGGTTCCCCTCACAATCCGAGAGTACTCCACTCCCCTTTCAACACGAAAGAGAGTTTTCACTATTGTTTAATAAAGTACAACCTATCACACCATCAACCGGTGAGGCCTACTATCAAACAATAAAACTAACAAGTGTACAAGAACAATCCTCTTGTAAACACTCACCCTTGTGTCCAACAATCCTAGATCACAAGTCAGAATACAAATACTTGTAATGATTTTGTTTTGTGAATAATAATATCAATCAAAGTTGATCTTCTCCAAATGATCAAAATTCACTCTTATAATTTTCTACACAAGTGGTCAACAGATGAATATGAAATTTTAATGCAAATATGAACACTTAGAAAAGATTTTGAAAATGGTGAATTTGATTCTAAGAATATTTGAAAATGAATGTTGGAGGTGTTTTTTTTGGAGGTATTTTTCAAAATTGAAAAACTCAGAATTTATATGTGTAAACACACCTTTTCCAACAGGTATATTTGAGTATAATTCAAAATATGAACTGGTATAATTTTCAAACCATTTTTGAACTTGAAACAAAGCCATTTTTCAAAATTCGTTCAGTGTTAATCGGTTAACCTATATGGTTAATCGGTTAACACTGGAACGTTATACCAGAATATTTAAAATTTGAAATGGTTAACCGGTTAACCTATATGGTTAATCGGTTAACACTGCTATTTTTCAGAAAAATGCTTTTAAAAATAAATGTTATACCAATTCTAAAGTTTCAAAAACATGCTAATGTAATATGCCAAAATGATTGATGTTTTTGAACACTTGTATATCAATTATAAGGATAGATTTTGATATACCCGCAATGCATCCAAGTCTTGAAGAATCATAGTTCCATATGTAGCTTGACTTGAAAGATAGCTTGACTTGATCTTGATTCCTTTGAAAGACTTGACTTTTTGCAACCAAGAGATGAACTTGAGTAGTGTTGACATCATCAAAACTTGAGATTGAAGCATGCTTCTACATTCTCCCCCTTTTTGATGATGGCAATCAAAAAGTGTTGTGCGATATCTTTTGGTTCTTGATATGTTTCTCCCCCTATGTCTAGCAACTCCCCCTATCTTAACAGAGGAAAGAAATCTGCACACAGAGAGACATTAACAGAACCAAGCTCTTATCCCCCTTTGTCATCAGCAAAAAGGAAGAGCTTTCAAAGAAAACACAAGATAATGGCATATATAGTAGTAAGCATATGCAAAGCCAAGTAAACACATAGCATAAAAAGTAGTACATATAAAATGCAGCAAAACGGAAATTGTACTTGTTACAATAAAACATAGTTCAAATGAAAGCGTAAAACTTAAAACTAGAAAGCAAAGCAATAAAAACAAGAACAGCAACATATTCTCTAAAAATCCTCATCCGCCATATCCTCCTCCTCTTCTTCCTCTTGTCCTTCATTTTCTTCATCAGATACAACAAGGTTGTCAGGGTTGGTGCGGTGAGAGGAAAGTACAAGGTTCCGAAGAGAAGCAATGGCCCGGGAGGTTTCTCTATGCTGAGTCATTATAGTTTGGTAAAGGAACTCATTTGTAATGCCTCCTTCAGGTACGAGATAGGCTTGGTTAGCATTGGCTCCTTCATCTGAGTATTTGTAAGTATCGTCAGTATCCTTAAAAATTCCAGTATTCTTGACAGTTGTAATCTCGTTGATCTCATTGGTGGTTGATTTCATCTTGATGGTTGGTTCACGGTTAAGATCCAAAGTAGTCAACTCCAATATTCTTGATACCAGCCGTGCATAAGGAAGACGGGTTGAAAGAGATAGTTGTTGTTGAAGGTGATACATGATGGTCAGAATCCAATTGACACGAATCTTGTTCTTGATGGCGAAAAGGAGCTGCATTTCCAGATCATTAATTTGTGCATGATTCGAATTCTTGGGAATCAGCACATAACAGATGATGTAGTGAAGCATCCGATCAGAAACGGTAAGATTCTTTGCATAGCACAACAGACGAGCAGTGCGTTGGTTGGCGATAATCATCTCCTTTGGAAATCTGCAGATCTGATAGTAGAACTCCATCTTGTCGTAGTTGGACTATGGCCCTTCCACGTGGTTAACTCCCTTTCTCAGAAAGTACCCAGATGATGGTATGTTCAGCATGGCAGCAACATCAGACAGATTTTCTTCCACAACACAGTCTCTAACAATTGTTTTCATAATATGCTTATCATTTGCATTTATAAACACAGACAGTTTATGCAAAAAGGATTTGACAAGATCTGGATAGCAGTTTCCAGAATCCAACACAAATTTATCGATCCTCTGATATTTGAGCAAAGCAGGAAAATCAAAAGATGATGCTGGAAAAGCCTTAAGATTCACATACTTTACCGGGAGGATGGAACGAACTCGGACTTTGAAATCCATTCTGCGCTTCTTGGTTGTTTCCATAGGGATATCTTCTTCATCAGATGCAGAATGATGTTCTGATACCTTTCCCTTGTCGCGGTTTGATGCTGAAGCCATGGATGAAAGTTTGAGAGAACTGAGGTTGTGGGTTCTGAGGAAGTTAGGGTTTGAGAAGTTGTGGGGATGGTTATGAGGAGTTATCCAACTTTAGAGAGTGGGAGAGAGAAGTTAGGGTTTGAAGAGGGAATATGGATTTTGGATATGGATTTGGATACTTAAGAGAATATGGACCACATAAAAATACATTTATGATATATAATATTTTCAAAAATTTAATTAATTTTCGTTTCTGATTTTTAGAAAATTTAACAGTGTTAATCGGTTAACCATATAGGTTAATCAATTAACACATTAAAAAATTGAGTCAGAATTGAAAATTTAACAGTGTTAATCGGTTAACCCATATGGTTAATCGATTAACACACTCGAATTTTTGAAAAATACTTAAAAACAGAATGTATACACATGAAAACATATCGCAAATAATGCATACATATATTAGAGAAAAGGTCAGATGTCACCTTCATCAAGAATCCCAAGTTCTCGCCGAATTTTGTAGAATGGTTCTTTCGCCAAAGGTTTGGTGAAGATGTCGGCGAGTTGATTGTGCGTGTCGATGAAAGTAACATCTACATCTCCATTCAATACGTGATCTCGAAGGAAGTGATGCCGGATATCTATATGTTTTGATCTTGAATGCATGACCGGGTTCTTTGTAATATTGATGGCACTTGTATTATCACATCTAAGAGGAATGCAACCGAGATCTATACCGTAATCGAGGAGTTGTTGCTTGAGCCACAGAATTTGTGCACGGCAACTTCCTGCTGCAATATATTCCGCTTCGGCTATACTGAGTGCCACACACGCTTGCTTCTTGCATGCCCATGACACTAATGCATTCCCGAGAATGTGACATGTACCGCTTGTGCTTTTTCTATCGGTCTTGCATCCTGCATACTCAGCGTCAGAGTAACCAACTAAAGAACAAATACTACCTTTAGGATACCATAATCCGACGTTCATTGTCCCTTTGAGATACTTTATGATTCTCTTTACGGCTGTGAGATGCGATTCCTTCGGACTTGCTTGAAAGCGTGCACACAAACAAACGTTAAACATAATGTCAGGACGGCTTGCCGTCAAATATAGTAATGAACCAATCATACCTCGATATTTTGTTATATCAACTGGAGTACCAAATTCATCTTGATCAACGTACGTTCCGGATCCCATAGGAGTGGACATTACCTTGCAACTATCCATATCGAATTTCTTCAACAATTCCTTGCAATACTTGGATTGGTTGAGGAAGATGCCATCCTTAGTTTGCTTGATTTGCAGTCCAAGAAAATAATTCAATTTTCACATCATGGACATCTCGAACTCTCCTTGCATCATAAGTGAAAATTCTTCGCAAAGTTCTTTGTTTGTTGATCCGAAGATGATGTCGTCGACATAGACTTGAACTAATAAAGTGTTTCCTTGATCTTCTTTATGAACAATGTCTTTTCAACCTTTCCTTTTGTAAATCCTTTCTCACATAAGAAATTGCTAAGGCGGTCATACCATGCTCTTGGTGCTTGTTTTAGTCCATAGAGTGCCTTTTTCAGTTTGTAGACATGTGAGGGATTCTTGAAGTCTTCAAAACCCGGAGGTTGTTTGACGTAGACTTCCTCGTTAATGTATCCATTAAGGAAAGCGCTTTTGACATCCATCTGGAACAACTGAAAATTCATAGAACAAGCGTAAGCAAGTAGTAATCTAATTGCTTCTAACCTTGCTACCGGAGCGAACGTTTCATCAAAGTCAATTCCTTCCTCCTGGTTGTAGCCTTGTGCGACCAATCTTGCTTTGTTACGAACTATGATCCCATTCTCGTCAAGTTTGTTCTTGAACACCCATCTTGTTCCTATGATGTGCTTATGGTCTGGTCTTGGTACAAGACTCCAAACTTGATTCCTTTCGAATTGATTGAGTTCTTCTTGCATCGCTACAATCCATTGGTCGTCGCCTAAAGCTTCATCAATCTTGGTTGGTTCAATTTGAGATACAAAAGCCATGTTGAGACAAGCATCCTTTAGATTAAGTCGAGTTGCAACGCCTTGGCTAATATCACCAATAACTTTATCTATAGGGTGATCTCTATGCATTCTCCATTCCTTCGGAAGATCTTGATGTTCTTCAATGATTTGAGTGACATCTTCTTGTGGTATTTCTTGATTCTTTGGAATCTCTTCTTGTTGTTATGGAGAACCTACTATATCATCATCATCATTCATAATAATATTATCCTCTTTCGAGGGGTTAGTCTCATCAAACGAAACATGAATGGATTCTTCAATAGTAAGTGTTCTCTTATTAAAAATTCTAAATGCTTTACTATAAAGAGAGTAACCAAGAAATATACCTTCGTCGGATTTCTCATCAAACTTACCGAGATTATCTTTGTTGTTGTTGAGAACAAAGCATTTGCATCTGAATATGTAGAAGAATGCTATATTCGGTTTTCTTCCCTTGAACAACTCATACGGAGTCTTTTTTAGGAGTGGTCGAATATTGACACGGTTGCTTACGAAGCATGCTGTACTAACTGCATCTGCCCAAAAATATTTAGGAAGATTTGCGTCGCTGAGCATTGTCCTTGCAAGCTCTACCGGTGATCTATTCTTCCGTTCTACGACACCGTTTTGTTGAGGCGTCCTTGGTGCTGAAAAATTATGAGAAATTCCATACTCTTTGCAAAATTCTTCAAAGTCTGAATTTTGGAATTCTCCACCGTGATCGCTTCTTATAGAGGCTATGGTGAGTGATTTCTCATTTTGAATTTGCTTTGCATATTTCTTGAATTCTTTAAAAGCATCACTTTTCTACACTAAAAACAATGTCCAAGTGTATCGAGAGAAATCATCAACTATAACTAAGGCGTAGAAATTACCTCCGAAACTTTTTGTTCTTGATGGACCGAAAAGATCCATATGCAACAATTAAAGTGGTCTTGATGTAGAAACCACTTTCTTGGATTTGAAAGTTGTATTGGCCTGTTTTCCCTTTTGACATGCATCGCATAACTTATCCTTGATGAATTTTATCTTTGGAAGACCAACAACTAGATCATGTTTTATCAACTTGTTTAAATGCTCCATGTGAATGTGAGCAAATCTTTTATGCCAAAGCCATGCCTCGTTGTTGTTCGCCATAAGACATTTTACCTTCAAGGAAGAGTCATCAAAAGAAATCATAAAAATGTTATTATATCTTTCACCTTTTAGCAAAATGTCATGAGTGACTTCATGTTCTATCAAGCATTCCTCCTTTATGAAGTTGATTCGGAACCCTTTGTCACACAATTGACTTATGCTAAGTAGGTTGTGTTTAAGGCCTTCCACATAAAGAACGTCTTCGATGATTGTACATGGAGGTGCACCAATGGTTCCAACTCCAAGAATTTTTCCCTTATTATCATCACCGTAAGTGACGTATCCTTTGGCCTTTAATGATAGACTTGAAAATTTGTTTATGTCTCCCGTCATATGCTTCGAGCAACCACTATCAAGATACCATTGATTTGTGGTTGTCTTCAAGCATACCTACAAAACAAAATTAGGTAGTGTTAGGTACCCAAATTGCTTTGGGTCCTTGATAGTTAGTACCCTTTTCAACCCACACATAATGCCCCTTTGCAACACCAATATTACGTACATAGCAAGCATTAGGTGTGTGCCCTTTAATTCCACAGTAAAAACACGTAGGTTGAAAATGACTTATATACCTAGGTATATAATTCTTTTTCTTATCAGTTCTTTTCTTGTTATGATGCTGAATTTTAGAAGTGCTTGTCTCTTCTTTAACAATTTGTTCACTTGCTTTTACGAAAACGGTCTTATTGGTGCTTGGTTTTGAAAATTTAGAATATCCCAATCCACTTTTATCATTAGGATACCTTTGATGTTTAAGAATTTCTTCCAAGCCAATTTGACCTTTTTCGTATCTTTCTAAAACTCTTTTAAGTTGAACAATTTGAAAAGACAGAGACTCACAATTCTTACATACAAGACTTTGTTTTTCATCCATCACTTTTTGTTTTTCATCTTCAATATTTTTCAAGAAATCAGAATTTTGTTTTTCTAAAAGTAAAATTCTTTTCTTTTGTGATGAGATGTCTTTATACAAAGTCTTGCACTTTTTTAGAAGTTCATCTATAACTTCTTGTGCATCATTATCATAGACAGAAAAATTACTACTAACCTCATTTTCGTCATCGGAATGGTGAGAGACCATTAAAGCCATATTTGCGCATTCATCGTTATCTGATTCCGATGATGAACTCACTTCGTTGTCGTCCCATGCGACATAAGCCTTCTTCGTTTTGAAATCCTTTTTGCCTTTGAATTTTCCTTTATTTGCGAGTTTCGGGCAATCTGGCTTTATGTGACCTTGTTTCCCACATTCGTAACATGTAATTTCTTGGTTTGATGTGGGTGCCTCCTTTTTCCTGAAATGTCTATTCTTTTTAGAAAGAGAAGAAATTTTATTATTATTAAAAAACTTACCAAGCTTCTTTACTAGAAGCATGAAATTTTCGTCTTCGGAAGATTCGTCATTTTTATCATCCCTTGTGTCAATCTTCAAGGCAATTCCTTTGGACTTTTTGTCTTGACTTTCATGTTTCTCAAGCCTTCCAAGTTCCAGTTCATGCTCTTGAAGTTTCCCGAATAAGGAAGCGGATGTCATTGTTGAAAGACTCTTCTTTTTCGAAATGGCGGTCACCTTCGGTTGCCATTCTCTTGTCAAGGATCTTAGGACTTTTAAGTTGAGATCATCATTGGTGAAGGTTTTCCCGAGAGCAATCAGATGATTTGTTAGATGAACGAACCTTTTTTGCAAGGCAACAATAGATTCATCGGGCTGCATACGGAACATCTCATATTCTTGACTTAATGTGTTAAGTCTTGATCTTTTTACTTCTGTTGTTCCTTCATGCGTTTCTACCAAGGTATCCCAAATCTGTTTTGCCGATTGACACTGTGATATGCGAAAGAATTCATCCATACTGAGAGCGCTTTGAAGTATGTTGATTGCTTTCTTCTCATTCAAGATTCTCTTCTTGTCATCTTCATCATATGAGGATTTAATTTTTGGGGTTCCAACACCATTTACCATACTTGTAGGAACATGTGGACCAGTTTCTACGGTTTCCCATATACCACCTCCTTGTGCCTCAAGATGTGCCTTCATCCGGATTTTCCAAAAGTCAAAGTATTCCCCAGAAAAGAGTGGGGGCTTGTTACTACTTCCACCATCTTTGAAAACCGGGTTAGTACTAGCGGAAGCCATTAGGATCGATAGGAACAGGTTACCTTAACCTGCTCTGATGCCAATTGTAAGTACAGAGTATGCCTAAGAGGGGGGGGGGGTGAATTAGGACTTTAGAACTTTTTTCGATTTTTATGGTTTCTTGATATTTTACTGGTTTGTGTTCTTGGTTATGAAAGCAGTAGAAAGTAAAAGAACAGTGGACACCAGGATTTATAGTGGTTCCCCTCACAATCCGAGAGTACTTCACTCCCCTTTCAACACGAAAGAGAGTTTTTACTATTGTTTAATAAAGTACAACCTATCACACCATCAACCGGTGAGGCCTACTATCAAACAATAAAACTAACAAGTGTACAAGAACAATCCTCTTGTAAACACTCACCCTTGTGTCCAACAATCCTGGATCACAAGTCAGAATACAAATACTTGTAATGATTTTGTTTTGTGAATAATAATATCAATCAAAGTTGATCTTCTCCAAATAATCAAAATTCACTCTTATAATTTTCAACACAAGTGTTCAACAGATGAATATGAAATTTTTATGCAAATATGAACACTTAGAAAAGATTTTGAAAATGGTGAATTTGATTCTAAGAATATTTGAAAATGAATGTTGGAGGTGTTTTTTTTGAGGTATTTTTCAAAATTGAAAAACTCAGAATTTATATGTGTAAACACACCTTTTCCAACAGGTATATTTGAGTATAATTCAAAATATGAACTGGTATAATTTTCAAACCATTTTTGAACTTGAAACAAAGCCATTTTTCAAAATTCGTTCAGTGTTAATCGGTTAACCTATATGGTTAATCGGTTAACACTGGAACGTTATACCAGAATATTTAAAATTTGAAATGGTTAACCGGTTAACCTATATGGTTAATCGGTTAACACTGCTATTTTTCAGAAAAATGCTTTTAAAAATAAATGTTATACCAATTCTAAAGTTTCAAAAACATGCTAATGTAATATGCCAAAATGATTGATGTTTTTGAACACTTGTATATCAATTATAAGGATAGATTTTGATATACCCGCAATGCATCCAAGTCTTGAAGAATCATAGTTCCATATGTAGCTTGACTTGAAAGATAGCTTGACTTGATCTTGATTCCTTTGAAAGACTTGACTTTTTGCAACCAAGAGATGAACTTGAGTAGTGTTGACATCATCAAAACTTGAGATTGAAGCATGCTTCTACAGAAATATATATACATGTCATACAAATATATATACATATAGACATTCAGTAAATAACACAAATAAACAAGTTAGGGGCAACCCTCTAAAGCCCCTCTTTCCCAGTGAAGTCGTCATTTCTCTGTTGCAGTGAGAATCGGGTATCAAGCTATCAAATTAACTTGAATCACAAATCTTTGAAATTCACCATCGAGTTTTGATTTATCCAAAGGAAAGGGTAAAGAACGAAAAAACCCTAATTTCACTATAAAAACAATGCGGGAGATCTAAGGTTCGGGGGTTGGTTATACCTAGGAAAGGTGTTAGTATCATAAGCATCTATAGTACTCTACAGGAACCCCTTGTTTAATATGTATTATTTGTTATTCTATTTACTAAAGGGTATGACCTAGGGGTTTATTTACTAAGAATGTCGCCAAGACATTGTATCTCGTGCCTACGTATCCTGACAGGAATGGAATCAGAGTATTCGTAGTTCACCTTGATGAGGGTGAGGAACTCTTGAATGTGGTCAAGGTTCCAGGGGAAAGTAACTGTTCATAATGAGACACTTATATGGAGTGCGGTGACTCTAAATCTAAAGTTGAGTTGAAAGGGAAAGATAAGTAAGTGTCCATGGAAGGAACTTACATGGAGTGCGACGACTCTGATCCTAAGGCTAGGATGAAAGGAAATAAATGGGTAAGTGCCCATGGCAGGATCTTACATGAAGTACGGAGAATCCGATCCTAAGGCTAGAATAAGGGTAAGGACTCAGAGTTTTACAATATTGACATGGCAATCAACAGAAAGAGATCCTTTCCTTTGGAATGGTAACAGACGACCAATAGAATTAAGAGCATAGAAAAGAACAATTAACAACATAAAGTAAAAGATCAAGTTATGTGATCAATCACAACAGATAGGTGTCACAAATGAATATAACCAATTAATCAAAACCAAATATTCAGGGTCAATTAAATCAGACCATAAGAGGTTATACGAGATCAGTATTATGAGGATAAATTTGAAAATATACATCAGGGATAAGGACACCCCTTTATATAAGGGGTGCACAAGTTTTACACAATTGTCTACGGTGTTAAAATTGTTTAATCTGAAAGGAAAAAATGGGTGGTCAGATAATAGTTTCACAAAATTGGTTTATTTGTTAAAACAAATGCTACCAGAAGACAATATTTTGTCTGATAGTTATTATGATGCCAGAAAGATATTGTGTTCAATGGGTTTGGAGTATATCAAAATACATGCATACCCTAATGACTGCATATTATATAGGAAAAAGTGTGAAAATTTGGATCATTGTCCGAAATATGGGGTGTCGCGTAACAAGCTGAAGGACAACAATGGTGATGACAATGACAATGACAATGTTAGTAGGAAGAGCCCTCCTGCTAAAGTATTATGGTACTTGCCAATAATTTCAAGATTCAAGAGACTTTTTTCTAATACGAATGACACAGAATATTAGATGGCATGCAGATAAAAGAATATGTGATAGAAACATACGCCATGTAAGTCTATGCTCTAAATAAAAAACGGGTTTTCCTGGCACCCACACCCGCTCCCAATTAAAATCAGGTTTTTCCTGCTAATTTTGAGGCGGGGGAGGATTTATTTGCCATGCCTATACCTTGGGTCTGTATCTGACAGGAAGACTCCTACGGATCTTTTTGATATGATCAGATGTAGTGTAGCTCTTTTTTAGAACCTGGAGTCCAAATACAAGAACTTGAAACCTTGAGAACATGGTTTTAATGTCTTCATCCTCCTTCATTCTGAACAACTCATATTGTTAAATAAGAAGGTTAGCCTTAGCGTTCTAAACTTGTTGATTTCCTTCATAAGCAACACATATGAATTTGATAATGGTCTTAGAAATATATTTATCAATGATTTTGATGTACACTGAGTGAGGTAGAGCATCAACTAAGATGCATCTAACTCTATGATGTTTCCTGTAAGTCTTTTTCTTAGCTAGTTTGAGAATTTTTCTTTCAGACACCATTCAAACTCCACTGACTGGAATTTCAATGTCATCTTCCAAAATATCCCATAACTCATCATCAAGGCCTATGATGAGTATACATCTTGTTTTTTCACCATTCAAACGCAGTAGAGTCTCCATTGAAACTTGGAGGTCTAGTTGTATAATTATTCTTTTTTTAAATTGCTATAATCATGATTAAAAGAAGCATGTGGATTATGAGTACCACTACCAGATTTAAAAACTCCAAACATGGTTCAATATGTCTTTCTCAAGATCTTTTCTGCAACACTGCTAAATGTTTAGCATAGACCAAACTCTGATACCAACTAAATGTGAGAAAAATATAAGAATGGGGAGTTGAATTGTGTTGACTTTTTATTTTTTTATAAAAATTTTGGTAAGAAAGAAGAGAGAGACACGCAAAGTTATCATGGTTGCTCTCACAACTCGAAAGTAATTTTAACTTTATATTAAAATACGATGGAGTTTTGATTATTGAATATTTATTATTTATATTAATATTAATTAGAAATTAATCAATTTATAAATAAAAATAAAATATACAATTAAATCATGAAGTGAAAACAAAATAGTGGTGTAAGAATTGAAATAGGAGCGTGGATTAGTAAATTGAGTGGGTTAGAAGTTAATAAAAAGAGGCCAAAAATTAAAAGCTCATTTTCATAAACTCTATCTTCTCTCCAATTTCAAATCAAAAGTTAACCAAACTTTCACAAATCCATAAACAAAACACAAACTCAACATGATTCAAAGAGATCAAAAGGGTACAATAACCAGACGGTGGTGTTCATGGTTCGATATGCTATGGCGGCGATGTGGTGCAGTGAACGAAAATAGGGGGTCAGAATCGCATGCGGTGGTCGGACGCTTTGATGGCGGACACAAACGAGGTGCAAGTTTCTGGCGATGGAGATGCTGTTCTTTAAGACATGTAGTCGGTCTAGAACACAATTCAATAATAAAATTTGCATTTACTTGAAAATGTGTAACATTGTCAAAATATTAAAAACAATATAATGGAAAGATATTCAATTAAATGGTTTATCGGTTATGAAGCTCTAAGTTCAACTACCCACTTTTATTTTATGAACAAGTGTTTTGCCATAAATACATAGGCTCAGACTATTCACTGCCTATACACGATTCCAATTCTGTTATATTAAATGCATATGCACCCAACGCTTATATTTATGAATTCCTCAACCTATTACTATCTCACTATCTTTTGAATTCCACCGTTACATTGAGATGGCGTTTGCAAGTTTTATTGCTCTTCTTGCATTCCTTCTTCTGCAAACTCTTCCAGCTTCAACCGATTTTCTATCTCCACTTTTCTCTCCATTATACGGTTCGAGAATTCATGTCACCCTTTCTTTTGTTATACAGTTTTTTATTAGTCAATTTTGTTTAGGCTTTGTCTTGTGTTTGAAAATGTGAACTGTGTCCAGATGAAATCTGCAAAGAAGTGGAATGTGGAAAGGGAATATGTAAACCTTCTGAGGATAGCATTTTCTTATTTGAATGTGATTGTAATCCAGGATGGAAACAACCTCTTTCTGCTCTTGATGAGGGTTTGAAGTTTCTTCCTTGTATAGTCCCCAATTGTAAGAACTCTCACAAACTACTAAAGAAAATTACCTCAATGCTATTGTATATGTAATGGTGTCAGTGTCCTATGTTTTTGACATTATCAGCATCGGAGTATCCATGTCATACCGTGTCTCGGTGTCCGTAGCAGAGTTCATGGCTTATGTATTAAGATTTGCATGAAACATTTTTGCAGGTACTCTAAACTATTCCTGTTCTGAAGCTCCTGCCCCTGTACAACAAAACACAGGAAAAGCCAATGGATCAGTATTTGATGGTAATTGACAGATAACTTTTGGTATCTCACATATTTCAGTTTTTCACTTTGATATGTAATGACATTTTGGTCATATGTTGATGTAGTTTGCCATTGGGTTGATTGTGGAGGTGGCTCATGCAACAAAACATCCTTGTTCTCTTATAGTTGCAACTGTGATGCTGGATATTACAATCTTCTCAATGTCACTGTCTTTCCTTGCTTCAGAGAATGTAAGAGTGTATAAACTGAATGGAATTGATACTTTATTTTTGGTTTTGAAAGGGAAAATATGTAACTTGAGATTTCATTTTTGTCCATAAGGTGCTCTTGATTTCAGTTGCTCTAACATTGGAGTACCAATGTCAAACTCATCCACAGCTTCACCACCACCAGCATTCAATGAAAATTGTAAGAATCTGGATAGTATATGATTTATTTATGCATTTTAAGATAGGCTATAAATAATTTTAATGTGATGTTAATGTTCAGGTAGCTCAAGTGTAAGACAAAGCTCCCAGTGGCTGCTCATGCTGTTGATTATAATTATAGCAAATATGCAGATGAAGTAGGTAGCAGCACACTTGGTGCAT
Source organism: Lathyrus sativus (assembly GCA_963859935.3). NCBI lineage: Eukaryota > Viridiplantae > Streptophyta > Magnoliopsida > Fabales > Fabaceae > Lathyrus > Lathyrus sativus. Next base: position 628,522,436 of record OZ012740.1, on the reverse strand, counting down.
GGTTATGGCATTATCTCATTATATGGTTATTTTTGGGTCAACACCAGATGTTCCAAAACCTTTTGCTCTCACTTGTGTTTTGTCTTGTTGTTTCCTAAACCAGATATGCAATCAGAGACTCTGTAAATTTGATAATTGCATGAGAAACTTATAGCTAATTACATTAGGGAGTAGTGGCAAAATTTTCTACAACAACAATATTGTAGTTTATGGGTTATAATTTTGTGTTGTAGCAAATTATGTTGAAGTCAAAAAGCTAGTGTAACTATCAAAATATATTAGCTTGTTGTTTAAGTTAGTATTTAGAATTGTATCAATTTGTTGGGTCAATTATTTAGTATGTTAGTTGAATATTAGGGTTTAGTTTTCTTATAAAGTCATCACTTTTTAATATTATTAATCTCTAATAATTCCAAATTAGAGGGAGAAAGTTGTGTAGTTGCGATTCAATTGTAAACATTGTTTCATAATATGTAATTAAATTAAGAATCCAATTTACCACTTTAAATTGTCTTTCTCTTCTCTCTTTTATTTTATTTTGTGGTTTTCTTCAAGAAACTAATCTTATTCTGTTTTCTGAGCACCGCTTTTCCTACAAATTTGTGCGGTGAGAAATCGAGAAGATGTCGTCAATTAAGTATGAAATCGAGAAATTTATCAGTGTGAATGATTTTCCTTTCTGGCGCTAAAAATGCAAGTCATACTGTTCCATGAGGATTTATTAGAAGCGTTGAAAGGATCAGAGAAAATGGATGTTGCCTTAACGGAGAAGGAGAAGACAACAATGATTGACAAAACCCACATTGTCATCATATTGAGCCTTGGGGATAAGGTTATGTGGCAGGTGTCGAAGGAGAAAACAACAGCGGGTGTGTGGAGGAAACTCGAGGGATTGTATATGAACAAATACTTGGTCAATCATCTGTACCTGAAGCAAGCTTTATATTCATTCAAAATGACTGAAAATAAAGTTTTGATTGAGCACTTGGATATGTTTAAAAAGTTGATTCTTGATCTTGAAAGTATCGAGGTCAAGATTAATGATGAAGATCAAGCGTTGTTGTTGTGCATTTTACCAAGATCTCATGCTCACTTTAAAGAAATCCTCTTGCATGGAAGAGAGTCCTTAATATTTGAAGAAGTTCAATCAGCTTTATACTTGAATGACTTGAACGAAAGAATAGAGCAAAAGACATCATATGTTAGAGAAGGTTTGTCCGTTAAAGGAAAGTTCTCAAAGAAAGATGGCATGTATGAAAGGAAAAAGGGTAAGGATCTATGAAATTCTTATGTGCTTCTGCAAGTTATCATTGTAAGAAGAAGGGACATATAAGAAAGATGTGCCCTTAATGTCTAAATAATCATGGTAGAAATGATAATGATAATACAACCATTGTACAAGATTATTATGAATCATCTGATGTCCTGGTGGTTTCAAGCATCGACTTTAGCAAGGAGTTGATTGATTATGGATTCAGGTTGTACTTGGCACGTGACTCCAAAACAAAACGTGTTTGAGGAATTATGAGATCAAGATTGTGGATCAGTGTTGTTTGAAAACAATAGATCCTACAAGATTGTAGGAATTGGATTTGTCATATTCTAGCTCCAAGACTAGTCAATAAGGTTATTCACGAATGTCAGGAATGTACCTGATCTTAAGAGGAATTTAATTTCTCTTGATGAATTCAAAAAGAAAGGATAACTTTTCAAAGAAGAGCAAAGTATCTTAAGGGTAATGAAAAGGTAGAAGGAAGTCTTGAGAGGCATTAAGAAACAATACATGTATACCCTTGAGGTTGAGGTTGTAAGTTCAGCAGATGTGGTATCCACAAAATCTGTGTCGAAGACTAAGTTATGACAAAAGCAACTTGACCATGTCAGTGAAAGAGACCTGGTCGAATTGTCGAAACAAAATTTGCTATGTAATGACAAGGACGAAAAAAACTGGATTTTTGTGAACTTTGTGAATTTGGTAAATCCTGTAGGCAAAGGTAAACAAAAAAACACATAGATCCCTTGATTATATTCATTCTAATCTTTAGGGCGGCTGTAAGAAATCCTTCACACTCATGTGTAGGGTATTTTCTATCCATAGTTGATGATTACTCACGAAATTTGTGGGTATTCATTCAAAAAGCTAAGGATGAAATTTTTGAAAATTTCAAAAGTTGGAAGTCTCTGGTCAAAGGAAGGAACGTCAAGAGGTTGAGACAATGATCTTGAATTTTGAAATGAGGCTTTCGACAGCTATTGTATTGCGTCTGGTATTGCAAGGCATAAAACTACTCCAGGTACTTGTTGTACCCAAAAATTTGACCAACCTTTTCTTTCTAACTTGGCTTATGTTTCATCTCATTTTAGCATTTGCATTTGCATATAATTGGTTCTTATCAGGGGATCAAGAGGTGTTGTGTTTTTCATTCAAGAAGGAAGCTTCTTTGTTCAAGCAAACAAGGATATCATTGGCAAGTCATCGAGGGTTCATTACCATCAAATTGGGTTTCAAAGCTCATTGAGAGGAGAATTTTTTGTATGGGTGTCACCTCCTATCTTGAGGATCATCAGAGGGTCATCATAGATTCATGAGGTCACTTGGATAAAACATGGTTTAAAAGCTCAATGTGTGTCTTGAGGGGTCTTTATGAAGTTTGTATGGTCATACATTTCATCTGCAAGAGTCTTAGTCAAAGGTTATGGTGTTAGGGTTTCATATGGTCAACCCAAAGTCAACTATAGATTTGAGAGGGTTCAATACTTGGTTCTAGGTTATTGAGGCCATGGGAAGTCATCCCAAAGCATCTAGGATGTCATTTTAAGATCAAATCAAAGAGATTCAAGAGTTCAAGGAGTTACTAAATTAGGGTTTCAGATGAATTCAGTGTAAAATCCCCTTCTCAAGCTTTATTTTGAGTACAAGAACTCATCCATTGAGTTTGTACATCTCAAGTTATGATGCCAACAAGTTGGTGTCCTCAGATGAAGGGAATCTTGGTCAACTCACTTCAAAGGTATTTTTCACATGGAATCAAGTTTCTCCTCACTTTCAAGTGAACATGAAAGTTGTTCCTCATGATCTTAGCTTTCCAAAAATTCCTAGAAGTCCTCATTCTCATCTGTACATATCAAGTTATGGCCTTCACAAGGCAAGGGTATTTTGGGAAAGTTCATTATAGGTCATTTTCTTCAAGGGTCAATTTCATGCACTTCAAGGCCTCTGATCCAAATTCAATGAACATGAAAGTTGTGCTATATTATCTTAACTCCACAATGAACTCAATTTCCATGGCACTTGATGAATTATGTGATCATTGGAACCATTTTGAAAGAGGAAATTGAACTTTTAGTCATGATTTGGTTTTCTTCATTTACAAGTCACGGAATGACTTTGTTTTGGTATTTTTCACACCTTAACATCATCAAACTTTGGTCATGAGTTTGTTACCTCTTTTGGACCAACAAGAGTACATGTTTCATGCCATATTTTCACACTTTACACCATAAAAAGTCATGACATGAAACCTTATACAAACTCATTTTAAATAACCAAAATCAATCCCATTCATTCCTACACACCACACATGACTAATTGTTGACCCAACATGAATAGAAAAGGGGCAAACCCGTGTGTATGTGCAAAATGAACATTTTTGGTCAATTTTTGAAATCATTCATTACAAGCATTATGGGCCTGCATGGTATGTTCAAATCCATCATATATAAGCTCAAGGTATGCCCTAATAGAAGGGGAGTGGTGTAGCTGCATGAGAGAGGGGGGAAAGCTTCAAAATTCCTCAAATATTCATCTCTTCGAATCTGCCATATCCTTGAGATTTCTTGCAAACTGGTACTCAATTCTTCTTCATAAAAGCTTGAGGAATAAGTTGGAAGCATTGAACAGAAGCTAGAAAGAAGTTTGAAGAGTCAACGGAACTACTCCGTTAGGTATTTTCTCAGCTTTAAATCTCTCATATTAGAGTTGCATTAGGTCCATTCTGGCTTGCATCTGAAGCCCTATCCTTGGTAGGCCATATTTGAACCATTTGTTTGAATATTTGGCATGATTTTAGTTTACATGTTTCAATAATCGTGGCCTGTTTGTGTCTTGTTTAAGAACCTTTTTGCAATTTTAATGGTGGATTCATGATCTCCTTGGCAAGAGCTTTCGATTGGTACCGGTATGTGCCATTTTTATTGAGTTTTGTTGACTGGTCTCCGGCGAGCTGGCCGGAGAAGACGACCGAAGCCCTAGCTCCGGCGTCCAGTCATCTCTCCGGTCCAAGCTGATGTGGCTTTGGGTTGAATGTTTGACCTTTGATTTGTCACGCCCTGATTCACTTGACCGTGTCCACATGCGCGTTGAAATCCACATGGGATTAATGAAACGCAGAGTTTCATTAAACTTTAAGATCTTGAGTGATCCCATATGCATCTTTTGAGCTTTGTTACATCATTCTAACATACTTGAGGTGCTTTTTTATCTTTTCATGGGTCATTTGAGTGTATAGCTTGCATTACAAGTCATCTTTGAATCATGCTTCTCCATTTGTCTTAAGTGTTGAGATTGTGTTAGGACTTTGGTTCCTTCACTTCATATGATCATACTTGTGCTTTGCACCTTATTTTGAGTTTGATTTGAGGCTTTCCTCTTGTTGTTTCATTTCTTCCCTAGGTGGTATACCATATGTTCATGATAATTTGGTGTCATTTGTTTACACTTGGAGTTTGTCATGAACATTGGTGGTTATGTTGCATTGTTTTGTTTGCATTATTTTAATTGAGTCTTAAGAATTGTATGGTTGAGATGTTCTTGTGGTGGTGGCTTCCCCCACACTTTTCCTCCCTCTTTTATTTGTGTGTGTATCTTAGGATAACACCATTGTCTCTTGATGATTGATGGTACATGGTTGTAGGAGTTTACTTCTCCCATTTCATTTCATCCCTCTTGACTTATTTAAGTCATTTCTTTTGTGTTGAGTGTCGCTTGCGCAAAAATAAGGTGCCGGCACAACAGAAGAGTCTCCACCTTTCGTTATTTATCCCTCAGAGCGGGAAAGGAAACGATCGGAAAAACCTGACGAAAAAGGGTAAGACAAGGTCATCGCAACTGTTGTCTGGATTCGGGAGTCGGTTACGCAAGGGGAAGGTATTAGCACCCCTCACGTCCGTCGTACTCGACGGGATCCACGCTTGTTGTGTTTACTTGGACGGGTTGGTTTTATTCTATCTACCTATCAAGGTTGGCTTAAAACAGAAAAGAAAATGACTCGGCAAAGCGTCGCACTTTATGCCTACGTATTCTCATCAGAGAACGAGAAATCAGAGTCAACGTAGTTCTACCTACGACGGATTATGGGGGAAGGTAGCTCGCCAAGACATCGCCATCTTGTGCCTACGTACTCTCAACAGGTATGAGAGATCAGAGCTCACGTGGTTCGGGAAACTACGGTTTATTTCCCGTCTTTTACGAAAGAAGTGTTTTTTATTGTGTTTGCGATTTCAATCGCACTAGAGACTATGACCTGAGAGTGAATGCGTCGCATGTCACCCAAGGGGTACCATACTAAACATCCAGACTGTGGAAAAGAAACTCTCCCACAATCCTTTCTCAGATAGCTTAAGGCTCGTAACGTACGAAAGAAATCATTCATGATTACTGTATCTTAAACTGTTTTGAGATGAGAAGAGAACAGGCTCAACTAGGAGGGAGACTATCAAGTCCTACTGTTGTCATGCCATGGATTCATCCTATGGTTGAGGTTTGAACAGGGAACTCCTAGAAGTTATCATGCATAGGTTTCAACCTAAAATTCTATCATCAATTCCTTATCAAAGGAAATGAGAGTCCTAAGGGATCATATCAATGATACACCAAAACAGACAAAGCATCAGCTTAATAGTAAAATGCATGCAATGCAAGTGAGGGAGGAAATGTGTATGGGGCTTCAGCCTCCACAAGCTCATCTCAACCTCAAGCCAGAATGGATAATAGTAATCATACTGAAATATAAAACAACATGCTATCAAGCAATAACAGTAAACTGCAATCATACAGATAAAATGAAATGAAATGCCATCAGGAAAACAAACCACATGGGTAAGGGAGCTGGGCTCTACCGAATACCCGCAAGCAAAGCCACACAGTAACAATACAAGCAGAGGGAGCAACTCAACCTCTAGTGCAATCATGCTCCTAGATTCTACCTATTCTAGATATGAACTTATTCTAATGCATCAAACAAGTCAAACAAAACACATTAATACATAAAAGAAAACAGAAGAAAGCAGACCAACTCCTCTCAACCTCAAGCTTCAGCTCTTCCAACAGCAACTCAGTCTTCAGACTTCAATCACTCTTGACAAATATCAATTTTCTTTTCCAGGTTTCAACCCTTCAACATAAGTTTCAACTTATCTTCTCCTTTAAGCTTCAGCTTCTTGATCAGTTCCACCTTCAGGCTTCACCTAACCTTCAGGGGTCTTCAAGTATCAACTTGCTCTTGTTGCTCTTCAAGCTTCAGCTGGAATGACAATACTCAAGGATTCATCCTCTTCTACTCTTCAATGAAATCTGCATCTTCAAGCTCCAGCTCAACATCTCTCAAGATAATCAAACCAGATGAAATCACTTACTGGATAAGCTGGGGATATTGAACTGCTTACTGACCACCAAAGGTGACCTATAAGGGTTCAACATCAAAGGAATGGTTCCCTCAAAAGTTCTACTTCCTAGGTACATCACTTATCCCTCCAAAGGATAGATGTGTATGCCATGGAAGGACTTTGAATCATAGGGAGGAATGGAGGTGAAAGATACCCTCCATGTTTAAGAAAGAAGTTATCTAAGTCTAAGCTCTTCCTAATTCCTAACCCTAAAACAATCAACAAAACAAATAAGATCAAGCTCTCAAGCTCCTTCTTCAATCTTCAAGTCTTCTACTATGCTCCTCAATGCTCCTCAGAACAAGACCAAGCTCTCCAAGCCCACAAAGCAAAGCAAACAAAAATACAAGCCCACAAGGGCAACACAAACAATCATCAACTACAAAAATCATCTAAAAATAGTACACTACTATATTAAATCCTAATATAATTTCTAAGGGATCTTACCTATCTACCCTTAATGCCCTATATGTCCCATAGTCTAATTTGTCCTAAAAACCCAAAAATCTAAGGTTATTGTGCACCTATGTTAAGGATTAACCTAATTCTACACAACCTAATGCCATCTAATCAAAACTAACCTAAAATTCATCACAAAATTATGGAATAAATCCAGGGGGAAGCTAAAGCTTATATCTAACTATCCTAAAAATAATGGCCTAAAAATGCTAAGGGAGATACCTAAACAAAATTCTACAAATTCATGTATCAACATAAAAGAAATAAAATGCAATAAAAGTAGAAAATATACAAAAAATACTAAAATGCATGAAATAACAAATATTTTTATTTTATATTTTTCTTGACATGCATATGAAATGGGAGAAAAAATTCCCATTAAAAAATATTTAATTTTCAAATTGATATGATTTTCCTAAATTGAAATAAAATGGAGGAAAACAAAATGAAACATGAAGGGAGGGGTGCAGCTAGTAACCAAACATAGTTCATTTTCACATGGGCTTGAAATGTAGGGTGCAGTTAGTCATGCGCTAAGCCCAAGTTACCAATCAGAAAACAATTAATAAAATGAAAAGAAAAAAGAAAAAGAAGCGGTGCAAAGAGTAACAAAACACAGTTCAGAAACCAATTGGGCCATGAAGAGGGGTGGGGATATCAAATCCTGACTTAAGCCCATAACCCTATTTTAAGTGAAACGCTACGTTTTGGATTGTTTTCAGACTAAGTCTTCACAACTTGAAATTAAATCATGGCCAACGGATCAAGCTGAAGTCAACAGGTCTTGGTGCATCTGACGGTCACAACATCATCATCAACCTTGAGCCCTGAACGTGGAGGGAAAACTCCATGGCAACAGAACTTCAAACCTCACCCTTCCTCAATTCGAACCTCATCAATCTTTCATCAAAATCCAAAATGTAAAACCCTAACACGCTCAATTTTTCATGCTGAACACGATTACAATCTCAAATTCCATTGAATCTCACTCAAACTTAAAACACGAATCAAACCTCAAAATTTGCTCAGAAATCAAAACTCACCATTCTTGAAATTGCTTACACTAAAATGTTCACCTCCTATCACTGATCAACCTCCACTAAAGAACTAAGATTATTACTCAAGATTCAAGGAGTTCTTGGTCCAAACAGAAATCTTGTCAACAACAAAACCATCACCAATTCTCTTCAAACTTTCCAGAAATGATCTCCTAGTGATTTCTAACCATTCTAACCTATTAATTCTACCTAATTCTACTTAAATTAGAGTGTAGAGAGAGAGTTACAAACCTGGTAAAATCGAGTGAACAGATGGAGAAATCCTTCAATTCAGGCCTTCAATCTTTCCCAATTCCTTCACTGAGTAGTATTCTAGCTTCTGTATGCAAAAAGAATGGTTGAAACAGCTTGATTCTTGGAAACCGATCTTGAATTGCAGAGGTGAAAATCCAAAAGCTCATGCACGAATTCATCAATGGAATTGCCCTCAATTTGATCTGCACACCTTCACTATGATGTATAGAATGTGTTTGTGTGGAAAGAATGAATGGAAATGAAGAAGAATGAAGAAATGGAACTTGAGTTGCAATGGAAGATTCTTGATCTCACTCTCTCTTCTCTGCACCAATTCTCACCAACCTTGCATCTGAGCAAGTTACATATGTTATATAGAGTGGTTTAGAATCATCTAGAACCATCTAGGATCATCCAATGAGAAATTGAACTTTTCATGTCATGACATTTTGATTTCAATACTCCTTACATGCTATCTCATGCCAAGCTCCTTGTAACCCTTGTTTCTGATTTGAAATTCTCCCCATATGAGATTTATGATGAGTTACCATGCATAACCAACTTGTACATTGAGTTCTTTTGAGTTTTGCTTTGGTACCTTAATATGCAAGTAAGCCTTTTCCAAAGCAGCCCTATGATCTAAGCCTCAAATCAAAATTGTGGCTGAACCATTGTTCTTAGAATGTAATTTGGAGTCCAAATTACCTATTATATGACATGGTTTGGATTTATAGCTTGTGATTTCCAATTTTCACTTTCACCTTAATTAAGTTATGCCTCCATTTTAGGCCATTTTCATCACTTTTTGATACAAGCCTTTTCAACATCTCATGACCTCCCTACTAGCCTTAAAACATCATTCTAAGAAAGTTTTATGTTGAAGATTTTTCCATTTGAAGCTTGGAAATAGGAGATATGGCCTTATGCTTGAAATGACCTATAACCTCCAAATGACCAAAATGCCCTTGACTTGTCAAAGCCATAAGTTGAGTTCTACAAATCCTATCAAGGACTTATAGTACTCTCTAGAAAGCTAAGAAGATGCCATACAACATTCATGTTGACCAAGAATCCATAGGAATCATCCTACTAGGGCAAAAGTTGGATGCAAGTTGGGTGACTTTCAAGGACCCAGATTCACATACCTCAGATGACCTGTAATTTGTCAGAGTCATAACTTGAGCTCTACAAATCCTATCAAGGACTTCTAGTACTCAAATTAAAGCTAAGAACAAGATCTACAACATTCATGTTATGGGGAAGATGATATGACAATCACATCTTGAGCTAAACTGCCTTGAAGATAGGGATCAAACTAGGGGATTTTACACTGTCAATTCTTAGAAACCCTAGCTTGAAACTTCTCAAACTCCTTAATCATGATGAGTTGGACTAGGAATCATCCTTATAGCATCTCAATGCATCATTCCTTGATCACATGGATCTTGGATTAGGTCTCAACCCTCTCCAAATCATCAGTTGACCTAGGGTTGACCCAGTCAAACCCTAATTCTACCACTCATGGCTGAATCTTCTGAATTCTTGTACAATGACCTCTCTAGGCTTCATGATGGCTTTCAAGACATCTCATAAGCTTTCTCAAAGCTTCAAGTCCATCCTCATAGTCTCAGAATCATCTGAGGAGCTCCCACAACTCTCAAGTTATGAGGCACACAGCTTTGGTTTCAACCAATCTCTCTAAGGATCTCTTGAGTTCTCTGACAAAGGTATCAACCCTTGAACACTTGAACAACCTTCTTGGCTAGCTTCAAAGTCTCATACAACTCTTGATGGTTAAATAAATGTTGGTCAAATTTTGGGGTGCAACAGCTGCCCCTATTCAAACGGCTTGAACCTGACTAGGTGAGGAGCGAACGGCTCTCAGCCAATCCAGGTGCGAGACGGTTGAATACCGATAAACCCGGAAATTTGCCAACTGCACAAGTACACGGTACTCTGGCAGGAACAAATCTTCGAAAACTGACATAATAGCTGCACGACAACTAGCTGGAGACATACTGACCTGAACCTTGTCGCCAGTTATCCACATCAAATTCCTCTGACATTGTCATCGGACACCGGACCTCACCGTCAGGCATTCATGAAAATAAAGCGTCTGACATCATCGTCGAATGACCAAAACACCCAACCTCGCCGCTGGAGAACTAAAGAATATGACATCGTCGTCGGATAACAAAAACACCCAACATCGCCGCTGGAGCAACAAAGAATCTGACATCGCCGTCGGAAACAAACATCCAACATCGCCGCCGGAAGAACTAAATCACCTGACATCGCCGCCAGAAACAAACATCCAACATTGCCGCCGGAGAACTAAATCACCTGACATCACCGTCGGAAACAACCATCCAACATCGCCGTTGGAGAACTAAAGAATCTGACATCGTCGTCGGAAACAACCATCCAACATCGCCGCTGGAGAACTAAAGAATCTGACATCGCCGCCAGCCTACCATAACTCTGGGAAACACCCGACATCGCCGTCAAGTACTCAACATAATCTGACTTCGCCGTCAACTCTCAACATCGCCTGACCTCACCGTCGGGGTGAAGAAACTCCATTGGGGAATTGGTCACACGGTAACTGGTAATACATAGTCGATCATGCCATCATGCATTCAAGGAACACTGTCGGGCATCAGTCGGACTTCAACCATCAGGTTGATCATGCCATCAGGCATTCAGAGAAATTGTCGGGCATCAGCCGGACTTCAACCATCAGGTTGATCATGCCATCAGGCATTCAGAGAAATTGTCGAGCATCAGCCGGACTTCAACCATCAGGTTGATCATGCCATCAGGCATTCCAAAGACCTCGTCGGGCATCAGCCAGACTTTGTCAGTAAGTCGGGAATAGAATTCTTGGTCAATCATGAGCCAACTGGGAATATCTAGACCTCTGCCATCAGGCACTCCGCATCAGCTGAGAGAACTGCTTCATTAGCATGGTCAGACTTCAATCATGGAGTCTTCAAGGGAGATTTCAACTTCGCCGTTAGAGAACCTGCTGGGGAGGACGCTTCGCCGCTGGGGAATCTGGAGAACTATCAAGTAACTCCGCTCCGGGGGTCCAGAAATCATTCTGGATAAATCAACTCTGCTAAGGACTTCAAGAATCATCTTGAACAAATAACTCCGTCGGGGACCTATAAGAATCATCTTGCACCGGTAACCATTCTGGAGATTTCAGGAATCATCCTGAGCAAACACTCTGTTGGGGATTTCAGGAATCATCCTGAACTGAAGGCTGAGGACTCGAAGCATCAGCTTGAGCAATCAACTCTAGAGACTGCACTGGGTACTTAAGAATCATCTTAAGCAAACGGCTCTGCTGAGGAATTCAAGAATCATCTTGAACCGAAGACTTCGCTGGGGATCCCAAGAATCATCTTGAGCAAGCGACTTCGTTGGGGAGAATGTCAGGAATCATCCTGAGCAATCGATTCTGCGGCGGAACACCTGCAAAACAAGAACGGTAACAACCTAGATCATGTTTATTATGCATATGCTTCAGCAATGGCACAATGCTCCACACGGTGGACATGTTATGCGTTTACGATAAATGCTATGCAATCATGCAATGATGCAATCCCGTCAGCAAAATAAATGCCGAAGGGGGAATCCTCCTGTCAAGGGGGAAGAACTACTCAGATAGAGGAATCATCCTGCTGAGGAGAACAGAGTCACGCCAATCTCAATTGGACTCCGCAGGGGGCACAACTTCAGTTAACTGCTGCGGGGGAAACAACTTCAGTTGATTGCCGCAAGGGAACGAAGCTCTGCGAGAACTTGGACCTGCTGAGAGAAAGCGATGTCAATCGCGAGAATACTGCGTGACCGTCTCGGCTACTTCTCTGGAGATGACGACTTTGTGGGGAAACAACTTCAGCTGTTCGACACTCTACTGGGGAAAAAACCAATCATGGTCTGAGCAGCATCCAAGGATTCAGCTCTCTTGGGGATCTGCAAACTCGGCTGAGGAAGAAGAAATCATTCTGCTTCGCTGGAGAGAGTACGATTCTGCGGGAATCTCAATTCTGCCGGGGAAGAAGGAATCATCCGACTTCGGGGGAGAGTACAACTCTGGTGGGGAATTTCAATTCCGCTGGAGACTTCAGTCTGGCACCATCAGTTGTTGCATACTTCGGTGTACGAATAGTTTCCTACGAAACCTGCACTTGTGACCCGGTGCTGGGGGAAAGAAATCATGCTTCGGCGCCTGACTCAGCTGAGGAGATGACGTTCCTTCAGGATGCGTCTGATTGGGGAGAGAATCATCTCTGCCTGGGGAGACATCCCAATGCTCATTATCTCGCTTTCAGACTCTGCGGGGAGAGGCTACTGAACTCTGCTGGAGAAGGAGGAATCATCCTTCTTCGGGATGCGCACGACGCTCTGTCTGGAATATGCTACACCTGTAACAACACAAACAAACAGACAAGATACCCTTCTCAAAGGGACCTACCAAGGTTATTATCTCGTGACAATATTCAAGTAATTAATTGTTTCAACAATCAATGGCCTAGGCTAGTAAGTTTATGTATGCGCATTTTATCAAAAATATCGGCGTTCTTTTTCGCAAACAAAACAGATAAATGCTAAACAGACAAACAGAATTGCTGAATAGTATGCATTTTATTGATAACGAACCCCTGAATGGGTGAAAATGTTTTACAACAGATGCAAGCTCCTGGAATGAGGAAGCCGCACAAAAATAAAACATAAATATACATCAGTATATACAAATGTCGGCAACGAGGCGTAGACGAACACCATGAGTTGATCCTTCTATAACCCACTCGACTTCGATACTTCTCCGACGCTTCAGCTTCGGAAGAGATTGATTCAGATAAACGGCCCTCAGGTCCTCCAAACCACTAAACAATGAAAGTCCACACGCGGAACGCAGTCATTTGCTTTTTTCAAATCCCTAACTTTTGCGTGAACCGCCCTTTGCGGGTTTTCAGTTCACCGGGATACCCTTTTTTGCCGAAGCCGCCCAGTGTAGGTTTTCGACTTCGCGGGTGTACCTTTTTCAATTTATATCCCTAATTTTTTCCCGAACCTTTTATTCTGTTTTTGGTTCGCCGGGATGCCCCTTTTTTGCCTGGACTCTCCTTTTTTGTCCAGCGGGTCGCTTTCAAGCAAAGTATTTTTTAACTGCGTCCGCGTTCACCGGGGATGCAAAATCTTCACCATCCATCGTGGATAACAACAAAGCTCCTCCCGAGAAGACCTTGCTGACGATGTACGGACCTTCGTAATTCAGAGTCCACTTGCCCCGGTGATCGGAGTGTGGAGGAAGAATCTTCTTCAGGACGAGATCACCCGTCTGAAAGCTTCTAGGACGCACCTTCTTATCATAAGCTTTCTTCATTCGGCTTTGGTACAGACGACCAAATGCAATCGATGCTAACCTTTTCTCTTCCATCAGGCTGAGTTGGTTCAGACGATTCGTAATCCATTCTGCCTCGTCGAGTTTCACATCAACCAAAACTCGCAAAGAAGGGATCTCCACTTCTAACGGTAGGACAACTTCCATACCGTACACCAAGGAGAAAGGAGTTGCCCCGGTCGACGTACGTACCGTCGTACGATAACCGTGCAGTGCAAATGGCAGCATCTCGTGCCAGTCTTTGTAGGTCACGACCATCTTCTGAACAATCTTCTTGATGTTCTTGTTGGACGCTTCAACGGCGCCATTCATCTTCGGCCGGTAAGGAGATGAGTTGTGGTATTCAATCTTGAAATTCTGGCACAGCTCCTTCATCATCTTGTTATTCAGATTTGAACCATTATCAGTAATGATCCGCTCGGGAATTCCGTAACGACAGATGATGTCCCTCTTTATGAATTTAGCCACCACCTGCTTGGTCACATTAGCATACGAGGCTGCCTCCACCCACTTGGTGAAGTAGTCGATGGCTACTAAAATGAAGCGATGACCGTTAGATGCAGTGGGCTCGATCTTGCCTATCATGTCGATGCCCCACATGGAGAACGGCCACGGGGAGGACATGACATTCAACGGGCACGGCGGCACATGAACTTTATCAGCATAAATCTGGCATTTATGACATCTCTTCGCGAATTTAAAACAATTCGACTCCATCGTCAGCCAGTAATATCCTGCTCTCAGGATATTTCTCGTCATAGTATGCCCGCCGGCGTGCGTACCAAATGTGCCTTCATGGACTTCTTCCATGAGCATACTCGCCTCTTTCTCATCTACACATCTGAGTAGCACGAGATCGTGGTTTCTCTTATACAGAACCCCATCAGGATTGAGATAAAAGTTTCCAGACAGCCTCCTCAGAGTCTTCTTATCCTGGGTTGACGCACCCGCAGGATATTCCTTAGTCATAAGGAAGGTCTGGATGTCATGAAACCATGGCTTGCCGTCGGCGGCTTCCTCGATCACAAAGACGAATGCTGGTTTGTCAAGACGCGAAAGTACGATTCTTGGAGCCTCATTCCAAAAATTGACTTTATACATTGAAGCCAACGTGGCTAAGGCATCAGCCATTTGATTTTCTGCTCTGGGCACATGATGGAGTTCCACTCGATCAAAGAATGGAAGTAGCCTTCTGGCATAATTCATGTATGGCACCAAATTCGATTGACGAGTCTCCCACTCCCCTTTAATTTGGTTGATCACAAGCGTTGAGTCACCATATACGTCTAGGTTCTTGATTCTCAAATCAATTGCCTCTTCTAGGCCCATGATGCATGCTTCGTACTCCGCCTCATTATTGGTGACTGGAAACGTCAGTCTCGCAGTAAACGGGATGTGGGATCCGTGGGGAATCGTGATGATAGCCCCAATGCCACTTCCGTAGGAATTAACCGCCCCATCGAATATTCAATTTCCACTGGGATTTCCTATCTGGCCCCTCGTCGGGCAACGACTCATCGCAATCCTTCGCTTTGAGAAACATAATATCCTCGTCAGGGAATTCAAATTTCATCGGCTGGTAGTCCTCGATCGGCTGCTTGGCGAGGTAATCAGACAATACGCTTCCCTTGATGGCCTTCTGGGACACGTACTGAATATCGTATTCCGTTAACACCATTTGCCATCTGGCAATCCTGCCCGAAAGAGCCTGCTTCTCGAAGACGTACTTGATCGGATCCATCTTCGAAATCAGCATAGTGGTGTGATTGAGCATGTACTGTCGTAAACGTTTGACAGCCCAGGCTAGTGCACAACACGTCTTCTCCAGCATCGAGTATCGAGATTCACAGTCCGTGAACTTTTTACTCAAGTAGTAAATGGCATGCTCTTTTCTGCCCGTCTCGTCGTGCTGACCGAGAACACACCCCATACTATTCTCAAGAACTGTCAAGTACATGATTAATGGCCGTCCAGCCACTGGGGGTATCAAGATTGGAGGTTCTTGAAGATACTGCTTTATCGAATGCCTTCTGGCAATCTTCATTCCAAGTAATTGCCTGATCTTTCTTTAAAAGCTTGAACATCGGTTCGCAAGTGGCCGTGAGCTAAGAAATAAACCTAGCAATGTAGTTTATTCGGCCCAAGAAACCACGAACTTCTTTTTCTGTTTTCGGCGCTGGCATTTCTTGAATGGCTTTTATCTTCGCAGGATCAACCTCGATGCCTCGTTCACTCATGATAAACCCCAGTAACTTTTCGGACCGCACTCTGAAAGTGCATTTGTTAGGGTTCAGCCTCAACCTGAACTTCCTAAGCCTCTCAAAAAGCTTCAATAAGTTGACCAGATGCTCTTCCTCCGTTTGGGACTTCGCAATCATGTCATCAACATAGACCTCGATCTCATGATAAATCATGTCATGAAACAAAGTTACCATTGCTCGTTGGTAAGTGGCCCCTGCGTTCTTCAGACCGAAGGGCATTACCTTATAGCAAAATGTTCCTCATGGAGTGATAAACGTCGTTTTCTCCATGTCCTCCGGCGCCATCTTGATCTGATTGTAACCGGAGAAGCCATCCATGAACGAAAACACGGAGAACTAGGCTATGTTGTCGACCAACACATCGATATGAGGCAGCGGGAAATCATCTTTAGGGCTCGCCCTATTCAAATCCCGATAATCGACGCACATGCGTAGCTTACCGTCCTTCTTCGGTACAGGTACTATGTTGGCGACCCACGGAGGGTAAGTGGTGACCGCTAAGAAGCCAGCATCAAGCTGTTTCTGCACTTCTTCTTTGATCTTAACGGCCATATCTGGTCTCGTCCTCCTAAGCTTCTGCTTAACAGGAGGGCAATATTCTCGTAGCAGCAAGTGGTGGACCACGATGTCCGTGTCAAGTCCGGGCATATCTTCGTATGACCAAGCAAAGACGTCACTATACTCTCTTAGCATCTCGACCAATCTCTGCTTGACATCACTCTGCAATGCAACCCCTATCCTGACATTTCTGACGAGCTCTTCAGAACCCAGGTTCACGATCTCGATCTCCTCCTCATGAGGCAGAATAACCTTTTCCTCTTGTTTCAACAAGCGGGCCAACTCTTCAGGAAGGTCTTCGTCTTCATCAATCTCTTCTTCGGCTTGATAGATCGGGCAATCGAAGTCGAAGTGAGCCGTAGAAGGTCCAGAGTCGATGTCATCTGTTATGTGGATCCTGCAATAACAAGGGTTAAGTTTAAAATAAGAATATGCAGGTTAGTACAAACCCCATTGCCATTTTACTGTTTTTCAAAACAAATATAAAACAGGAATAACAAAGATCACAATACTTGAATACGAAGAAAATGCCTTTGATTTATTAACAAAATGCATGTACATAATCCAACAAGGCCCTGACAATAAAACCGCTATGCCCCGGGTAGGACATAGGGTTGTACAATGATTGAAAAAATTAAATCATTACTCTTCACTTGTCATCTGGATGATATCCTTGATGGTCCAATTGTTGAGGCCCTCGCCCGGCTTGCTTGGCTGAATCCAAGAGTTGAGATCACAATCGCTATCCCCGTTGTCTTCAGACGCCGCGTTGATGCTTTCGAAAATCACTCCACCACTGGTAAATTGGATCGGCCCATTACCTCGAGACACACTGCTAGACGAAGAAGAAGAAGCTTCAGCTCCAGGAGAATACCCCAACCCAAACTTATCCTGCTTGTTGGGTATCTCCAAAATATGCCCCCAGCCTGGGGTAGATCCAGCTTGGACAACGGCCCGAGCTTCTTTGAATGAGGAGAGATTCATCTCTGGATTCTCTGTGACCACAAGAGCTACTTCTTTTACCTTGACATCCTCGAACGCTTGGCAAAGAGTCTCATGGATTTCGCCATCCATTTCAACATACTTAAAGGATGACAAATGGCTCACCATTATGTCCTCCTCGCCGCACACGGTTATGATGCTTCCTCCGACAGCATATTTGAGCTTTTAGTGCAACGTGGAGGTCACGACACCCGCAGCATGGATCCATGGCCGGCCCAAGAGGCAACTGTAGGCAGGCATGATGTCCATAATATAAAAGACCGTGTCGAACGTTTCCGGACCGACTTGGACCGGCAGGGTCACCTCCCCGAAAACGTGGCGTTTAGTCCCGTCGAATGCTTTCACCACCAGATCACTGGGTGTGCAGATCACTCCACGAGTATCCAACTTCATTAAGGCCTTCTTCGGAAGCACATTAAGCGACGAACCCGTGTCCACCAGCACGTGCGACATGATTGTGCCCCTACACTCGATCGAGATGTGCAGGGCGCTATTGTGATTCATTCCTTTTGGTGTCAGCTCCAAGTCTGTGAAACCTAGCCCATTGCTAGCATTAACGTGGGCTACCACCTCTTCTAGCTGATTCACCGATATCTCTTGCGGTACGTAGGCAGCGTTCAGCACTTTCAGCAGCGCGTTGTGGTGCGCTTCAGAACACAGCAACAGGTTGAGAATAGAAATCTTCGAAGGCGTTTGATGGAGATGATCTACAATCTTGTAGTCGCTCTTTTTAATCATCCGCATCAGCTCTGACCGCTTTCTCTGCCACGACCTCTGGCGACGCAAACACTCTTCCGCTGCGAGTAACACCACTGATTCCTGCAAGGTTCTCCACAGTCGACCCATACGGTTCTAGCTCCAACCTTTGTCTGTTGCAATAGACTTCATCCCCGTAATGCCACAGAACGGCGTTAGTGCTCTCGAACGGTATCGGCCCGGCTTTGATAATAGTGATTGTAGGCGGTCTGGGCGCAGAAATGGTTATCGGCCGACGAGGGATGGTGATGGTGGCGACTTCATCGACCTGCTTCAACACTACCTCTCCTGATACACTTTCAGCCTTCCGGCTAAACTGCAGAATCCCCTCAGTCATCAGACTTTGAATTCCTTCAACCAACTGCTCACATCCATCAGAATGTGTAGCACAGGCCATGCATAACTCTCCGCATCCTGGAAAGAAACCTCTTTTCAACAACTTAGCTTTGACGAAGCTAAGCGGCGTCTTTAGGTCTCTGACATCAGTCAACAGATTTGCACTCTCTTCTTCGATAATGGCGTTCACTCCGCCTCCCCTATGATTCGGCATAGGATTCTTCGTAACATTGGGCACATTATCGAAGAAGTTAATGATCTTGGCATCTACCAGGTCCTGCACCTTGTGCTTAAAGGCTTTGCAGTTTTCTATTGTGTGGCCTGGAGCCCCTGAGTGGAAGTCGCAAGTGGCATTTGCATCATACCCTGGTGGAGGTGCCCCTATCAAGGGAGCCATCGTCCTCTTCTGGACCAACTGAAGCTGAAGCAGCGTCTGCAAGAGTTGCGCATACGACATGGGTGGTACCTCGAAGTGACGGTTTGCCAAAGATGCTCGATTCTGGTACTTTCTATATCCCTGTTGATTCGGTTGCTGCTGCTGCTGCGGAGCCGCTGGGATATTTATACTGGCTATCTGCTGCTGAGGGCCTTTGCCCTTCCTTCGAGCGTTGGTCACAGCGCTCGCATCTCCTTCTCGTCGTTTGCCAGCATAAGGTTTCTTTCCACCTCCTCCATCTGAGGATGACTCACCTTGAATTTTCCCGATCTTGATTCCATTCTCGACGTGCTCGCCCATAATAATGAGAGCTGAGAACGTCCCAGACATACCGCTGACTAACTTTTCATAGTAAACCCCCGAGAGGGTGGCAACAAACATCTGCACGAGCTCGCGTTCAACCATCGGCGGTTGAACCCGGGCTGCCAACTCACGCCACCGCTGGGCGTACTCCTTAAATCCTTCATTATTCCTCTGCGACAAGCTCTGGAGCTGGACCCGGTTCGGGGCCAAGTCGCTATTGTACTGGTAATGGTGGACAAACGCTTCAGCGAGATCCTTCCATGTGCGCACGCTAGTGGGCTCCAGACCCATGTACCACTCGAGGGATGGTCCGGAAAGACTGTCTTGGAAGAAGTGCATCAGCAACTTCTCGTCCTCCGAATAGGAAGACATCTTCCTGTAGTACGATCTCAGGTGGACACGAGGGCAAGTGGTGCCCTTATATTTCTCAAAGTCAGGCACCCTGAACTTAGGAGGTACCTTGAAATCAACAATTAATCCCAGCTTGGACATATCAACGCCCAAAGTATTCTGATTCTCAATATCTCTCATCTTGTCTTCAAGTGCTTTGAATCTGAGCCGCGCTTCAGCATTCAGCTCCTCTTCAGCACCTCTTTGAGAGAACACATCATCCTGATGATCCTCAAGCCATGGTTGAGGCACCAACAGATTCCCGACGCCTGCATTGCCGTTGGTCGGCCCGATGTTGACATTAGCTCCCAGACTCCCATTGCCGACGCCCGTCGTATTAAGTTCGATGTTGGCCATCACATTGCCATTAGCACTGCCGTTGCCCCCGGCCACGGGGACACCATTCTGCGGAGTATCAATTGGTGGAGGAGTAGGCACAGCCCCGCCATGGAGTATGCCGTTGCTATCAACCCTGGAGATCAAAGGCTGAACCAAAGTCCTGAGCTGGTCCTGACCATTGGCGACCACTTGCATGAGTTCCATGAAGCGATCCATCCTCTCGCGGAGCTCCTGAACGTCTGTTTGCACTTGATCCATGATCCTGGTCTGATTAGCTCTAGTCGGGTAACGGTGAATTAGTCTCTGATCAATCCTGGAACCAACGGAGACAGCCTGGGACCTGTAAACCTGAAAAACCTGTAAACACTAAAGGGTTAGGAAAAACAACAAAATGCTCGCCATGCAAATGCATGCGTGTGTCTGTGTTTTTGGGAGATTCCCCCCCCCCCCCCCCCCCCCCGATCCTAGTGCCTGAGTGCCAGTGCTGATAATAATAATAAGAAGAAGTCCGAGCCCAATCATGGAAACAATAATCTCATATATAAAGAAAGCCTATCAAGGCAGTACATAGCATCAGTGAGTACAAGACGAATCAACAGCATGACCTCAGCCAACAAGCCTGGTGATGGTCAGCATACAACAACAATCAAAACAAAAGGAATACAAATAGTCAAGTACGGCCACGGGCGCGATACTCTTCTAACAACTCCTTCGTCTCTGGATGATCTGGCAGAGTGAGCAACCCCTCGACGAGTAATTCCCTCTACACAATGGTATACTGAAGTCCTTCGATCGAACTTTCCCATGCTCCTTCGCCAAAGCAATCTTCTAATTTTCGCTTTTTGGACTCAAACGTCAGCTTGCGCTCCTTCAGGTTAGCGAGAGCTTTGTTGAGCTGGCCTTCGGCGGCGTATCTGCGGGCGGTTTCTTCATCAAACCTATTTTCACTGTCCTTCACCTGGGCTTCCAGCTTGGAGATCTGCAGCATTAGCTTATCCTCCCGCTCTTTCCTGGTGGCCAGGGAAGCCTTCCAGTGCTGGTTGAACTTGGATATCCTCTGATATGCCTCGTCCAAATGCTGCTTCTTCGTAGCCAGTACGTCGTTGACAGCCTTGAAGTCTCGACCCATGCGTTCACGCTCGGCTATCTGCTTAGTCACGTCTGTACCTAGCTGGTTCACCAACTCTGTTTGCCTTTTGAAGGAATGAACGGCTTCGTTCCTCTCGCTTCGGAGCTGAGCCAATTCCTTCTCCAGTTCTTCGTTCGCCCACTTCAATTCATCCCGCTCGGCTAACACCTGATTATGTTGCTGAATGGGCACAGTAGTAGGCTCTTCGATCATTGGAGGACTTTCTGGCTTGGCCTGAGGAAACGGCATCCCTATGGCATTTACTCTGGCTCTGATCCAAGTCAAATACGGAGGGTAGGCTTGATTGTTGCTTTTTCCCAGCAAAGGCTTTCCTCGCTTACTGATACCATTCCACGCGCGCTGAAGCTTGGACAGTAGATCCCCCTCTAGAGGACCAGTGAGGTACAGAGATTCCTGTACCTCTTCATCCTTCGGCGAAGTCCTCAAGGCATACGCGAACTGTCGAACCAGCAACGATGGATTGTAGTTTATACAACCCTTCCTACCTATCAAAGGTACATTTGGAAACTCGCTGCAACTGAAGATCACCTCAGTACCCAACCTATCTCTGTCGAACCAGTCAATATCCTCTGCAGATAAACTCATCAGACGCTCAGGCCACTCAGCTGTGGCTGCAGACAAGACAAAAGGACCCCTCTTGGGCAGATGACTATCAAACCATTTGTAAAGAAAGGGTACGCAGCACGAGACGTTCTTCCCCCTCCTGTTCTCGTTTTTGTAGTGGACTGAGTGATAGACATCTCCGATCAGGGTAGGGACTGGATTCCCTGAAGCAAAGATGTGAAACGCATCAAAGTCTACAAAATCGGGCATATTAGGGAACAGGATGATGCCATATATGCATAGAGCGAGGATGGCATTGAACGCGACCCAACATCCGTCCTTGGCACACTGCTGATCTTTACCCACTAGAAACTGCAAGGAGAACCCAGGAACCTTGTTCCAACTAGTCAATACTAACTCGGAGGCGTCCAAGTGAAGTGAAGGAGCTAAACCAGCTAAATCAGGCTCAGCATCCATATGAACAAAAGGCATTTGCCTCTTGATAGGCACACCTAGCAAATCAGCATACTCTTCCAGCGTAGGTGCGAGAACAAAGTCCTGAAAAGTGAAACATCTCATCGGAGGGTCGTAGAACTGCAACAGAGTGTGCAACCCATTCAACTCGAACACAGAAGGCTTATGAACCAAACTGAGCAACCTGCCGTAAGATTTCCTGAACTCATCCTTCACAGAATCATCTGTTAGAGCTATCAAACCAGCCAGCTTAACCACGTCGGGGGCAGGGAACTTGTAAGCCACGGTCTTCCTCAGAGAGCCCATAACAGTACAATAGGAGGCAAGAAATCCTGGATCAGGGAAAACGGTACCTACAACACAAACACACGTTAATGAAATGCAAATGAACATGCAAACTAATGCAAAATGCAATTAGGCAATAAGAGGCCAAAGCAACCGCTGTGGAGATTCTGTATCAACAAAACCATAATCTTGCTCTATCAAGAACAACCACTGCATCTGATAAGAGGAAAACCTTGGTATCGGACCACAAATCTGCTCGGTCAAGAACAACCATCTGATAGGGCCATATACATAGGATCATAATTCTGCTCTGTCAAGAACAAATGTCTGATAATAAGGACATCTGATGTATGATCAAGAAATATCTGCTGATGAGGTCTTCAGACCCCAATCAAAAATCTGCTCTATCAAGAGCAAACATACAACTGCTGATGAGATCTTCAGACCCCAAAAAATCTACTCTATCAAGAACAAACAACATCTGTTGATGAGATCTTCAGATCCCAAAAATCTGCTCTATCAAGAACAAACAACTAATGACAATACTCTGCTCTATCAAGAACAAACAACTGATGACAATACTCTGCTCTATCAAGAACAGACAACTGGTGACAATACTCTGCTCTATCAAGAATAGCCATACACCTGATGACAAGATCCTCTGATCAAAACCTGCTCTATCGAGAACAGACAAATCTGCAACTGAGAAACCTCGGTACCAACAAAACTGATTCACTGTCAAGAAAACCAGGTGGTCTGAAGGTCAAAGTTTCCTGCAATAAACCTAACCCCACTCACAGGTATGGACCTAAACTGACTCAAGTTCGGCATCCTATGCATTCATCAGCGTCACAGACATTCAAGAGGGGTGATACGATACCCAGAAGGTGTGGCATTACCAGCTCATGAAGCGGCCTCACTCGGCTGAATCACAAATGATCGGTCCCCAGAGTCGACAATCCACCAAACCAGCAACCGTCTCAACCCAAAGGGTTGAAAGAGAAGCCAACCGGATGAACCTCGTCTGAGCGTGGATTTCATGAGACACTAGTGCCTGCAAAGCAAGCACGCGCCCACTAATTTCCACTCTAAGTCTATAGTGCACTCAAGCCTGGGTCTGGCTTCTCACTCATCAGAACTCTCATCCCACAACAGCACAAATAATCATAGTATACTGAATATAAAATGCGGGAAATAAAGTGCGAGAAGTAAAATGCGATAAATAAACGCAACCCAACAAGTAAACATACAAGCGTTAGGATTGACTCTCGCAGGGAACCGTTGAAGTCCCCAGCAGAGTCGCCAGTTGTCGCTTGCGCGAAAATAAGGTGCCGGCACAACAGAAGAGTCGTCACCTTTCGTTATTTATCCCTCAGAGCGGGAAAGGAAACGATCGGAAAAACCTGACGAAAAAGGGTAAGACAAGGTCATCGCAACCGTTGTCTGGATTCGGGAGTCGGTTACGCAAGGGGAAGGTATTAGCACCCCTCACGTCCGTCGTACTCGACGGGATCCACGCTTGTTGTGTTTACTTGGACGGGTTGGTTTTATTCTATCTACCTATCAAGGCTGGCTTAAAACAGAAAAGAAAATGACTCGGCAAAGCGTCGCACTTTATGCCTACGTATTCTTATCAGAGAACGAGAAATCAGAGTCAACGTAGTTCGACCTACGACGGATTATGGGGGAAAGTAGCTCGCCAAGACATCGCCATCTTGTGCCTACGTACTCTCAACAGGTATGAGAGATTAAAGCTCACGTAGTTCGGGAAACTACGGTTTATTTCCTGTCTTTTACGAAAGAAGCGTTTTTTATTGTGTTTGCAATTTCAATCGCACTAGAGACTATGACCTGAGAGTGAATGTGTCGCATGTCACCCAAGGGGTACCATACTAAACATCCAGACTGTGGAAAAGAAACTCTCTCATAATCCTTTCTCAGATAGCTTAATGCTCGTAACGTACGAAAGAAATCATTCATGATTACTGTATCTTAAACTGTTTTGAGATGAGAAGAGAACAGGCCCAACTAGGAGGGAGACTATCAAGTCCTACTGTTGTCATGCCATGGATTCATCCTATGGTTGAGGTTTGAACAGGGAAATCCTAGAAGTTATCATGCATAGGTTTCAACCTAAAATTCTATCATCAATTCCTTATCAAAGGAAATGAGAGTCCTAAGGGATCATATCAATGATACACCAAAACAGACAAAGCATCAGCTTAACAGTAAAATGCATGCAATGCAAGTGAGGGAGGAAATGTGTGTGGGGCTTCAGCCTCCACAAGCTCATCTCAACCTCAAGCCAGAATGGATAACAGTAATCATACTGAAATATAAAACAACATGCTATCAAGCAATAACAGTAAACTGCAATCATACAGATAAAATGAAATGAAATGCCATCAGGCAAACAAACCACATGGGCAAGGGAGCTGGGCTCTACCGAATACCCGCAAGCAAAGCCACACAGTAACAATACAAGCAGAGGGAGCAACTCAACCTCTAGTGCAATCATGCTCCTAGATTCTACCTATTCTAGATATGAACTTATTCTAATGCATCAAACAAGTCAAACAAAACACATCAATACAGAAAAGAAAACAGAAGAAAGCAGACCAACTCCTCTCAACCTCAAGCTTCAGCTCTTCCAACAACAACTCAGTCTTCAGACTTCAATCACTCTTGACAAATATCAATTTTCTTTTCCAGGTTTCAACCCTTCAACATAAGTTTCAACTTATCTTCTCCTTTAAGCTTCAGCTTCTTGATCAGTTCCACCTTCAGGCTTCACCTAATCTTCAGGGGTCTTCAAGTATCAACTTGCTCTTGTTGCTCTTCAAGCTTCAGCTGGAATGACAATACTCAAGGATTCATCCTCTTCTACTCTTCAATGAAGTCTTCATCTTCAAGCTCCAGCTCAACATCTCTCAAGATAATCAAACCAGATGAAATCACTTACTGGATAAGCTAGGGATATTGAACTGCTTACTGACCACCAAAGGTGACCTATAAGGGTTCAACATCAAAGGAATGGTTCCCTCAAAAGTTCTACTTCCTAGGTACATCACTTATCCCTCCAAAGGAGAGATGTGTATGCCATGGAAGGACTTTGAATCATAGGGAGGAATGGAGGTGAAAGATACCCTCCATGTTTAAGAAAGAAGTTATCTAAGTCTAAGCTCTTCCTAATTCCTAACCCTAAAACAATCAACAAAACAAATAAGATCAAGCTCTCAAGCTCCTTCTTCAATCTTCAAGTCTTCTACTATGCTCCTCAATGCTCCTCAGAACAAGACCAAGCTCTCCAAGCCCACAAAGCAAAGCAAACAAAAATACAAGCCCACAAGGGCAACACAAACAATCATCAACTACAAAAATCATCTAAAAATAGTACACTACTATATTAAATCCTAATATAATTTCTAAGGAATCTTACCTATCTACCTTTAATTCCCTATATGTCCCATAGTCTAATTTGTCCTAAAAACCCAAAAATCTAAGGTTATTGTGCACCTATGTTAAGGATTAACCTAATTCTACACAACCTAATACCATCTAATCAAAACTAACCTAAAATTCATCACAAAATTATGGAATAAATCCAGGGGGAAGCTAAAGCTTATATCTAACTATCCTAAAAAGAATGGCCTAAAAATGCTAAGGGAGCTACCTAAACAAAATTCTACAAATTCATGTATCAACATAAAAGAAATAAAATGCAATAAAAGTAGAAAATATACAAAAAATACTAAAATGCATGAAATGACAAAATACTAAAAAATACAAAGAATGAATGGAAATGAAGAAGAATGAAGAAATGGAACTTGACTTGCAATGAAAGATTCTTGATCTCACTCTCTCTTCTCTGCACCAATTCTCACCAACCTTGCATCTGAGCAAGTTACATATGTTATATAGAGTGGTTTAGAATCATCTAGAACCATCTAGGATCATCCAATGAGAAATTGAACTTTTCATGTCATGACATTTTGATTTCAATACTCCTTACATGCTATCTCATGCCAAGCTCCTTGTAACCCTTGTTTCTGATTTGAAATTCTCCCCATATGAGATTTATGATGAGTTACCATGCATAACCAACTTGTACATTGAGTTCTTTTGAGTTTTGCTTTGGTACCTTAATATGCAAGTAAACCTTTTCCAAAGCAGCCCTATGATCTAAGCCTCAAATCAAAATTGTGGCTGAACCATTGTTCTTAGAATGTCATTTGGAGTCAAAATGACCTATTATATGACACGGTTTGGATTTATAGCTTGTGATTTCCAATTTTCAATTTCACCTTAATTAAGTTATGCCTCCATTTTAGGCCATTTTCATCACTTTTTGATACAAGCCTGTTAAACATCTCATGACCTCCCTACTAGCCTTAAAACATCATTCTAAGCAAGTTTGATGTTGAAGATTTTTCCATTTGAAGCTTGGAAATAGGATATATGGCCTTATGCTTGAAATGACCTATAACCTCCAAATGACCAAAATGCCCTTGACTTGTCAAAGCCATAAGTTGAGTTCTACAAATCCTATCATGGACTTATAGTACTCTCTATAAAGCTAAGAAGATTCCCTACAATATTCATGTTGACCAAGAATCCATAGGAATCATCCTACTAGGGAAAAAGTTGGATGCAAGTTGGGTGACTTTCAAGGACTCAGATTCACATACCTCAGATGACCTGTAATTTGTCAGAGTCATAACTTGAGCTCTACAAATCCCATCAAGGACTTCTAGTACTCAAATTAAAGCTAAGAACAAGCTATACAACATTCATGTTATGGGGAAGATGAGATGACAATCACATCTTGAGCTAAACTGCCTTGAAGATAGGGATCAAACTAGGGGATTTTACACTGTCAATCCATAGAAACCCTAGCTTGAAACTTCTCAAACTCCTCAATAATGATGAGTTGGTCTAGGAATCATCCTTATAGAATCTCAATGCATCATTCCATGATCACATGGATCTTGGATTAGGTCTCAACCCTCTCCAAATCATCAGTTGACCTAGGGTTGACCCAGTCAAACCCTAATTCTACCACTCATGGCTGAATCTTCTGAATTCTTGTACAATGACCTCTCTAGGCTTCATGATGGCTTTAAAGACATCTCATAAGCTTTATCAAAGCTTCAAGTCCATCCTCATAGTCTCAGAATCATCTGAGGAGCTCCCACAACTCTCAAGTTATGAGGCACACAACTTTGGTTTCAACCAATCTCTCTGAGGATCTCTTGAGTTCTCTGACAAAGGTATCAACCCTTGAACACTTGAACAACCTTCTTGGCTAGCTTCAAAGTCTCATACAACTATTTATGGGTAAATAAATGTTGGTCAAATTTTGGGGTGCAACATTGAGTCTCTTGTGTTGTTGAGTCTTGTTGCATCATTTGTGTTTGCATTTCATCTCTTATTGCATTGACTTGTTTAAGTCATTTTCATCTTTCATTTCTCATTTCATCTGTGATTGAATTTCTAAGTGTTTACTTGACCTCTTTTGCCATGATCCCTTAGGATTCCTAGTACCTCTGTTTAAGATGGGAGTAGGAGAGACATTAGGCTTTCAATCCAAGCATGACAACATTAGGTAGTCCCTTTCAATCCCAACTTTAGGATCACATTGCATGATAACATTAGGGTTGAGTAGTTCCCCTTAGAGTTTGTGTCTTCTCTTCTCATATATAAACTTTCATAAGACATTTAATAAAGGTTAACACTTGTTGTACACTACGAGCCTTAAGTACTTGAGGAATGATAGGTGGGGGGCCTCCTCTCACACTGTCTATAGTGTTTAGCGTATGCCCTTTGGGCAATATGCGACGCATTCTCTCTTAAGTCATAGTATTTAGTGCAATATGAGTTTCAAATCTAACTCAAATCACTTCTTCTCATAAAAAAACCCAGACAAAAAGATCAAACCTTTTCCATCATTCAAGATTTGTTTCAAACTTAATTTTCAGAAAGAGTGTGTTAAGTTCTCGTTCTACCGCAAACATACATCGTTCCTAACTACTAGAACGAAGATTTAACCCTACTCATTAAAACACTTGAACCAACCAGTGGTCGTGTCATCCCGAACTACGTTTGCTCTGATTTCTCATACCAGATGAGGATACATAGGCACAAGACAACAATGTCTTGGCGAGCAACCTTCCCCCTTCACCCATAGTTTTCCGAACTACGTTGACTCTGACTTTCCCATTGCATGAGGGAATACGTAGGCATAAGGCAGCGATGTCCTATCGAGTATGTTCTTTCCATTCACCCCCATTTAGCAGTAGCATTAGATAGTTTTTTACCCGTAGATTAGACAACAAGCATGGATCCCGTTGAGTACAACGAACGTGAGGGGTGCTCATACCTTCCCCTTGTGTAACCGACTCCCGAACCCTAGATTTGGTTGCGATGACCTTGTCTTTTCCCTTTTCGTCAGGTTTTCTTCAATCGTTTCCTTTCCCTCTCTTTTGGGATAAATAACGAACAATGACGACTCTTCTGTCTTTGCCGGCCCTTTTTCGCAATTGCGACATTACTCCCCAATAAAATGGTATGGTTGAAAAATTCAATAAAACTATTCTAGAAAAGGTTTAATATATATTGGTTAATGTAGGGTTGAAGAAAGTGTTTTGAGTTGAGGCTGTAATGACTAAAGCATACCTAATAAATAGGTGTCCCTCGGATGTCTTAGAGTATTTGGTTGTGTAGTATATGCTCACAATAGGCAAGATAAGGTTGAACTTAGAGCTCTGAGATGTTTATTCCTAGGATACCCTGGAGGAGCACAAGCTTATAGGTTGTGGTGCCTAGAGCCAGATGACAGGAGGTATATCACAAGTCGAGATGTAATTTTTAATGAAGTTGAGATAACTTTCAAGAAAACTGTTAGTTCCATGGTTCTATGATTGACTAAATTTTGGTAAAACATGATTATGCACTAATGTTAAGCAAGATGCTATAACATCTCCATCTGCTGTGGTGACAAAATTGATGTCATGTGTTTTAATCAAGATGTCAAGACAGATGTCGTGACATCCATCTATTGTGGTGATAGAACTGTTGTCATGTGTTTTAATCAAGATGTCGAGACAAATGTCATGACTTCCTTGTCTGGTACAGCAGGAGTTGTTATTTTATATCTCTTGACAGAGGTGTTTTGGTTTGATGAGATCCTGTTGGATATACCTCATCAGTGTGTGCAGGTCAAAGAGATTTATTAGGAACAGAGTGCAAATTTAATTGGTGTTCATAAAAATGATCTTTGAGACTTTTTAGGAAACTATAATATATTTGTTTCTATTGTTATGAAGAAGATTCTGCATGAGTGTACTGCAGGGTAAGTTTGGTTAGCTAGAATAGAGTGTGTTGGATGTCATGTTGAATGTTATGACATCAGGTAGCTGCCAGCAAGGGCGTTGTTTGCTTTCCTGTTATGGCTCCTGATTCATCTCAGGCTAGAATTCAGGAAACCTGTTATGGTTCCTTAGTTATCTCAGGCGAGATTCTAGGATATATCTCAGCATAACATGAAACGCCTATAACCTATTTGATAGCACCCTGAATTATGGAAAAGGGTTTAACTTGGTTAAACCTAATCTCTGCCACTTAGGCCCAAGGTCCATGCGCTGCATATAAATAAAGGAGTGGCAATCCTGATTTTTTCAGAGAGATTGTGTCGTGAAGACGTCTGTTGATGTAACTTAATCTTCACGTGTGTTTTTGTTTTAGGGTTTTGAGAGTCTTTTGTGTGTGACTTTGTAAGTCACCCTTTGTATCTTTGGATGCATCGTGGTAGACATATTTTGGCTGTTATGTATTAATAGTTATTTGTTCACTCAAAGCTTTTAAGCAAGAGTGTATTGTTCTTTATTGAAGCTATTAAGCAAAATCAAGTTTTGTGACTTTGAAGAGTGTCTTCTAAAGTCTTTCTTTCTTTTTGCATTGAATTGTTAGCACTGTTGTGATTGTGGGGAGTGAGAGGTGTCTCTTGTCTAGTGGGTTCTAGGCAGAAATTGCATTGGGTAGAGATTAAGTGAGGAGTTGTAAATTGGGAGTTTAGCTCTGAATTAATTATGCTAATAGTGGATTTCATTCCTGGCTTGGTAGCCCCTAGATGTAGGTGATGTTGCACCGAACTGGCTTAACAATTCATTGTGTTCTTTATTGTTTTTGTTACTTGTTTACTGCTAAGTTTAATAATCTGTTCAGAAGCGGGTGTCATAACATCCGATATAACATCGACTATCTGATACTAGAATAGTTCTGTCAGTCTGCAGATGTTACAACAGATGTCATGACACTGTTAATTTTTAAAGGGATTTCAAATGGTCGTGTTCTGTCCTTGTTCTGTCCTTGTTCTGTCCTTGTTCTGTTTTAGCAGAGATCAATGTTCTTAGCATCTCTTAGGACATCTGAGATCTGCATACCAGAATTTCAATTGGTATCAGAGCAGGCATCCTGTCTATTGTGGATGACATCTTGGGACATACTTTTTGGTGTTTTGAACAAGGAGAAGTGGTAGCTGATTTACTGATCTTTCTAAATGTATGAGCTACTACTTATGAAGTTTAGGGGGAGTTTGTGTTTACTCCTACGTTTTGAAGGATTGTGTATCTGCTGTTGTGCTCTCTAACATAGGAGCTTCCGTGAACTATTGAATGTTTTGCCAAAGGAGGAGTGGCTACTTCTGTATGATGTCCTATAAGATGTTCTGACATCTTGTTTAGGGAATGTTGAAGGTGTTCTTTTAGTGGTTCTGCTGCATATTTTTATGATGAAAGAACTTTGGTAGCCCTGGGAGAAGATTGGCCTATATACAGTTTGATGTATGGCTGTGGCAGGTGTGTAGATGGTTGGAAGATGGTGTTTGTTGCTGCTCTGTTTGGTCTGACAAGCTGTTGATCCTGCCAGATGCTGCCTCATGTTCTACAATGCGGTACGTCCCTCGGGCAGAATTGCCTCTAAAGTAGCCCTTGTCACTACACGAAAAATGACACAGAGTCCACACCGGATTTTATTTATCCCAAGGAGGGAAAGCGAAATAGCGATAAAACCTTTGGGAAAAAAGCATGGTTATCGCAACCAAGTCTAGGGGTTCGGGAGTCGGTTATGCGAGGGGAAGTTTGATAACACGAAATCGTATATATATTTTGATGCATAATTCAACTGAAGTTTAACTGTTTTCGATCCGATTTCGGGTTATTTCCGTGTTATTTGTCTGATATTTTGCAGGTATTTGATGATCATGTCTAAACAAGGCAATATGAAGAAAAGAAGCAATCTCAGATGAAATATGGAAGAAAACCGGATGAAAACAACATGAAAAACGCAGAATGCTGATTTTGCTGCTGTGACGACCGTCACAGCTCCATGACGACCGTCACACGGGTGACGACCGTCATGCAGGCAAAAACGCCCCACTTCAAATGCACGTGAAAGAAGCAGTTCCAAGTCCCAAATAGTGGACCACTACTCCCTGATAATTTTGCCTCAAAGTCCACCTTCTTCAAGTTATAACCGTTAGAACTCCATTTCTATAAAAAGGGAAGAAGGGGAACTCAGAGGGGGAGCCGCATTCATACAACGAAGTGCTGCCCAATTCCATTTCCAGAGCAAAAGTTCAGTTTTATTTTCTTTCCTATTTTTTGTTGCCTTTCATTCCTTCTGTAATTTTTATTTCCGTTGTACGATCAAATTGGCACAAAGACCAGAATCCTGCCAACATTTGTGGAGGATCTGCCCAAAGGCCAATTGGAATATTTACAGGTTTCTCATTTCAATCGTAATTCCAGTTTTTATTATGATGCATGCTATTATTTATTGTTTTCATTTATGTTTTACCTTTCCCAAATCCATGTCTGGCTAAATTAAAGTAATCGGTATGTAGTAATAATTCGAAAGGGATATGATAATAACCGGTTGAAAACTATCTTTTTCAAAAGTTGTTTATGGTCTGAGTGTTTAAAATTAATTTACTGAATAAACTTCGTCGCGAAAGCGAGAACTTATTTAAAAGTAGCTTTGCCACGAAAGTGGGAAATTAATTAAGGTACGAACCAACAAGCGAAAGTTGCGGCAAGACCAGATAGTAAACACTAGTCATTCATTTTAATAACAGCGAAAGCACTTTAAAATGAATTAGAATTTAGAGATTTCCAAAAAATAATTTTAACCCCGAATGGGACACGAAAGCGTACGTTTGGCCCTTAGAATTATGATTAGCGTCAATAACCATCGTGAGGCGAGAGTCTTCAGATCACCATTTTCTGCTTAAATAAACTCTGAAAAATGTTTTGTATACCGGTAACTTGTCAAATCCCCGAAGAACATAATTACTGCATGTCGATTCACAAATCCCCGAATGTTTCGGAAGTTCCTCCTGTTTTCTCCGACTTACCTGCGAGTATGGCCAAGTACGACTTCACAAAGGTTCATTTTCGAGGACTAGCTCAAAAGGCAAGATTTGAAGCACTAACTGAAAGAGAAATCGCCTTAACGCTGTATTATGATAAGTCTACCATGGATAAACTAGGAATCACGGATAGCATTCAATACCTGTTCAATCAACTGGGTTGGGAGAACACTGCTTTGAAAACACGTTTTGCTACCTATAAGGATCTTACCTATGAATTCCTTAGTTCCTTCAGATGCCTACCCAACTATGGTTTTGGATCCAACACAGAGCTGATTACCTTTCGAATGTTTGGAATGGACCAAACCCATAGTCGGATGTCACTAGCTAACCTCCTAGGATTTCCTAGCGGACCGCATGTGTTCATCAGTGCAGAAGATGACGATATTGATTTTGAACTCGACCAATTCTGGGGTAGAATCACAGGCGACTATCACCCTGAACCAGACAAAATGTATAATGATGATATTCATAACCCAGCTTTCAGATACTTCCATAAGATACTAGCTCACACCCTTTTCGGGAAAGAAGAAAATATTACCACAGTATCTAAAGAGGAGTTATTCATCATGTTATGTGCTTCCCAGGGACGTACAGTAAATGCAGTGCCTTTCATGATGAGATCTTTCAAACGCCTTACTCAGGAACCACAATCACCTATTCTTATAGGAGGCCTCGCGACAATGATTGCCCACGAGCTCAGCCTTAGATTCCACTTAAATGCAAGCACTCGTTTTGGCACCATCCGACCCATGAATATACAGTTCTGCTTTAACAGGCGCATTTTGGGAACTATGGGACCTGGACCTTATGAGTACCTCATCAACGAAAAACCTATCCAACTATTCACACTGCCTAATCATCAGATGATAAGTATCCACAACAAGGACAACTGCCTTTACGAATTGGATGAGCCTATGGGACCTCCTTCACCTCAGTCAACACCACAGAACTATATGTACGATATTGACCACATTTCTGAGGCACACGACTATATGTACTATGAGGATGCTGTATCAGAAGCTGAAGTAGACCCTACGACTCCTCCGCATTACAACACCTATCCCGAGCCTATTCCTGAGGAGACCACTGACAAAATGGATACTGTTCTACTCCGGTTGGACAATGTTGATGCAGCTCTGACTACTGTAAAAGACGACATCGCAGGCATACACAGCGAACTGGTAGTCTTCATGGACATAGTCTGTGACCAGCTCGACTACTACGCACGGAAGTTCGATGAGTTGAAGGCGCGAAAAGACTAGATACTAGTTTTAGTTTAGTTTAGTTTAGTTTAATCATTTGGATTTTCGCATTGTTAATTTCTTCATGTATTACATTACAATCATTCTAATTTCTTGTTATTTCAATTATAGCATTTATTCCTTTATTCTGTTTTTACATTATTCATTGTTTATTGGCTGCTATAATACATTGCCATATCAATACTAGGCCTAAAAGTCACTACAAGAACACCCTAACAACAAAATTTTGCGTTCTGCAGATTTTGTTGGTGTGACGACCGTCACAGGAGCCTGACGAGTGTCACGCGGGTGACGACCGTCACGAACCCAAAACTGTTATCTGATATAACAGGGGTTGCATTTTCTCTCCCACTCCACTCCTTTCAACTTCCAAACATCAGAAACTCCCACCCCACTCCAACTTTTCGTTTTCCCCACATTGCACCATATATTCCAACTCCCATTTCAACTTCCTACCACACTTCTGTTACATTTTTCCACTCCACAGAACACACTCATTCCTCCAACAATGGCGAGAAACCACGAAACCCCAGACCTCAGCAACATTGTGTTCAGCGACGGTGACTCAGGCGAAAGACAGCGAGCCAACTACATCGTATTCCATAAACGGTCGCTCCAGCCGACTCATTATCCACATATTCCATCGCTCACGGAGCTCAGACTCCTTGAAGGCGTCACTTGGATGCTTCAAAGAGCCAGCATCTGGAACCTCTGCACCAATCCACTGCCGACGTACGAACAACTCACTCTCGAGTTCCTAAGTTCGTTTACCTACGTCACTTCCAACGGAGACCTCAGCCAACACTCCGGCGCCGCATGCTTCCGGATGTTCGGCACAAACTATCAGGTGAACCAGCACCAGATTGCCGCCATCTTACAACTCCCTCGAGGCGACAATGCTCACCGCCGCCTCACTGATCAGTTCCAGCACGAAGCCTCCGCGCTCTGGTACCAGTTGACCGGCATCAATACCGATGGTTGGGACTCTCTGCACGCAACGCATATCCATAACCCGACCATCCGATACTTCCACCGAGCATTGAGCAACACCATCTTCGCCCGGGACAGCAACCATAAGGTGAACTCGAAAGAGCTTTTCTTCCTTCACTGTGTCTTCAACAACAAGCCTATCAACGCTGCTCCGTTCCTCCTGGCCCACATTCAGGCCAACTGTAACTGTGGCTCCGAGCCATTTTACTTTGGCGGGATTGCCACTGCCATTGCACTTGGGCTGAACCTCGGTGACCGCCTCCAGCACCTCCACGCTATTCCCTCGGTGTTCCTTGACACCGACCAATGCAGAGCCTCTCACCTTATCCGTTCCAGAGCCGATGGCAAGTACCACCCGGTAGTGCGTGGCAAAACCGTCCGAAGCATCATCCTTCCATCACGCACCCGGACACACCCAGAGGATCGTACCAATTGGTTATTTGACCTCACTGCCCCTCCTGCTGCCGCTGCTCCAACTCAGGACCACACCCACGGTTCTGACGACGAAATCCAAGCTGAGTTGGACAGGCCGGAGCAACCGGAGGCATCGCAGCCTCTTCCTTCCGAAGGTACATCCTCCCGCCGCCGCCGCCATCGTCCAGTGCCCGACTACTCAGAAGAGGACCTCCGTCGCTCTCTCGACCAGCAGGCCCAGATACTCGCTATGATGCAGCAGCAGAATCAGCGAGCAGAGCAGTTCGAAGCTTGGCATCAGACCCAAATGCAACAACTTCAAACCGACCAAGAAACCATTACTGAGAACTTAGCGAATCTGACCTTGCAGGTCGAAGGACTCCGTGACTATGTCTACCACACCGGAGCTATGAGTTTTGAGGACCGAGTCGCCCAGGTCAGAGCCAGAGGACGAGAGTGAGGACGTGACCGAGGCAGAGGTCGTGATTAATTATCATTTTCCTTATTTGTTTACTATATTTTCAGTTTATTTGTACTTTCATTTCCGTTGTATCTCCCTCTCGCATTCTTTCAAATCAGTGGGGACACTGATTGAGATAGTGTGGGAGCAGAGCGTTTATTTCCCATTCCTGTGTACTTTTACTTTCGCAATTTCTATTCAAACATTTTCTATTTTTAGCAAATAAAGCTCGTTTATATATCCTTTTTCCGTTACGCAAACATCCCCACGTTATTCAACGTAAACAAAAAATTTTCGTTCGTTCCTCAAAAGCAAAAGCATCACGAGAATGCACACGAGTTCAAACCAAGTTTCGAAACTCCGAGGAGACGATAATTCTAACACAACCAGTACCATCCTGACACCTTAGATCTCCGGTTTATGCGAGTCGGTTTCACTACCTACGTGTACCAAAGTCTCAAGTGTCTACGCAAACTCAACCCCAAGTAGTTTATACTAGCAGTCAGCACCATCCTAAAGCACTTCTAAGCGAGCGACCGATGCAAATAAGTGTATGATCTCTAAAAAGATGAAAATCATGAAAATAAAGCTAGATAGCCAAAAATATAAAGACACGTTTCCTTCTAAGTTAGGTGCTCCTCACCCGAGCATTTAGCCCAACGGCACGAAAACTCATTGAAAAATCAATGATATAAGCTTATGATCAATGAAGAAGATCAAAACAGAAATGAGATCATATTCACTAACAGGTCGACTTGCCATGAAAGTGTATGGACAACGGGCTTAATGTGATTGCGCTAGAACAAACAGGGTGAACTTGCCGCGAGAGCCTTGACACCAAGCTACAGTAGCATGATTGGGACCGATTTGCATAAGAAGGAGACCTCCGAAGACTTGTAGTCCAGTGTCGTCATGGTACTCGTTTTGTTCTTACTAAGAATCCCGGTCTTTCCCAACTTCGCGAACGAAGAAGCTGCCTCGTGCTTGCCGACTTTTTCCTGTTTTACTTGAGGACAAGCAAAGATTCAAGCTTAGGGGAGTTTGATAACACGAAATCGTATATATATTTTGATGCATAATTCAACTGAAGTTTAACTGTTTTCGATCCGATTTCGGGTTATTTCCGTGTTATTTGTCTGATGTTTTGCAGGTATTTGATGATCATGTCTAAACAAGGCAATATGAAGAAAATAAGCAATCTCAGATGAAATATGGAAGAAAACCGGATGAAAACAACATGAAAAACACAGAATGCTGATTTTGCTGCTATGACGACCGTCACAGCTCCATGACGACCGTCAAACGGGTGACGACCGTCACACATTGTGACGACCGTCATGCAGGCAAAAACTCCCCACTTCAAATGCACGTGAAAGAAGCAGTTCCAAGTCCCAAATAGTGGACCACTACTCCCTGATAATTCTGCCTCAAAGTCCACCTTCTTCAAGTTATAACCGTTAGAACTCCATTTCTATAAAAAGGGAAGAAGGGGAACTCAGAGGGGGAGCCGCATTCATACAACGAAGTGCTGCCCAATTCCATTTCCAGAGCAAAAGTTCATTTTTGTTTTCTTTCCTATTTTTTGTTGCCTTTCATTCCTTCTGTAATTTTTATTTCCGTTGTACGATCAAATTGGCACAAAGACCAGAATCCTGCCAACATTTGTGGAGGATCTACCCAAAGGCCAATTGGAATATTTACAGGTTTCTCATTTCAATCGTAATTCCAGTTTTTATTATGATGCATGCTATTATTTATTGTTTTCATTTATGTTTTACCTTTCCCAAATCCATGTCTGGCTAAATTAAAGTAATCGATATGTAGTAATAATTCGAAAGGGATTTGATAATAACCGGTTGAAAACTGTCTTTTTCAAAAGTTGTTTATGGTCTGAGTGTTTAAAATTAATTTACTGAATAAACTTCGTCGCGAAAGCGAGAACTTATTTAAAAGTAGTTTTGCCCCGAGAGAATTAAGGTACGAACCAACAAGCGAAAGCTGCGGCAAGACCAGATAGTAAACACTAGTCATTCATTTTAATAACAGCGAAAGCACTTTAAAATGAATTAGAATTTAGAGATTTCCAAAAAATAATTTTAACCCCGAATGGGACACGAAAGCGTACGTTTGGCCCTTAGAATTATGATTAGCGTCAATAACCATCGTGAGGCGAGAGTCTTCAGATCACCATTTTATGCTTAAATAAACTCTGAAAAATGTTTCGTATACCGGTAACTTGTCAAATCCCCGAAGAACATAATTACTGCATGTCGATTCAATTAATTATACTTTAATTAACATTCTTAGTTCCCTTTAGTGACAATCTTATTCCCTTAAACATTATCTACCTAGCTAAACATAATACCTCCCGAGAACACTAGTTTGATTACGAGTCCCTGTGGGATCGATATCTATTATTACTACGCGATAGACTGTGCACTTGCAGTTAGGTTGTATTAGACATAGAAAGTCGCAATCAAAGGTATTAGCGCCCCCTCGCATCCATCGTACTCAATGGGAACCTCCTAGGTTATTTTGCGTGAATGGGTATTTTTACTTAAAAGTTTGCTTGCTTAAGGAAAGAGGGGTTGGTTTTATATTTTAATGCTCGCCAAGGATTGTGGCCCTTCTGCCTACGTATCCTCACTTAAAAGAAGTGAAGAATCAGAGCTCCGTAGTTCAGAGGCTTATGAAATAGTTGTTTGTTGGTTTATTTTATACCTTGAAAAAGGGTTTTTGGATTGATGCTCTAAGGCGAAAAATATTTTGATGAGTTGGTGTTATTTTTAGGTTTTTTGAAGTGAAATTGTTGTTGATTAGGATTACACAAAAAGGACTTTGGATAAAGATGAATGTTTCGAATAACTAAGTCGAGCGCCTTGTATTCAAAACATTCGGAACGAGTGTAGGAGAGTTTCATTCTCATTCCTTCTCCACCCCTTTAAAGTCCATGATATATAACCTTAATCCTATGTTTATTGTATTTTTGGATTTTTATGAGAAAAAGGATCACTTGATGTTGGATCAAGGTTTATTGTTTGTAAAGATATATTTGAAGCGATATGGACAAGGTCGACGACGATGCGCAAGGCAATCGACTTACAAGGTTAAAAATGGCTCAATAAAATCGAGAGTTTGTTTTTGAAAATGGTTTTTGGAATCAAAGGTCAATAAGGACCATAGCAATATTCACATACTAAAATCACACAAACATATGGGGTTAGTCGGCTAAAAAAATCGAGACATGCAAAAAAACGGCGAACTCCTTGAAAAAAAAATTTTGGAGGTAAAATATCGAAAAAAAGTAAAAAAAGAGTGGTGTGGCACGGGTGGCCGTGTCAGGAGGTACCTGCAATATGGGTTTTTGAGGCGAGACAGTGGTGTGACACGACCCGTGTCAGGAGGTCTGGGTGAAATACACAATGAAAACTCAAACAGAGGTGCAACACGGTCGGCCGTGTCGTGTGACACGGCTCGTGTCAGGAGACCTGGGTGTTTTGCGCCATGAAATCTCAAACAGCAGGCTGACACGGCCGCCCGTGTCGCACGACACGGCCGCCCGTGTCAGCCTTTCTGGGTGAAAAAACCAAACTTTTCTCTTGTTTTCCTTTCTTTTTTATGGTTCTTAAAAATGGTTTCTTGGGACCTCACACAATGTACACAGCACAAAATAACTTAACAGAGATAAATAAATGACAAGTGCAAAGTATAAAAGGAGAAAAGTTTGAAGGAATGGATACCAAAGAGGTTCTCCTTCTTTGTTAAGCCTCCACTGATTTTGGTTGGGTACTCTCTTCCTTCTTCCCTCTATGTTGTGAAGGTTCTCCTTCTCAAAAGTTCTTGTGTTTTTATGAAACTCTTTGATTTTGCTGGTTTTCTTTCTCTCTATTTTTCTGGTTTTTTAGGGTTTCTTGATCTCTCTCTATTTTTCTGGTTTTTGCAACGTGTAGTGAATTTTGAATGTGTAAAATGCCTCCTCCTTTGTTTACAGCCCCTCTCCTCTTCTTATCTCATTTTCCTAGGGTTTTCCCTTCTCTCAAGATATCAGTTTTTCATATGGAAATGTTTCTTACCACCTCTTCTCATGTCACTCTCTTTCTTTCCATTTCCATGTATATGGCTATGCTGCATTTTTTTGCACTACTTTCTCATGCTGTCTTTTTCTACAGCCCTCTACATTGCCCTCAATCCTTGCACCTCTTTTTTGGCTTATGCTTGGACTACCCTCTTGGTCAATGTTAACCTTTGGACAGAATTTTGAAATTCTGATTTTTAGATGCATTATCATATGTTATTCCCTTTGTCTTGTGACATGTATATTTTGTGACATGAGGCAACTTGTTACTCCTTGCATTAGGCTGTTTTGGATTACCTTCATATTGCCCATGAATAAGCATGCATAATCTTAATCTTGAAACATTCCAATATTGAATTAACTCTTAAATATTTTCCGTGGATGTTTGCAAGCATAATGTTGGACATGTAAACTTGTTGGGTAATGAAGGGTACCATAGCATGAAATTAATTAGAAGCTTGGATTAAGACTAGAAGTAGCTTAATTTTCTAAGCATTACCAAGATCTTGAAACTTTGTAACAAATGTGACACTTTTGCGAATGTCATGAAATTTCTCTTTGTAATATTCTTGAATCTAGTCTTGAATTCATGAATCTTGAACTTTGAATGATGGATTCCCTTATGCCATTATTTAAAATGAAGTTTGAATTATGCACTTGTGATCTTGACTCATGTTTTGTAAGCTTGAACTCCACTTGACCATAAAAACAAACATGTATGAAAAAGTCTTGAATTTGGCCTTGCATTTCATGTTCATTAAGAATATTTATCTTGAATATCCTTGTATTTTGTCAAGTAACTTCTCCTTGAAGAAATCTACATGAGTAGACTTTTCCACTTAGATCAAACCTTAGATGATGAACCTTTTCTTCCATGTAGTCCAAGATAGACAAGTTATCTCATTTGAAATGAAAAATAACAAACTGACCTAGTTCGTATCTTGTGAACCCGCATGCTCGATATGCAATAGAACGGTGTATCATATGCCGAATGTAGGGTATAAAAGGCTAAAGGTGAAAATGAGGGTGTGGCAGCCCTCACAAGAGTGCCTTCTGAAAACTCTTAATATCCCTATACTCGCTCGCTTAATATCCATAATATGCTGACATGCAGGTAAATTATCAACGTCATGATCTGCCCTAGCCTGCTCTTCCTCTAATATCTCCTGATTAGCTGGCTCATGTGAATCTCTCTAAGCATCTCATGTCATATAAGGATGTTACACTCTGAAATACTATTAGATGTAGCCGAATATACCACTCTTTTTCTAAGAAGCTGATACACATTATGCTTCCTCTAGTACCAGATGATTATAGAAATCATTGAACATGGCATTAAAATCTCTGCGGGATAGAGTGGGAA
This sequence comes from Lathyrus sativus, assembly GCA_963859935.3. NCBI lineage: Eukaryota > Viridiplantae > Streptophyta > Magnoliopsida > Fabales > Fabaceae > Lathyrus > Lathyrus sativus. Next base: position 628,480,780 of record OZ012740.1, on the reverse strand, counting down.
GAGCATACACTAATGGATCTCTTGAAATAACTTTTTGAGTCCCATACTGGTGCATGACTCACACAAAAATATATGGATGCATCGAGCGTGACCCACAAGCCAACCATACAGAATAAAAGGTTATGCCATCCGAGAGAGGCATCTGACTGTGAACTTCGTACGATGTGTAGCATATATCATCTACTATAGTGCGGTCAAGAAAAACTTGGAACGTCTCGATCACATTATTCCCTCTAAGTTAGAGAAATGTGTGAGCACGTGGAAAAATCTCAGAGTAGTCATCCTCATATGACCATCCGAAGATGTGTGAGAAGTGAGAGAGAATCCATGCTTGAAAAATGGTTCAGATAAAATGTTAGTAATGGTGTAGCACAAGTGTTATAAAATATTATTAATAGTAAAGGTGCAAATAGATTATGATAAATAGTGTGTTGTTTGCTTTCATATGTCCAGCCTTCCAAAGACAAGCTCAACCTAACTTAGAGTACATGTAAACCAAATAAGCAGACCCCTAGTTGTTCTCATTAGACATGGAAACGAGGTGGATAGGGGACGAATTTTATCTCCCCCAAACTCAAACTGAAATCCACAAATAGTCCTTGTTCTCAGCTCCAAACCCCAATTGGGATGGATAGTTAAAATCCAAACCTGTCTCAACCCTGTCCTGCCACCATATGTTTAGTGAAATCAATTTCTTAAATATAAATAATTATTTTTTCCAAAATCAAATTACATTACGAATGATAAAATAAATCAATATTAAAAAATTCCATAAATACATTTCAAATATTTTCAATGGTAAATACAAACCAAAAGATTAAAATATTTATCATATATTAAATATTCTAAATTATCAAAACTAAATAAAATACATAATAAAATAAACGAGGATGGTTCGGGTGGGTACTAGTGTCCCCATTACCCGACTTGTCCCTATGTTTTTTAATTGGGAAAAACCCAAACTTAGTCAAAGTGGGTTTCCCCGTCAAATTCTAGGTGGGTTCGGGTGGGTACATGCAAGTACAAATTATGATGTCATGCCTAGTTCTCATGAATCTACTCAAAGTCAATGAAGTATCTAAGGTAAACCACATCGACATAATAAGCACTTTTGTCTATAAATATGGACGTGCCAACCAAATACATGAGGTATGACCTCAATGCACATGCTATATGATGCAAAACTTGTGCATCATCACCATCGGAATCCACCGGCATAGCTAGGTGGTATGTGTACAACTCATCTATAAATGTAAATGTAGCATGACATCCTCTGGTGTCATCCATCTCCTTTTGGACATTACCTGTGTCAGCTCCCATATAGGTCACCATCATGTCCAATGCATTAAGTTTAGTGATTATGGAGTTGTCTAATAATATTCCCTTGATCGGAAGATGTAGCATGGATGACGCATCATCCAGTGTGATGGACATCTCAACAATTGGAAGATGAAAAGATGACATCTCTGAGTATCATATCTCCACCAAAGATGATATCATACAATGGTTAATAATAGTATAATCAGTCATGCATAAATATTATAATCCAGATAACTGCATCTGCATGACATCATGAAACTAATGCTCCTTAAGTTGTTGCAGCTTCGCAATATTCCTACTGTGGTTTATGCATTTTAAAGTACCATATTACTGCAAAAATAATGTCATCATTAAAAAGTTTAAATATTATAACACAAATGTTTCAAAGAATAAATATGAATGTATTTTACCTCATTATCCCACACGTGCCTAGCAGCATTGCTTGCATATAGAGGTAGTAGTGAAATGTCATACGGACCTTCTCCAAAAATCTCAAGAACGACATCATAAATAGAAGCATTAACATCAAGATGATCAAAATAGATGTTGGGAGCTGCAGAAGGAGGCACGTTCCTCTAGGAAGACGGAGCCGAAGACACCTCAACTCTAAAAGTGGACATTTCTGCATCAAATGAACTGACATCAATCGGTAGTCCCGAGGGTCTAACTCTCTCCCTACAAACAGATGCATGCTAGGAAACTCTATCGTGTCTTAATCGATCTCAGTTGTCAATATTTTACCTATAAGTAAACCAGATGATAGACATGTAAAATTAAACAATACAGACAAAGCAGACAAAATCAAACAGAGGTGACAGACATGCAAAACCAAACAATATTGACAAAATACGGAAGTGCGCTTCCATAACTCAATAAACAAATTCATACAAAATACAGAAGTGCACTTTCGTAAATCTTGAAACACGAAAATGGCATAAAACACATAAATCCAACATGCCTTAAACATCAAAATTTGTCAATACATGCCTTAATAAACTACATATTATGAGTATAACCACAACTTAGTATACCTTAAATCAGTGTTTTAAAAACCGGACTGTACCGGCCGGTTGGACCGGGAACCGGCCTGGTTTACTAGTTCGATCGTCTGTGTCATCAAACCGGTAAAAACCGAGAAAAACCGGGTTGGGCCGGGAAAAACCGAGTTTAGGGTTGGACCGGTTCTAATGCATTTTTTATTTTTTAATTAAAATTTAAATGCAAAAGTTATAAAAATTATATAAAAAATTGTTAAATGCAAAAGTTAAATGTAAAATTCAAATGATATTGGTATGATATTAGTTATTCTCATAACAATTTTGTTACTTTAATTTATTACTATATGTTAATTGTTTAACTCTCTAATTTATTTGTTGTTACAGATCAATTAAATTTGGATGAGGTTGATGTTTAGGATGATGAACAACTTAATTCTGGAGAAGACAACCAAAATAATAATATCATTGATGGGGAAAATGTTGCAGATGTGATTGATTTTACTGCAGATGGTTTTGATATTGAAGAAGGAGATCCCAATATTGAAATAATTTTACCTCCTTGGAACTAAACTTAAGTAGACATTGGAGTTATTTTGTTATAAATTATTCAATTATATTATGTTGCAATTAGATTTTGTAATTTTGTATTATTTTGTTATGTGTGATACATTTGTTTAAAATTTGAATTTAAATTATGAACTTGTGAATTTATGATATGATATTTTCAAAAAATTTAAGTACTAGTTATATTTTTTAGAAACTGAATCATCCGGTTCGACCAGTTTTATATTTATATAATGACAGGTCTATTCAACCGAGTTATCCGGTTTAATCATGCGGTTCGACCAGTGACCCAGTGGTTCGACCGATAAACCAGTGATCCAATACCCCTACCGGTTCAATGACCGATCCGGTTTTTTAAACACTGCCTTAAATAACCTATTTAGTAATGCATGCATCACAAAAAAATATATAGAAAAATGAAAAACTTATTAAATGTGAGAAGTGGAAGCTCATGGGTTAATGAACTTGAGTAGTGATTAATAAAGATCTTTGATTAGAAGCAATGCAATAGAAAGCTTGAGAAAAGTTTTAAAATGGTGGATTTGAGATTTCAGGCGCACATTTTTATTTTATTTTAGAATAAACTCTGTTAGAAATGAAGAAGGGGGAGGTCTAGAGCGTTAATATCACTCAAAACTTGTTCGGAAGGATACTTCTATTTTTTTTTTCAGAGATGCATTTTCGCACTAACTTGTGGTAAAATAAAGGTGTCTAACTTACAAAGTGTTATAATATATACTTTTGATGCGTTCGAAAATGAAATTTTATATGTGAAAGACATTTTTAATTCTTCACTTGGGGGGTGCATGAGCATCTCTAAGGATACAATAAAAATCTCCTACATATATTTTGGATTTGAGTGTAGTAGTTATGAAAGGAAAGGGCCAGGCCCAAAGATTCATATTCAATCATATTGTTGCTCTAGACCCAAAACAACACAATTTGATGCTAAAGGCACCCCTTCATATGATATAACTATAAATAAATCGGGTTTGGAACTGACCCATGGCATTATGGTGGGACATTGATCTCAACAAAACAAAACAATTATGAGAATAATAGGAGTACTATAGAGTATAAGTAAAATATGAAATGTGTCACATCGCCAAATCAACTTGAAATTAGTATAGCTATTTAATGTGTTTCTTGGCCTATTTATCTTTAAATTGACATGATCTTGAAATTTAGATTACAGAATCCATAACCTCAAAACACATCTTTTCTTGTCTCTGTCTCATCTCGTCCCTGTGATTGCTGACACTTTCCTTCTCTTTCAGCTTCTTATAGTCTTTTCTGCCCTTATATGATATTTCGTTTTACTGTATTGGACTATCTCTATCCGATATACAATATTATGTTTTACTGTATTAGACTATTTCATTTTACTTATAATAAGTTTGGTTTAACTTTTGAAAAAGTCAAAAATAAATTTAGTGGTGTGGATTTGATTTTAGATTGACTTTGTTTCAGAATTAATTCTAATTAAAATTATATTTGTCTCGTCTAAGATTAAACATGATATTTATATTGAAATTTGTTATTTAATTTATTTTTCTATAAATACTATTTTTTTTTATAAGAGACAATTTATCTTTTAGATTTATTTAATAATTAATTTATCTAATTTATAATCTAATCAAATAGATTAATTATTTAATAAATCTAAAAAATAGATTATATTTATAAAAGTACGAATATAGTATATCTTTAAATATAAAATAAATGATAAACTCAATTTTATTACAATCAATTCTTTTAAAATCAATTAATTTTACAGCAAATTAGCAGTTAGATTTTGTCTTTTACTAGCTTTTATATTTATGTGCCACATTTATTTAATTTTGAATTAGTTTTGTATCAAAAATTTTAGCCATGCTAATCACATAGAATAAAGTCTCATAATTAGTTCAACGACTTTAGGATATAAAAGATTTAAAGATTTTTTATAGGATGCGATGAATCAATAAGAGCATCTTTAATGGGAGCAACTAAATTAGATGAACTAAGTTATTTTACGTGGGTCCAAATTGACATGAAAGATTTAAGCAATCTAAAATTGAATTAAGAAGTTTTTATTTCAATGGTGATTGTTTATAAGGAATTCAAACTTGGTATTAAATAGTTAATAAAAATTTATTATTTATGTTAAATAATTAATAAAAATCTATTTTTTATGTTAAATAATGAGCTAGAGTGCGTTGCTTGTGTAGAGCACGTAAACTAGTTTTAGAGCATCTCATATGCCATGTCAGCTCTACTATAATGCAAATTTCTTATTACTAACGTAAATTATACAAAATTTTGATTTAACAACTATGCGTTAAAGTTGCTCTAATAAATCTATTCTTTATATTTATATTTTTCACTGAGTATTTAGGTATCATATCTCAACTATGATACCTTTAAACTCCCATATCCTATATTTATATTTTATAATACAACTTTACTAACTTGACACCTTTTTAAAAGTGTTTTTTATTAAAATAATATATCTTTTAAAATATAATTTTTTTTTAAAAAATATTTATTTTTAAAATTTATTTTATAACACAAATATAAGATTGTGTCATTAATCAATTTTACAATTGTATTAACCACAAAAATCTACGTTATTAACTAATTATTTTTACATATAATTCATTAACCACTTTCACTACTTCATTAACCAATAAAATGCATACTATTAAATATGTTCTAAAACTAAATTATAAATATGTATATAATCACTAGTGCAGAAATGACTTTTTACATCGGGCCAAAAACACATTTTACATCGGGTCTGGGTGCGATGTAAAGCCAAGCGATGTAGTAAATCAAAGACATTTTACATCGGGTCATAGACCGATGTAAAAAATACATCTACTACATCAGTTGACAGTTAAGACTGATGTGAAATATATTATTATTAATTTTTTTTTATAAAAAAAAGCACTTTTTACATCGGTCGTTATTCGGAACCGATGTAAAATGTGTCATAGGTGATTTTTTACATCGGTTGGTCAGTAGAACTGATGTAAAAGGTGTCATAGGTGTGTTTTTTTACATCGGTTGCCTTCTTGACCCGATGTAAAAGGTGTCATAGGTATGTTTTTTTACATCGGTTTCCTTTTTGACCCGATGTAAAAGGTGTGCTACGTGTCTTCAAAATTTATGTTTTTACATCGGTTTTTAAGCACACCCACCCGATGTTAAATGTAGGTTGTTTTTCTTAAATATTTAGACTAATTTTTATCCGAATCGATATGGAATCCCTGTAATTTTTTTGGTACTTAATTTTTCATATTTTTCCAACATCACACATACCAAATTTTAGTCCCTATTTGGTATGCAATTTTTTATATTTTTTCAACTAACCTTTTAGTTTCATTGCACCAAATAGCTAGGATACACATATTCTTCAACATGAACAAATTGATTTACAAAAGTACTAATCTAGTATACATACAACTGTTCAATCCACAAGAAATTGATTTACAAAAGTACTAATTGAGGAACAAAAGTACTAATCTAGTACACATATTCTTTCTTCAATATTCAACCATTTATAAGTCCTTTACCACACTTGAATACCAACATGCAATCCACAAGAAATCCGTTGTAGCTAGCTTCGGTAGAGAACACCAAAATCACATTTGCTGACAATAAATAATAATAACAATAAACATCAGCAGACAATACCAAAGTCAAGAAACTCAAATTAGGTATACATAGAAAATTCTATATAACTCACCATATAAAGTTTAATTTTTATATAACTCAAAGAAACATTTTGCCCAACGGAGTCGCAAATCATACAAATCATCTTGTGTTAATTCTGTTGGATCATCAAATACCTACAATATGTAAATAGCAATATAAAGTCATTCTTTGAAAATTCACCTTAAGTTGCAAATGCAAAGTAAATAACAAAGTAAAGTTATTTTTATTTACCTGCAACCAAGACTCGGTTATGTTGGCAGAGACAATATCCAACATATTTTTCATAACATAGTATCCACAGTCAATAGAGTTATGTTGTCGCCTTGTCTAAAATAAATGACACAGTTAGTGAATACTTATGATAAAATTAAATATAAAATTATAATTTACATGACGCTTACTTTGGGTTGGAGCCATGTAGCCTTTTTTCTATTTCCATTTGCCATTTGATAAACCCCGAAAGCACTAATTCAGAAAAAAATTCATATAGAGCAACATAAAATATGAAATTACTTTTGTAAAATTTTATGTATATGAGATATAACATATACTATAACAAAATTCACATAAAATATAAACTTACTTTGTAACAATTTTCTTCATGGTTGGATTAAGTTCCCGATGAAGTGAACAAAAGACGACCACAATATTGTCTCTTGGACAAATGACTATTAATTTCCAATGGTCTCTGTACGTGTGCGTGGAAACACAAAAAACACATCAAATATCTATGTTATCAAAAATAAAAAAATAAAAAACACAATTTCATACAAACTTACCCATGAATAAATGGTAGTAAGTGACACACTCTGTATTTTTTTAACCTCTGCTTCATTTTTTTGCATATTATAAAATAAAAACAACCGATTAGAAGAATACACATGAGATGAACAACAAACCAAACATAAATAATAAAAATAAGCAATGCATGGATTTAGTTTCTCTACTATTATGAGTCGCATCACCAGTATCTTTTACTTATTATTTATTATTTTAATTTAGAAAAACCTATGATATACATGTACACTTTTGAATAAACATATTTATTTTTTGTATTTTATAAATTGGGGATTAAAAATAAGTAGCAGTACACGATAAACATATTTTGTTTTTGTATTCGTGTGTCCGTACGTATATGGCTAACTAATTCATCAACATTATGTAAATATGATGAGAGAAAATAATTAATCAGAGAAAATATGATGAGAAACTTACGTAAAAGGGATTCACCTCATCTTTGGCGAAGAGATTGGTGGCGGCGGAAAAAAAAGAAGAAGAATGACGGAAGGTGGCGGCGGTGACAGCACCTTAAAATTCAACCAAACTGAAAGCAAACACAACCTATTAGAAGAATACACATGAGATGAACAACAAACCAAACATAAATAATAAAAATAAGCAATGCATGGTTAGTTAACAATTTTATTTTATTTTGAATAAACAATTTTATTTTGAATACACCGATTAGTTAACAATTCTAGTTATTTACCAAAAGGATTAGAGCTTACTGAGTTTGGTTCTACTATTTATGATTTAAAAAAATTATTTCAAATCAATCTGACTTTACCAAGTGTTATATATATATATATATATATATATATATATATATATATATATATATATATATATATATATATATATATATATATATATATATATATAAGAAATTTTTTTCATATATTAATAGAGCTTTTGAAATATAAAATATTTTATAAATAAAAAAACAATGAACTTACAGTATTCAAGTTTTTTCTTGAAGTTTCGTTACTGAGTATATGAAAACGATCAAGTGCAAGGAAAATACCAAGAACAGTAATCAACAGAACCTTAAAAATAGGCATTAATGCAACAACAAAAAGATTCCAGAATTCCATTTTATTATTACTACCCTGTTACATCAAACAACTTTTCTTCAATTAAATAAATAAACATGCATCATATTCATTTATTATTGGAAGTTTATAGTCTTATATATATATATATATATATATATATATATATATATATATATATATATATATATATATATATATATATATATATATAAAAGAAAATAAATTAAAGAATTTCATATATATTATAAATTCTGCATTGGAAACAAATCATTTTAAGTTGATGTATCTAGTCTATGTATAAATTAAATTCGTAAATTCTTAAATATATCTAAAAATTAAAATTTGTTAGTATAGGATGGAAAATTACATAATATTACTCCAATTATATAACACTAGTTAAAGACAAAATAAGAGTGAAGTTATAATGAAGTTATAAAGACTTTTAGTAATTGTGAAGAAATGACAAAATAATAAAGTGAAGTCTGAACCTATTTTGATAAATAGTCTGAATTTCATTACCAAAATAATAAAGTGAAGTTCTAATAATAAATATTTCATTACAAGTCTGAATTTCACTATCAAAATAATAAAGTGAAGTTCTAATAATTGTGAAAAAATAACATACAGGTAAGTCTGAGTCTATAAAATAGAAGACTATAAACTTTTCATTTTTTTAAGGTCTGTAGTTGAATAATTTAGTTTACCAAGTCTTTAGTTGAATAAGTCAGGTCTATATTGTAGGAGAACTGAGTAGTAGTGGATTCCTAAATGTTAAGATTTTTTCAGTTGTACTTAGGCTATTTAAGTTTTCATTCCAAATTAATTGTTACAGTTCTGTTCTAACAAATTGGTATCAGAGCTCCAATTGGGGCCTGATAATTGAGAAATAAAATAGAGAATACAAATTGTCAATCTAGTTGTATGTATATACATAACTAATGTACATGTGAAAGATCCAAAATAATTTTACTGCATGAAATGTTATTCCTCCCAGATCTAGTTGAAATGTTCGTTTGTCTCTATGTGAGTCCCAGTGTCAATCCTAGTTTGTATGTATATTATAGGTTTGTCTTTATGTGAGTCTCAGTATCAAACCTATGATATACATGTACGAGTACGAGTATCAATCCTATTTTGAATAAACATATTTATTTTTTGTATTTTATAAATTGGGGATTAAAAATAAGTAGCAGTACATGATAAACATATTTGGTTTTTGTATTCACGATGAACATATTTGGTTTTTGTATTCTTGTGTCAGTATATGGCTAACTAATTCATCAACATTATGTAAATATGATGAGAGAAAATAATTAATTAGAGAAAATATGATGAGAAACTTACGTAAAAGGGATTTACCTCATCTTCCGCAAAAGGATTGGTGGCGGCGGGAAAAAAAGAAGAAGAATGACGGACGGTGGCGGCGGAGGAAGAAGAATGGTAGACGGTGGCGGCAGAGGAAGAAGAAAAACAATGATGGTGGAAGCGTAAAAGAAGAAAAATGGAGACAGAGACGGGGAAGCGAAAAAGAAGAACGATAAGAGATTTTTGAGAGTTGGAGAATCTTAAGTTTTCAGATAGGGTTTTGGGATTTTAAGAAACATTTTTTATCGGTTGGCAAATAGGCCTGATGTAAAAGGTTTAATCAATTTTATTTAAATTTTTATTTAGAATCTTATTACATCAGTTGGGCTAATTGGCCTGATGTAAAAGGTTTAATAAATCTTATTTAATTTTTTATTGAGAAACTTATTACATCAGTTGGGCAAAATGACCCGATATAAAACGTTTAATCCATTTATTTTTTTATTGAAAAACTTTTTACATCCGTTGGGCAAAATGACCCGATGTAAAACGTTTAATCCATTTATTTTTTTATTGAAAAACTTTTTACATCGGTTGGGATAAACAACCCGATGTAAAATGACTTAATCTATATTTTTTATTAATATGAAGAAGCATCTCATAATATCTGTATTTTTTATACAATTTCATAGTTAATGCATGTGATCACATTTTATATGAATTTAAAAAAAAATATAATCTAGATGATATATACTAAAGAATTGAAATTTTTGTTTTAATCCTTTTATATTACAAAATAAAAATATCATGCAATTATTATCAGTTAAATATAAATCACTTAAAATTTTTTTAATTAAAATGACTTAATCTATTTTATTTATTTATTTATTGAGGACTTTTACATCGATTGGGGTAAACGGCCTGATGTAAAATCTTTTATAATAAAATTTTTTATTATGAGTAGCATCACCAGTATCTTTTATTTTTTATTTATTATTTTAATTAAGAACGTCCTATGATATACATGTACGAGTATCAATCCTATTTTGAATAAATATAGAGAAACTATAGAGAAAATAATTAATTAGAGAAAATACGATGAGAAACTTACGGAAAAGAGATTCACCTCATCTTCGGCGAAGGGATGGGTGGCGGCGAAAAAAAAAAGAAGAATGACGGATGGTGGCGGCGGAGGAAGAAGAATGGTAGACGGTGGCGGCGGAGGAAGAAGAATAACAATGATGGTGGAAGCGAAGAAGAAAAATGGAGACGAAGACGGTGGAAGCGAAGAAGAAGAATGATAAGAGATTTTTGGGAGTTGGAGAATCTTAAGTTTTCAGATAGGGTTTTGGGATTTTAAGAAACATTTTACATCGGATGGGCAAATAGGCCTGATGTAAAATTTTTAATCAATTTTATTTAAATTTTTATTTAGAATCTTATTACATCAGTTGGGCAAATTGGCCTGATATAAAATCTTAATCTATTTTATTTATTTATTTATTGAGGACTTTTACATCGGTTGGGATAAACAACCCGATGTAAAATCCTTTATAACAAAATTTGTTATTATTTACGACACTGCCACCGCATTATTTTTTACATCAGATGGGGTACATGGCCCGATGTAAAATGTTTCTCCCATTTTATTTATTTTTTATTGAGAACTTTTTACATCGGTTGGGATAAATGGCCCGATGTAAAATCCTTTATAACAAAATTTCTTATTATTTACGACAATGCCACCGCGTTATTTTTTACATCAGTGGAAATATATGTCTGATGTAAAATCTTTAAATCAAATATTTCTCACATCATATTGTTAATAAATCTGATGTAAAATCCTTTAACAAATATTTTTCACATCATATATCTAAAAATCTGATGTAAAATCATTTAACCAAATGTCTTATTTTTAGTAGTGAATATTAACAAAAATTAGAATTATATATATATATATATATATATATATATATATATATATATATATATATATATATATATATATATATATATATATATATATATATATATATATATATAAACCAAACTTTAAACTGTATTAACCAAGTTTTAATATTTCATTAGCCAAACTATTTTAAAAGAAAAATACATTACAAAGTCATAAATAATATAAAAACATTGTTTACGTATTTGTGAAAAGTGAATTGGGTGTAATGTCATTTTTTGTGTAAGAATAACATTTTTCTTTATAATATAATAAATACAAAAATTAATTTACAAGAGAAGACTTAACTTTATTTTATCAAATTTATCCTTGATAAATTTCCCTAACGAAGGATGCATGGGAGCGGAGTCCCACCATATGTAGTCCACAATCAAGTAGTTCTGATTTGCTAACTTATTCGAACACGAGTTGCTCTACATAAATGAGATGCATATATGTTAAACTGCAGTACCAAACAATTGATCCAAGACGTAAGTTTTCATTGGCTCAATACTAGAATTGTAAAGGTACCAACACTACGCTAAAATTGGTTTTAGATAGTACTCCATAAACAGTGTTTTTTTCCCAAAGCGCTACTATAAATTCAAAAAACAAATTAAAACTATATACTAAAGTGAAAAAAAGCACTGCTAAAGGCTCACTTAAGAAAGCGTTTTTGAAAAGCGCTGCTAAAGACCATAGATACGAGAGCACATTTAAAAAGCGCTGTTATAGGTCACCTTTAGAAAGTGCTGCTAAAGGACACCTTTAGGGAGTGCTTTATAAAAGCGCTGCTATAGGCCATAGAATAAAAATCACTTTTTATGGAAAGCGTGCTAAAGGCAATACATAAGAAAGCGCTTCAGAAAGCGCTGCCTTATGTCATTAATTTCTAAATACTAATTAAACTGTACAGTACCTGCAACCAGAACATTTAGCAATTTTTAAAACCTACGAAACCCTAAACTTCCAAAACTTCTGAAACGCTACTCCCTCCGCCTCTGTTCACCGTTCGAAAGGTTATTCCCTTCGACCGGCCTTCCTCTCTTTGTTTCTGTTCGCAAGGCTACTCTCTCCGACCGACCTTCCTCTCTTCGTTTCCGTTCCTCTGACCAGACTTCCCCTTTGTTTTCGGTCGCGCTCCAGTTCTGAACATACTCCCCTCGTCAGCTTTCGAACCTCCCTCTGCCATTCATCTTTCGAAGATCAACCTCCTGCTAAACGTCGACTTTCATCTGCTATTGTGAAGGTATTTTCTTTTTTTTTTTCTGTTAATTTTTATATCCAAGTTTAGTTCTTTATTTTTTTGGTATTAGGGTTCCTTAATCTTAGTTTTTATTTTTTATTAATTTTTTTTATTCTATTGTTAAGGAATTTGATTTTGAAATTGTTGTTGCAGTAAGGTTGAAGATGATGAATAATGATATTTATGGTGAATTTATTTTGAGAATTGGTGTTGATTTTGTAAGTTGATGTTGAATGTTAGTGATGATAATGACATTGTTGATGGATAATTGTTAGTGATTACTTTGTTTTGATCTAATTGTTGATTGAAAATGATAATGAAATTAATTGTTAATTGTTGGGGTTGAAGATGATGAATAGTGATGACGTTATGAATTTATTTTTGATAGTCATTGGTGATGTTGTTAATTGAAACTTGAATGACATTCATGAATTAATTGTTGAAGATTGTGATGTTGTTGATTGTTTGAACTCTTGTTAGTGATGAAGTTGCTATTGAGTTTAAATGTGGAATTGATAATTTTGGTGATTGATTTATACTCGAATTGATGATTATTTGTTGGATAGAACTTTGAAGTTAATTGAACTTAAGTGATGAAGTTGTTTTTTGTAACTTACTTGATTTGAAACATTAAGTATTGATGTGTCATTTATGATGAATTAAAGTATATCGTGCTACTTGAATTAATGTGATTGAATTTGTGTGTCGATGCCATGATATTTGTTTCATTCATGTTAACTTCGAGTTGAATTTTCGTCAATGGTACCTTCTGATCATTCCTTTATATAGCTTATGATTCCTTTTTTTTCCAAGGGTGATAAACGTTGGCCAGGAATATCTTTGCTAGGGGTTACTTGTGAAGAGTGAAATTCTGATTGTTTTCAAGAATCTTACACTGTGTGGTTCCAAAAGTTGTTGACTTCTCTACAGGTGCTTAGTTGTTCTTTTTCTATAGTTGCATGAATAATTAGTATTTTTGTTTAGCTTACTTAGTAAAACCATGGATAAAAAATGGATGTGTTCCAATCGATTGTCAAAAGAGTACGAGAATAGGGTATTAGAATTTGTTAAGTTTACTATTATACATACCAAAGACCTCAGTCGAATCACATGTCCTTGTTTAGATTGTTGTTATGGGCGTCAGATTGACGCAGTTGAGTTGAAATCGCATTTAAAGAGGCATAGGATTGATCGAAGTTATACATGTTGGATATTATATGGTGAGATAAGTAACAAGAATGTTGAACTGGGGGATAATACGACCTATGCTTTAAACGACAATGGCAAAGATACATACGATTGTGATCGAGTCGAAGAGATTACATAAGCACTTGAAGAAGACCTTTAGGATTATCTCAAAATGTTTGAGAGGTTGGTAAGTGATGAAGAGAAACAATTGTATAAAGGTTGCACTAAATTCACAAGATTGTTTGCGGTATTAAAGTTGTACAACTTAAAGGCGGACAATGGATGGTCAGATAAAAGTTTCATAGAGTTATTAGCCCTTATGAAAGATATGCTTCCGAGGGATAATGTTCTTCCTAATCGAACCTATGAGGCCAAAAAAATGTTGTGCTCTACTGGCATGAGCTATGATATGATACATGCTTGTCCAAATGATTTCATTTTATTTTGAAATGAATATGCATCGTTAAGTGAGTGCCCTAAATGTCGTGTCTCTCGATATAAGAAAAAATTGTGTCTAGCAAAAGTCTTATGGTATTTTCCTATAATTCTGAGATATAGACGCATGTTTCATAGTGAAACTGATGCAAAACACTTGACTTGGCCTTTAGATGAAAGAATTATAGATGGAAATTTTTGACATCCGGCAGATTCACCAGAGTGGGTGAAAATTGATAATGATTATCCTGATTTTGGAGAAGAAGCAAGAAACCTTCGCTTGGAATTATCTACTGATGGAATGAACCAGCATGGTCTTCAAAGTATCTCACATACCACATGGCCTGTGATTATTATGATTTATAACATATCCCCATGGCATGTAATTGCCTCTAGGGGCACCAAGGATTCCTTCTTGAGGATCCAACATATGTAATTTCGTCAAGGGTAACAAGGATTTCTTCGTGAGGATCTAACATACGCGACTTCCTCGAAGGGAGATAAGGATTACTTCGTAGGGGGTGAGAAGCTTTATATATGTGGTTTTCTCTATGAGAGTGAGACTCCCCCCCCCCCAAACATCAGCGTTGAGGTATTTATAACGAAGTTGAGCCTTGATCTTAGGCCCCTTGAAAGTAGCAAAAACTTTTTAGAATATAGGGATTGAACAGTTAATCTCCTGACATCCATGAGAACATGGTTAACTTCCATAGGACTCATGATACATCACAATGGATAATGAGACATCATTACTCATTCTTCCACGCCAGGTGGGTAACTACAGAGATGGAAAACACATCTAATAAAGGGAAGACACATATAATAAAGGCAGTCAATCTCGTAAATAGGTGACTAAGAGGGCTCTAAGATGAAGCTACTAATACAAAAAGTATATATCACTGATCACGACTTTACGAGTCTAATGGAACATAACTGCAAGTATACATTCTATCACATAGTTTTAAAATATATCAAACTCATAGAGACTAATAATCAATCTATTGTTATCTATTGATTTTGTGTAAAGCTAAGGCTATTGTTAAAGAGGTTAAGATGGGAATGGAAATATGGTTAACTAAAAGTTCGAAATTATCATAAATAAAGGCCGGAATATGAATTCCGCACGCCTAAGGGACTTCGTAGATTTTAGGCACTAATTATGCTTAAATATGTTCCGTAGAAAATATTTGCTTAAACACACCGTCTCACACTTTCGCCCTATTGACTGAACCACACTCCCTAACCACAAGATTTTCTCTCGCTTTCCCGTTTTAATTAGAAAGCATATTTTGAAAATCAATGAGATCCTAATCGATACCTAAAACGCTCTTGCTATTTTTAGGATCGATGCCTAGTTTCCACTATCCGGCTCAATACTCACACTCTTGTTATGAAACAATAGAACATGCAATTTTGAAACTAAAATCAAAACATAATTCTGCGCCTATTATTTTCTACAGAGTCCCGTCGGCAACGACAGTCCTCATATGTCGGACTCGGACAAAATTAACAACACATTATTTCAGTCAGAAAAAACATATTCATGGAATCCAAATCTAAAGACAACATTATGTCGCAACTGCGAAAAACACACAGCGGAAAAACAGAAGAGTCGCCACCAAACGTTATTTATCCCGACGCAGGGAAAGGAAACAATCGAAGAAAACTTGAAAGAAGTGAGAAGACAAGGTCATCGCAACCAAAGCTTGGGTTCGTGAGTCGGTTACGCAAGGGGAAGGTATTAGCACCCCTCACGTCTGTTGTACTCAACGGGATCCACACTTGTTGTCTAATCAAAGGGTGTGTTATCTAAAGCCTACTGCTAAACATAAACGAAAATAAAAAAGAAAAAGGATACTCGATACGACCTCGCCGTCCTATGCCTACGTATTCTCTCGTGCAATGGGAAAGTCAGAGTCAACGTAGTTCGGAAAACTACGGGTGATGGGGGGAAGGTTTCTCGCCAAGACATCATCGTCTTGTGCCTACGTATCCTCATCTGATATGAAAAATCAGAGTAAACGTAGTTTGGGTAACTACGAAACTACAGGTTGGTTAAGTATTTTTATGAGTGACGATAATGGATTGCACTTTTAATGTCTATCCAAATCACATAATTAATCGAAAATTAAATTGGAATAGGAATCCTAAGGGAGCATGCAAAGGCAAGGAAAAAAGATAAAAACAAAGTAAAAACATCAGCTACAACAGCGCCTCCTGCACAAAACAGCCACAAAATCCAGCAAGGTAGCACAATAGCATTTAACAACTACTAATTCAACATAAAAGTAGGTGTAAAAGGGCAGGCAGCAAGCAAGCATATCATAGACAGCATGCAAATTCAGAATAAGACAGCTGCAAAAAGCAGGGCAACAAGCATGTTTCAATGCAATCAATATGAGAAATCACCAATCTTGAACAATTATCATGCAATAATGGATATACATCAACAATCAAACACCATTGTTCAAAAATTTGCATCATCAAGAACAACATGCTTTTCAAAACAATTATGCAATCAACCGAACATATGACAAACGGAAACGGAAGCGAACACGCACATGCATCATATAACCCAGCAAGATGATCATCAATGATTAATCATTAACATGATATAAGCAAGCAAAGCATAAGATCATCACATCAATCAAGCAACATGAACATGTTAAGCATTAAAAAAAAAAAGTCACGCGTCAAAAAATTGAGATCAAACTACCAAGCATGGTGAAACAAGTCAAAAATCGTCCACGCAAATGCATCATATCAATCCATGAAGGTTAGAGGTGGAAAGAAATCAAAACATGCTTGAAAACAACCAAAAATTACATTATGGTCTAGTGTTAATCGATTAACCATTTGCCTGTGCAAACTGGTTAATCGATTAACCACTAAAAAAATTCAGAAATTGCACTGGTTAGTCGATTAACCAGTTTTGTACTGCAACTAGTTAATCGATTAACACTGCACCAGAAGCAGAAAAACAGAAATTCAAAAGCACTTTCAACAATTAATTCAATGTGCAATCATCCAAATGATCATGTAATCAAATATGCACGAATTTAACACCAAAAATCAGTGATCAAACAACAATCAAAATTAATCAAGCATTGAGATCACAAATCAAAAAGATCAAAATCACCAAAATCGACCAAAACTTGAAGATCTACATTGTGATTATTCAAATAAGCTCAAAACAGAACTGGATCTAGAATTAACCAACCTTCAAAGCTGTGATTTGCTTTGGTAAGTGTTGATTCACTGTAAATTGATATATCCAAGCTAGAAACCCAAGAAATCTTCAAGATCCAAGAGCTTTCTTGCAAGAGAAGTGAAGAACAAGCTAAAATAAGCCAAAATTGATTCAAGAATCACTTATAAACTTGCTTCCAAGATCAGATCTAAATCCAAACAAAAACCAAGTGATGAATTGAGGATGATGGAGATAAATGATGGAGGTTTGGCTCTAGAATTTAATGATTCCAATGAAGAATCTAAGAACTCAAGTGAAAAAGAGCTTCAATGGAGGTTTTGGAGTATAGAAAAGTTGAGAGAATTTGAGAGTAATGTGTAGAGATATCAGAAATTGTGAATTATGGTGAGGTTTGGAGCAAATTCACTTAAATAGGCTCCTGGTTAGGAGTAGAATTATGATTTGGAGTGAGGTTATGAAAATTGGAGTGGGATGAAGAATGGGAAATTGAAGGGAATTTGAATTGATTTTGAAAGTTAATCCAAATTTAGAGTGATTCTAGATCCTTCTTCTGGTGTAAAATCAAATTCACAAGTGATCAAAATAGACCTCAAAAGTGGCAGCATTAAAAATGCACGTTACTGGGCAAATTTTCCTTTGGTTAATCGATTAACCATTTGATAGTGCAAAATAGTTAATCGGTTAACCACTCACAAATTTTCAAAAATAGCACCATTTGGAGGGAAACTTGCATATTCGCCTGTTTTCACCCGTTCTGAGCCCTGTTAAGCCTTTGAAACTTGCCCTTTGACGTTATAATTGTGAGAATGATTGAGATATCGTGTGACCTGTCTTCTATGCTAAAAATAACCTACTGAAAAAAATAAAATCGACCACTCGATTGCTAGGCATAATAAATGTCGACGCCTTTGACGATCGCTGTTTAAACTCTTGCAATGAAAAAGACCCCTGAGCCATAGAAAAACCTTGATCCCATGTCCCGAGAACCCATGCCATGATATGCAGAAATGCAAAATGCAGATAAACGTAAGCCAGTAAGGCAAAAAACGATGAGGCAAATTTTGGGGTGCTTCAGCTGCCCCTATTCAATCGACTTGAACCTGAAAGGATGATAGCAACGACTTTCAAACATTAAAGATGCACGAAGATTGAATACCAAGAGAACTCAGAAATTTGCAACCTGTGGGGGGAAAAGACAGCAGATACCAACCAAAAGTTAGGATGCGACTCGCTATGGATACCAACCAAAAGTTGGGATGAAAACCACCGGATACCAACCAAGAGTTAATATTACGGGCATGTCGACCAAAGGTGACCCTCTGGGGACAAAATCAAATCAAGATATACAGGAAGTACAATCAACAGATTTATAACCTGGGGAAAAAAAGACTCCGCTGGGAGAGAAGAGAAGCCTAACTAGACAACTCTGTGGGGAATAAACATCAACCAAAGATAACCAAATGCGGGATGAACAACAACTACCAACCAAAAGTTGGAATCATCGGAGCATCGACCGAAGACGAACCCAAGGGGATAAATAACAACCAACATACCAACCAAAAGTTGGAATAACAACCAAGGTACCAATCAAAAGTTGGAATAAAGGCTACTCCTTGAGGAACAAACAAACGAGAATATCAACCCAAAAGTCAAGATAAACAAAGGCTACCAACCAAAAGTTGGAATCAACTGAATGCTGACCAAAGGTGATCTAATGGGGAAGAAAACCAACCAAAAGTTGACTTCGCTAGGGAGTGTACCAACCAAAAGTTGGAATAACAGGAAAAGGCTACCAACCAAAAGTTGGAATCACCCACAAACTACCAACCAAAGGTTGGAGTGTAACGAGGGTATAAACACAAGCTACCAACCAAAAGTTGGGATGACGACTTTGTAAAGGGATAAAATTCAGCCAAAAGTTAGGAAACAAGGCTACTAACCCAAAGTTAGAATTACCAGAATGCCGACCGAAGGCGAACTCTGCGGGAAAAGAAAATAACCCCAACAATTGAAACCACAAAGGAAGACTACCAACCAAAAGTTTGAATCATCAACAAAGCTATACCAACCAAAAGTTGGAATCAAGCAAAGGCTACCAACCAAAAGTTGGAATCACCGAAACACCGAATGAAGGCAAACTTACCATAATGAAGACTACCAACCAATAGTTGGAATCATCAACGGAAGGGAAAATTACCAACCAAAAGTTGGAATCGTTAAAAAAGCTATACCAACCCAAAGTTGGAATCAAGCAAAGCCTACCAACCAAAAGTTGGAATCACCGGAACACCGAACAAAGGTGAACTTACCACAATGAAGACTACCAACCAAAATTTGGAATCATCTACAGAAGGGAAGACTACCAACTAAAAGTTGGAATCAAGCAAACGCTACCAACCAAAAGTTGGAATCACCGGAATGCCGAACGAAGGAGAACTTACCATAACGAAAACTACCAACCAAAAGTTGGGATAACATCCAAGAAACAACGAGCTACCAACAAAAAGTTGGGATATCATACAGACAAACAGGACTAAGCTGGGGATTACCAACCAAAAGTTGGAATACAACACTCGAGATAGGCAGGAAGTAGAATCGACCGACTCACAACCTGAAAAGAATACTCCGACAGAGAAGAGAGGTTTAAACAAAAAACTCTGATGGGGAGAATCAAGTGAAATGAGCACATATGTCAATGATTTCCATTGAGGATAAAACAAAATCTCCTGAATCATGCCATTATCTGTCGGAGAGACGACTTGAAATAATGATATCAAACCTGGCTTATGCTTCATATGCGTATGTTTGAAAATGACATAATGATCCATACGAAATGGAAATGCTACGCATTCGGGAGGATGGTATGCAAAATGCAAATGCAAAGGAACACCACCCAGAGAGGTGCTGAGAAGATCAACAAACCCACTATGCTGAGGAATATGCCATGAACGATCTTCTTGAATAAAACTCTTCTAGGAAAAATTCCACCCTGAGGGGAAAAAACAAAATTCTGCTCAGTAGGGAAATAAAGAATAACACCTATTGAGAAATCCACCCTGCTGGGGATAACGAGGAATATTTGTATGGAATACCACCCTACCGGGGATAAACGAACTCTGTTGACAATTCCACTCTGACTGAAATACAAGATCAACACCTGATGAAAAATCCCCCTGCTAGGGATGTAAGACTATACTGAGAATTCCACTTTGAGGGGAAATGAAAGTAACATCCGTTGGGGATTCCCCTCTGCTAGAAACATAATAAAGGTTTACAGAGAATTCCACTCTGCTGGGAATTAACAAGCTCTGCTTGAAACATCTTCCGTGAGAGAAATGAAAATACCAATTGTTGGGAAATCGTCCCAAAACCTGTTTCTGAAAGATGCCAATGACCATTGGACTTTGCGGGAGATATCAACCTACCGTTGATTTACCTGTCGAGGGAATTAGCACCAAACCCTGCTTGGGAAATAAATCAAGGAATACCGACCTTGTTGGGAAAAGACGTCAAGAACGTCAATCTTGCTGAAGAGGAATCCACTCTGTTGGGGATTAGAGTACACTTCTGCTGGCTGTCGTACCTCGAAAAAAGCACGATCCTTCGCGAATGTTCGCGGAAAATAGATTCGCCACTAAAATTTATTTATCCTAAAGAGGGAAAGGAAAATATCGAGAAAACCTTTAGGGAAAGAACATGGTCATCACAACCAAGTTCTAGGTTCGGGAGTCGGTTACGTGAAGGGAAGGTATTAGCACCCCTCACGTCCGTTGTACTCAACGGAAACCTCTTGATTTGATTCGTCAGAAATGTTAGCTCAATTTGTTTGTTTTCTTCTAAGGGAATAAAACGTAAAGGTAAGATAAAAGGGATTAGATTTCTAAGGAGAAATAGGTGGTTTTAGATTAGAGTGCTCGCCAAGGATTAAGTCTTTTGTGCCTACGTATTTTCACTCGGAAGAAGTGAAGAATCAGAGCGTCTGTAGTTCGTGGGACTACGGGAGAAAGAAATAGGAGGTTTCTCGCTAGGATCTCGCAATCCTATGCCTACGTATTCTCATTGACAAACGAGAAATCAGAGCGTCTGTATTTTGGACTACAGATTGTTGGTTTAATTTTATCGAAGGATACTTAGTTGTATCCGACGGAGAATATTGCTTTACCCAAACTAGTGAGGAGAGGACGCCTGCATCACTTTGAATGGATTTCCATATATCAACATTCATGGGAAACACGCCACTTATCTCGACTCAAATAGGTTATAGACGAAGAAATATTTTGCGTCGTTCTCAAGACACCATATCTCACGTTTATGAAAAGGTTTGATGGTTCGCACGACGTCGAGAAGTTGAATGAATGTGGTTATGTTTTGATTGGATGACGATTACTTAAAACTTAAGAAAGGCTCATCGAGCCCAAGTAATCGGGAGAGTGGGTCAAAGACTTGACCCTCTCTCTTTTCTATCTCGAGAAGAGGTTGTGTTTGGGAAATGTTTAGAGTGATAAGATAATTAAAGTAATTAACGGATGAGGATTACTTGAAAGCTTAAGAAAGGCTCCTCGAGCCCAAGTAATCGAGAAAGTGAGTCAAAGACTTGACTCTCCATCTTTTTCATCTCGAAAAGAGGTTGTATATATAGATTGAATGTTGTCGAGTTGGAAGTGTTTTAGAGGCATCAACTGCTCATACACGAGTAAGATAACTCGCATCCAAACTACTGAAAAGAGATCAAAGACTCAATCTCTCTCTTTTTCACCTTGAAAATAGTTTTCTATAATTGTTAATTGTTTTGATAGTTTGGTTGAGAAAATCCGCTCGATGTTGGATCAAGGGTTTGATTACATTTTGCGTGCGAAAAGGTTGGCTGACAAATGTTGATAAAAGTTTATTATAGGTAGAGTAAGTTACGAATGGCGATTACTCGAAGCTTAAGAAATGATCCTCGGGCCTAAGTAATCGGGAGAATGAGTCAAATGCTTGACTCTCTCTCTCTTTTTCATCTAAGTGATTGAGAAAATAATTTGTTACGAATCAAGTTATAAACCTTTTAAAGAAGACAATTGTTCAAATTTAAGAAAGGCTCCTCGGGCCCAAACAATTGAGGAGAGAAATCGAAGATTCCATTCCAACTCCCTTTTCGTCTTTTATTGAAATATATTTTAAGTATAATTAAGTTAATTAATTTGAATTTGAGAAAATGCTCGATGTTGATCGAGGTTTGAATTTGCTTAAACGATTAAGAGTTTGAACTGAATGGAGTAGAAGACCTAATTGACTAGGGTAAAATTAATGGGGACGCACGAGGCGATCGACTTACAAGAATTGGGGTAGGGCTTGATATGTGGATCAAGTATATTTTTAGGGGTTTTGGAATTTATTGCAAACACAAAGTATGAATAGCCAAGTAAAAGAAAGTAATTGGATTTTACTCATGCATACTAGCAAAGTGGACTAGCCTTCTAAACGAACAACTAAAAATAATTGATCAAATAGGTGTTAGAACACAGATTGGTTCTTAATAATATCTCTATGTTTTGATGATAACTATTATGAAATTTTGTAATTAAGAATTATATACTCTAAAATTTGCTTAAGAATGTTTGCTGCAGATATTAAAGTAAATATCACTCCAGAAGCAAATCAGATCTGGACATAAGAAATATGCAAAGCTCTGAAGCATCAGATGCACCCATTAGAAGATTCTGAACGCTGCCATCAGAAGATCCTGAGCGTAGCCTCCAGAAGGATCTGAAGCAGAAGCTCCAGAAGAATCTGAAGCAAGTCAGAAGCATCTGAACCAAAGAAGAATTCTGTATGAAGAAGAGTTTTCAAGCATAGTTACTACAGAAGATTCTGAGAGTACTAAAGCTGCCAGTACTAAGGATCTGACTCAAAACTCTGCTCTGAACTTATACACACTAAAAGCACACTTGCTGCAAAGACTCTGATTCAGCAAAACTCTGATCAACATCAGAAGGCTCTGATCAAATTAGACTCTGATGATTCTTGCTGAAAATTGTTGAAGAAGAATTCAAAGATTATGTCCGTTGGAATATCCAAACGACTCTTTCCTTATTTATGCTAGACACAAGAACACAGACAAAAAGGATTTCTCTGTGCTTTCTTATTCTAGGAAAGGTCACTTGATGTGAAGACAAAAAGGGCTCAGACCTTTTAGTACACACTTCTCAACGTGAAAAGCTCTTGGACCACTGTGCCTATAAAAGCAAGTCTCCACTCATCTTCTTCAATTGACGCATTACTTGAAAAGAAATCATTATCAAAAGCTCTCATACAACTCATATTCTTTCTAGAATTAATTTCTTTGTTCTTAATCTTAAGTGAAAAATCACAGTTGTGATAAAGCTTTATTAGAAGCATTTTAACACTTGTATTTGTTATTACATTTGATTGTAAGAAAACCTTAAGAAGATCCAGTTAGGATCAGTAGTTCTTGAGAAGACTTTGAACAGTTGTTCTTAGTGCTTATTATTGTAATTAGTTGATTAAATAATGGATTAAGTCCTTGTTTGAGAAAGGCAAATCACTCTAGGAAGGGTGGACTGGAGTAGTTGAGTTCAACGAACCAGGATAAAAATACTTGAGTTTTTATTTCTAAGTTTTTATCTTCATACTTATTCAACCCCCCTTCTAAGTATTTTCTCACCTTCAATAGGTCTCACTGTAAGGAAGCCCAAGAGTAAGCCATAAATATTGTGTATGGTGGTCAAAAGGTTGATGGTGCTGCTTAAAAGCAATCGACTTACAGGGTGAAAAAAAGTGGCTCAACGTTGGATCGAGAATTATTTTAAAAATGGTTTGAATGTGTAAATAAGATCAACATCAATGTATATCATCAACATAAAACATATCACAATAACAAAGGGAACACATTATAATCACATAATTTGAAATGATTCACAAAAATTAAATAAATTAATGAAACTAGCTAACTATAATCAAATAGAGAACGAAAATAACAATAAATAATAATGTATTTATTTTTAAACCTATTATCTAAAAAAACGAATTTAAATAAATTATTTTAGAGAAGAGGAAATTAACATCATAGGAAATAATAATAATAATAATAATAATAATAATAACAATAATAATAATAATAATAATAAAAAAGAACTATGGGCCCGGTGTTAATAGAAAGCAGGAAGGGGTGTAGAGCAAGGCCCATGAATCTGAAGTCCAGGGCGCAGCAAAATTAAGTGTGGTGCAAGTTCATAGTAAGCAGAGGCCAGGACACAATCATGACCGTCAGATCCTAAGATCTGACTTAGTTAATGATTGAACGCCCTAGAAATGGATGTGTATGGCATTGCCAAACGAACTAGCTCATAGGCAATGAGAAAGAAGGATAATAATATGTTGAAGAAACCAAAACCGCATAGTAAAGAACCAACACCCCTCTTTAACAAAAAAAATTATAAAAAAATGAGTCTCTCTCTCTCTCTCTCGATCTCAACCCTCTGCAACTTATTTCTCACAACACAAGCATACCTAGTTTCCGGCGATGCTCACGATGACAAGTGGGGCAAAATGGTGGAGACGTCCCAAAATAATGAAAACCCCAACAGAAGCCCATCCTATTTTCCTACACATAACTCAAATTCTTCTAAATCTCTCAAATAAACATATCGGCCTCCATCCCTAAACTAAACTCTAAGCGACAAAGAAGTGGTTCAAATAATGATTCAAACGGGCAATGAGCAAGCAACGGTAAATTAGAAGTTATACTGATATAAGTAAAAAACTTTTAGGATTCTCACCCTTGAAGACCTCAAGCTCAGGAAGAGTTACTAATTTTTTCTCCTTCTTGTTCTTCTTCCTTTCCTCCGAACTTTTTTTGTTGTTGGTAACTAGGCCTTAGTGTTTATCCATGTCTGAAAAACTTAAACTTTCCGTATGTAAGATTCTCGGAGTGTTATTTCGCAGAAAAATTTCAATGTTTTTTTTTGTGTCGTCCCCCCTCTCTCTCGATCTCAACCCTCGGCAACTTATTTCTCACAACACAAGCATACCTAGTTTTCGGCGATGCTCACAATGACAAGTGGGGCAAAACGGTGGAGACGTCCCAAAATAATGAAAACCCCAACAGAAGCCCATCCTATTTTCCTACACATAACTCAAATTCTTCTAAATCTCTCAAATAAACATATTGGCCACCATCCCTAAACTAAACTCTAAGCGACAAAGAAGTGGTTCAAATAATGATTCAAACGGGAAATGAGCAAGCAACGGTAAATTAGAAGCTATACTGATATAAGTAAAAAACTTTTAGGATTCTCACCCTTGAAGACCTCAAGCTCAGGAAGAGTTACTCCTTTTTTCTCCTTCTTGTTCTTCTTCCTTTCCTCCTAACTTTTTTTGTTGTTGGTAACTAGGCCTTAGTGTTTATCCATGTCTGGAAAACTTAAACTTTCCGTATGTAAGATTCTCGGAGTGTTATTTCGCAGAAAAATTTCAAGGTTTTTTTTTTGTGTCGCCTCCCCCCCCCCCCCCTCCTCTCTCTCGATCTCAACCCTAGGCAACTTATTTCTCACAACACAAGTATACCTAGTTTCTGATGATGCTCACGATGACAAGTAAGGAAAAACGGTGGAGACGTCCCAAAATAATGAAAACCCCAACAGAAGCCCATCCTATTTTCCTACACATAACTCAAATTCTTCTAAATCTCTCAAATAAACATATCGGCTTCCATCCCTAAACTAAACTCTAGGCGACAAAGAAGTGGTTCAAATAATGATTCAAACGGGAAATGAGCAAGCAACGGTAAATTAGAAGCTATACTGATATAAGTAAAAAACTTTTAGGATTCTCACCCTTGAAGACCTCAAGCTCAAAAAGAGTTACTCCTTTTTTCTCCTTCTTGTTCTTCTTCCTTTCCTCCGAACTTTTGTTGTTGTTGTTGTTGTTGGTGGTGGTGGTGGTGGTGGTGGTAACTAGGCCTTAGTGTTTATCCATGTCTGGCAAACTTAAACTTTGCGTATGTAAGATTCTCGGAGTGTTATTTCGCTGAAAAATTTCAAGGTTTTTTTTATGTGTCCCCCCCCCCTCTCTCTCTCTCTCGATATCAACCCTCGGCAACTTAATTCTCAAAACACAAGCACACCTAGTTTCCGGCGATGCTCACGATGACAAGTGGGACAAAACGGTGGAGACGTCCCAAAATAATGAAAACCTCAACAGAAGCCCATCCTATTTTCTTACAAATAACTCAAATTCTTCTAAATCTCTCAAATAAACATATCGGCCTCCATCTCTAAACTAAACTCTAAGCGACAAAGAAGTGGTTCAAATAATGATTCAAATGGGCAATGAGCAAGCAACGGTAAATTAGAAGCTATACTGATATAAGTAAAAAACTTTTAGTATTCTCACCCTTGAAGACCTCAAGCTCAAAAAGAGTTACTCCTTTTTTCTCCTTCTTGTTCTTCTTCCTTTCCTCCGAACTTTTTTTTTTGTTGGTAACTAGGCCTTAGTGTTTATCCATGTCTGGAAAACTTCAACTTTGCGTATGTAAGATTCTCGGAGTGTTATTTCGCAGAAAAATTTCAAGGTTTTTTTTTGTGTCCCCCCCCCCCCTCTCTCTCTCTCAATCTCAACCCTCGGCAACTTATTTCTCACAACACAAGCATACCTAGTTTCCGGCGATGCTCACGATGACAAGTGGGGAAAAACAATGGAGACGTCCCAAAATAATGAAAACCCTAACAGAAGCGCATCCTATTTTCCTACACATAACTCAAATTCTTCTAAATCTCTCAAATAAACATATCGGCCTCCATCCCTAAACTAAACTCTTAGCGACAAAGAAGTGGTTCAAATAATGATTCAAATGGGCAATGAGCAAGCAACGGTAAATTAGAAGCTATATTGATATATGTAAAAAACTTTTAGGATTCTCACCCTTGAAGACCTCAAGCTCAGAAAGAGTTACTCCTTTTTTCTCCTTCTTATTCTTCTTCCTTTCCTCCGAACATTTTTTTTTGTTGTTGTTGGTAACTAGGCCTTAGTGTTTATCCATGTCTGGCAAACTTAAACTTTGCGTATGTAAGATTCTCGGAGTGTTATTTCGCTTAAAAATTTCAAGGTGTTTTTTATGTGTCCCCCCCCCCCCCCTCTCTCGATCTCAACCCTCGGCAACTTATTTCTCACAACACAAGAATACCTAGTTTTCGGCGATGCTCACGATGACAAGTGGGATAAAACGGTGGAGACGTCCTAAAATAATGAAAACCCCAACAGAAGCCCATCCTATTTTCCTACACATAACTCAAATTCTTCTAAATCTCTCAAATAAACATATCGACTTCCATCCCTAAACTAAACTCTAAGCGACAAAGAAGTGGTTCAAATAATGATTCAAACGGGAAATGAGCAAGCAACGGTAAATTAGAAGCTATACTGATATAAGTAAAAAAACTTTTAGGATTCTCACCCTTGAAGACCTCAAGCTCAGGAAGAGTTACTCCTTTTTTCTCCTTCTTGTTCTTCTTCCTTTCCTCCGAACTTTTTTTTTGTTGTTGTTGTTGGTAACTAGGCCTTAGTGTTTATCCAATGTCTGGAAAACTTAAAATTTGCGTATGTAAGATTCTCGGAGTGTTATTTCGCAGAAAAATCTCTCTCTCTCTCTCTCTCTCTCTCTCTCTCTCTCTCTCTCTCTCTCTCTCTCTCTCTCTCTCTCTCTCTCTCTCTAGCATACCTAATTTCTGGGGATGCTCACGATGACAAGTGGGGCAAAACGGTGGATGTTTGTCTGTATCATGTTCCTAGCTCATACCATAAACCTTTAATGTATTTCCGGTTATCAGGTTCTGCTTTGTGAAAATTGAACTATAATCAATATCTTGACAAAAGTTAAAGACCACAAATCATTGCAAGCCTTTTGCGTTGTACGATCGGGTGAATGAAATTCTGTAAAAGGGATAGCTTGTACGTAACGGGCGCGTAGTTGTTGCATATTTTTGGTGTGTTTGGCTTGAAGTCTTGGACGAAATTGTTGCGGGCTAAAGGTGCGTAGCAGTGCGTTTGTGTTGTCAACTAGACTGTATGATTCATTATCTTCAACACCCACAATTATACTGACAAACTTTCATTCAGGTACTTCATCAGTCTCGAACCTCATTTTGAATCGCCTACCAGCAAAAAGTTTATGACTTAGAGCTTCGAGATAATTCGTTAGTACTCACAACAAACTCTGACCGGTTTGTTCTAGGCTTGTAGAAAAAACACAGGAAACAAAGTTCTAGTGGAAACGGCGTGAGATGCAGTGGCAAGGACACCGAAATGCATGTTGTAACCAACTATGACAGAAGATGGTGTTGCACCCTAAAAATTTGCCCAACCTTATTCACTTGGTTTATGTTTCAATTGCATTAGCATTTGCATATAGGGCCATGTACATAGGTTACTCATCTGCATAGCATAAGCATAGCAAGTCAGCTAACAGGGGACCAATCATTATTCTCATCTCTAGAGGCCTATCAAGAGGTTATTATCCTGATTCAACCTCATTCAAGTCATCAGAAAAGAATTTGGAAGCTATCAAGTCAATGGATCAAGCAGTTCATCTATCTCCTAACTGAGGGTGTCTGAGGATCAACAAAGAAATGGTGAGCTGTGGGCTGAGCATGGGGAGTATCTAGACATCTTGGAGGACTTAGAAAGTCATTTGGAGAAGGAGACAAGTCATTGGTGAAGTCACAAGAATTACAGTTGAAGACAGTCAACTAGGGTTTCATCTGGGTCAACCCTGGGTCAACTCTAGGTCAATTGACTGATTGAAAGGCATTAAGGGCTATTGGAGAGATGTGGGGTTAATCATTTGATATGAAGAATAAGGATATGTTGTTATGCTAAGAAGAATTCAAGAGAAATCAAGGAGAAGAGGAGTTTCTAAATTAGGGTTTCTGTGTAAAATTCCCTAGTTTAGGACAAACTTCCAAGCAAGATAAGTCAAAATGCAAGCTTCAAATGTATCCTTGGCCAACATGAAACTTGTAGAGGATCTCAAGACCTTTAATTTGAGTTGTGGAAGACATCAAGGAGATTTATAGAACTCAAGTTATGGTCCTTGCAAGTTACAGGTCATCTGAGGTATCTGAAGTTTTGTCTGTGAAAGTGACTTGACTTCCAAGCAATTTTTACCCCTCAAGGAGATTTCAAATGAATTTCTGGTAAACATAATGATTGTTCCTCATTGTCTTAGCTTTCTAGAATGGTATGGTATGCCTTCATATGATTCGTGGAACTCTACTTATGGTCTTGGCAAGCAAAGGGTATTTTGGTCATCTAGTGATTACAGGTCATTCTTAGCCTATACCTAAAACTCATACAAGGGAGCTTCAAATGAAAAACTTCCCAACATAAAAGTTGCTCAAAATGCCATTTTAAGTCAAGTAAAGAAGTCATGAAAGTTTGGAAATGCATGGAACAAGACTTGATAAAAGTTGGTGAAAAATGACTAAAAAAAGGCATATAACTTGAAAAAGTTCAAGTTGGAAAATGGTTTGAGAGATCTACAAGTCCAATATGGGTCATCCAATATACCAAATTGATTCCCAACATCATTTTAAAGACATTGGTTCAGCCACTGTTTTGAGTTAGGGTTTAAAAATTGGACTTGCTTTGTATTTTTGTTACTTGCATAATAAGGCAAGTATAGAAAACTTGGCACAAGATGAATTTTCAAGGCAAGGAGCTTACATACACTTCCCATATCTCATGTAAGGAGATTTTGACATAAGTTTGGAAAGGTGCAAGCATGAGATAAGAGATATTCAAAGTATCCTGGCATGAGAAGTTCATGAAATTTCCACAACTTTCTAGAATCCTCCAAGATTATTCTAGAAACCTCTAAGTTTGTTAATCATCATCTATATATTGGATTGAGATCATTAAGAGTAAAGGTTGGTGATAGTTGATGTTGAATCCATTTTGCAAATCATATTGAATTTTTTCCATCATTTTTCCATTTTTTCCCACACTTTCACATGTTTGAATTTCCATTTTTTTCAATCCTTTTTCTCTCCATTTTTTGATCCTTTCTCATTACCAATTAATTCAATATACTACATAGGATTTTTCCATCAATTTTTGAGAAGATTTTAGTGCAATTCCATGGTTGTATCAACATGAAAAAGTGAGCTCCAAGTGCAAAAGTGATTTTCATTTCCTCACCAATTCAAGCATTTTCTTTGATCCTAATACCTCTACCAAGAATTATTGAAGGTTTCTACACTTTTTTCTAAAGAAATTCGTGCTCCATTAAAGCTCCATAATTCATTTTTCCAAGGTATAAAGAATTCGACATAACTCATGATTTATGAGTCTTTCTTGCATTATTGTTGTTGTATCACATTGCTCTCATCCCCTACATGGATTCTAGTACAAAAAAGATGGTTTTTATGACAATTTTTGGTTCTTGAGTTTTTCTTGAGGTGCCACATTTTGGGAGTTAGAGAGAGTTTCAAGAAAATCTAAGACCATATTTGGATTCCTTGATTTTTTTCCTTCAAGTTTGACCAAAATTTTGTGCGAAACGGATAATTATTGATGGAGTTATGGTGCTTCAAAGTAGCAAAAAACTCATGTTCATGGGGCTGCGGGTTACTATTCACAAAGTTGAAAATTTTGATTTGGAGAAGAAGGTGTTAACACCGTCAGATGCATTTCCAAGTCAAGGTTTCTTCCATTCATCCAACGCCTCTCACTGCGCCACGTAATCGGCCACATAAGCCTCATGCCACTTTTATTTATTCATGTTATTTTCTTTTATTTTCCTATTGCCATGTTTCTTTTATTTTTTCTGTTTTATATGCTGACTTCAAATAATCATAAAAAATAGGAAAATTAGTCTTTTTGATCCCCATTTTTTTGTGCTGAATCTTTAAGATGTCTAGGATTTAATAAAACTGGAATTATAATTTTACCATTTTTTGACATTTTCTTTGGATTTTTTACATTTGGGTCGTCATAAAAAGGCCAATGCTGGTGCTATCATTTTGTTGAATTTCTTTAACCTATCAAAACACAATTTAAATGTCAATCCTTTTGCAGGGATCTCATACACACGTTGAGGTATTGTGATATATTTTTGTGGGAATTTTATTGTACCATTTTAATTGGTTTTGGATGCTTTCTTTAACATGCTCCACTTTAATCTTTCCTTTGGTATACATGAGATATCTTGCAATGTTTTCATCTTGTTTGACCATTTATCTTTGGATATTTTTGTGGTATCTCTCACCCCTGGTTTGTGGCTTGATGTAGGGCATTGGAGATTTTTATTTGAATTTTTTAGCACCTTTTGCTATTTTTCTCATATTTTGTATTCGAACTTGTAATTTGGACTTCCGAACGGACTTTATTTTTGTTAAGGCTCCAACGGCCGATTTGTGTTTGCATGGTGAATGCCGTGGTTTATATTTCTTATTATAGATAGGCTAGAGGTATTTGAAGACCCCTTAGGTGGCTGTTATTTGTATGTGTAGCTTGCCCGATTATCGACTTGTTTGCATGATAGCACGTTGCGATTCCAAATAGTGGATTACGCGTTTCATTCGGAGTTTTCACTCGATTCTTCGCATATGATCACTTGATATTTTCTTATTCCATCCATGAATGGGCTTGAGGTTGAGATGAACCTTCCTCCCTCCTTTGCATTGCATTTACCATTGCTATAGTCATGTTCACTTGTATGCGGTTATTACTTGTATTTCCGTTTCTTCCTTTCGTTTCCTTTCCCGTAGGACTTCCATTCTTCCTTGTTCAAGGGAGGATGTGATAGACATTAGGAGTTAACCCATGCATGATAACATTAGGGTAGATTTTATTCCCTTTTAACCCTAGGATTTGTAGAGTGTCATCTCTTCTTCCTTCAAAACAACAGAAAAACATTAATAAAGGTTATAACAGAGATTAATTCATTTCTTCCGTCAAAAGATTTGAACAGACATCAACCTTTTGCAATAAGAAAACCCTTGTTTTAAGGTGAGATTTTTCATAAAAAAACAACAGACAGACTTGTGTCGTACGTGGCCCAAACTACGTTTGCTCTGATCTTTCATGCTGTATGAAAGTACGTAGGCATAGGATGCGATATCCTAGCGAGCAAATTTCCCCTCCTTTCCCGTAGGTAGGCGAACTACGTTGACTCTGATTTCTCGTTCCAGGCGGGAATACGTAGGCATAAAGTGCGATACTTTGCCGAGTCATTTTTATTTTCATTTTATTTTCTTTTTAACCCTTAACCCTTAGTTTAGATAGAATAACAATCCATACCCGAAAACAAGCGTGGATCCCGTCGAGTACGACAGACGTGAGGGGTGCTAATACCTTCCCCTTGCGTAACCGACTCCCGAATCCAGGTTTTGGTTGCGACGACCATACCTTTCCCATGTTGTGCGAGGTTTACTCTGAGCGTTTCCTTTCCCTCCCGTGGGATAAATAACGCACGGTGGCGACTCTTCTGTTCAGCCGGCGCCGATTTTCGCAGTAGCGACAGCTGGCGACTCTGCTGGGGATCCAACGTCCCCTGGCTGCTAAGGACTGCGATAGTTCTTATGCATTTGGGATCCAACGTCCCTTAAGAGAGTCAATCCTAACGCTTGTTTTCCCGTCGAGGATTTTGTATGGATTTATATTTCTGACCTTTATTTTCAGCTTTGTATATATGGATTATTATTGCTGTATCTTGGGGTGTGACGGGTGTTCTGATATTGAGTGAGAAGCCGGACCTGGGCTTGAGTGCACCTAGAATTAGAGTAGAGATTAGTTGGCGCCCGCTTACTTAGCTTGCTTTGGTGTCCCGCGAAATCTACACTCAGACGAGGTTCCTCTGGTTGGCCTCCTGCCCCTTCCTTTGGTTGGCGTGGGTTGCTGGTTAGTTGAATTGTCGACTCTGGGGACCGATCATTTGGAAGTTGGCTAAGTGAGGCCTCTTCAGGATTTGATGATGCCACTCCTTCTGGGAATCGTATCATCAACCCTGAAAGTCTGTGACGCCGACGACCGCATAGGATGCCATACCTTTGTCAGTTACTAGGACATCCACCTGTGAGAGGGTTTGGGGTTATGCAGGTAACTAGACCTTCAAATACCGGTTATTTCTTGATCAGAGATCCTGGGTATTTATAGAGGGTTATGAGGTCTGTCAGAGACCAGTTGGAGATGTGATTTGAGGTCTGCCAGAGACCAGTTGGAGTTATGGTTTGAGATCTGTCAGATACCATTATTGGAGCTTGATTTTAGGTCTATCTGAGGCTAGGGTTTGAGGACTTCTAGAGAATCTATCTGAGACTTCTTGATATGGTTCAGACTATTCAGCTAAGGCAGTTGGCCCCCGTTGCATGTTACTTGCATTGCATTCTGTTTGCATACTCATCATCATTGCATCCCACTAACGTGTGTCTGTGCTGCAGGTGCATTTGCATTTCCCTAGTTCTAGTGTCCGGATTCCTGAGTGATTGGTCATGGCCAGCTTAAGAAGGACAGTTGCTTACAAATTGCCTACTCCTGATGTTGTTCCCCTGCTTGGGTTGATCTCTCTGGCTGATGAGGAGGTTCGTAGGAGCTTCAGAATGAGCTATGGAAGACTATTGAGATTGGTGCGCAAACCCACGGAGACAGAGCTAGATAGGCTGTACGCTTTGATGCAATTCTATGATCCCGCATTGAGATGTTTTACGTTCGCTGATTTCATTATAGGGTCTACCATTGAGGAGTATGTGGAGTTTACTGAGTTACCCGTGCAGAACCAGGTTCCATTCATTCATCCGGGCATTAAGCCCAAGCCGGAAGACTTGGCAAAAGCCTTACATGTGGATGCTTCTGAACTGTTGACTACTGTTTCCCGTGGAGTTCCAGGCTTCTCACTCCAGTTCTTGATCGGTAAAGCTCAAGAGTACGCTAAGAGAGGATGTTGGATTGCCTTCAATGCTGTGCTGGCTCTGTGCATTTACGGCATAATATTGTTTCCCAATGTACCGGATTTTGTGGACTTCGATGCCTTCTACTTGTTTGCCGCTGGTAATCCTGTACCGACCATGCTCGAAGATTTCTACCACTCACTGCATTACAAGAATGAGAAGGGAAGAGGAAAGAATGTTCATTTCTGTGTACCATTGCTGGATATGTGGTTTAAAAGCCACCATCCCCTGAAGGGATCTTTTGTGAAGAGTGCAACCACAGCTAGCTGGTCAGAGCGCCTGATGAGGCTATCTTCTGAAGACGTTGAGTGGTTTGATCGAGACCTGCTAGGATCTGAGCTTATATTCAGTTGTTCTGGGTACCCTAATGTTCCGTTGATAGGGAGGAAAGGGTGTATCAACTACAACCCTTCTCTGTTCGTCCGTCAGTTCGGATATGCGTTGAAGAACCCACCAAAGGAGGAGGAAGTACAGGAATCTCTGTACTTCACCGGAGACGTGAAGGGGGAGTTACTAGCCAAGCTGCAGCATGCCTGGACGCGTATTAATCGCAGAGGGAAGCCGTTGTTATGAAAGAATGACTGTCAGGCCTATGCACCATACAGAGTTTGGGTCCAGGAGAGAGCAAGTCAGTTGCGGATGCCATTCCCAGATGTACCAATCCTTGTTCCTATTCCGGTAGCAGAGCCAACCACTGTTTCTCGGGAAGCCTACGAGCAAGTTGTGAAAGAAAAAGAAGCCTTGATGAAGATCAATGAAGGGTTAGAGCAAGAGTTAGCCCAGGTACGCAGTGAGAAAAACAAGGCCGTGTATGCTTTCCAACAGCAGATTGAGCTAATGAACAGATTAGGGGATGAGTTGACTGAGGAGAGGAAGAAGCGTGAACGTCTGGGGCAAGAGTTCAGAAGCTCCCATGACATGCTTGAATCCAAGAAGAAAGCGCTTGACATCGCTCACCGAGAGATCTCTTCTTGCAATAAGACTTGGAATGCTACGCTCACCAACAATAAGAAGAGGGAAGATAAGTTGAAGCAGCAAATTTCCGACCTCGAAGAGCAGTTGAAGTCCAGCATCAAGAAGTGTGAAGAAGAAGTGATGACCCGGTACAGTCTCCAGAACGCACTGAACAAGGCCATCAAAGGCAGAGATGAAGTCGTGTCTCAGAAGCGTAAACTAGAGGATCGCTTCGGAGACGGGGCATGGGAAGAAACTGCTGAAGACGTGCGTCGTGTTCTTAAGAAGAGAAACCAACTTGTTGAAGGGCTGCTTGATCGACCAAGTCATCCGGAGACCAAGAAATTGCTAGAAGAGTACCAGACTTCTAGGAGGATTTGATCACTTCATGTAGTAGCTTGTATGCTTTATTTGCATAGTGCTGACCATCACCAGGATTGTTGGTTGAGGTCATGCCTTCTTATTGTACTCAGTGATATTGTATTCTTGGCCTATTAGTTTTCTCAGCAATATATGAGGCTTTCTATGATTCAGCTCCGATCTTTGTATTGCTAGCACTGTCACTGCACTGGCACCTCCACACTAGAATCGGGGAATGAATTTCCCTAATGCACAGACACACACATTGCATTACATTCATATTCATATTGCATTACAGGTAATTATTAAACTGTAGCTCATCTCCTGTATCTCTCAGGTCCCCCAGGATTATCGACTGAAGAATTCCCTAGCATTCAACCAGAAGCAGCAGCAAGGAAGTCATGAGTCAGGATCCGACTGAGATGCAAGAGGTGCACGACAATATAATGCGGCTCATACAGGTAATGGAAGCCATGGCCGAGAGTCAGAAACAGTTGCAGAACATGGTGCAGCCTCTGATTGCGTGGGCTGATGATAGGGCTGCCGACTTTGCTCAGCTAGAGAATCAAGGTTTTCTCCCAGGCCGCATACGCCAACTTGTGGGGGTAGCCATCAAACAGGTTCAAGCAGAATTAACGGATGTTCGAGGCCAGCTGGGGCAGTTCACGAAAGATATGCAAGAGTTGCGCTCGAATCAAGAGACGCTAGAAGAAGAGAACTGCCGACTGAAGGCACAGATAGGGTTGATGGCTGAAGTATTAAGGAACGTACTCAGGAGAGAAGGAGGGCAAATGTTGGAAGACGCGGCTGGCTTATCTGTTCCTCAGGGGTCTGAAGAACCATTACCCACGCAGGATAGGCTTAAGAGACCCTCTCCACGGTTCGAAGCTCAGGAGTCTCCTCATCAGCAGTCGCAATTGATTTTGCAGGATAACTCAAGGAGGTGGGGTAAGAGAATGAGGTTTTCTAACAGAGTATTTGATGAGATCCCTGTGGATTATGATCAGCTGGTGCAACTCTTGTTCCAACTTCAACTGGTTGAGCCCCGCATTTTGGTTCCACTGACAGGGCAGCCGCCACCAGACTATGACCTGAACGCCCATTGTGCCTTCCACTCCGGAGCACCGGGGCATAGTGTTGCGGTGGAAATAGGATCACAAACTATTAATGAGTTTGAATCGCAATTCAATTCACAACCGCTCTTTGATTTATCCGAAGGAAAAGGTCAAAAGAGGGAAAACCTATTTTGCATCGTAAACACAATGCGGGGAAAGATCTAGGGTTCGGGGGTTGGTTAAATTTAGGGAAGGTATTAGCACCCTAAACTTCTGTAGTACTCTACAGGAACCTTTTGTTCAGATGTTTACTATTTGCTTTATTTATTAGCTTAAGGTATATGTACATAAGGGATTAAAAGTGAGAAAGGAGACCTAAGGGGTTAATTCTAAGTTTACTCGGCAAGACATCGCATCTTGTGCCTACGTATCCTTACGGGAATGGAATCAGAGTAATCGTAGTTCCCCTCAAAAGGGAGGTTAGAGACTTCTTGACTGTGGTCAAGGTCTCACGGGGAATAAACATGTCTTAAGGACACGCTTACGTGGAGTGTAGAAACTCCAAATCTCTACGTTGAAATGTTAAGTTGTAATTAGGGTTAGGTTAG
Organism: Lathyrus sativus; assembly: GCA_963859935.3. Lineage (NCBI taxonomy): Eukaryota > Viridiplantae > Streptophyta > Magnoliopsida > Fabales > Fabaceae > Lathyrus > Lathyrus sativus. The sequence goes on along the minus strand of OZ012740.1, from coordinate 628,443,108 downwards.
GTTAGGGATTCCACGGCGGGAAACCCTAAAATGAGCGCGGCGGCTCTTTGACCTAATGCTAGGGGTAAAGTTGTAATTTTGCCTGCGGCGAGGCATTTGTGAAAAGTAGGGTTTGTAAGGTTGTAATTTTGAGGATTTGAAATTGAGGACTATTGACACGGCGGTCAAATGCTAGACCTAATTCCTTCGGATGCGTAAGGTGACAGAAATATTGCGATACATCAGCAGAAATTTAAATCATACATCAGCAGAAATTAAATGCGAAAAGTAAACGCGATTATTAGGTTCGCGAGATTACAATTGAGATACAGATACAAATATGAATGAAACTTAAATGAAAACTCAAAACACTAAATGTGAACTGCAAAAAATGAACACCCGTTAGTAGGCATGGTCAACCAGTTATCAGATGAACTACGAGGCAATGAAGAAAATGAGATACAAACTCGAGATTGTTTTATTTGATATTTAATGATTTAATTTACAAAAGAATTTTTAAAAAAAGAGTTTTATTTTTGCATTTTTTAAAAAAAGGAGTTTTTCATTATTTTATATTTACAAAAGTTTTAAGTTTATAAAAAGATTTCAATTTATTCTTAATATTTATTTTTTAAAAAAAGTTTTTCTTTTATAATTACAAAACTAAAATGTTATATTATTTTTTTAAAGATTTTTTTACATTATGAAAATTAGAATGTTAATGTAGTTTTCTTTTAAAAACATAAACAAATTAAATTAAAAAAAATGAAATAAAGAAAAAAAATAAAAAGGAGGAGGGGTTGGGCCGGTCACCACATCCGGACCCAACCCGGTTAGTAACTTAATTGAAAAAAGATTAGGGTTCTGGGAACCCTAATGCTTCTTCGGCGCCGTTCGCACATTCCTCTTCTCTCATCTCTTTCTCCTCTCTTCACCGTCTTTCTTGCTTCTCTTCACCATAATATCTCTCGTTTTCATTTTCCTGCAACAAAAATAAACATGCAAGATGTCTAATGAAGAGGCGGATGATTTACGTTTTGTTTTTGCGAGCGATTGACGGCCAATGATGAAGGAATTCTGAGGCTGGGCGGTTGGATTGCCCGTCGTTCTTCGCGAACGATGAAGGTGATCTCTCTGGGCAATGATTCACGTTCGGTGATGGTGATCTCTCTGAGCGATGATGACGATCGCTTCGTCTGAGCTCACGCCGTTTAGGGTTTTCTGCGTGCGACTTCTTCGCTAGGGTTTCTCCGCGATCTGGGTGTTCTTCGTTCTCTCTCTCGCGGTTACGTTCAAGGGTTTCAACTCCCCTTTTCCATCAGGTTGTATCCTCCTATTTATACTTCTCTTTATCTATCTTTTTTTTTGGGCCTTAAACTTGCGCATTTGATTTTGTGGTGATATTATTTGATTTTGATTTTTCCAGGTTGAGTTCCAATAAGATGCTTTCTGATACGATTGGGATCTCAATTCATTTTTCTGGTATGAATTTGATACTGATTCGTTGATTGATTCAAAATGCGTTCTAATGGGATACGATTTGGTTCTTGCTGATACATGATTGAATCCTATTTCTCCTTTTAGGATTTGATTGGTCTCTGATTTCCAGCTGATTCTTCTGACCCTGTTCGGTTTAATAACCTGAACTGATTTTGTTTTGATCTGCTTTAGGATTGACATCAAATCTATTATTTTCTGATATAGTTTGCCTTCAGATTGGATTGATTGGCATTAATTCACGGGATTTCTTGATGGATTCATTTTGACTTGTTTTGATTTTTCCCAGATTGAGTTCCAATGGGATATGATTTGGACCTGACTCGAAACTTTCCATTTGCGAATTGGATTGCTTTTGGGGAATTTAGATACTGATTTGATTCCTGATGCGATTTTGTTTTGATTCAATCCCGATCATTAGCACTTACTTCTCTTTTTCTTCTTTCAGGATGGACACTTTGCCTTGGTCTTTGCCGCCAAGACGGGTTCATGGTAGTGATGACTTTTGTCTGAACCATTTGGAACAGGATACTACATCCTGGCTTCTGATCATATTGCTGCTTGAATTGGTGATGATGACCTGGGCTATGATGTTTGATTAACTGAGCCCCGTGTTTGATGATTTGTTTGTTTTATGAATTGAGCATGATTTGATAACTTGTTTATCTCATGAACTGACATGTTTATATGGGATCATTCTTGCTGGTACAAACCGTGCCATGATTTAATACTGCCTGCAATTCTGAACTGACATGAATTTCAACTCTTCTTGGCAGGTTGATTCAATGGGCTATGATGTTAAGCTGAGCCCAGTGCCTCCAATTGTAATGTCCATGACGGTCTTTATGGACTGAGTCCCTTGTAATCGAGCTGGTTCTGATAATCTTTCTGAGTTACATCTTGCCTCCGTTTCTCATTCTTGTTGAGGCGCTTTTAGGCATCATATTTGGATGTGCAGTCCGTTTATTCACTTCTGATTTTTATGAGGTGAACTCGCTTGTTTGGTTCAGAGATGTTGTGAATTGACCTGCTTTCTTGTTTTGGTATGCTGTTGCGCTTCTTTGGATCCTGCTGAATATTTGACAGATTTGCAGGACCTTTGCACATGAACTTGCATCGTTTGATGGCTTATTTTCTTTTTGTGCAACTTGATGCCATAGTTTGGCTTCTCTTATTCTATTTTGAACTTGATTTTCATTCTGCTGGACCATGGGTCTTCATTCTGTTTGGTACAGATTTGTTTTCTTTGGTGGCTATTCATACCTGTATTGGCGCGAGCCCCTTCCTGGTTTTGTTTATGCTTTGAGTTCTGATAATGCTTGTGGCTTTTCAGGTGTTGGAAGTTTTGAAACCAAGGGGACTCAGACCTGCCGGCATCCGGGTCTGAGTCAAAACTTGCCTATGTTGCCTTATTCTCGTATCAGTTTGGAAATCCAATCGCGGCAAAACGAATCAGTCCCACTTCTTTTATTTTTTCTATCTCTCGGATGTCCCGTATCGATAAGAACAGGTATTACCTGATCTGACGCCCACGGCGCGGATCGGTAACGGGGGTAGGACGCAGCTTCGGTTGTGCCACTCCCGGCACTCGATGATGACATTGTTCTGAGAGTGTCAAAAAACTTCTAACATTTTTTCTGTACTGTTTGTTTTCTTTTGATGTGCAGGTTAGCTGAGGATTCGTGGAGAAGTTCAAATACAACATGAAGACCTTTAGATGCTCTTAGGATTTAGGATAGATGTTTTAATGTAATCCCTTAGGATTTAGAACTTTAATGTACTTCCTTGTAACAACACTTATAAAATATGAAGCAATCTCCACTTCTTGTATGATGACATTATTTATGAAATAAAATTCCCAAAATTTTGAATTTATTTATATTTTATTCTTAGTTAAAAAATATAAACAATTGTGAATAAATCCACAAGTATTTAAATTCATTAACATAGGCATAAAACATAAATATTCCCAAGTGGTATTCTTATTGGTGCACTCGTCTCATTTGTAATCCTAATCTCATCATCCGATTAAAATGTTAACCAACCATTTCATAACCAAACACATATGGGCACCGTAATCACAACATTTTCAGCATCAACAGTAACACTACTCGTAATTAAATTCCACTGACCAAATGTCAAAATCTCAATATGATCAGAACTGGTGATAGATAAATGCCTCAAAACCATAACGTATCAAATGCCTCAGAATTTTAATAACAGCCCGTCTTCAAGGCATTGGTAGAATTTGTGTAAGATGACCAAAATACCCCTGGGACCAAATCTGCAAAACAAACACCTTCATAATTTGTTAGTGGTTAGCAAATGTACATATGAGATGATATGCGAAATGACTGACTAAATATAAGGGTAAAATTTGGGGTATTACACATAGCATTGCAAACTGCAAAGCTTTTAAGCATAAGATTCAAGATTTGCTGGATGAGAAAATAATTGAGTTTGTACCGGGGGGCATAAAAGTTGCAGGGGCTGATATTCCCATTTCTCCGCCAGAGGTTGCAGATGAATCGAGGTATATCCCAGAGCCACTGGAAGCTAAGTCTCCATGTCCACAACAGTTGCCAATGCCAGGGTTGAACTTAAGGATGATAACGCGTGAGCCTAAGGAAACGTCCGAGCAAAGCCAACAGCCTACAAGACGCCAGTATACGACTCAGCAAAGAATTCGGGAAAAAAAGCCAAGGAGGGTGTTTGGGAAGCCTCCCTCAACGTACGCAGATTTGTTACAGACACTACTAAGATTGAACTTGGTGGAGAAAAGAACTCTGGCGCCAATAACCGGCACTCTGCCGGATGGCTATGATGCGAGCAGGCACTGTGAATTCCACTCCGGGGCTCCCAGACATGATATTGAAGGTTGCCACGCGTTCAAGCATAACGTCCAAGATTTAATCGACAGCAGGGTCATTAACTTCTCCGATAGGGTCCCCAAGGTGGTGCAAAGCCATAGACAAGCAAAAGCCGGGGTGATGAAAAGGTTTCCCAAATTTGATCGGGCCGGTGAAAGAAGATCGAGACAACAGTAGACTACCCCTGATGATAGCTTCTGAGAATGGTTGACTCGCCAATAAGTCAAAGTGTAGGAACTCCAGTTCTGAGACACCGACATTTTTCATGTTATCTTGTTCATGTCCGCGCATTCGTAGTTTCTTTTCTGTGTAATTGCAAATTTCGCTCTTAAAACTTGTTGTTTTTCAATTGATATTAATAAACGAAATGAATATGCATGTTTTGAATTAATCCAGTCGTGTTCACTCTTTGTTTTGCTTTAATGCTTAATGCTTGTTTTAGCAGGAATCTGGGGAGGATGACGAAAACAGAGGACGAATAATATTCCGATCGTATGCTTTTGGATAAAAAAACTTGTTGATGAAATACAGGCATTGTTTCAATCCATAAACACTGGAGATATAAGGAAGGTAATCCCTTGATAACCCCTTTCGAGCCAGTAGTAGGAGGTTCTTTTCGAAAATGAAAAAACCCCAAATCTTAACCCGGGGCAGGGTAGGTGTCAGTTAGTTTGACCAAGCGTTTGAATCGTGGAAAGAGTGTCCGGTTGAGGATAAATCACACTTGTATAAGTCGTGCCTAAAGAACCGCAATGGTTAAACCTTGCCGACAAAGAGTGAAACAGTCACATTACTCCACAAGAAGTCAGACAAACCAGTGTCACACGACTTGTTCAAAAAAAAAGAGAACGAAAAGTGAAAAGAATCAAGAGCCCGCTAAGTCAAAACTTGAAAACAAATAACTTAGGCAAAAACAGGGGCATCCCGCTGGACTGGAAAATCAAAAGAATCTCAAAAGATACTCAGTCCAGGCAAAAGTTAGGGAACGAAAAAAAACGAAAGACGAAAAGGATTGTCAAAGAAAAGAACAAATCCTCGAAAAGGACAAAAGTCGTGTGATTCTAGGCACCCAAAGACGAAAAGCAAATGACCGTCACTCAAAAAAGAAAAACGCGTGGTATCCTGAACCATCACTCCTATCATTCCACCTCTAATAGGTGAACGCTGAAGTCAGATTAGCTGAACATAGGATTGGAGAACATCACGAAGAATGGGTGGGTCGAAATAAATTTTGAGCCTATATCTTTCCTTGTTAACCGTGAACCTGACCACGTTACAACCCGCAAAAGTCCTAATTGAAACAGGTTTTGTCCGAGGGCATACGTCAGTAAATATCTCGTCGATTCTGACTCCTAAAAGGGTTCCTCTTACCAGCTTTCATATTGACATTTTGATAATTGATTCATTACATGTCACAAAATTTTTTAGTGAACAGACTTGGGTTTTGAAACTGTCATATGCATTGCGTTTAATATATCTTTTATGCAGAACAACTTGTGTTACCTGCGAGTAAGCGCATGCCGACAGGAAAGATTCCTACAGTGGAAGGTATGATCAGGATAAAATGCAGAATGCCCAAATATTTCGTGAACTGGGGCAAGCTATACTGATTAATTCAGGTAGAGTCGGTCATCCTAGAATCAGTAAATCCGGGGCAGTCAGGTCAAGATTTGGCAAATCTCTCATAGCTATGGGCAGTGCTCCACGACACAGTCGATCAGAGACAAAAGATTGTTGCGAGACCGGGGCATGTCACCCTAGAAGCACGAAAGTTATGTTCTTGAAACACCCCTTCGAGGTCCGAAATGTAGAAGTCGTCCATGTCTGGTCGTCAGGATACAAAGACTGTAGGGTCCATTCCAAAACTGTTGCAGATTCAGGGGCAAGCTGGGCATGTTAGTATCCCCGAAGCGGAGTTCTCTCCTTTCAGCAAGTGTTCTTTCCTCCCAGTAGAACTCGAAGATTAAGACTCTCCCCAGCAGAGTTGGTTGTGGGTCCTGGCATTTATTTTGTCAGGGATACTGTGTAATATCAGTTCACTCTCCAGCAGAAATCCAATCGTACTGTGCACATCTGCTATTCCCCAGCAGAGTTATATTCCCCAGCAGGATGCTACTTCAACAAGGTGTTTGGTTTAAGTTCCTAATTTCCCAGCTGAGTCGACTTCACTCTTACAACATTTATTTTGCTGGAATAATTCTGTAGCACCTGGCTATCCCCAGCGAAGTTGGCATTATCTTCAGCATTTATTTTGCTGAAGCGGTTCCTGTATCCCAGCAGGTGGGGAGAGCACTTGCTCAAATGAACTACCAAACACTCAAGATCTCGGCATGAGATATTCAATGATAATGTCAGTTTCGGCAGTATTCCCCATAGAGTTACCAGGATAAGTCTCTCTTTATTCCCAAGCAGAGTTATTTGTCATCAAAAGGTTTCATGAACCAGAATTTCAGAAGTGGCCTCCGGGCATCAGAACAGGCATCCGGTAGTTTGGTTTCCAGATATCCCCAGTAGAGTCCGCCTCAAAGTCGCTGTCACGTCAGTGCTAAGAAGTTTGTGGGTCGGGACCAATGAAGAAGTGAGTCCCGACGTGGACAAGTTGTATTTCCCCAGCGGGTCGAAGATGCCTGAGTCCTGACGTGGACAAATCAAGACGAAACATGGGTCCTGACGTGGAACGAAGTTGTTTCCTTACGTGGAAAGATTGAGTCCTTATGTGGACATATCAAGCCAGAGTCCTTACATGGACAAATTGATAACGTATTCATTACGTGGAAAAAGATCATATTCCTTACGTGGAAAGATTGGAGTCCTTACGTGGACAGATTAAGATTGTGTTCCTAACGTGGAAAGATGGAGATTCCTTACGTGGAAAGATTTGAGTCCTCACGCGGACATATCAAGATTGATTCCTTACGTGGAAAGATTAGAGTCCTTACGCGGACATATCAAGAGGAGATTCCTAACGTGGAAAGAAGGTAGATTCCTTACGTGGAAAGTTTAGTCCTGACGTGGACAGATTCAGATCAAGATCATTCCTTACGTGGAAAGATTGGATTCCTTACGTGGACAGATTAAGATGGTGTTCCTGACGTGGAAAGGTGGGTCCTAACGTGGACGATGTTCTCCTTACGTGGAAAGACAATGTTTCCTTACGTGGAAAGAAGATGGTTTCCTTACGTGGAAAGACGAATTTATTCCTTACGTGGAAAGAAGTTGGTATTCCTTACGTGGAAAGATTGAGTCCTTACGCGGACATATCGAGATGGATTCCTTACGGGGAGACAAGTGCATTCCTAACGTGGAAGAGTTTAGTCCTGACGCGGACAGATCCAGACGAAGTCTTATTCCTTACGTGGAAAAATGGTGATTCCTTACGTGGAAAAGAGATTGATTCCTTACGTGGAAAGTTTAGTCCTGACGCGGACAGATGGAAAAGAAGTTGATTCCTGACGTGGAAAGAGAAGGTGTTTCCTTACGTGGAAAAGTTTAGTCCTGACGTGGACAGATCAAGGTTTGATTCCTAACGTGGAAAGATCAGAGTCCTTACGTGGACATATCAAGAGCATTCCTTACGTGGAAGAAAAATGGTTTCCTTACGTGGAAAGACGAGTTTATTCCTTACGTGGAAAGATTGAGTCCTCACGCGGACATATCAAGATTGATTCCTGACGTGGAAAGAAAGAGATTATTCCTGACGTGGAAGAGTTTAGTCCTGACGCGGACAGATCAAAGAAGTTATTCCTAACGTGGAAGAAGAAGATAGATTCCTTACGTGGAAAGTTTAGTCCTGACGTGGACGGAAAGAAGAAATGGTATTCCTTACGTGGAAAGAAGAAGCATTCCTAACGTGGAAAGAAAGATTGATATAGTATTCCTCACGTGGAAAGATTGGGGTTCCTTACGTGGAAAATTTGTGATTCCTAACGTGGAAAAAGAAAGAGTCCTTACGTGGACAAAGCAAAAGAAGACGTATTCCTTACGTGGAAGAGTTTGACAAAGCAGAGAAAAGTCACCCCTGACGGGGAAAAGCGATGTATTCCTTACGTGGAAAGGTGAGTCCTAACGTGGACAGTATTATTCCTAACGTGGAACGGTTATTCCTTACGTGGAAAGGTGAGTCCTAACGTGGACGGTGGTATTCCTAACATGGAAGAGTTTATTCCTAACGTGGACGATTTATCTCTGACGAGAAGGCAGACGAGCCGTCCCCAGCAAAGTTGTTGAAGTTTTTTCCGAGTTGACAGCAGATAGAGTCCTGACGTGGACAAGCAAAGGACGAAGTTTCCGATGATTCAATCTTTTTCAGGATGATGAGAAGAATCCCCAGCACGGTCGCACGAGATCAGTGGGTTGCCGTAACAGTTAAATTCAGCTGATGAATGTCGTTCCCCAAGCAGTGACGCAGTTTATTTCTGCGGTTGGCAAATTTCTGGGTTCCTAGTATTCAACCGTCTCGTACCGCGAATGTCTGAAGGCTCCGGGCTCTTCACCCAATCGGGTCCAAGCCGCTTGAATAGGGGCAGCTGTTGCACCCTAAAAATTTGCCCAACCTTATTCACTTGGTTTATGTTTCAATTGCATTAGCATTTGCATATAGGGCCATGTACATAGGTTACTCATCTGTATAGCATAAGCATAGCAAGTCAGCTAACAGGGGACCAATCATTATTCTCATCTCTAGAGGCCTATCAAGAGGTTATTATCCTGATTCAACCTCATTCAAGTCATCAGAAAAGAATTTGGAAGTTATCAAGTCAATGGATCAAGCAGTTCATCTATCTCCTAACTGAGGGTGTCTGAGGATCAACAAAGAAATGGTGAGCTATGGGCTGAGCATGGGGAGTATCTAGACATCTTGGAGGACTTAGAAAGTCATTTGGAGAAGGAGACAAGTCATTGGTGAAGTCACAAGAATTACAGTTGAAGACAGTCAACTAGGGTTTCATCTGGGTCAACCCTGGGTCAACTCTAGGTCAATTGACTGATTGAAAGGCATTAAGGGCTATTGGAGAGATGTGGGGTTCATCATTTGACATGAAGAATAAGGATATGTTGTTATGCTAAGAAGAATTCAAGAGAAATCAAGGAGAAGAGGAGTTTCTAAATTAGGGTTTCTGTGTAAAATTCCCTAGTTTAAGACAAACTTCCAAGCAAGATAAGTCAAAATGCAAGCTTCAAATGGATCCTTGGCCAACATGAAACTTGTAGAGGATCTCAAGACCTTTAATTTGAGTGGTGGAAGACATAAAGGAGATTTATAGAACTCAAGTTATGGTCCTTGCAAGTTACAGGTCATCTGAGGTATCTGAAGTTTTGTCTGTGAAAGTGACTTGACTTCCAAGCAATTTTTACCCCTCAAGAAGATTTCAAATGAATTTCTGGTCAACATAAGGATTGTTCCTCATTGTCTTAGCTTTCTAGAATGGTATGGTATGCCTTCATATGATTCGTGGAACTCTACTTATGATCTTGGCAAGCAAAGGGTATTTTGGTCATCTAGTGATTACAGGTCATTCTTAGCCTATACCTAAAACGCATACAAGGGAGCTTCAAATGAAAAACTTCCCAACATCAAAGTTGCTCAAAATGCCATTTTAAGTCAAGAAAAGAAGTCATGAAAGTTTGGAAATGCATGGAACAAGACTTGATAAAAGTTGGTGAAAAATGACTAAAAAAAGGCATATAACTTGAAAAAGTTCAAGTTGGAAAATGGTTTGAGAGATCTACAAGTCCAATATGGGTCATCCAATATACCAAATTGATTCCCAACATCATTTTAAAGACATTGGTTCAGCCACTTTTTTGAGTTAGGGTTTAAAAATTGGACTTGCTTTGTATTTTTGTTACTTGCATAATAAGGCAAGTATAGAAAACTTGGCACAAGATGAATTTTCAAGGCAAGGAGCTTACATACACTTCCCATATCTCATGTAAGGAGATTTTGACATAAGTTTGGAAAGGTGCAAGCATGAGATAAGAGATATTCAAAGTATCATGGCATGAGAAGTTCATGAAATTTCCACAACTTTCTAGAATCCTCCAAGATTATTCTAGAAACCTCTAAGTTTGTTAATCATCATCTATATATTGGATTGAGATCATTAAGAGTAAAGGTTGGTGATAGTTGATGTTGAATCCATTTTGCAAATCATATTGAATTTTTTCCATCATTTTTCCATTTTTTCCCACACTTTCACATGTTTGAATTTCCATTTTTTTCAATCCTTTTTCTCTCCATTTTTTGATCCTTTCTCATTACCAATTAATTCAATATACTACATAGGGTTTTTCCATCAATTTTTGAGAAGATTTTAGTGCAATTCCATGGTTGTATCAACATGAAAAAGTGAGCTCCAAGTGCAAAAGTGATTTTCATTTCCTCACCAATTCAAGCATTTTCTTTGATCCTAATACCTCTACCAAGAATTATTGAAGGTTTCTACACTTTTTTCTAAAGAAATTCGTGCTCCATTAAAGCTCCATAATTCATTTTTCCAAGGTATAAAGAATTCGACATAACTCATGATTTATGAGACTTTCTTGCATTATTGTTGTTGCATCACATTGCTCTCATCCCCTACATGGATTCTAGTACAAAAAAGATGGTTTTTATGACAATTTTTGGTTCTTGAGTTTTTCTTGAGGTGCCACATTTTGGGAGTTAGAGAGAGTTTCAAGAAAATCTAAGACCATATTTGGATTCCTTGATTTTTTTCCTTCAAGTTTGACCAAAATTTTGTGCGAAACGGATAATTATTGATGGAGTTATGGTGCTTCAAAGTAGCAAAAAACTCATGTTCATGGGGCTGCGGGTTACTATTCACAAAGTTGAAAATTTTGATTTGGAGAAGAAGGTGTTAACACCGTCAGATGCATTTCCAAGTCAAGGTTTCTTCCATTCATCCAACGCCTCTCACTGCGCCACGTAATCGGCCATATAAGCCTCATGCCACTTTTATTTATTCATGTTATTTTCTTTTATTTTCCTATTGCCATGTTTCTTTTATTTTTTCTGTTTTATATGCTGACTTCAAATAATCATAAAAAATAGGAAAATTAGTCTTTTTGATCCCCATTTTTTTGTGCTGAATCTTTAAGATGTCTAGGATTTAATAAAACTGGAATTATAATTTTACCATTTTTTGACATTTTCTTTGGATTTTTTACATTTGGGTCGTCATAAAAAGGCCAATGCTGGTGCTATCATTTTGTTGAATTTCTTTAACCTATCAAAACACAATTTAAATGTCAATCCTTTTGCAGGGATCTCATACACACGTTGAGGTATTGTGATATATTTTTGTGGGAATTTTATTGTACCATTTTAATTGGTTTTGGATGCTTTCTTTAACATGCTCCACTTTAATCTTTCCTTTGGTATACATGAGATATCTTGCAATGTTTTCATCTTGTTTGACCATTTATCTTTGGATATTTTTGTGGTATCTCTCACCCCTGGTTTGTGGCTTGATGTAGGGCATTGGAGATTTTTATTTGAATTTTTTAGCACCTTTTGCTATTTTTCTCATATTTTGTATTCGAACTTGTAATTTGGACTTCCGAACGGACTTTATTTTTGTTAAGGCTCCAACGGCCGATTTGTGTTTGCATGGTGAATGCCGTGGTTTATATTTCTTATTATAGATAGGCTAGAGGTATTTGAAGACCCCTTAGGTGGCTGTTATTTGTATGTGTAGCTTGCCCGATTATCGACTTGTTTGCATAATAGCACGTTGCGATTCCAAATAGTGGATTACGCGTTTCATTCGGAGTTTTCACTCGATTCTTCGCATATGATCACTTGATATTTTCTTATTCCATCCATGAATGGGCTTGAGGTTGAGATGAACCTTCCTCCCTCCTTTGCATTGCATTTACCATTGCTATAGTCATGTTCACTTGTATGCGGTTATTACTTGTATTTCCGTTTCTTCCTTTCGTTTCCTTTCCCGTAGGACTTCCATTCTTCCTTGTTCAAGGGAGGATGTGATAGACATTAGGAGTTAACCCATGCATGATAACATTAGGGTAGATTTTATTCCCTTTTAACCCTAGGATTTGTAGAGTGTCATCTCTTCTTCCTTCAAAACAACAGAAAAACATTAATAAAGGTTATAACAGAGATTAATTCATTTCTTCCGTCAAAAGATTTGAACAGACATCAACCTTTTGCAATAAGAAAACCCTTGTTTAAGGTGAGATTTTTCATAAAAAAACAACAGACAGACTTGTGTCGTACGTGGCCCGAACTACGTTTGCTTTGATCTTTCATGCTGTATGAAAGTACGTAGGCATAGGATGCGATATCCTAGCGAGCAACCTTCCCCTCCTTTCCCGTAGGTAGGCGAACTACGTTGACTCTGATTTCTCGTTCCAGGCGGGAATACGTAGGCATAAAGTGCGATACTTTGCCGAGTCATTTTTATTTTCATTTTATTTTCTTTTTAACCCTTAACCCTTAGTTTAGATAGAATAACAATCCATACCCGAAAACAAGCGTGGATCCCGTCGAGTACGACGGACGTGAGGGGTGCTAATACATTCCCCTTGCGTAACCGACTCCCGAATCCAGGTTTTGGTTGCGACGACCATACCTTTCCCATGTTGTGCGATGTTTACTCTGAGCGTTTCCTTTCCCTCCCGTGGGATAAATAACGCACGGTGGCGACTCTTCTGTTCAGTCGGCGCCGATTTTCGCAGTAGCGACAGATGGCATATTGCTTTGTTGTCTCATAAGCCTCCGAGACAGCTTCGGAAGCCTTGGCTTGGCTCTGAACTTGATTAGCTTATATTTTGTTATAAATATTGAGATGGAGTGAAAGCTATGTAAAGTGTTATCATGAATTAACATACCACTGTCTTAATTGGCTTATCGTTTTTTTGAAATTTTGTATTATTTGACTTGATGAAACCTCCTTTGCAACTTGATAAATGTAACTTGTAGAAACTCATTATACCTTTATTTATTTATTTTTTGTTGCAATTTGTATTATAAGAGGTCTTATAGGCATTGTCCTTTTTCACAACTTCAATGATTCACACATTTTCTTTTAAAAACTTTTGTATAAATGGACCTTGGAATTTTTGGAGTGTAGCCTAAATTGGATTAGTGCAACTTGAACATATTGGATGAAAATTGAAAATTTAAATTGATTATGAATAGAATTTGCAAGTAAACTTGACACTTGGAATGAACTTGAAAATTGAAACTTTGATGAAACTTGGAAATTGGCATGGAATGGAATTTGAATTGGACTTGAGTTAGATATTTGAAATGAATTTGAAACTTGTGTGAATTTGAAACTTGGACATGGATTTGAAATGGAATGAAATTGAATTGAAAAAATAGAATTGAAATTTGAATTGAATCGAAACAGAATTGAAACCTGAATTGGATAGAATCGAAATGAAACTGGAAATAGATTGGACTAAATCTTGAATGGAATTTGTGAATTGATATTTGGAAAGAAATTGAAAGGAAATTGGAAATTTAAGGACATTGAACTCGAAGAATGAGATATGGGTTTGACCTTACACCATCCATTTTATCATTGAACGATTGCTTGAAAATTAAACCTTGAGAACTCTTGCACTTTCTACATCAAATAACTTAGCATATTGAATCAATTCCTTAAGAAGTGGAATCAAGCATAACACGGTCCATAAACGTGTCGAGACTCTGAATCAAATCCATGAGAAATAACACCATATTCCAATCCATCTTCAAATGGTATTGACATGAACCATATAATCAAGACTTGCAAATAACTTAAAATATTGACCAAATGCCTGGACCTTTGGTTCTGCGACTTGACTTTATCAGATACTTGAACTGGTACATGATGCTAACTTGGATTCTCACACACAAAGCTCAGGAATTTAATCTGCATTTGTCTTCAATATGGCCAATGACATATATGTGTCGAGATATGAGTTGTGTTACTCCTGCACCAAGACCCTAATTGGAATTCAACTATCCCTGATTATTATCCACTTCGCAACAAGCTACCTTTGCTACAACCTAATAACTTGATACAAAATAAATTATTTGTTTAATCATGACTAGGTCAAAATTACACTAAATTTCACCCCAAGACTGCACACGTACTTGACTTGATAACCTTACCTGATCCTTGATTCAATCTTAAAAAACTTGAGCTTAGGGAACAAGCAAAAGACACATATTTCAAAGGCATAAAGGTTAGATAACCTGAATGATGGATATGATGCACAAATGATGAGAATGTTATGATATGTATGGTTGGCGATTCAGGGTCAAAATTAAGGTGTAACACTAGCGACAAACTTTTAATCTGATAACAGGACTCTGTGGGGAGAGACAAAATCTCTGTTGGGGGAAGACCAAGGTTAATTCCCCACTGAACAAATTCCCGACTGCATGTCAACACCATTCTACCTGAAGTGGACAACCCTTGAACACGCGCTGAGGAGTACAAATTAAACACGACTGGGGAATACAAAACTTTGAACTCCGGCTAGGGGAGGACTGATTCACCATACGCTACTGTTAGAACTTCATCACCAAGGAGAAAAGCTCTAATGGGGAGACAATCACGTCATCCTGCAAACAAACAAAAAGCAATAAGATATTCTACATGTGAAATGGCCACCTCAGTCAACATTCATGATACCTATCGTTCAAGTAAATTCATTATTTTCATTATGCTCTATAAAGCATTATGCTTTCACCTATGATGTTTATCAAAAATATTGGACGTTTTTTGCAAACAAAATAGTAAAAGTAAAAACAGAAATGAAAAGTTCTTTGACTGATATAAATACTTTATTGATGAAAGGATTGTGAATAGGCAAGTTATAATTTGGATGCAATTCCTGAAAAGAGGTAATTGCGCAAAAGTAAAAGAATATACACAAATTTCGGCAATGTGGGATCAGATATCCACCATGTGTCGATTCAGCTATGACCTGTATGTCTTCAATGTTCACCAATGTTTCGCCTTCTGAGAAGACTGATTGGACTGATTCCTTCCTTTCGGGATAACCATGTATCGAGATG
Source organism: Lathyrus sativus (assembly GCA_963859935.3). Classification (NCBI taxonomy): domain Eukaryota; kingdom Viridiplantae; phylum Streptophyta; class Magnoliopsida; order Fabales; family Fabaceae; genus Lathyrus; species Lathyrus sativus. The sequence continues at coordinate 628,427,721 of OZ012740.1, read as the reverse complement.
AACTTACAGATCAAACGTAGACCGCATTCGTTTGCTTTCAAATCCCTAACTTTTTCCTGGATCGTCCTTTCGGGGTTTTAATCCACCGAGATACCCATTTTGCCAAAGTAACCTTTTCAGGTTTTTGACTCTGCGGGTTCATTTTTTTTCTTTTTATCCCTAATTTTTTCCCGAACCCTTTCTTTTTATGGTCTTCCGGGATGCCCCTTTTTTTCCTGGACTTTTCTTTTCATGTCCAGCGGGCCTATTTTTAAGCAAAGTATTTTTTTACTACGTCTGCATTCACAGAGGACGTAAAATCTTCACCATCCATAGTAGATAGTAATAAGGCTCCACCAAAGAAAACCTTTCTTACCATATATGAACCTTCGTAGTTCGGAGTCCATTTGCCTCTGTGATCTGTCTGAGGAGGAAGGATCTTTTTTAAAACCAAATCACCTGTCTGGAAGCACCGAGAAAGCACTTTTTGATCAAAGGCTTTCTTCATCCTACTCTAGTACAACCGACCATGAGAAATGGCTGCCAATCTTTTCTCGTTGATAAGGCTCAACTGATTCAATCGAGCTTACACCCATTCAGCTTCATCAAGCTTTACATTAGTCAATATTCTCAAAGAAGGAATCTCAACTTCTAATGGTAGGGTTGCTTCCGTACCATACACCAGTGAGAACCGGTTGATGTATGCACCGAACTACGATAACCATGTAGAGCAAAGGGCAACATCTCATGTCAATCCTTGTAGGTTACAACCATCTTCTGCACAATCTTCTTAATATTCTTGTTTGCTGTCTCAACAACGCCATTCATCTTCGGACGATATGGAGAAGAATTGTGATGTTCAATCTTAAAACTCTGGCACAATTCCTTCATCATCTTGTTGTTTAAATTTGAACCATTATCAGTAATGATTCGCTTTGGGATTCCATAACGGCAGATGATGTCATTCTTTATGAATCGGGAGACCACCTGCTTCGTGACATTAGTAAATGAGGCTGCTTCCACCCACTTCATAAAGTAATCAATGGCAACCAGAATGAAATAATGCCCATTGGAAGCAGTCGGCTCAATCTTTCCAATCATATCAACGCCCACATAGAAAAGGGCCAAGGAGATGTCAACACGTTCAGAGGTATTAGTGGCACATACACCTTATCAGCATAAATCTGACATTTATGGCACTTTCTAGCGTATTTGAAACAATTAGATTCCATAGTCATCCAATAATACCCAACTCTCAAAAATTTTATGGTCATTGTATGTCCACCGGCGTGAGTACTAAAAGAACCCTCATGGACTTCTTCCATCAACAAGTTTTCTTTGTGTTCGTCAACATATTGCAACGAGACCATGTCGAAATTTCTCCTATACAACACATCATCCTTGTTCAAGTAGAAATTACTGGCTAGCCTCCTCAAAGCCTTCTTATCTTTGCTAGATGCCCCAGATGGGTACTCATGAGTCTTGAGAAAATGCTTGATATCAAAATACCAAGGCTTTCCATCTGATGCCTTTTCAACTGCAAACACGAAGGCAGGTCTGTCAAGACGCATGATAGTGATCTCTGGAGCTTCATTCCAGAAATTCACTTTGTATATGGATGCTAGTGTTGCCAAGGTGTCTGCCATCTGGTTCTCAGTCGTAGGCACATGACGGAACTCAACTCTATCGAAGAAAGGTAGCAGTCTTCTAGCATAGTTCTTGTATGGCACCAAGTTAGCCTGACGAGTTTCCCATTGTCCTTTGATTTGATTAACGACTAGCGTTGAATCACCATATACATCAAGATTCTTGATCCTCAGATCAATGGCCTCTTCTAAACCCATAATGCATGCTTCATACTCGACTTCATTATTGGTGTAAGAGAACGTCAATCGGGCAGTGAACAGCATATGAGAACCGTGAGGAGTTGTAATAATTGCCCCGATTCCGTTTCCATATGAATTAACAATACCATTGAAAACCAATTTCCACTAAGATCCAATCTCAGGACCCTCGTCAGGTAAAGGCTCATCGTGGTCCTTCATCTTCAGAAACATGACATCTTCATCTGGAAATTCAAACTTCATCGGCTAATAATCTTCATTTGGATGTTCATCAAGATATTCTAACAGAACACTTCCCTTAATGGCTTTTTGGGAAACATATTGAATATCATACTCTGTTAAAACCATTTACCATTGTGAAATCCTTCTAGAGAGTGCTTGCTTTTCAAACACGTACTTGATCGGATCCATCTTTAAAATCAACAGGGTTGTATGGTTTAATATGTACTGTCTTAAATGCTTAGCAGCCCAAGCGAGCGCACAACATGCTTTTTCTAGTATCGAGTACCTCGACTCGCAATCAGTGAATTTCTTACTCAGGTAGTAGATGGAGTGCTCTTTTCTACCTGTCTCGTCTTGTTGACCGAGCATACATCCTATTGAATTATCAAGAACCGTGAGATACATTATCAGTTGTGTCCCTACAACTGAAGGCATGAGTATTGGAGGTTCTTGCAGATACTCTTTTATTTTTTCAAACGCCTTTTGGAAATTTTCGTTCCACCTGACCGCTTGATCTTTTCTTAACAATCAGAATATTAGCTCGCAAGTGGCTATAAGGTGAGATATGAACCTTGCAATGTAGTTCAACCTCCATAGGAAACCACGAACCTCTTTTTTTGTCCTCGGCTCAGGCATTTATTGAATAGCTTTTATTTTGGAAGAATCTACCTCAATACCGCTTTCATTGATAATGAACCCCAATAGCTTTCCAGATCTCACCCCGAAGGTGCATTTATTAAGATTCAGTCTCAACTTGAATGTCCTCAACCTTTCAAATAGCTTTAGAAGATTGACGAGATGTCCTTCCTTCGTCTGTGACTTCGCAATCATGTCATCAACATAGACCTCAATCTCTTGATGAATCATATCATGAAAGAGAGTCACCTTCGCCCGTTGATAAGTTTCCCCAGCATTTTTCAATCCAAAGGGCGTCACCTTATAGAAAAAAGTCCCCCATGGTGTAATGAAAGTAGTTATCTCCATGTCCTCTGGGGCCATCTTGATTTGGTTATACCCAGAGAAGCCATCCATGAAGGAAAATACAAAATATTGAGCGGTGTTATCAACCAACACGCCAATATAGGGGAGCGGGAAATCATGTTTCGGGCTCACTTTGTTCAGATCTCTATAATCAAAACACATCCTAACCTTTCTATCTTTCTTAGGAACATGAACAATGTTAGCGACCCACGGAGGGTAATTGGTGACAACAAGAAAACCAGAATTCAACTTCTTCTGAACTTCTTCTTTAATCTTGATTGCCATGTCAGGCCTCGTCCTTCTCAGCTTCTGCTTGACTGGCGAACATTCCTCTCAGAGAGGCAACCAGTGTACCACAATATTTGTGTCCATCCCGGGCATGTCTTGGTAAGATCAAGCGAAGATATCTTTATACTCACTGAGCATTTCAACCTATCTTCTCTTGGCACTGTCTTCCAAAGCAGCCCCAATTCTGACCTCTTTCTTGTCATCTTCAGTACCCAGATTGATAACTTTAATATCCTCCTGATGAGGCACAATGATCCTTTCCTCTTGCTTCAGAAGTCTGGCTAACTCTTCGAATAGTTCACAGTCTTCATCAGTCTCTTCTTCAGCTTGATAAACGGGATTATCAAAGTCATACGAAGCCATAGCTGAATTTGAATAGATGGTATCTGATAGAAAAGACATGCATGATTGATGTTTATATTTATTATGAAATGCAAACAAACAAAACACATTTCCATTTTTCTGTTAATAAAATGCATAAAACAAAAGGAAAAACAGGGATCACAATATTTGAATGCGAAAAACGTTCTTTGTTTATGATAATGTGCAAATAACAGAAGGCCCCACAGATTGGGTCACTACGTCTTGGACAGAACGTAGGAATATACATAACCAAAAACAGTGAAAATTACTCTACAGTAATAACATGAATGACTTCCTCGATAGTCCAGTTGCACAGCCTTTGGCCAGGAGCACACGGACGAATCCAAGCATCTGTACCGCAGTCACTATCACCTTCGTCATCCCCTATGGTATGAATCCTATCAAATATAACTCCACCGCTAGTGAATTGAATAGGTCCCCTATATCTCAAAGGGTCTTGAGAAGAACTGGAAGGTTGACAGATGGCTCACCATGACATCTTCTTCACCGCACACCGTAACAACCTTTCCCTCCATCATATACTTCAGCTTCTTATGCAAGATTGACGTAACTGCTCCCGCAACATGTATCCATGGTCGACCAAGCAAGCAGTTGTATGCCGGTTGGATATCCATTATGTAGAAAGTTGCATCAAAGGTCTCGGGTCCAACCTGAATTGTTATGGTAATCTCTCTGAATAAATACCTCTTTGAGCCATCAAATTCTCTTACTACCAAATCACTTGGTGTACAAATCAACCCCTAAGTATCCAATTTCATTAACGCCTTTTTGGGTAGCACATTCAGTGACGATCTTGTGTCAACCAGAACATGAGACAATAATGATCCTCTGCAATCTAGGGAAATATGCAAAGCATGGTTATAATTTCTCCTAGCAGGAGTCAAATCTAAATCGGTGAAACCTAAACCATTTCCAGCATTGACGTGCGCCACAACCCCCTCCAATTGGTTAACTGAAATTTCCCGCGGTACATAAGATGAATTCAAAATCTTCAACAAAGCATTTCGATGTGCCTCATAACACAACAATAATGGCAGAATAGAAATCTTCGAAGAAGTATGATTTAAGTGATCCACAATCTTGTAATCACTTTTAGGAATGAGCCTCATAAACTCCTCAACATCGTTAGAAAATGAACTGTCACCACCAGCCTGTTGTTATCCATCATTCTCAACCATTTCCTTTCCATTTCCATTGTATGTATTGTCAGTATTAGCCTTTGGTGGGGAAAATACTCTTCCACTTTGAGTGATCCCACCTGCACCTACTATGTTCTCAATAGTAGAACCACTGTATGATGAACCTGTCAGCTCTTGCTTCTACCCGTTACAAAACACTTCTGCCCTATAGTTCCATGGGATGGATTTAATGCTCTCGTATGGCACGGGTCCTGGAACAGTAATGATCACTGGCGCTGGCCTAGCAGGCACTAAAATGTTAATGGTACGGTAGGGAATTGAAATTATGGAAATATCTCTTCCGCCATTACTAACCCCATCATCAATATCTTCCCCAACAGCTCTGTCAAACTGTAGGTAACCCTCATCAATCAATCTCTAAATACCATTCTTCAACTGATCACAGCCCTCGGGTTACGCTTCACACTCTGAACAGTCAGTAGAACATTCTGGGAATACTCCCCCTTCAACAACTTGTCCTTCACAAAACTCAACGGAGTCTTCGAATCCTCAACATTTGTTATCAGATTCAATCTTTCTCCGTCGATAATAGTATTCGTCCTTGCCACACCATGATTCGACATTGGGTTTTGATTCACATTAGGCCCCTCGTTGGTAAAGTTAACAGCCTTTGAGTCAAGTAAGTCCTGAACCTTGTGATTGAAGACTTTATAATTGTCAATATTATGGTCTGGGGCGCCCGAATAGAATTCACATCTCGCATTGGCGTCATAACCCGGAGGAGGAGCTCCGGTTAAAGGTGTCAAAGTTCTCTTCTGAATAAGTTGAAACTGACGCAGATGTTGTAACAATTATGAGTACGACATCGACGGAGTCTCAAACTGTTTGTTCGCCATTCTTTGTCTACCAACATAAGGTCTTGGAGCATTAACTTGTTACTGAGGTGCAGCCGGGATAGCTACAGTTGCAACTTGCTGATGATATTGAGATTGCGCTCTACCTTTACCCTTGTGAGAAATAGCATTAACATCCCCTTCCTTCTTCTTAGGGTTTTATGTATATGGTTTCTTCAGTCCTCCCGAAGAAGATCCACTATCATTTGGAATTTTCCCATACTTAATTCCACTTTCCACTTTCTCACCTGCCATCACCAGGTCAGAAAAACCTGCAGACATACAGCCTATCAGCTTCTCGTAATACACCCCAGATAATGTAAATTCTCTCTCCAATATGGGAGGCTGCACACTTGATGCTAATTCCCACCACCTCTGGGCGTACTCTTTAAAGCTCTCGCTGTTCTTCTACGACAAACTCTTTAATTGAACCCTGTTCGGCGCCATATCACTATTGTACTGATAATGGTGAACAAATGCCTCTGCCAATTTTTTCCTACTTCGGATATGGGTTCTCTCAAGCCCCATATATCATTCCAAAGATGCTTTTGCCAGACTGTCTTAGAAAAATGCATTACAACTTCTCATTATTAGAGTATGTGGACATTTTTCTGAAGTATGCCCGGATATATACTCTAGGACAGTTTGTCCCTTTGTACTTGTCAAAATCTGGTACCTTTAACTTCGAGGGAATTCTGACCCCTGGAACTAGATCAAGATCTGACATATCGAGCCCCAAAGAATTTTGTTTCTCAAAAGACTTCATCTTCCCCTCGATCAGCTTAAACCTCTTATTAGCTTCAGATGGCAAGCCACCCTCCATATCTCTCATAAAAAAGATGTCATCCTGATGATCTTCCCATTGAGGACCAGCAACTCCGTGCATAATGCACACACTTCTACCAGTAACATTACCAACTTCATTAACAGCACCTCCACCTGGAGGTATGACAACAATAGGAATATTAGCGCCTTGTGGAACAGAACCACCAATAGGTGGAGGAATGAAACTAGATCTTCCATGCAAAATACCCTCTTCATCAACCCGTGCTATCAGAGGTTGGACCAGAATCCTCAATTGTTCCTGTCCATTGGCAATATTCTACATAAGCTCCATAAACTGGGACATGCAAGCCCTGACTTCCTACAACTCAGTCTGAACTTGATCCATAATCCTTTGTTGATTCCCTCGAGTTGAGTATCTATGGAAGCTGAACTCCTCAATCCTGTTACTGAAGAAAACCAGACAGAGATAAGAACAAAAGGCCACTACAGACACCTATGATGCAAATAGAAATGCAAACATGTCTATGTATTTACAGGGAGATCTTCCCCTTGATTCCGGTTTCAACAAACATGAACAGTAGAGATGGATAAGAATACCACAAGAATCTACTCATAGATGAAGTAAAGCTGAGTCAATACATATCAACAACCGAGAGAAAGATCTGAATACAAAAGATATTGATCCCATCCAACAGATATGGTGATGATCAAGATACAAAAGAAGAGAAAATACTATGACATATCAGAAGATGATCCTCCCCAACAACCATACTCCTCACTCCAAGTCTGAGCCTCCTTGAGCATCGTCTTTATGTTCGGATGATCTGGTCTGGCAACCAATTCTCTGATGAGGATATCCCTTCTGTGTAAAACTTCCCTGAGATAATGATAAGACTCCTTCCAAGCATCTTCACCAAAGGCATCTTCCAACCTGAGTCTCTTTAAATCTGCACGGATCGTGAGTTCTTTGACAGTTGATAGAGTCTCATGGAGTTTCCACTCACTTGTGCATCTATGGGATGATTCTACCATCATTTCTCTTTCTTTGACCTTGAGTTGTGCCTTCAGCTTATCGATCTGTCTGTGAAGTTGGTCTTCCCTGTTCTTGTTAGCAGTTACCGTAGAATTCCAATGCTCATTGAATTTGGATATCTCCAGATACGCTCTGTCTAAATTCTTCTTTCTATGTTTCAAAATGCTACCAATACTCTTCAGGTCCTGACCGATCCGCTCTCGTACCCTGATCTCCTCAGATAGCTCTTTCACCAGCTTGGTTAATGCTTCTGACTTCATCTTAGCCAAGTAAACAACTTCACTTCTATCATGCTTCAACTGACTGATCTCCTTTTTCAACTTTTCATTCTCTTTGCATAGCTCTTCCTTCTCTTCCCAAAGCTTGTTGTATCTCAGGATATCAATAGTTATTGGTGGCTCAATCAACAAAGGATACAAGGGTTCCTCAATATAGAAAGGCAATAGTATATCCTCAACCCTCTTCTGAATCTACTTCCACGTATGGATTATAGGCTCAAAAATCACTCTTCCCTAAAGAAAGCTTCCCCCTCTTGTGGATTTTACCCCACGCGTTAACGAATCTTGCTAGAACACCAGGGTCAGCTACGCTAATAAGGTACGGAGATTCCTGCACTTCCTCTTCCTTCAGGGGTCCCTTCTACCTAAGTTGTCTGAAGGCGAGAGAAGGGTTGTAGCTAACTCCCCCTTTCCTCCCTATCAACGGTACATTAGGGAAGCCACCGCAACTGAAGATAATCTCTTTACCAAGCAGATCTCTACTGAACCAGACGATATCTTTGGCCGTCAAACCCATGAGTCTCTTAGACCATTCAGCCGAATTCCTTAAATCCACAAAAGCTCCAGAACAAGGAAGGTGATCTATAAACTACTTATGGAAAAGCGATGTACAACAAGAAATAATATTTCTCTTTCTTTTATCATTCTTGTAATGTGCTGAATGATACAGGTCTCCTAGAAGAGTGGGTACAGGATTTTTGGAAAGGAAGATACAGAAGGTGTCCATATCAACAAATTCTGGTATGTTAGGAAACAACACAATGCCATAGATACACAAAGCCAGAAACTCCATTTTTGCGGACGACATGATCAACCAACTCAAATGCGCTCAAATAAAGAGCGACAACCAACTTCTTGAGATCGGGTTCTTCCTCTGAATGAAAGAATGATACCTCATCCTGGACCAGAACTCTTAATATAAAAGCAAACTCCTCAAAAATCGGAACTAACACATAATCTAGGAAGGTGAAACATCGCAGTGGAGGGTCATAAAACTGTAATAAAGTGTGAATGGCTCCTTGATCATAGTTTGTGACCTTACGAACAAGGCTCAAAATCCTTCCATAATCCCTTCTGAATACCTCAAGAACGCCAGGATCACCCATAACAATCAGACCAAATAAAGGTCCCAACTCAGGTGCCAAAAACTTGTATATAATGATCTTCTTCTTCCCAACCTCCATCTCTATGGAAAGCCAGGACCAGAATCAAAAGAGAGACAAGAACCTGTAAAACACATAAACATGCAATGTTAAATGCAGGATGATTATGTAGATGCGAACATGAGATGAAGGTATCCAATGCTCGAGATTACTGTTGTGTTGTTGCCTGAATATAACCAGAATTCCGCTATGATAAGGAAACTCAGAAAACCAGAACACCGAGGTGATAGAAAACCAAAATATCCAAGATCAAAAGTATGCTATGACAAGAAAACCAGAAAACCGGGTTGGTTGGAGGTCAAAGTTTCCTGCAAAACCCATCCCTCTCATATGTGGGTTCTAGCCTTGGACGATACGACATCCTTTGCAGGTCATCAGTATTATGGACTCTCAGGTCGAGAGACGATGATACGTTCACCATTTCTGGTTTGGCATCATGGTCAATCAAGGAGGTCTCAACTGACTTCCCAATGAACAGTCTCCAGAGTCGTTAGCTTTTTAATTCAACACCCTCTGAATTGACTAAGAAGCGCAGAATAGGATGTCTTGAAAGAAAACCTCGTATGGTCGCGGATTTCGCGCAAACTCTTGCGTGACTAAATTCCACACAAGTCCATACTACTCTCCACACTAATCCTAGGTATTGGGCTTATCTCTAATGGAACAACCCACCCGACAACACATCAACAAAAACATAGTATAATATGCAACAGTAAAATACAAATGTAATAATATACAACAAATAATATACATAAAAGCAAATAACTGCACAAAAGTAAACACCCAAGGAACAAAAATAGACAAGTGCTAGGATTGACTCACATGGGGAACCAGAGTCCCCAATTGTTGCAACTGCGAAAAACACCTGGCAGAAAAATAGAAGAGTCGCCACCAAACATTATTTATTCCAAAAAGAGGGAAAGGAAACGATCGAAGAAAACCTGAATAATGGAAAAAGACAAAGTCATCACAACCAAATATTGGGTTTGGGAGTTGGTTACGCAAGGGGAAGGTATGAGCATCCCTCACGTCTATTGTACTCAATTGGATCCACAATTGTTGTCTAATCAAAGGGTGTGTTATCTAAAAGCTATTGCTAAACAGAAACGAGAACGAAGGAAAAAAAAGAAAGAGACTCGATAGGACATCGCCACCCTATGCCTATATATTCCCTCGTGCAATGGGAAAGTCAGAGTCAACGTAGTTCAGAAAACTATGGGTGATATGGGAAGGTTGCTCGCCAAGACATCATTGTCTTGTGCCTACGTATCCTCATCGGGTATGAGAAATCAGAGCAAACGTAGTTTGGGTGACTACGAAACCATAAGTTGGTTAAGTGTATTTTATGAGTGATGATAAGTTCTCATTCCAACAGTTAGGGTTGATGCTTGTTTGCGATAGAACGAAAAAGTAACGTACTCTTTCTGAAAATGAGTTTGAAACACAAATCCCGAAGGATAAAAGGTTTGAATTTTGTTTGTAAGTTTTAGTGAAGTGAATTAGTTTGCTTTGTGATTCACGTTGCACTAAAGACTATGATATATGAACGAATGTGTCGCATATCACCTATGGGGCATACACTAAACACTCTAGAAAAGTAAGGAGAAACCCCCCACTTATCATTTCCCATATGCTTAAGACTCATAGTGCACATTGTTCATCGTCTTTATTAAGTGTGTTAGCATTGTGTTGTTATTGCTTATAAACTTCATCCATGGTTAAGGAATTTATAGCGATATCAAACTCTTGCTCTCCATCAAAAGTTTTAGAAATTCCCAATGTCCAAGGTAAACATTATTTCTTACATACTAAAGTTGGTGGTAGCATGTATTAGATTCACATATAGGACACACTTAATGTCCCTTGATAATATATCTAGAGAAATTACCATATGTAGGAATCTTAAACTTTTTATCTGATATGCATCATCAACATCAACACATTCTTCCCATAAAACTCTTATACCTTAAATAAATAGACTTAGATAAACACCTATGCCGTTTTCAGGTTGTCTTGGCCCCAAAATCATCATTGATAACAACATATATTTGCGCTTCATGCACAACCGCAAAGATAGGTTGTAAATCATGAAAAGAACAGACCATGAAGTATAGCTAGTACTCGTACTACCAAAGGATTTCATTCCATCAGTTTCAATTCCAAGCCTAAGGTTTCTTTGCTCATGGCTAAAATTCTGATACAACAAATCAAATTTTTTTCATTGTAAAGAATCAACTACATGACAAACTTTTCCATCACATTTTCTTTCATTTGCATGCCAGATAATATTCTTTACATCATTTACATTAGAAAAAAGTATCTTGAATCTTGGAATTATCAGTGGGTATATTTTCTCATGAGGACGCTTCTTGCTTACATCATCATTATCATCATCATCACTGTTTTTCACCTTATAGCATGACTCCCCACACTACGGGCATTAATTCATCTTTTCATACTCTTTCTTGTATAATACTCAATCATTATGGCATGCATGTAATTTGATATAATTCAAACCCATTGGATATAATATTTTCTTGGCCTCATAACTACATCGCGGTAACTTATTCTCTTTAGGAAGCATTTCTTTTAGCAATTCAAGCAATTATGTGAAACTTTTATCCATCCATCCACTTTTTTTCTTTAGATTTTGTGTAAAATTTGTGTAACCCTTATATAAAGACTTGTCCTTATAACTACATAAAGTATCAGACATGTGAGCTTTCCTAAAATAATCGTATCCAACATCATGAATCATATCTTTTAGTCAATCATTCATATCTGCATCAACTTCATGTATATGTGATATTGTAGTTTGGTTTTTATCCACTTCACCATGACACATCCATAATAATTCCATCACAATATATGTGATTTAATATTAATTTCTTTTAAAAAAAATTTATATTCCTGCGTATAACACAAGGACAATAAAAGATTCTATTGTTGTTAAAGAATTTTATTTTTGCGAAATTTTAAAAATTCAACAAATCCTTTCTTATACATTAGGCTTAATTTATTAGCTTTCATCCAACTATGATCCATAATACTTTCTGAAATTTAAATCAAAATCCTTATAAAATCATGCATCTTGAATGAAGAATTTGCTAAGTTCAAAATTTTACTAAGTCACATAATTAAAAACAAAACATTGCTAAGTCACAACAACAACAACAACAAAAAAACAACATTTAACATTCTCAATAACGCAAAAACAATCTCAATCTCACTTTCAATCACAATGACATATAGCATTAAAAACATTGCTACGTCACAACAACTAAACAACAACAACAACAACAATCTCAATCTCAACAAAACAACAACAACATCAACATAAACCTATTACTTATATAATAAAAATATAACATTCAAACCAAATTGAAATAACAATATGAAAAATTAAAATTCTATGGTTTAGGGTCTTAATAACAACAATAACAATATTATTTTAATATGAATAGTGGTGAAATGTTTCATGTATCAGAAATGTGAAGAAGTCAAAAATATGAGTTTCATGTACCCTTCTTGTGAGCTTTGTCTATCATTTTATTGACTTATACGAGTTGGAAAAGGTATGATGAAGTTTCATGAAGAAATGGTGCTTTGTACGTTTTGGGTATTGGTTTTTGCTAGGGCATTATTCTGTTATGAAGGGTTTTCGCTAGTGCATTATTCTATTATGAATGATAATAAACTACAACTTGGTATGTTTTAATTAAGTAGGGACATTTTTCACCATGGTTTCTATTTTCAACCGTGGGGATAACTTATAGCTTTTAACCACAGTTTTTTTCCAACCGTGGAGAAAACTTATACATATTTGTCTATAAAAGCTCAACATGTTCATACACCTTTTACCTAAACCTAACTCATTTTTCTTCCAAAGTTTGTCTTTCATTCATGAACTCTACACATTTTCCCATAACATAATTTCTACACGTTCACAAACTAGAAAAAAAGCATATTGAAACTTCATATTCCATCTTGTTGTGTTTTTTGTATCCTTGGCTCTAAAGGTTTAGGCTTTGAAGATGATAAAAAAGTATATTGAAAAACTTGTTTTGAAGATTAATATTAAGTTTCACTCTATCAAGTAAATAGTATGCTTGAACATTAACATTGATCTTTAATGCCAATGATTTCAAGAGAGTAAAAAAGAATAAAGATACTGCAACACAAAAGTATCTTAAAAATGAATGAAAAACTAAATTGAACATGCTAAGATTTGAAATGTGCCTCTAAGGGACATTTCTCCACAATTGGAAAAACTGGTTGTGGTGAAATGTTATTTAATTTTAATTTAAAAATGAATAAAATAAACATGTCACATTTCACCAAGATTGTTAAGTTTAACCAAAGTGATATGTGCCTTGAAAGTTAAGAATAAAGAAAAACACCTAATTGAATGGCTTTTACCATTGTGGATACTTTGGCTGAGGTGAAAGTTCGTTACTATATATATATATATATATATATATATATTCTGGGCCGGTCCAACTCTAAAGGACTCAACCTATAAAAGCTTTCATACTAGATACTCGAGGTACATTTTCTGATCTCCACTTTTTACTATATTCATATTGAATTCTAGACTAACATGCACGTTGGAGTGCTAACTTTTCGGTTCACCCTGCATCTTCGTATCAAAGATCAACACCATTGGTTCAGGATCCCTCACTATCAACGTATACCTAATTTTGGTTCCAAAATGAAATAGTCGTGCCGTCTGTGGGAAAGGACTCCTAAGTTCTGCAAAACTCTGTGAGTATATCATCTTTGATAAAAAAAAATAGATTTGTATTAGAAGCATTAGATATGGAAGCAGTGACTTCATTCACCATGCCAAAATGAGTTTCCAAATCTTCTTATTTTGTTATACACCCATTATCATCCATCAATGAGACCCGCAGTGCAGCTACATGCAGTGTAGATCTGCCTTCTGAGTGCCTTTCCCAAACAACAATTGTTGTAGAACAAGCTATAAGATTTCTAGATTAGGAAAAGATCAATGAAACTCTGAACTTTGACCTGCCACTAATCTTAGCAATCACTTTCTTTGGTCGTACTCTAACAAGATTCCTTGTAGATGAAAGAAGCTCTTGAAACATCCTTTACACCGACACTTTAGAGAAATTTTTCCTCTAACAACTATATCTAAATCTGTATCGCGGAGGAGATTTATTGGCCTTCAATGATTCAATAACTCACCCTTGTGGAATGATAGATCTGACACTTTCATTGGGAGAAGGAATACGCGAGACAAATGTAACTCTTATCTTCCTTGTAATTCCTTATAGAAGTGCCTTTAGGGGTATCCTAGAGAATCCCTTCTTCGAAAACCTAAATATGGTGAATCTTTGGTCCACCTAAAGATGACATATCATGATATAGAAAGGAAACCAACAATTATTAGTGCTGACCTTGAAGAAGCAAAACATATAAAAGAAATCATCCTTAAGGACATCCTCACTTCATTGACACTAATAGAGGAAGGTCCCGAGAATGTCAATATATTCAACATGGACACACTCAAATATGAAGTTAAGCTCGTCCTAGATATTGAGTTTGAGGTTATACAGCTCTATAAAAATTCCACTTAGTCGGTGAAGATAGAATATACATTAATCGAATGCCTCCTCCCATCATCTAAACATCGACCCCGATGCCCGTTACGTCTCTCAGCGGCAAAGAAGACAGTCCCTTGAGAATGATGAGGACACTACAAGTACAGTGAAAGGATAATTAGATGCGTGATTAATTTTAGAGGTGAAGTATACAAAATGGATTTCCAATGTCGTTCTGGTGAAAAACCTCAAAAAAGTGGATGATGTGCGTCGGCTACACTAATCTTAATAGAGCATGCACGAAAGGCTCTTGCCTTGGTTTAAGATGCCCACGTATGTGTGAAAAATGCGACCAATTCCAGCGACATGAGGATATATTTAACATTTCATTTACTGAGTTACTTGTTTTGACATCACCATGGTCGCTCCTGCAATGGAAATTAGACATCTTGGGTCCATTCTCCCCAGCGTTGGGGAAACTTAAATACTTGATCTTAGCTATAGATTACTTTACCAAATGGATTGAGGCAGAAGCGTTTGCAAGCATCACGACATCAAATTTCTTAAGGTTCTTCAAAAGCAATGTAATGGCTATGTTCGGGGTCTGCCAAGCCATTGTAATAGATAATGGAACACAATATTTAGATAAAAAGTTGAAAAGCCTATTGAAGGAATTTAAGATCAAGCAATATTTTGCCTTGGTGAAGCACCCCTACCGAATGGGTAGGAAGAAGCGGCCAACCAGATGCTACTTAGAGGTCTAAAGCGAAGACTGAAGGAGGAAAGGGAAACTGGGTTGAAGACCTACCGCATGTCTTGTGGTCTTATCCTACAATTCCCCAATTGACTAGTAGGGATACTTCTTTCCGACGTACATACGGTATTGAAGCAGTCACTCTCGTGGAATTGAAGAATTAAGTTGAAGGACAACTAACCCTTTTTCGGTAGAAGAAAATAACAGAGCAATTAGGGAAGAGGTTGACCATTGAGAAGAAGAAAGGATGTTGGCTGCTTTCACCAGTGCCATCATCAAGAAGACCATGATTCCAAATACATCTGACGTGTCTGACTGAGAGAATTACAGGTAGGGGACTTAGTACTTAGAAGAGCTTAGATAGGAGGGAAGAGTTCCAAGGAAGACAAGCTTGCATAAAATTAGGAAGGACCATATCGGGTGAAAACCAACACCATGAAAGGGGCTTACATCTTGGAATCCCTTGCAGGAGAACAAATGCCAAGGATTTGGAACGTCACCAAATTAAAGCGGTATTACAGTTAAAACAGATGTGTATCTTGTTCCATTCTTTTTTGTGTAAAATTGACATATTGATAAGTTCAATTAATTTTATATTATCATTTCATTCACATTATTTTTTTATCATTCTATCTTTTTAGGATACAGGAAGTGGAAAAGACTAAGCATATTCATGCGCAGCTGGTGCATCCAACCACTTCGAAATTAGTCACTCCAAGAGCGTAGGAGGTAGAGCTTTGAGACATCCACCTTGATCCGAGTCATAACTCAAGGGCACAGACTGGGATTCTACTTTTGGTCGAGGACGTTCCTCTGTTACTCAGAGTAGTCATTCGACCGAAATTGCAAAGTTATAACTAGATCTTGCTGATTCTCACCAAGGGAATAAGCACCACAAAGTGAACGTCACATGTAACAGTGCAAGCTAAAGACAACAAGAAACACTGTTACAAACATCTTTTAGTTTACAAAGCGACAAAATTTACAGTAAAATAGTTTTGGAGAGAAATTTAAAGGAGGCATGAAAGGTTCGGAGATCAATAACAACTAACTCCATCTGGTCCACAACATTCTTAAAGGAGGTTTCCTCTAGACTATCGTCAGAAAGATCCATCAGGTGTTTGTCTAAACCAGCTCGCTCCTCCTAGAAAGCCGCCAACTTCTTGGAATGAGCGGTTTCTCTTCCTCCAGCAGATGCTTATCGGAAAGCTCTATCACAATCCACTCCAAATGACCTAACATATAAAAGCTTTCGTACCATATACTCGAGGTACATTTTCTAATATCCACTTTTTACTACACTTATCTCGAATTCAGAACTGACTTAGGTGTTAGAGTGTTAACTTTCAACGTACACCTCTGCACTGCCGTATTAGAAATCAACACCATCATTTCAAGATTCCTCACTATAAACACATAATCAAATTATTATTTTTAAATAAAATTTGAATTTCATCATCAATAATTTAATTAATTAATTAATTAAATTTAAAATTTGAAATTAAAAAAAGTGGAGTTTGATTTGAATGAACAAAGATTCATAAGGGAAGAGTATTAAACAGGATTAAAATATTAATAAGTTTGCATTCTAAAAAAAAAATAATGTGAGAGTATTTTTTTATATATATTATAGTGCCCCCAATAATCGTATTTCCCAATTTTATTTCTTTAATATCCAACATTCCTCTATATATCTAAATTATTCATGTTTTAAAAAAGAAATTGCAAAAATGAGAATTTTTTTATTACAATAACCATGTTTTCACCATTATTATTCAAACTAATCATCTTTCCTTTATAAATTCCTTTATACACAACTTTCAAATAAAAGAATTTACATAGAAGAAAATGTCAATAAGATTAAAGCTTCTTAAATTTGGAATGAGGTGTCAATAGAAATAAAGCCCCTTTTAAAATTTGTAAGAGGATGTTAATTGAATTAAAGCCTCTATTAAATTTGTATGGGGTGTCAATAGAATTAAAGCTCTTTTTTCTTAATTTATTTATTTAATTTTTAATATATATATATATATATATATATATATATATATATATATATATATATATATATATATATATATATATATATATATATATATATATATATATATATATATATATATATATATATATATATATATATATATATATATAATATTATATAATAATAACATACTTTATAATATTATATAAATTAATATATATATTAAAAATTAAATAAATAAATCAAGAATAAAAGACTTTAATTTTATTGGTACCCCATACAAATTTAAGAAAAAGTTTTAATTTATTTGGCACTCCCTTACAAATTCTAAAAGAATCTTTGTTTATATTGGTACCCCTTCCAAATTTTAGAGGGGGATTTAATTCTATTAGCACCTCATCTACATGTAATTTTTCTTTTGTTTTTAAAGTTGAGTATGATGAGATTTATGAGAGAAAGATGATTGGTTTGAAAAATAATGGGTGAAAAAATATTATTGTAGTAAAAATTGACGCATAAATTGTCGGATAAGCATAATTCAATTTACTTCTGTATCCAAAATGACTCAATAATCTAAGCTCGGCTAGTTGAAGACAAAGAAAAACACTTTTTCTCCTAACCCCTCAGTCGAGGAGGATTGACCAACTGACCCCTAGGATCAACTATCCTTCGTCACATTTATTTCCGTCATGCACGGTTCAACAATCCAGAACGACCACAACGCGCTTATCCGCAACCACGCCTTTGCTCGAATCAACAGCTAGTTCCGAGCATGTCTGTCTGTCACAACGACTAATTTATGACATTTAGCTATTTTTGAGGAGCGAATATCCAGATCCGAAAATAGGGATCAATGGCCAAGTGTTGAGATCATTATAAATACTCTATCCTTTGAGAGGGTCAAGTATTTTAAAATCACCGTAACACATTTTTACTTTGTACTTGCATTCTCCTCTCCTGATTCTTATTTTGGTATCGGAGTGTCTTGAAGGTATATCCCCCTCCTTCTTGGATTTCAGCATCGAAGACGAAGTCTCTGGCCAACTTCAAGTTTTAATCAACCAGAAAGATTATATATATATATATATATATATATATATATATATATATATATATATATATATATATATATATATATATATATATATATATATATATATATATATATATATATTTTTAAATATAAATAATTTGAAATATACAATAGGTATTAGGAAAAGAATAATACATAGGTTAAGAAACTTAAAAATGAAAATTTTATGTTAAAAAAATTAGTTATCAACATTTAATTAAAATAATGCAAAATTTCAAAAAAAAAATTCTATAAGGGAAATGTTAGCAATACCATTAGAAAAATAAAGTTTAGGATTATGGTTATATAGGTTAAAAGAAAAGAAAATATTTTCTTTTTCGAATTAGAAGCATATGGCTCAAAATTACGTATATTTTAAATGTAATCATGATGATCATACTTGTACATATTGACTGGTGAGCAAGACATCTATCCCTCCACTGATTTAATTACCAGATTTTCGGCTGTGTGAAAATTGAATGACAGTTGCTCTTTTCCAACGCATTCATTTCAATCACTCATAAATTCATCATTAAACTTCCCACACAAACTTTTCCATCACCAGTTGCTAGTTGATACTAAACCTAAACCAGTAGTAATAAGTGACAAAGCTATGTCTGTTCCATGTCATAAATGAATCATTATATACTAACATCACGAGTAAGCAAACACTATTAAGAAATAAAAAGAGTAACTTTAAAAGTATTTAAATAAGAAATGAAATGAGTAACTTTAATATAAAAATGATAATCTTATAAATTTTTCCAAATGTTTGAATTGCATTTTTGTAAGATAAGCATGACATTTTGAATTTTTTCAAATAACCAGCATTTTCAATTTAAATACTCAAATAATCAAAATTTCTTATTATTAAATTAAAATATTCATGTTTTAAAAAAAATATTAATATATTAAAAGAGGGTGTACAATTGTTACAAGTTCATGCGTTCATGATTACACATCAGCGTCATATTCTCTAGCGCTTGCATTACCCTTGCGTCATTATCCCTAATGCATGTATAGTTGGCCAAAGAGAAAGTAATTTGTTATTGAGTGTAAGTGGGTTGGTAATATTGTGGGGCTGATTGTTGAGTGTATGTGAGTTAGGTTTAATGTTAGGCGTATGATGATGAAGTTCGTAGGCGTGGATCGATCAAATACCTCAGATTTAACACAAACTAAGTTATTATAATCGATCTATACCAATTCATATAATTTCGAGTTGGTTTAGATTCTTTTGGCATGATAAGTTTGTTTATGATCCATTGATGACGACACTTCCATTGACGACGCACATCTTAGTGAATTCTCTCTGATCGTTAAAATTTCATTGGACATTTACTTTAAGTTGATGCCATTGTAACAAACACATCGGGGAACCTGAGATTTGTTAATGCATATTGAAGTGCAATTTAACACGGTCACTATGGTGCATGTCTACAATAGTGAACCTGATGATCGCTATTTTTGTAATTCAAAGTACAACATCTTCGGGGTTGATTTCATGGTCAAGACCTAAATATGGCCTCCTAATAAAGTGTAGAAGAAAAATATATTATTAGAGTAGTAAATTGTTAATATTAAAACTAAATTAACGAGATAATGAGTAGTTTAGTTATAATACATTGTCTTGTCCAAAACATTTGTTGCAGTTCATCCTTCGAAAGGACTACCTGAACTGAAATAGTGAAAATAAATTAGTTACATTTAGATATAGTGTAAAGTAAGTAAATGGAAATAATGTTATAAACTTACTTTATCGCGTAGGGGAATGTGAAGCCGTTCACATTGACGGGGGCTAGTAACAACATTCTCGACCAAACTCTTCCATTGCTAGCTACAGGAACCTAAGAACAAAGAATCCATCAATTGAAATTGTTGCAAGAGAAGTGGAAGATACCGATATGCTTGATTTGTCACGTTTTTCAATAACGAAGATCAAAAGAAACGTTATTGGGAGAAGTTCCAAGAGCGACCTATTATCACGGAAAAATATGGTATTCTTTCCAACTTTAATCGTCTATCCTTCCCTGATAATCTTGAAAAATGTAAATTGAAAAGTTTCGTTGAATATTCTGGAAATACTTATGCAGAGCTTGTGAAAGTGTTTTATTCAAATTTGACTAAGTCTGGAAACTCAT
This sequence comes from Lathyrus sativus, assembly GCA_963859935.3. NCBI lineage: Eukaryota > Viridiplantae > Streptophyta > Magnoliopsida > Fabales > Fabaceae > Lathyrus > Lathyrus sativus. Next base: position 628,407,213 of record OZ012740.1, on the reverse strand, counting down.
TGAAATCATGGGTCAAATGAGTTGAAATTACTATCACAAATGCTAGTCTTGCCACCATTCTATGCATTCCATCTGAGGGAGCTTTCTTGAATCTTAATGAAGATAAAGTTTTCAACAAAATTGAGACCTACCTTTCTATGTGTCGTGTACCTCGCGAAGAAGCTATCAGTAAAAAGCTAAGGGCAAATGAAAGGAACTCAAGAGGTAAACTCATTCTCTATTCTAGTAATCTTCATCTAAACGAGAGAATGTTGCATTATTTTCTTGCTTATGTCATTACACCTAAAGCTGGAAATTACTCTCAAATGAATGAAAATGAAGTGAAATTAACTATTGAACTCAAAGAAAAAGTAGTGGTAAAATGGGCTTATATCATCAAAAATCACATGTATGAATCAAGTGTTAAGACAGGATGTCTTCGATATGCTTGAGAGATTAGTAAGACAATTGAACAAAGTCTGGTAGTTTTAATTGGAGAAAAAATGATTTCGATGAACAAGTTTGATAACTTGATTGATGACGATGTTATCAAGAAAGCAGGAATTGTTTGGGATGGTACCAACTATGTTTACAAGTATGAAAATCAGCAAGTATCATCTTTTGAAGGTCCTTCCAACCTTGTTACTAATGAGATATTGATGGAAAAGCTATGTGCCTTAACAGACAAAGTTGACTCCATTGCAATAAGATTTGATACTACTGAAGCATCTATTGGTCAAATTGGAACAAGAGTTGACAACCTTGAAAACCTAGTGTCTTCCAACCACAACTCAATTTGCAACAAAATTGATGGACTTTACTACCATCTTGACATCTCAATTTACATAGTGATGAGGATTGAAACCGAGTCATGTTGCCTTTGTTTTTGTTTGATCTTTAGTTCTATGTCTTGTCTTTTCTATTTCTAGTTAGTTTGTCATGTCCTAACATGTTTAGAATGATATTAGGTAACTTTATATTTTTAAAATACCATGTTTCAAACAAAAGAAATTATAAACAAGAGGATTAATCATGTGAAGAAATGCTTCTCCATATATTTTAGTTTTGATGAAGACATTGTGTATCAAAGAAGAATAAAAATGATTTTAAAAGGTTATAAAAGCTCTCAAGATTGCTAAAGGTATAAAGTTTTAAATTCAATATGTGATACTCTTAGAATGCTCAGAAAATATGATTCTTAAGACATATCATTTTTGTTGCATGCATTCACATTGAAATGAATCGAAAAATAAACTTATTCATTTGAAAATGCATTCTTTCTCAATCCTGTCAGTAACAGATTACCAATTTTTAGTAATAGATTACCAGCTTTTGGTAATCGATTACCAGCAAGAAAAATTCAAATTTTATAGTTGTTGGAGCATGGTAATCGATTACCACTTATCAGTAATTGATTACCTTGCAACGTGCTGCAATTTTTCATCATTTAAAAACTGTTTTTTTGTATGGAAAAGTTTGATCATCCTCTTTCATATACACCTATTCATAGAGGTTTTTCAACATATATTTAAGTATTTCAAGTCATAATTTTTTCTTCACCTTTTCCATTCAAACCTTTACAAAAAATTCAAGCATTTATACTTGAAACTTTTTCTACACAATTTCATATTAAAACATCAAAATTTTCTGAGCAATCAAAGTGTATTATACTTGAATTATTCATTGGAAGAGAAGACCAAAATTATGCATTGAAGTTGGTTCAAGTGCAAACAACATCATCATATTTCAAATACTTGTAAAAATTCAGATTTTTATTGAATTCCTTGTTGTCCAGAATTGTTGAAAATAAGAGAGTGATTAAGGGAGGATTGTTCTCTTTAATGCACTTTGTGTAAATACAAGAGGATTTTTCTTGTTGGTTTTTGTTAGTGTCTGTATATAAAGATTAGGATAGTCTTGTATAAGTTCTAACAATGTTAAAATATCTTACTGCGTAGGGGGGCTGGAGTACTCTCAGATTGTGAGAGGAATCAGGATAAATCACTGTGTCTTTCATCTTTCTGCATTTTACACCTTTCATCACTTAAAAACTAAGTCGGATATAAGACTTAAGTTAAAAAACGGAAAAATATTCTAAGTACCTAATTCACTCTCCTCCTCTTAGATGCATCTAGGGGTGGCAAAACGGGTCGCCCGCCCCACCCCGTCTTAAGCCCATAAAAAAAAGGCGGGGCGGGCAAGCCCACCAAGTAAAAATGGGCATAAAAATATAGCTCGCCCCGCCTACTTTATTATCTATTTATTTTCATTTTTTTTAATAGATTAATGTATTTGTTTTTACATTTCAATTAGACTTTTTACTTATTTTTTAGAACAATTTTTTAAAACAATTTTTTAACAAATTTTACTTCAAAAAATGTTGCATATATTCTCAAATAAATGTATAAAATAAAACCATCAAGAATTGAATAAATGAGTATAAAAAATGGCGTGTTTAAGGTGGGACAAGCTAAATGAATAGGTGTGACGGACTTTGGTGCGACGGTGAGTTTTGGCGAGACAGACTTTAGCGGGTGGCGGGTCCAAAGCCATTTTCTAACGGGTGCACAGGCCGGTCCGGAGGACCACGATCCGTTTTGTCACTCTTAGATGCATACTCTACTTACAAATCAATCCAATTGACAACAATTTTGATGATCTCTTAAAAAAAAAGTATTGAACAATTGAATTGACCATGCATCTATGCTAAACTAGGTGCAATTGTCAATTTAATTAATAAGAACATTTATTTTTCAAAGTTCTCACCAATTAAATTGATTAATTTTTTAATTGTAATTTTTTTATTTAAAACATAGGTGGCTAAACTAGGTGCAATCCTCAATTTAATTAATAACAACACTTATTTTTTCAAAGTTTTCACCAATTGAATTGATTAATCTTTTTAATTGTAATTTTATTTATTTAAAACATAGGTAATTTAGAAATTTATGAGGAAATTTGGTTATTTGAATAATTTTGTTAGAAAAATCGGTCATTTTAAAAAAAATCCAAAATTTTCTCTCTACTCATAATTATATTTTATTCTTGAAAAATATGTATGTTAATATATAAGTTTTATAGTTTAAATAATATTTTTTATAATGAAAGGACACAATATCCAAAGCTATCTAGCCTAATCAAACTAGAGGTGGCAAAATGGATGGATTGGATGAATATGGATGGATTAAAACAATCCATTAGTCCATTAAAATCCACTAAAATTTTATTAAAATTATCCAATCCGATCCATCCATTAAGAATAAAATCCATCCAATCCATCCATTAACATATTTTTAATGGATGGATATCCATCCATCCAACTTCTTTTTTAATTTCGTAAAAATAACTTCTTTTTTTCAAAAACAAATTAGTTTTTTATTCTGAAAAAAAAAACCGATTTTTTTTCCAAAAAAAAAAGTCGGTTTTTTTTTCGAGAAAAAATTTTATTTTTTTTCGAAAAACAAATCAGTTTTTTATTCTGAAAAAAAAACGATTTTTCAGAAAAAAAAATGATTTTTTTTCCAAAAAAAAAGTCGGTTTTTTTTTCGAAATTTTTTTTTCGAAAAACAAATCAGTTTTTTATTCTGAAAAAAAAAACGATTTTTTTCCAAAAAAAAAAGTCGGTTTTTTTTTCGAGAAAAAAATTTATTTTTTTTCGAAAAACAAATCAGTTTTTTATTCTGAAAAAAAACTGATTTTTTTCCAAAAAAAAAGTCGGCTTTTTTTTCGAGAAATTTTTTTTTTCGAAAAATAAATCAGTTTTTTATTCTGAAAAAAAACTGATTTTTTTTCCAAATAAAAAGTCAGTTTTTTTTTCGAAAAACAAATCAGTTTTTTGTTCTGAAAAAAAAAACAGATTTTTTTTCAAAAAAATTAAAAAAAAAATTTCAGAATAAAAAATATAGTTTTTTAATTATTTTAAAAAAAATCTAATTTTAAAAAAATAAATCTAACGAAAATAAAAATAATCCATTGGATCCTTAAAATATGTTGGATGGATTGAATCAATCCATGCATATAAATGGATGGATTGAATCCATCCATGCATATAAATGGATGGATTTAATCCAATCCATTAACTTATTTTTTGTGTGGTGGATGGATTGGATGGATTTTTTGATGGATGGATTGGATGGATTTTGCCTTAGATTTAATTGCCACCTCTAAATCAAACTCCTCAAAAATAAAAGACACTTATTTAAGCATGACACTTAAAGGGACTCGACAATTCAATGTTTATAAAAAAATATGCATACGGATTAATTTCACTGAAAATATGTTGAAAACAGACTTCTTCAAAATGTGGAAAAATGCGGAAAATTTATCTAATCAAATTCAAAATCTACTTAAGATATTTGTCATTTTATTTTTCTAATTATTTTAACATAATTTTATTGCCACTGATAAATATTTCCCAAGTGCTAATTTATAAATATTTTTCAAAATGACAGGGAATATTTTGTTGCAAGCACACAGTTAAAATATTAATAGTGGTTCGAATTATATCACTCAATTCATATAAATACGTTTATATTTTATTTTATAATTCAAATTTAAATAAAAATCATCAGATCTTAATTAGATGTTAAAAAATAATTGACTGTGTCTGCATAGTCTAGTTACTCCAGCAAATCACAGTACAATATTTTTACATACAACATTAACTTAAGTTCTAAATTTATATGAAATTGTCAAATTAGTAAATAATTTAGAATGAAAAGAATAATTACATTAAAGTAGTACTATATTTTTATATTTTGCAAATGTAAAGTAGTACTATATATATTTTGAGATCTCAACTAGTAGTGGATTAGGGGGGAAAGTAGACTGTGATTTATGATACTACTAGGTTTTTGTTTTGTACTGGATAATGTACTACAACTAGTTGTGTAGTAAGATCTTTTAGACCATCATCATACTGTAGCTTTTTCTTGCTGATCTGATAATAATTATTTTGCTCATTGGTGCAGTTCTGTCGCATCTTAGTATATCTTTCAACTTTTGCACATTGTAAACTCAAATTACTATTGCAAATTTGCAACACCGAGCATCATACCTAAGATAACAGCCTGATTGTAGTGCTACCATAGAAGAAGAGTATAAAATCTCGCACTGTGCATTGTAGGTAATACCATCATCTAGGAAATGGTTATAACTGTATAATACGTGCGTCTGATACTAGTATTTCGGCGCAGGATCATTGATGGATTGAATTATATATCTATATACTTTAAATTCACACCATTATACCTATGAGGTATTGTTTGTATGGGTACGACAAATCTCACAATTTTGTCTTTTAACAAAATGTGTTTTTGTTGGAATAAAGAGGATGGATATTATACATAACACTACTGCAAATAACTTCTTAGTTGGTAAAATGTTCTTATATTGATTTTCTGAAAAATTGTAACGAATGTTGTTGTGGAAAGTCGTCATTTTTCCTTTCGATTTATACGCATTCAAAAGAAAAGGTGAAATTGACAGTGGATTCGATCTTCAACAATTTGCATATTCGTTTTTTCTAAACACGCAACTATATTTTTTGATCGATTTTTAATATATATATATATATATATATATATATATATATATATATATATATATATATATATATATATATATATATATATATATATATATATATATATATATATATATATATATATTAAATTATAAAGTTTTTTATTTTACACTGTTTTCGTTTCAATTTACAAGACAGAATTTTTGACGAATTCTAAATCTAATATATCATCATCATTATCAATATTGGAGACAAATGATGTTTTTCAAATTCTATGATTTTTTTATGCAGTTATTTCTGATATAAAATAAAAAAAATAGATAAATAAAATAAATATTCAATTTAAAGATAAGAGCTTGATTAAGTGCACCAACCTTGCATCAAAAATTTTCTGCTCTTGTAATCTATCATAGAGATTGTTTTCAATTTTTTTAAAGTTTCACTATTTTCAATTTAAATGCTTTTGTTATCAATGTTTGAGTTTCACAACGCAACATCTTAGATATATAGTTGTGAAGTTTGTGTTATAATTTATGAGATATTGGATTGAATTCTAGTTAACATGCCGTCGAAATTTGCTCACATGTTGTTGTCGAAGACCTACATTCTGTAGTCGAATTGTATTATAGTATGTAATTGTCAAATTGGACCTTGTGTTAGGAATCCAATTGTTTAAGTTGACTTGTACCCTAAGTTAGCTTGTAAGGAATAATTGTTAAAAAATTCATTAGTTTAGTATGTTAGGTTTTATTATAAATAGCATACTAGTCTTTCATCTTAAGTGTGGTGTGACAAAACCTAATTAGGGTGAGAGAGTTATTTTTTATTCTCGAGTACTTGTAATCTATTTTATAGAGAAAGAAAAGAATAACAATTATAATCAATCATTGTTGTTCTCCTTGTTTTTCCTTAACCATAACCCTTGTGTGTTTCTTGATCATAAAGAAACCGAGTATATTTTGTTTCAAGACATCCTAATTCACAATAAAATGGTGCAGTAAGCGTGGAAGAAGATGCCTTCAACAAACTATTAGATTGAAAAGTTCACCGGAGTGAATGACTTTGGTCTATGGCGCTTGAAGATGAAAGTCCTACTGGTTCAACAGAGTTATCTAGAAGCGTTGAAGGGAGAGGTAGTCATGGACGATGTGTTAACGGAAAAAGAAAAAATGACCATGATAGAGAAACCCCACATCGCAATATTGTTAAGCCTTGGTGATAAGGTTCTTCGATAGGTATCAAAGGAGATTACAACATCGGGGTTATGGTTGAAACTTGAAAATTTGTACATGACTAAATCTCTGGTGAATCGACTCTACTTGAAGCAAGTTTTGTATTCATTTAAGATGAGTGAAGACAAAGTGTTGGATGATCACTTAGATATGTTCAACAAGCTGATTCTTGATCTTCAAATTATTGATGTGAAGATCGATGATGAAGATCAAGCACTATTGTTATTGTGTGCTTTTTCTAAAACACATGTTCACTTCAAAGAAACTCTCATGTATGGAAGGGAGTCCCTGAGCTTTGAAGAAGTTCAATCAGCCTTGTATTCTAAGGACCTGAACAAAAGAAAGAAGCATAAACCTTCGACGATGGGTGAAGGTTTGACCATTAAGGGAAAATACTTGCGAAAGGGTAGGAAAATTTGACCTTGAACTAGAACAGATGGATGTGAAGATTGTGTTCTTGTATGGTGATTTAGATTAAATAATTCTGATGAGGCAACCTGAAGGGTATGTCAAAAAGGGGAAGGAAGATTATGTGTGCAAGCTGAAGAGATCCTTATATGGACTGAAACAATCTCCTCGATAGTAGAATAGAAGATCTGACAAGTTCATGGAACGCATAAGTTTCAATAGAAGTCAGTTCGACCACTGTGTTTACTTCAGATTTTGACCTGGTAATTCATTTGTTATTTTGTTGCTTTATGCGGATGATATTCTAATGGCAAGCAAAAATGTCAAAGATGTAATGAGGGTGAAGGCTGAACTCAATAAGGAGTTCGACATGAAGGATTTGAGAGTTGCGTCCAGGATTCTTGTGATTGACATCCGAAGAGATAGAAAGCAGTCAAAATTATGCTTATCTTAAGAGGCATACATATGAAAGATTCTCGAAAAGTTTGGTATGTCGAATTCAAAGCCTGTTGTGACTCCGACAAACCCTGAATTCAATTTGAGTATAGATCAGTGTCTCAATACTAATGTTGAAAGAGCTTATATGAATAGCCTTATATATGCTAATATAGTGGGTTCTTTGATGTATATTATGGCATGTACTAGACCCGACATAATATATGTAGTAAGTCTTGTAAGCAGGTACATGGCGAATCTTGGAAAGACTCACTGGAAAACATTTAAGTGGATTCTAAGATACATAAATGGGCCTCTGAACAGAGTTCTAATTTATGGTTGAGCCTTGGGTGAAGATAGTAAAGCAGCAATCAAAGGATATGTCGACTCAAATTATGCAGGTTATATGGATTCCAGAAAATCTATTTCTGGATATGTCTTCACTATGTTTGGCACAACAATCAGTTGGAAAGCAACACTTTAGAAGGTTTATGCCTTATCAACCACTGAAGCAGAACATATCTCCCTAATTAAAGTTGTGAAGGAAGCATTGTAGCTTGAAGGTTTTGCAAAGGAGCTGAAACTTCAAGGTCGAGTTGTCACTGTTAAATGTGACAGTTAAAGTGCAATACACCTGTCAAAGAATTCAACCTATCATGAGAGAACCAAGCACATTGATGTGAGACTACATTTTGTCAGAGAGGTAATCGAGCATGGAGAAGTCCAAATGCTGAAGGTTTCGACATATCATAATGTTGCTGATATGATCACCAAGACGTTGCCTAGTTGCAAGTTTTTTCACTGTATGCAGTTGATAAAGCTGCATGAAGAAAGTTAGTTTGTTTCTTAATGGCAGAGTTAGATCCAAGGTGGAGATTTGTGAAATATTGGATCGAACTCTAGTAAGTATGTCATCGAAGTTTGCTCACACGTTGTTGTCAAAGACCTACATGTTGTAGTCGAATTGTGTTCTAGTATGTAGTTGTCGAATTGGGTCTTATGTTAAGGATCCAATTGTTTAAGTTAGCTTATACCCTAGGTTAGATTGTAATGGGTCATTATTATAAAGCCCATTAGTTCAGTATATTAGGTTTATTATAAATAGCATACTAGTCTCTCATCTTAAGTGTGGTGTGACAAAATCTAATTAGGGTGAGAGCATTATTTGTTATTCTTGAGTTCTTGTAATCTATTTTATAGAGAAAGAAAAGAATAGCAGTTATAAATAATCCTTGTTGTTCTCCTTATTTTTCCTTAACCCTAACCCTTGTGTGTTTCTTGATCATAAAGAAACCGAGTATATTTTGTTAGACTATGGCACGGATCTAGAAGGGGTGGGGGGGTTGAATAGATCCCAATTAAAATTTGAGTTGGCGCTACCAATTTAAAAATTGGTTTTGAAAAATTGTTTTAAGTGCGGAAGCGGCCGAGGAAAATATAGTCTAAAATGAACGGTTATTGGAAAACCGGATATGCGTAAGCCTTTGGATTAATGACACTATGGAAAATAGAATCACAATACTAATCACACTTATCAATGATCTAATTCACTTGTTAGGATTCCTAGTTCCAATGATTTAAAGAGCAAACCAAAACTAGATACACAATTAAGATAATTTTGGTTTAGGCAATTTGTCAAACACTTGGTGTGCAAAACACTCCAAGTGATATTTATGTTGAGTAAGTGATTCCAACTAGCCTAGTACAATGTCTTATTGTACTTTGGATTCAAAACGGAGTTTTAACCTCTTACTCAATTGATATCACAGTTTGACAATAGTGCTTATACAAAAATCACTTATTTTTAAGCTAAAACGTAAATGCTGAAAAATAGAGAAGACAAGTATTTGGTGAGGCAGTTCCCCCGTCGTCCTCGCTTCGGGGTACGTCTGCCCTCAATTCTAAAACTAGAATTGAGATAGATTTTATAGATATCACCTGTTTGAATGTAACAGTTTATACAAGGATTGAACATCAAATATACAACAGAATTCTCAAGATGTTGAATGTTGCTTTCACTCCTTGCCCCTTGATTCAAGATGAATCAAGTCCTCCGATCGTTTGTTGATAGACCTCCGATTCCATCCACCTTATTTAATAACCCTTAGTTGTTCAAACCTTCGGCTCCGGCTGATCTCAACTGCAACGAATCGAACCTGAGATCTTCCCTTCAATATCACTGAATCCGCTACTAGACTGTTGAAGAACACCTCTTCACAATCACCTTCGCTCAGTTGACCCTTGATGAAGAATCTCGTCCAAAAACCCCCAAAATTCAAACCAATCTTGGAGGATAAAACCCTAACGGTTTTATTCAAGAAAGAACCTGTCACATGCTTCAACCCGAACTAGATTACCCAATCTAAGCTTCGAACCTTATCACCTTTAATCATTCACAATGCACTTCAAAAATGGTTGTATGTAATTGATGTGTTGTGAGATGTTTGAAGATGAAGATGAAGAATCTTGGACACCTATTTCACTCTTTCTTATTCTTGAACACATGAATCAATTTTTATCAAAATGTTGAATTGACATAAGTGGTTGAACTTGTATATATAGTACCAGACCAACCAAAGACATAACAGCTTTTCAAATAGTAGAGGGAGTCCTTTAAAAACTGGATTTCCACGCGAACGATCGACCGCAACAGGTCTGTGCGTCGACACATGGCCTGCGTTTTTGGAAATCTGGAAAATGTATCAGTATGCGTCGACCATACAGTCGGCGTGCGCTGACCCGTTGAAAATTTTTTCTTCCATGCGCCGACCCTATGGTCGACTCATGCCTTCATGCGCTGACCCGTGGAAAATGCTATGATGCATGCGCCGACCCTATGGTCGACTCATGCCCTGCAAACCTGCAAAAGTTGATCTTTTTGTGGTTTTTCAAGCCTCTGGTCATGACTACATTTTATCTACACATAGTATATTTATTACAATAGTTTTTAGACAAATATGAAAGGATACGGTAGGTGATACGTTGCATTTGTTTGGTAGATTTGGAGTTTATAATTGCCAATCCATCCAAGGTTGTAATTCGTCATCATCGAAACCTATATCGAGTAATGTCTTGCAGGCTCGTGTGACGTGTGGTGATTTGCCTCCACATTCTCCCCCTTTTTGATGATGACAACCTGTATACAACCAAAACAACCAAGACCACAACAATGTGCAACATTATGCAATGTACACACAAGCTCCCCCTTTCTTTTGTAATATGAGGCTGCAGAACAAACAACCATCAACTGTTGTAACATCCTGGCTTGGCTTTGGTGCTGCTACATGTTCCATGTTCTTCTCCCCCTTTGACAACATCAAAAAGAGAAGGAGAACACATCAATTAACATAAAAACATACAAATAGGTGACAGTTAGTCAATTACCAAACTTCACACATAAGAGTGATAAGGAATAACAAATGAAATTAATAGATAGTAAAAGAAAACTACATGCAAATAGGTAAATATTCAGGCAAACATTAAACGGAATAATGGAAAGTACACAGAAGAAAAAAATATGCAATTATGTAACTAATATCCCCAACCCCGACCTCGGCCTCTCCCTCGGTATGCAATATCGGGATTGCGGTGAGGATCCGAGAAGTCCACAAACGCTTCTACGGACATGTTGAGGTGATGGAGACAGTCGGTGATTTCCAAGTCTTGCCTTTCATGTGATGCAACAAGAGCTTCAAAGCGGGCGTCCATCCGAGTTGAAAATGAATTTAACCTTTCATTTTGAGTATGAAGCTCAACTCTGATCTGTTCCATTTGCGTATCTTGACTCCTCATGAAGGTCTGTTGATCTAACTGCATGGACTGCAGCATATTAAGAACTTCATAGTTGTCCGATGGTGGAGGAGGTGATGAGTGCTGGGAAGGTTGATGATCTTGAGGGTAGCCGTGATATGGATCGTAGAATCTACCAAGGGTGGTCCAGCCTATGTATTACCATTCACCCCATCCCTGATTTGTATAACCTTCTTCCGGTTCGGCAGATGGAGCTGAATGTTGGAGCCAACCAGTATTTGGAATCTCAGATTGAACCGGCGACTGATAATGATCTTGCATCTCACTTACTGGTTCTTGTACCTCTTCTGCTGCATTTTCTTCATCATCTTCTTGTTCATCCTGTTCTTCACTTTCCTGTTCAGAGCTTTCATCATCGTCTTGAGTCACCCGAGGAATGTTTGATCGACGGACGAACCTGTATGTTTGGCGTTCATCACACCAAAAGTATCCCATCATGGCGAAGGTTTTGGTACTGAATTCTTTGTCAGAGGATACCGAAACACAAGGAAATGATGGATATACAACATTTTCTACGGCAAGAACTTCCGAAATAAACGATCCATAGGCTAGAGCAGTGCCTCTACCTGAGTCTCTCAGAGCAAAAATCCTACTTGCAATATAGTATGGCCAGTTTATTTTGATCTTATGTTTCAAGATATAGATGAGATGTACCTCAGCTTGTTCGACACGAGACAGGCCATCTTTTTTCGGTCGCAGGATGTGAGCGACAATCCACTGAAGGATGCGCTCCCCTGTTTGGAGTTTCCCTGCTGTAACCGTTCTAGGAAAGGCGTTACTATTGACAATGGCATCTGAATAGGGCCTTTTGAGCATATCATTCAGAGCACTCTTAAACTCGTATCCCGGCACCGTGCAAGAGTCTGTTACCTCATGAAGAGGTGGTGCATCAGCAGCTACAGTCAAATCAAAATACTTATTCCAGACTTCAGAATTTACGTTTACCAGTTTATTGCCGACAGAGGTGTGAAAATATTGACTTTGAAAGTTGTCACGCAGACTGGTGTAGAACACCCAGACTAAATCCTCACTGTATTTTGTGTTGCACTCCAGAAAGTTGAAAAACCCTTGAAACTCCAGCAGAGACATAATTTGGGTGAGATGCATGCGCTCTGCCGTTGCCTTGTAGAAAGCATGTTGTGGAACGATTGCTCTTTTGCTGAAGTTTTCAACTGCAGGTGGTGGAATTAGTGAGACAACAGTAACAGGTACTGAAGCGGATGATGATGAGGCCCTTGATCTCTTTCCTGTATTTTTGCGAAATAGAGAAGCCATTGTTGATGATTTTTGGAGATTTTGTAGAGATGAACTTTAATGTTTTTGGAGAGAGTAGTTGAGGATGATTTTGGAGAAGATGAAGACTATTCCCTTTTATAGAGAGAGGTTTAGGTTTTTGGTAAGAGGGAGGAGACAAGGGGACACAATAGATGTCTAGATGCAATTTACAAGAAAATGCACTATCAAATCATAATAAAAGTTGATTGCACATTAAATGGAGAAGGAGAGAAGATGGAACGGTTTTCACCAAAAAAAAATCTAGGTTTTTGCGCGAGCCGTCGACCATAACCCCTGCATGCGTCGACGCATACTGTGTGTTTTTTTGATAATTTTGAAAGTCTACAGCATGCGTCGATCGTTGTCCTGTTTTGGTCGACTCATAACCTTCAAAAACTCAATTTTTCAGTTTTATGTCATGTAGAATGCCACACTTGCCTATTTATCGTGCCTATTTACCCTTTCACAATATAATTTGCATCCAAAACACATAGTATTTGCAGCAAAAGTCATAGATATATATAAATACCATGATTGTCAAACGATATACTTAGTTTTAAGTCATGAATGTTTAGAGAGAGAGAGAGAGATAAAGAGAGAGAGAGAGAAAGGATCAATATCACCTTTATACCGACCACACTTGTTAACAACATATTTGTGCTTGCAACAAAAGCTAAACTTGTTAGAAGTACAAAAGTATAGTTGTAAACAGATTAATTATGAAACTAGTAATTATTAAACCCGATCAGAAATGTCGAGAATGTCAAGTTCTCGACGGATATGAAAGAAGGGCTCAGTGGCTAGCGCTTTGTGAAAATGTCCGCTAGTTGATTTTTGGTGTCAACATGTTCAAAGACAACGTCACCCTTCTCTACATGATCCCTCAGAAAATGGTGTCGAATTTCTATATGTTTGGTACGCGAATGTAACACCGGATTTTTGGTAAGATTTATAGCACTGGTGTTGTCACAAAATATTGGAACACATTCTAGTTTTAAATTGAAGTCCAATAGTTGTTGCTTAAGCCATAGGACTTGCGCATAACAACTCCCGGCGGCTACGTATTCCGCTTTGGCGGTTGACAGAGCAACAGACACTTGTTTCTTGCTGTGCCAACTGACCAAGGAATTTGAAAATAAGTGACAAGTACCGCTGGTGCTTTTCCTATCCGATTTGCAACCAGAAAAATCGGAATCAGAGAAGCCTACCAATGAATAATCATTACCTTTGGAATATCACAGTCCATACTTCGGAGTACCAGATAGGTATTGAAGTATGCGTTTGACAGATTTTAGGTGGGATTCCTTAGGACATGATTGGTATCTTGCGCACATACACACGTTAAACATAATGTTGGGACGAGAAGCAGTAAGATAGAGAAGAGAGCCAATCATACCTCTATACCTTTTTACCTCAACGTCCTTACCACTTTCATCTTTACTCATATTTACACATGTTGGCATAGGAGTGCCTATGGCTTTTGAATTTGCCATGTCAAATCTCTTGAGAAGCTCCAAACAATATTTTGTTTGGCTCACGAATGTTCCTTCTTTCAGTTGCTTGATTTACAAACCGAGAAAGTATGTGAGTTCACCCATCATACTCATCTCGAATTCACCCTGCATAAGCTCAGAAAACTCTCTTACGAGACTCATGTTAGTGGATCCAAATATGATACCGTCAACATAAATTTGTACAAGAATTAAGTGCTTTCCTTGACGTTTAATGAAGAGAGTAGTGTCAACCTTTCCTCTTGAGTAGCCTTGATCAAGTAAAAATTTACTTAGTCTCTCATACCAAGCTCTAGGAGCTTGTTTGAGACCGTATAAAGCTCTTTTCAGTTTGTAGACATGATCAGGATACTCATGAGACTCAAAACCAGGAGGTTGAGCAACATAGACTTTTTCATTTATGAACCCGTTAAGGAACGCACTCTTAACGTCCATTTGAAATAACTTAAAATCCTTCGCACAAGCGAAAGCAAGCAAAAGGCGTATAGCCTTGAGTCGGGCAACCGGCACATAAGTTTCCTCATAGTCGATGCCTTCCTCTTGGTTATACCCTTGCGCGACTAACCGCGCCTTGTTGCGAGTTATTACTCTGTTTTCGTCCAATTTATTTCTAAACACCCATCGGGTGCCGATTACTCGATGACCTCGTGGAGGAGGGACAAGGTCCCAAACCTCATTTCTAGTGAACTGATTCAGTTCCTCTTGCATTGAAAAAAACCAGTGTTCATCGAGTAGGGATTCCTTAGGGTTTTTAGGTTCCATTTGTGAAACGAACGCGAAGTGATAACAGAAATTACTTAGCTTCAATCGAGTTGTTACACCCTTTGTGATGTCTCTGAGAATGTTGTCGATTGGATGGTCTTTGGGAGACTTCCAAGCTTGAGGGAGAACATCGTTTGAAGGCGGATGAACTTCCTCGGTTACATCATGGTGTACATATTTATCCTCCTCAACTTTGGCTTCGTCAGGTTGATCAATTCCCATCTCGCCACCTTTGAGTATGTCTTTCGTAGATGTACCTACACCATGAACAACACTATCCTTTCCGACATTTCTCGGATAAGACTCATCAAAAGTAACATGCACAGACTCTTCTACAACAAGTAATCGTTTATTATATATTCTATATGCTTTACTCGATTGAGAGTATCCGAGGAAGATACCTTCGTCGGCCTTGGAATCAAACTTGCCCAAGTTTTCCTTTCCATTGTTTAATACAAAACATTTGCACCCAAACACATGTAGGTGAGAAACATTTGGCTTTCGCCCTTTAAAAAGCTCATACGGTGTTTTATTTAGAATGGGGCGAATAAGCACCCTATTCAAAACATAACACGCCGTACTAATGGCGTCGGCCCAGAAATATTTTGGTAAACCACTTTCGTTAGTCATTGTTCTTCCCAATTCTTCTAAAATTCGGTTTTTGCGCTCCACAACCCCATTTTGTTGAGGGGTGCGTGGAGCGGAGAAGTTATGATCTATACCATGGTTACCGCGATATTCTTCAAATAAGTGATTTTCAAAATCACCTCCATGGTCGCTTCTAATTGATACAATGTTTGTATTTAACTTATTTTGGGAAAGCTTAGCAAACCTCTCAAAAGCAGCAAATGTATCACTCTTACTTACTAAAAAGATGGTCCAACAAAACCTAGAAAAGTCGTCCACTATTACGAACCCGTAATAGTTTCCTCCTAGACTTTTAATTCTAGACGGCCCAAACAAGTCCATATGAAGAAGTTCAAGAGGTCTCGTTGTTGAAACGATCTTTTTGGATTTAAATGAGATCCTCGTTTGCTTCCCTTTTTGACAAGCATCACAAAGGTGATCCTTGGTGAACTTTATTTTGGGAAGTCCTAGGACTAATTCTTTTGAGACTACCATAGCCATGAGTCTTCACTCATAGTTATGAGGCATTTGTCGCTTGTTAACGATACTTCATTTAAGTCAAGCATATATACGTTGTTTACTCTAAAACCATTAAACATATTCTTCTTATCATTATCATGCATAATTTTGTAACAATCTTTTGAAAATGATACATTGTATCCTTTGTCGCATAATTGGCTAATGCTAAGCAGATTATGTTTAAGGCCCTCGACAAGCAACATGTCGAAAATCGTAGTAGAGGAAGGATTACCTACACTACCTTTACCTAGTATTGCTCCGTGGTTGTTATCACCATAAGTTACATACCCTTTCTTCTTAGCCACGAAGTCTATGAATAAGGATATGTCTCCAGACATGTGTCTTGAGCAACCACTGTCGAGAACCCATCTTCTCTCGGTGGTCTCGACACATTTTACCTATTAAAACATAATTAGCAAAAGGAGGTACCCAATGGCATATTGGGTCCTAATAGGTTAGCGACAAAATGGTTGCGTTTGGGAAACCATTGATAGATGCCTTTAGGAACAAGAAATCTCCTAAATCGACATTTACCAATGGAGTGGCCTTTCTTGTAACAATATAAGCATGCAAAATCGACTTTAGAATCACTTTTACTTGCTTGATCCCTAATTACATATGCATATTTTTGATATGGGTTTATCATACTTTTTCTAAAATCCTTTTTATCAATAACAAATGTAATTTTAGGCTCAAGTGCCTTGTTTAATTTGGCCTTAAGGTTTCTAACCTCACCTTGCCAAATATGACAAGTATCACACCCAAAGTCAAAAGGATTTCTATTGTCCTTACAATCTGATTTATTACCTTCCACAATGGAAGCCTTAAGGTCCTCTAATTTCCTTTCGGACTCTTTAACTTTGTGCTCTAAGTACGTAAAAATTCTTTTATTAGAGGCAAGTTTCTTAAAGGCTTCAGTTGCTTCATTGTGTAAAGTGTTAAATGCGGTTTGTAATTCCGAATGCGACATATTTGAGGACTTCTCATATTTAGAGTGACGTACCTGCTTTTTCTTATTTTTCTGATGTGCGGAAAGGCATAGATTCACGGACTCCTCTTCATCACTAGAGCTTTCATCAGAGGAGGAAGATTCGCTATCGCTTTCCCAAGCTATGTACGCTCTCCTTGGCTTTGATGATTTCTTGTATGACTTTGATGATTCCTTTTCCTTTCCCTTTTTGTTCATCGGACAGTCTGGTTTGTAGTGACCGGGCTTCCCACACTTGTAGCACGTCCCTCTAGTCTTTTTACCTTTTGAGTCATCATCTTTGGAGTACCTCGATTGTTTCCGGAAGTTCACCAAGTTCTTCTCGGAATGTTGGCTGCCGTTCTTTCTCCCGTAACGGTTGTACCGTTTAACGAACAGCCCCATATCTTCGCTCTTGTCCTCTTCTTCTTCGTCACTTGAGGAATAATCACTTTGCTCTTTTGCTTGAGACTTCGAGGAGGAAGTCTTGAGAGCTATCGATTTCTTTTCACTCACCTTCGTTTTGTCTTTCTTTTCCATCTTTTCGCGTTGGTCTAGGCTCAAGAGTACCTGTTCATGCTCTTGTAGTTTGCCAAACAATGTTGTTAAGTCTAATAAGGTAAGATCATGTGCTTCTTTGATGGCGGTCACTTTTGGCTGCCATTCCCTGTTAAGACATCTCAAGATCTTATTAGTGGCAACATCATTAGAAACAGGCCTACCTAATGAATGTAAACGATTGATGAGATGAGTAAATCTCTTTTGCATGTCAGCAATGGTTTCCCCTTGCTCCATGAAAAAGAGATCAAACTCTTGCGTTAATGTGTTGATTCTAGCCAACTTAACATCGTTCGTCCCCTCATAGGCGATTTGTAGTGAATCCCACATGGCCTTAGCAGTAGGACAATGGGATACACGATAGTATTCATCTACACCTAATGAGGAGATTAAGATATTTTTGGCTTTCCAATAATAATTGTATTTTTTTCTCATCGTCATCGGTCCATTGTGCTTCGGGCTTTGGCACAACTACATTTTCCGCATTGGTCATAGTAATTTCTATTGGACCATTGAGGATAACGTTCCATATTTTTCTGTCTATGGAGTTTATGTGCACCCGGATACAGTCTTTCCAATAACTATAATTTTCACCATTGAAAACGGGAGCTCTATTGTACGCCCCTTTTGGTTCGTTAGCCATTTTCTATCACGTTGTATTTGAAGCACCGAGTAACCAGGCTCTGATACCACTTGTTAGACTATGGCACAGATCTAGAAGGGGGGTTGAATAGATCCCAATTAAAATTTGAGTCGGCGCTACCAATTTAAAAATTGGTTTTGAAAAATTGTTTTAAGTGCGGAAGCGGCCGAGGAAAATATAGTCTAAAACAAACGGTTATCGGAAAACCGGATATGCGTAAACCTTTGGATTAATGACACTATGGAAAATAGAATCACAACACTAATCACACTTATCAATGATCTAATTCACTTGTTAGGATTCCTAGTTCCAATGATTTAAAGAGCAAACCAAAACTAGATACACAATTAAGATAATTTTGGTTTAGGCAATTTGTCAAACACTTGGTGTGCAAAACACTCCAAGTGATATTTATGTTGAGTAAGTGATTCCAACTAGCCTAGTACAATGTCTTATTATACTTTGGATTCAAAATAGAGTTTTAACCTCTTACTCAATTGATATCACAGTTTGACAATAGTGCTTATACAAAAATCACTTATTTTTAAGCTAAAACGTAAATGCTGAAAAATAGAGAAGACAAGTATTTGGTGAGGCAGTTCCCCCGTCGTCCTCGCTTCGGGGTACGTCTGACCTCAATTCTAAAACTAGAATTGAGATAGATTTTATAGATATCACCTGTTTGAATGTAACAGTATATACAAGGATTGAACAACAAATATACAACAGAATTCTCAAGATGTTGAATGTTGCTTTCACTCCTTGCCCCTTGATTCAAGATGAATCAAGTCATCCGATCGTTTGTTGATAGACCTCCGATTCCATCCACCTTATTGAATAACCCTTAGTTGTTCAAACCTTCGGCTCCGGCTGATCTCAACTGCAACGAATCGAACCCGAGATCTTCCCTTCAATATCACTGAATCCGCTACTAGACTGTTGAAGAACACCTCTTCACAATCACCTTCGCTCAATTGACCCTTGATGAAGAATCTCGTCCAAAAACCCCCAAAATTCAAACCAATCTTGGAGGATAAAACCCTAACGGTTTTATTCAAGAAAGAACCTGTCACAAGCTTCAACCCCAACTAGATTACCCAATCTAAGCTTCGAACCTTATCACCTTTAATCATTCACAATGCACTTCAAAAATGGTTGTATGTAATTGATGTGTTGTGAGATGTTTGAAGATGAAGATGAAGAATCTTGGACACCTATTTCACTCTTTCTTATTCTTGAACACATGAATCAATTTTGATCAAAATGTTGAAATGACATAAGTGGTTGAACTTGTATATATAGTACGAGACCAACCAAAGACATAACAGCTTTTCAAATAGTAGAGGGAGTCATTTAAAAACTGGATTTCCGCGCGAACGGTCGACCGTAGCAGGTCTGTGCGTCGATGCATGGCCTGCGTTTTTGGAAATCTGGAAAACGTATCAGTATGCGTCGACCATATAGTCGGCGTGCGCTGACCCGTTGAAATTTTTTTCTTCCATGCGCCGACCCTATGGTCGACTCATGCCTTCATGCGCTGACCCGTGGAAAATGCCCTGATGCATGCGCCGACCCTATGGTTGACTCATGCCCTGCAAACCTGCAAAAGTTGATCTTTTTGTGGTTTTTCAAGCCTCTGGTCATGACTACATTTTATCTACACATAGTATATTTATTACAACAGTTTTTAGACAAATATGAAAGGATACGGTAGGTGATACGTTGCATTTGTTTGGTAGATTTGGAGTTTATAATTGCCAATCCATCCAAGGTTGTAATTTGTCATCATCGAAACCTATATCGAGTAATGTCTTGCAGGCTCGTGTGATGTGTGGCGATTTTCCTCCACATATTTTGTTCTAAGGCATCCTAATTCAAAACATAGTTGAATGTACACTACTACAAAAACTTCTTTTACCTCTGTTAGAAAAGGAGTTTTACAACAGTTTCATATGAAAAGTATATTCTTATAAGGAGTAAAGTATACTCTCTACCTAATTGAATGAGAGTTTAATTACTCCAAATATATTTGTTTTTTTTTACCATTTCTCCAAGATGTGCTTTCATCATTGGAAATGGAGAGAATGTAGAACCATGTTTTAAAGGTTAGTGATCAAAGAAGTCTTAAAGATGAATATGATTTTGATAATGACAACTAAAATCAAATATAAATCAGTTAAAGATAAAAAGTGGCTAAGTAGGGTTTGATAACTTTGTTGATCACTACAAACATCCTCTAATTATTGGAACCTAAATGGAATATAATGCAACTCATCTTCAAGTAAATTTCAAGCAAGTGTCTATAAGAATGAAGTACCTTATAAAATCAAATAGTTTTATCAAAAACTTACACGACTAATCACACATTAACTAAGAACAAGTTTTAAAAAATGTTTTTCTCATAGAAATATTTCTAAAAATGTTTTTAAGTCATATCAGTTGAATCGGAAACTGTCAAAAAAGTTTGGTCCATATTTTGTACTGGCCAATCCATTGGCACCTATACCTAATTGTTTGGGTTAATGCATAAATGTGCCTTTTTATTTAGGGTCACTTCTTAATGAATGACAACGACTATATTTATTTTATTACTTTAAAACCTTTTAAACGATTATTTTTATGCCTGCCAATTGATTGGTGCATGATGCCCATCAATTGACTCATTAAATTTGGCCCCGAAAAATTTCATTTTTTAAGCCAACCTCTAGCCTATAAATTGAGGACCCTTCCTTTATATTTTCACATCCAAAATCTTGAGCTTTCATATCTCACTTCTCACTCCCACTCAAAAAATTCTCTCATTTTATCACACTTGGAAATTTAGCCGTAGTGCCTTCGAGAAAGTCTTTTGTGTGTGAGAAATTTTTGTAATTCTGGAAGAGTAGAATTGTAAATTCATAGAGGAAATTTTTTACCTTGGTTGAATAATTATCCAATTAGAGATTGTTTATTTGGGTACGAAACTAAACCCTTTAAATGTTTTAGTTTGGTGATTTAATTAACAAGCCACTGTTATGGTTTAAAAGCTTAGCCCATTCAAAAGCTTTCATTGCTTCAAGATCTGCCCGGGATAAAATCTCATATTGGTTCGTGGTTATCCTGGTAAAACCTCGGTTCATTTTGTAAGACCAACTTAGTTACAAGCATACTAAGGTTAGAGATAAGTCCGATATAAAATCTCATAGGTTCGTGGTTAGACCGTCAAAACCTCGATTCAATTCGTGGGTTTATCTCGTGTTAAAAACTCATCAATGTTAGATATTAGTCTATGTGAAATCTTGGTTTACCTTGGGGACTAACCACTTCAAGTTATTGTTAGGAAAGAAGACTCGATGTTTCTCTCCTTGTTCATTATTTGGTTGGAAGTTAACCATAAACTTCATTGTACTTGTATAAGGGTGTTCAAGAGTTCAACTTACTAAAAGCTTTTAAGATTTACTGGATACTCTCAAGAACAAATCTTGGGGAAAGGATTAGGTCTTTCCTTTTTTACCAAACCTCTATAATACTTAAAGTTATCTCTATATCCTTTATCTATTTTCTTTTTGCATTTTATTTTTAACTTTCCACTGCTAATTTCTAAAACATTTATAAAATGGTTTTAGACTCTGAAATTAATCCTAATTTTTTCTCAAACTTAAGTTTTTCTGAAACCTAAAATTCACCCCCTTCTCTTATGTGGAGTCATATGTCCAACATGACTAAGAAATGCTACTATATCATCTTTCTAGATGTGTTTTAAGAATGATTTAAATAAAACATGTATGTCTAATACTATTAGCGAAAAAGAAAGTTTGATTATTTTGGTTGTTGTGTTGTAAAGGTTACCTAAGAAGTATTTTGATTTTGATTTTATATTTTTGGTCTATTGCAAGTATTGTTTGAATGACTTTTATTTTGCATATGCACGATTTTGTTGTGGTAAATTGGACCCATTTCATAAATACGTCAATAATCTTTTTTAGGAACAATAAAAAATATTTTACGGTAGACTTTTAAGAGGCTGATAATTTTATACACGTATAACATATGAACTAAGCAGTCTTGTCGAACACTAAAACATGTTGCACTGGCATGTGAGTAAGGCCCATTGAAAGCTTGAAAATTTACACATTCGCACCATGTTTCTCGTAAGTCGGCCTTAAAATGGTTGATTGGTCCTTTCTCATTGTGGTTCATAGATCCGTGGATTATGAAATAAAATCTCTCTCAATCAAATTGCATGACATGGTGAATGTTAGATTCACAAAATTCTTCTTTCATCCTCTTCATGCAATTTTCTGAGTAACCATGGCAAAAAAACCTAAATTAATGTTCCATGCATACTTCATGTTCTTAAACTGTGTGCCCAACCTATAAATTAATGTTCCATGCACACTTCGTGTTCCTAGACTGTGTGCCCAACCTATACTAGATTGACTTTACCAAATTTGTGGCATGTAGGTTGTGAGTGCCCTTAAAAAATGAGTTCATTGGCTCAATAAGGTTGATTGTCATGTGACCCATTCGCCGACCTTCATCATATACTCGAATCCATTGTTCTCTTGGGATATTGTCGACGTACCTTAAATCATGCATGTTTACCAACAAACAAATTTCGTCACAGTAGTGATGAAACATAAACTCATTTAGTGCAACTGTATATTGTTAACATAAATAACACAAGTGCAAAAATATATATGAAAATTATATTAATAAGGATAAGTAAATATCGTTACCCTTATTAACAACTTTTATACGAAGTTTTTTTTATCTTTGATCCCTCAAATGAAAGTTTATGTAATGTGTCTGATACAATACACATCCAAAGATGTAGGATCTTGCCAACCTTTTTTAGGATTATTATATTCAATTTGTATTGATTCATGTTCATCTCAAATCAAGCACAAATCAAATTGTCAAGTTACATGCCTTTTGATCATGCAACTTACACCAATAACCCTGAAACAAACACAAACATGAATCCATTCAATCACACGCATACTTTAGCCTCTAATTTCTAACATAAAACACTCACACCAGTACCCTTTAATCATACACATACATATCCACTCCATAACAGACATATATTAACCCTCAAATTTCATACATGCAATCCATCCAACAACAATACTTTAACTCTACTCAAATGTGATCTAAAACTTCGTTCAATAAAATCAACCAACCAATACGTAGTTTTATACGAAGAAATACGTAACTTTGAATTTCTCATCGCACCTGAGGATACGTAGAAGCAAGACCCGCGATCTTGTCAAGCACCCTAATAAAAACCTTTTTGCGACCCCTTTTATTTTCCTTTTGAATTATTAACCACTCGAAGAAAACAAATAACATAAGATAACATTCTATTCACAAATCTAACTAAACGGTTCCCGTTGAGTACAACAGATGTGAAGGGTGTTAATACCTTTCCCTCGCATAATTGACTCCTGAACTCGAATTTGGTTGCGACAACCATTTTCTATTTTTTAAGGGATTCATCGATATTTTTCCTTTCCTTTTGGAATAAATAAAGTTCGGTGGAGACTTTGTTATTGTTAGACGATGGCACAAATCTAGAAGGGGGGGGGGGGTTGAATAGATCCCAATTAAAAAATCAGTCGGTGCTACCAATTAAAAATTGGTTTTAAAAATATTTGATATGCGGAAGCGGGCGTGGAAAAATACCGTCTATAACGAACCGTTATTAGAAGACCGGATATGCGTATAGCCTTATGGAAATGATAATGAGCAAATAGAATCACCACACTAGTCACACTATCAATTAATTTATATCACTAATTAGTAAGACTAGTTCCAATGCTACACAATGCCAACCAAAAATATGTAAACAATACAAGTGAATTTTGGTGTAGGCAATTTATCAAACACTTGGCGTGCGAGGCACTCCAAGTGAGTTTTGCCTTGAGTAAGTGACTCTAGCTTCCTTGTACAATACACTATTGTACTAGAGTTAAAGACAATGTTAATACTTACTCAAACCAATGCTAACTTGATAAAATTGCTTATACTAAAATTACTCAATTATCAAGCAGAAATGAAAGTGCTGAAAAATAAAGGAGACAAAGATTTGTTGAGGCAGTTCCCCCGCCGTCCTTGCTTCGGGGTACGTCTGCCCTCAATTCTAAAACTAGAATTGAGCTTGATATAATATAGATATCACCTGTTGAGTTGAAACGTTTATACAAGGATAGACAAGCAAAATATACAAACAAAATCTCTGGTTGTTGATGATGCTTTCTCTCCTTGTTCCTTGATTCAAGTTGAATCAAGACCTTTGATTATTATGGATAGACCTCCGATTATAGCCCCTTTGTTGAATAACCTTGCGTTCTTCAAACCCCAGCCCGACTGATCTCAAACACCAACAAATTGAACCTGAATCTCTCCTAGGCAATCCACCGATTTCCGCTACTAGATTGACCGAACCCACCGTTCCTCAATCACCTTCACTCAGCTGAATGTTGTAGAGACGATTCGTACCAAAAACCCCTAAATTTAACGAATCTTGGAGGGCAAAACCTTCAAGGTTTTATTCAAGAAAAACCTGCCCCAAACTCAACCCAAACCGGATTCCCTAATTGACGGCTTCAGACGTTATCACCTTGAACAAGCCACAATGCACAACAAGAATTGTTGTGTGTAATTGTTGTGTTGTGAAATATTGAAGAAGAAGATAATGAGAACTAGGGCACCTATTTCACTTTTCTTGTTCTTGTATAATTGACTTAATGTTTCAATTGTTGTTGAAGAAATGAACCAAACTTGTATTTATAGTAACCCAAAAACCAACAGACATAACAACTTTTCAAACTAAGTGAAAGTCTTCAACGTAGGCAGAAAAAGCAGCGAGCGGTTGACCATAGCAGGACTGTGCGTCGACGCATAGCCTGCATTTTTAGACAGATCCAAAATCTCAACAGCATGCATCAACCATAGGTCGGTGTGCGCCGACCCGTGGGAATTCATACTTTTCCATGCGCCGATCATGCGTCGACCTCTGGTCGACTCAAAACCTGTAAATTTGCAAAAATGCTTATTTTTGTGAATTCTATGCTTCTAGACATAACCAATAATCTACCAAATACATTGGACTCCATATGATAAGTTTTCTAGACATGATATGCACACAAGAGAGATATGAGAAGTGTGATATGCATTTTGCCTTGTGGTGGTAGAGTCGAAAACCCGATTCTTCCATGATTACGTTTTGACATTATCGAAACACAAGTACTTATGGTATATGAGGATTTGCCCTCACAATTATCACCTGAGCGTGCGGTTGCTCATGGTCATTTTTTGCACCGCGACACTATGCCCTAGTTGTAATATCAAGATGGAGACTATAAATCACTACTTTAGTGAGTGTCAGTGGGTTAATCAACTTTGATTTGGATCCTAACTAAATCTAAAGTTCAACAAGCCAAGGGGGGTCAAAACTATTTCATAAACTGGATTAAGCACAACATTATCAACATGCAAGAGGACACTCTCAACATTTTTATTAACATCATTGATATAATATGGCAGAGCATGAACTCTATTATATATGAGCAAAAAGAGATACCCGTTAGAGAAGCAATTAATTGTGTGATGAATAATAGTTTCTCTTTCCTCTCTAATAAGGGTAACAAGGAGCCCAACAACAAGAATCCTATCAACAAAAATGATAAAAGGGACCACAATCAGAACTTACAAAGGAGAAACAAGAAGAAAGCAAATAAGGGTAAAAAAAGAGTACCAAGGAGAAATTAGACAACCAACAACATCAACATCAGAATTGAGATAAAGAGGAACCACATTGATAAATAGGAGAAAACTAATGGAGAAAACATTAGAATGACTCAGCTGAAAAAGAAAATAAGGAACAAGCATAATGAGGATAAGCAGAAAGATAACACCTCATGCATAAAGGACAACGAGAAGGACATTGTGGTGATAGACTTGCATAATATAAAGAAACACAACAACGACTGTATCAAAACTAATACTCTTGAAAAAGCAGAAAACCAAATTGATATTACTATAGAGAATAAGAATATATAAAATACCTACAATTGAAGGACACATGGGAACAAGGTCGAACTCCAAGCAAAGATACATTAGTAGATAGATGGAGCAATGCACTAGCTTCCCCAATAACAACAAAAAGATCTACAATAAACATATTGAGAAGATCTGGATCACATATGAACACCACAAAGATAGAACGAAGAACAAGTACATTGGAATCCAGACCCAGAGCGCTTCAAATAAGGCTCCTCTTAGCAGTCACATGCAGGAAAATAAGGAGAGGAGATCGATCACTTGCAGAAAAGACAAACGACGCATGATCAGAAATCATACGAAGATAGATAGAGAAACCCAAAAGAACCAAACCACGAACTACAACAACAATAGAAGAAACCATATCCATAACAATCATTCGAAGACTAACAAAAATCATACTCAATAAGCTAATAAAGGTAACGATCTAAACATGCAAGACGACAATAGAAGTGAAACTCACTAGGATTGAAGATGGTGTAGCTCATATGCAATTTAGCGGTGGAAGGAAGATGAGGTTGGGGGGCTATCATCAGGAAGGCTGAGGGCATCATCAATATTATCACCAACAACATGCAAGGGTCGAACTAACCTTTAGAAGTCGAAGCGATGACGTTGAAGACGACTCGGGATAATGCGATTGACAAAGGATACGAATGGATGGAGTTCGAGTCGGATAACCTTAACCTCATCAAGATGATGAATACGTCGGATAACACAACACCCAAAAATTTAGTAAGTGGTATTGTGAAAAGCATGAAGAAAGCGAAGACAAAGCTCAAGAGAGTGAGTTTCAAACACATAGTTAGAAAAACTAATGAAACTACTCACAATCTTACGAGTATTCGTAGCTTCTAAGAATGTTCAAATGGGCAGGCCGGATCATAAAAAGCCCAAAAATTCTTCTAAAAGAAATATATGAGCTAACTAAAATAAAATAAAAAATGAGTTTTAGGTAGCAAAATATCTAGGGCAATTGTCACTACATTTATTTATAGAAACCGAACATCCTAATAGTCCTCTCAATTTTCATATCCAAGCAGCACTCTCTACCGCTTATTTACAACCACAGCTAACAGCTTCATGACCATTATGACACGTACACATAATATACATGCACCCATTAATGCATGCTTTCCCTACAAAATGTCTATCCATTTATTAGTGGGATACTACCCTTTAAACAACGAAAGGTGTCGCAATCCAATGCCCCTTCTTTGTTTCTCTTACTCACACGATTGTAGGACAATGGAATTTATTACTGGTTATAGAAGAAAAACATATAGGTGATAAAATCAAACGTGTAAAACAGAATAATAAAGTGAGGGAAAAAAATGAAAAATATCATTTAGAATTAGAAGAAAGAAAAATATATTTTGTTGATATAGAATAAATATGTGTGAGTCTCGTATAAGATATTTTCGTTTTTGTTTGTAGTTAGTTGGTGTACTGATTAAGCCATTAAATTTGTCTAACTTTTCTCGAAAACGACATCATCGTATCATATATTATCTGAAAGTCAATTACATGTAAATGGGAGTGCTTCAATTCAATTACTATTTTTTGGAGAATAATTTCTTAAACCCTCAATGTTATTTCTCTCTCTATTTAAAATAAAGAAACTTCCTTTTTATTTTCTACTCATAGAGAAAGACATTGCAAAATTTAAGTGTCTTTCAAGCATTCAAACTGGACAATTTAGATCACAGTTTGTCTTTGTTAATTCTCAGTTTCTTGTAAAAAGCAAATTATCATGACAAATGTAAAGAAAGCAAATAAGCATTCACTTTATAGATGATTGATTTTTGGAAATAGAATCATTTATGTGAAAGAAAGAAAACCAAAAGAAAATAAAGTTTGAATGAAAATGGAAAGGAAGGTAAGATAAATATTTATAGCCAAAGTTACAATACAATGTATCTCACATTTAATTTTCAAAGCAACTTTTAACTCTGTTAAGGTGACTAATGATAATGTAGTTATTTTTACTCAATAATTCTTGATATTTCTATGGAATCTTAAGGCTGGAAAGTATCTATACACATATAGTAATATGTTTGGACTAATTGTTCATTTAATAAATAGATAACATACTTAAATAAATCTTTATTTAATTAATGACCCATTGTTGATCATAATAAAATGATAAGGGAGGTATATAAACTTAGTTCTACTCCCAACCATTGACTCTATATAAAAAAAAGTTTAATCCGCTTGTCCGTTTTTATAATATGTATATGAGTCAAATGATAACATTTTTTAAATTAATTTTGGTCTTAATTTATATTATTTATGTATTTAATTTTGTAAAAAAAAACACATAACCAATCAAAGAGAGATAATAACAATAGTCAAAGACAAAGTCACAACAAATTTTAAAATATGAAATAATTGTGACCTATGAAGATTAATAATAATATTTTAAAAATCACTTTATATATATCAATAAAAATATTTTCTTTGTCAAATTCTTTATCTTAATAATATTTTTTGTCTCATGAAAAGTGTCATGTTTGTGTAATATAATATTCGTAAAAAAAATATTAAATGTGTTGGGTTTAATGATTAAATTAATATTATTTATAATATATTTTTATTAATTATAGTTAGCATATTGTTATTAATTATAGTTAATATATTAGTTAAATAAAGTGAAAGTTAATAAATATAAGGGAAATGCTAACGAGTGTCCTCAGGACATTGGTTAAGACATTAAAATGGTAAGTTGGGTATTATTTAAGAGATTGAAAATACATTTTTTTTTAAATATATGTATTCAATGCACTGAAAAGAGAAATAATCAGACTTTTTAAAAAATATTGTGTGTATTGAGTGAACTAAATATAACATATTTTTCTTATTTAAAATTCTTAACTAGTGCCCTGAGAACACTAGTTAGCATGACCCTAAATATAAATATAACAGTAAAAAATAATAATAAAGGATGCATTAATATTGTAAATGGATATTTTGAAGAAAAAAATACAAATGAAATACTTTTTATAACTTAAAAGGAGTTAAAAGGAGTAATATTCTGGACAATTGTGACGAATGAATATTTATCTCTCCTTCTCACCCTCCTAAAAGAATAAATAAGTGTTATATTAAGGGTAAATTAATGGCAAAACTAGGGATAAAGTAAAATATGATTTACATATACCTAAAATCGGTAATACAGTTTTGCGTACATCCAAGAAAGATTCTGGCAGAATTTTTCCTTCTTTATACCTTACATGCTCCATTATCTCCAACGCGGGACTCAATAAAGATCCTTCCATTCTTGTCAGAAAATTCAAATATAAAAATAAAATATATATATATATAATCACATATTTATCACTTAATTATCATAAAAATATACAATATTGAATTTCTTAAGTTTCTCTCACAATCTACTAATTTCAATTACAGAACTAAAATTAAGAGAATTCATCAAATCAAGAGAAACAATAAAGTGTGTAATTGAAATTTGAAGATTTACGGTGATATATTTTCGTATATTTTCTGTAATTGAGAATTGTTGTTGGTTTAACGCTTAGTTACTTCTTCTTTAGAAGCATGATGCTTGACATGTGAAAGAAAAAGTATGATGAGGAGAGTTAAATTTATGTCTATATAAAGATAAAATATGTGTATGGTGTAGCTTTTTTCTTTTCAAATATATTATTTTTAATTTTTATTTTAAATTTTAACTTTTCTTTTTAATAAAACGGTGTTATGTAATAATTTATTAATTTTTACTTTATTATTTATTATTATTATTATTTTATAAATAATAAATAATTAATAAAAATTAAATAAAAATAAAAATATAATTTATATTTCATATGCGTGAACATTATAAAAAACGAACACACGAATTCGTGAGTATCTGTCTAAATATTAGTTTGACATAAAAATAATGTGTTGATACGAAGAGAGTTAATTTGTAACCTCTTTCGCCAATATTGTTGATTTGACGTGGTTTTTTTTAATAAATATATCAAGTATTAAAGAATAATTTTGAAAAAAAAATAGGTTAGTCCATATTCTGGTATCTTTTTTATATATAGGTATAAGTTTGTTTTAAGTTATTTGTTCATTTAAAATATCAAAGAAGCATTTATTATTTATTCTCATTAACTTTTTCTTATTTATTGTATTTTAATTTATATAACTACTCTATTATTTATTATTAATAATATTATTTTTAATAAATAAATTTTATTTTATTTTATCATTAAAATCAGCATAATTAATTATTATTTTAAAAAATATGAAAAATTTCAAAAAAAAAAAAAAGAACATCTATCATGTATCTTGAAACAAAGAGAATAACAATTTTAAATTTAAATTAGTCTTTAATTTAAGTAAATGCAACGCTATACTCTTTGTACAAGAGACACCAGTATATTTTTATAATATAAATAGAGAAGGAAAATTCTTATTAGTCCTTATATTTTTTTTAAAATAATTTGTGAATGTTATTATTATTTTTATAGTTTGCAAAGTTAAAATAAAAAGATTTCTTTCTGCAAATTTTCTTGTAAATTTTAGCTTTATATACAAATAACAAAAAGATTTGAACATTTAAAAATTATTTTAAAGAAGAAAAAAAAATAGGAACTACAACCAAATACTTAATTTATCTGGAGAATTTAACTACTTAAGCCTTAATTTGTCTATCTATTTGTTCCTTTTTACATGGTAAATCAGTAGATATTTTTTCTTCATTGCATCGTTTATTATAAATTTGTCAATATAGTATTCTTGATTATTTATTAAAGAAAAAATAAAATATTAAACAATAAAGGGTATCATATAAAAGATTAAATATGTTTTTGTCTTCAATGGACTATAACTTATTTTTTATTTTTTATTTTTCTTTAAATAATACTCTTTCCAATATTTTTTGTTTACACTTTTTATTTCTCTAGTTAACTTTTCATAAGAAATTCTACACATCACTGTAAAAAATATCGGTGATTTTATATACATGTCACAATGTTAGCATTACAAATAAGTTATGCCACATGACTTTTATATAATTATTTTATATTATTAATATTAATAAAGTATATGCCACGAAAAATTTGTCACTAAATTTGTCGCTCAAAGGAATATCACTCATTAATGCTAGTTAATTTGTAGCTAATCAGCATCTGATATGTAACAAAACTAATATCTAAATTCTTCACTTTTTCATCATAAAAAAAATGCTTATAATGATTTGAACTTTGATTTTTTTTCTTAAATTTTTGTGTTCAAGTTTATAACTTTATTAGAATCTTCACAAAAAATGGAGATTATTTTTAACATGGAATGAATTAAATATGAATTTTTTAAATATTGATTTTTTATGAAACAGAAACAATGCAAATATTGGCTTATGATTTAATTTTGAACTAATATTTTAAAGAAACTTCCCACAAACCACATTATGCAAAGTTTCATGTGATTTTTAGCAAGCTTCAATTCATTTGATTTTTCGACTGAAACACATATAAATAGATATTTCACGAGGAACAAATCAAAATAAACTAAGTATTTCTGGAATGCTAGAAACGTTTTTATTTCCTCTCTATTTGTTATCATAGAAATCTTTGTAAAAATTAGATAAAAATTCAACGCATACACCTATTTTTTCTATTGTTTTTGCTTTTTGAATACTTGACACTTAGAAAATCATAACAGATCGAGGCATCCCCAATATGCTAGGGAACTTTGTAATTCTCATTATTTGTTGTTATAAAAAATCCTGCAAAAAAATTAAATCAAAATGGGATGCATATGCCTATGTTTAAATAAAAAATCTCATCACATTCGTTGTACCCAACGAGAACTTTTTAGTTAGAGTTGCGATTGAATGTTAACAGATGTTATTTGTTTTCATCTATTTCTTGCGAGTTTATGAATGAAAGAAAGGAAAATTTGTTTTAGGATTTTTTTGTTGATAGACAAGATTTCAAAATTCTACTCCTGCGTATCCTCTGGCGCGATGGAGAACTCAAGGCTATGTAATTCTTTATTGAAAGAACTTTGTTTGTTTATTGGTTTTAATTTCGAAAATGAGTGTAGTTGCGCTTGGGCAGAAAAAGACTCAATGGTTGAAAAGGGTTCGCGCTTGGGTGATGAAAGTTGTTTGAAAAAAAGACTCGCATTTGGACGAAGCATGATTTTGGATTAGTTTGAAAAAGAACTTTGATATTGATCAAGTGTTTTGGCTTTTTGAATTGATGTGTTAAGATGTTTTTTTAGTGGATGACGATTGCTCGAATGGTCGAGTTAAGCAACTCATATCCAAACAATCGGGGAAAAGAATAGTAGGCACTGAACCATTTCCTTTTTCATCATTTTTATTGCAAAAGGATTAGATATCGTTATATTGTTTTGAATAGGCGATGAATACTTGAATGGTCGAGTTAGAAAACTTGTATTCACTTATTCGAGAAAAAGGATAATGGGCATTAGACCATTTCCTTTTTCGTCCAAGTTATTGTGAAAATAACACTAGTGCAGATAAGAGATTTAACACCAACTTTTTAGAGATTTAATACCATATTTTTTTCGGTGTTGTTGCTACCGGTATTGTAAATATGATTTTAACACTGCTTTTTAAAAAGTATGATAAATCGATTTAATACCGGTGATAAACTGGTGTTATAAGTGTTACATATTAGTGTTAAAACTAACATTCGACACCATTTTTCAGTTGGGAGAGAATCAAGTGTGAGTTCTAAGTCCCACATTGCTTAGAAAAGTGGAGGTTAAGCACTTTATAAGTAAGAGGACTCATACACCTATCACCTTAAGATTTTGGGTAAATATGTGGTGTCTCTCTCACTTGTTTGGGTGAGTCTTTGACCTTTAGGTGGGTGTTTGACCCAATGTGTATGTTTCCTCCTCATGATGACCCATCAGTGGTATTAGAGTCCGGTTCGAGTAAGGGACCGACTCCTTGTGTCGAAAGTCTTCTTAACATTGTGGTTATGAGTCGTGTTCTATTGAAGTGCCCATGACGAGATAAGGGTGTCTCTTAACGGTGGTACAAGCATGTGGATGAAAGAACTTCTACTTGAAGGGGAGCATAGTGGATAGACTCACACTTGAGGGAGAGATTAAGGGGGAGTATAGTGGATGGGCTCACACTTGAGGGGGAGATTATTGGGAGAGAATCAAGCGTGAGTTCTAAGTCTCACATTGCTTAGAAAAGTGGAGGTTAAGCACTTTATAAGTCAGAGGACCCATACACCTATCACCTTAAGATTTTGGATGAATGTGTGGTGTCTCTCTCACTTATTTGGGTGAGTCTTTGACCTTTAAGCGAGTGTTTGACCCAATGTGTATGCTTTCCCTCATGATGACCCATCATTTTCTCCTTCAAAGAGGTGTAAACACCTACAATTCGTACCTACTTTTTCTAAAAACCAGTGTTAAAGTTTAATGGTGAGTAGTTTGATTATAAACCAACTCATCACACCTGTTTTTACCTAAAAAACATGTAGAACATATATATCATATCAATTTTCTCCAAAAATGGGTGTTAAAAGTTTAACGGAGTTATTTGGTCATAAACCAACCTTTCACACCTGCATTTTTTTCTTCTTAAATTAGGTGTATAAATTTTTCTTATAATGTCGGTATAACGTATGTATCACACGTGTTCTTTATTAAAGTTAGTATTATAAATGACATCGAGTGTGATTTGATTTTAAATGAACCATCAACAAATATTAATGGATGAGTAAAAATATATAACATAAATGTTTAATTTTAAATCAAGTTGAGGTCACATATGACAACTGTAAATTTTTTATTATTGTTTCAACTTATCAAAATTAAACTCACAAATTTTGGTTTAAATTTATAAATTATACCAAAGAATGTAAACCCAAATTTAAAAACAAAATTATATTAAAATTGTTAATTAATAATTCAATGTTAATTTTTATAAAACGCCATCTTTTATCGAATTTCCTGTTTCTTTCTCTACAAGTTGATGTTTTTCTTCAACTATTTGTAAAAAAAATTGAGTCAAAAGTTGTCGGATGTAACACCATTTTCTACCCCACAATTTAAAAGATAAAATATTCACATATATCATAGTAAAATATTAAACTCAATAAAATCACCTCAAAGGGCGTACATTTTCCAATAAATCAAATATAAGTCAAAGCTCCGTAAACAACAGGTTTTTCCAAAAGATATCAAAAAATTGCAGCGGAACTCAAAAAGGTATAATCTCTAGTTTTTCTTATGCGAGAACATAATCAAAATAATCAAATCAAATAAAATAAGGTTTGAGTCAAAGACCCCAACCCGATGTTACACTATCAGAGCATGACCCTCTAAGTCAACCACCATGGTCAACGACCCAAAAACTTCAAAAGCCCTCGACGGCATCCACAACTAAACCTGATCATCTGCATGTTACTCACGTGGAGGCAACATTCAAACAGGCAGGATGAGTAAAACGATTCATGATAATCAATGTAGGAAATCAACATATAAAATGGCGTCATTTTCATATTCAACATCATCATATTCATCAAGGAACATCAAAGGCCACATCATCATAATTTACTCAAGATCATCTCATAAATGCAAATGCAACAAGACTCAATGCATGGGGTACCAATCATCACAGCTCGATGGACACTGGGCCATCAACCCTCCATAGATCCCCATCAATAGGATCGATTCTACTCGAGAACCGGAGCAAATCAAAATACCTCACATCCGCATAATGGGATTGAAGCCAAATAAATCAAGGTCCTGAACCGAAGTCCGGATGCACATGAAAGCATGATGTGCACTTCAATAATCATCCTCATAATAAGATCATAGGTGCATCATCATTCATCATAATCATCATCATAAAAAATCATGTCATCATAGAATCATCAAAACTCATGGAAATATCATCATAGTTCATCAATCATTACATCATAGGAATCATCATATAATCATGTACAAATCACATAGAATTCACAGTCATACTCATATTCATTTGTCAAAGAAATCACATCATCAAAACATCAAGGCATCGCTGCACAGAATCAGAATTCGCGAAACTCTGCTACGTTCGATGTGCGAGTCTGGGGCGAGTTTCTTCGCTGAGAGAAGGATTCTTTGTTGTGCGAACACGCGATGACAGCAAAGCGCTGTTACGCACCAGAACCTAAAATCAACCCAAAATTCCCATGATTCACTTCCCTAATAACCCAAAAACATCCCTAAATCACCCCTAAGGTCTTACGGCGATAAAGGCACAAAATCTACGACTTATTAGGCCAATCTCGTATCATGTTCACGCTCTAAATCCCATAAATCCTTACAACTACACCACAATCATTAGAGTTTCTCACTATCCAATTTTCCTACAGGGTTAGACAAATGTCAAATCAGAGCTTTGGCCACGAAGGCTTAATTGCCTTTAACCCAAATAAATCCCTACGGTTAAAATCTCAACAATATATTTAGGCCACGAAGGCCAAATTCTCTTTATCCCATAATCAGCCTCAAACCCTTTAAACCCTTAAATCGGCCTTAAATACATTGAAATTACACATTGAAAACAATGAAGGCAATACTCCCGATATCTTAATTGCTGACTCTAAGCCTTCTCAAATCTTTCAGAAAACCTTTCGAAACTTTTGCCTCAAACCTCTTCCTCAGAGCTCTGACCTCAATTCTTTTCACGGTCTAACAAAATGAATCATAATCCCATCACAATTCCCTTTATGTTAAACCTAACCTTGGGCTTATAATTTGGCCTTTTTCAATTTTACCCTCACTAACTCCTCCTCAATTGTCCAATTTGCCTTTAGTTAACTTATATTTATTTAAATTAATAATAATACTAATATATTTATATTATATACTATTATTTAAATAAATAATCCAAATTCCATAATTCTCAATATTCCACAATAACCACCGAAAATCACCGAAATGCGAATATTCTTATTTAAATAAATATTCCAATTAAAATTTAGGGTGTTACAACTCTCCCCCACTTAAAAGAATTTCCGCCCCCAAAAATTACCTAAAGGAAACAGAGTCGGATACGACTCCCTCATCTGATATTCCCGCTCCCAAATCCAACTTTCTCCAGTTGGTCCTCCCCAAACTACCTTCACCAAGGAAATCTCTTTACCTCGCAGCTGCTTCACTTCTCGTTCATCAATCAGAACTGGCAACGCCTCTACAGTCGAATCATCTCTTACTTGTACATCATCCATCTGAATCACATGTGACGGATATGGAATGTACTTCCTCAATTGAGACACATGAAACACATCATGTAAATTCGCAAGCGACGACGGTAAAGCAATCTGATATGCTACTTCCCCAACCCTTTGCGAAGTCTAATACAGACCAATAAAATGCAATGTGAGCTTTCGAGACTTCAAAGCTCGGCCAACACCAGTTACCGACGTAACCCTAAAAAACGTGTGATCTCCCTCTTGGAATTCAAGTGCTTTCCTCCTCTCATCATGGTAACTTTGCTGACGACTCTGCGACGCTTTCATCTTTTCTTGGATCATCTTGATCTTTTCAGTCGTCTCTTGCACAATCTCAGGTCCAAGTACAACACTCTCGCCTAACTCATACCAATACAAAGGAGTCCTACACCTCCTACCATACAAAGACTCATACGGTGCCATTCCGATACTAGAATGATAACTGTTATTGTAGGTAAACTCAATCACCGACAAATGGCTATCCCATGATCCACCTTGATCCAACACACGAGCTCTCAGAAAATCCTCTAAAGAATGGATAGTTCTCTCTGTCTGTCCATCCGTCTGCGGATGATAGGCAGAACTCAACCTCAACTTAGTACCCAAAGATGTCTGCAAACTTTCTCAGAACCTCGATGTAAATCTCAGATCTTTATCAGACACGATACTTGAAGGAATAGCATGCAGTTTCACAAACTGATCAACATATAATTCGGCAAGCTTCTGCAACAAATAATTGATCCTCATCGGTATAAAATGAGCCGATTTGGTTAATCTATCCACAATCACCCAAATCGAATCATACCCCTTCAAAGTCTTCGGTAAACCTGTCACAAAATCCATAGAATTGCTATCCCATTTCCATTCTAGAATATCCAACGGTTGCATCAGACTCGACGGTCTCTGATGTTCAATCTTTGACTTATGACAAGTCAAACAAGCATACACAAACTCTGCAATTCCCTTCTTCAAACCTAGCCACTAAAACAACTTCTTCAAATCTTGATACATCTTTGTGGCACCAGGATGAATAATTACACTTTGATTTTCCTCAAGAATGCTCTTCTTGATTTCTGGCACATCAGAAACATACACTTTGTCTCTGAACCTCATCACACCATTCTCATTGATCCAAAAATCACCCTCGTTACCTTGATTGACTAACGCGAGACGATCCACTAAACTAAAATCAAATTTTTTACCTTCTCTGATTTGTTGGAGAATACCACTAGTCAACTTTAGCATACCCAACTTCACACTGTTAGAAGTCACTTCACAAACCAAACTCATATTTCTGAATTGCTTAATCAGTCCTAACTCTCAAACCATAAGCATCAACATATGTAAGGACTTCCTACTTAACGCATCAGCCACAACATTAGCCTTACCAGGATGGTAACTCAACTCAAAATCATAATCCTTTAGAAGTTCAAGCCATCTTCTCTGCCTCATGTTCAACTCTTTTCTGATCAAACAAATACTTCAGGATCTTGTGATCGCTGAACACTTCGAACCTAGACCCAAAAAGATAATGTCTCCAAACTTTCAACACAAACACCACAACGGCCAACTCTAAGTCATGTGTGTCGCTACGCGAAAAATGACACAGAGTCGCCACCGAATTTTATTTTTCCCAATGAGGGAAGGGGAAATAGCGATAAAACCTTTGGTAAAAGAGCATGGTCATCGCAACCAAGTCTTAGGGTTCGGGAGTCGGTTATGCGAGGGGAAGGTGTTAGCACCCCCTCGCATCCATCGTACTCGATGGAAACCTCCTAGGTTATTTCACGCGAATGAGTATTTTTATTAAGAGTTTGCTTGCTTAAGGAAAAGAGGGGTTGTTTTATTTATTTTAATGCTCGCCAAGGATTGTGGCCCTTGTGCCTACGTATCCTCACTTAAAAGAAGTGAAGAATCAGAACTCCGTAGTTCGAAGGCTTATGAAATAGTTGTTTGATGGTTGATTTTATACCTTGAAAAGAGTTTTTGATTGATGCCCTAAGGCGAAAAATAGTTTGATGAGTTGATGTTATTTTTAGGTTTTTTTGAAGAGAAATGGTTCTTGATTAGGGTTACACAAAAGGATCTTGGATAGAGATGAATCTTTCGAATAGCCAAGTCGAGCGCCTTGTATCCAAAACATTCGGAACGAGTGTAGGAGGATTCCATTATCATTCCTTCTCCACCACCTTAAAATCCATGGTGTGAAACCCTAACCATATATTTATTGTATTTTGGGTTTTTTTATGAGAAAAAGGATCACTTGATGTTGGATCAAGGTTTATTGTTTGTAAAGATATATTTGAAGCGATACGAACAAGGTCGATGGAGATGCGCAAAGCAATCGACTTACAAGGTTAAAAATGGCTCGATAAAATCGAGAGTTTGTTTTTGAATATGGTTTTTGGAATTAAAAGTCAACAAGGACAATAGCAATATTCACATTAAAATCATACAAACATATGGGGTTAGTCGGCTAAAAAAATCGAGACATGCAAAAAAAAACGGCGAACTCCTTGAATTTTTTTTTAAAGTTAAAAACAATAAAAAAATAAACAAACTGATCAGTTCGCGCCGCGAAGGGTGTTTGCGCCGCGAACTGAGAAAAATGGACATTCTATTTTTTTGCATGTTCGCGCCGCGAACTGAGAAAGTTTTCATTCTGATTTTTGCATGTTCACGTCGCGGACATGGGTCGCGCCGCGACCTGAAGCGAAAAATGCAATATTTCTTTTTTTTTGCTGTCTTTTGTGGTTTTCTTTCCTTTCTATTAGTTCTTAAAATGGTTTCTTGGTCCCCTTGGGACCTCACACCATACACCCAGCACAAACACACTTAACAAATGATAATAAATGGTAAGTGCAAAAATATAAAGAGAGAAAAAGTTTGAAATAGATACCCAAGAACTTCCTCCTTCTTTGTTAAGCTTCCATTGGTTTGGTTGTGTGTTTTCTTCCTTCTTCTTTCTATGCTTTGAAGGTGCTTCTCCTCAAAGGTTCTCTATGGGTTTCTATGGAACTCTCTTGATTCTTGCTGGTTTTCTTTCTCACTTTTTTTTCCTGGTTTTCTCTCTAAAGTTTCTTGCTCTCTTTCTATCTTTTCTGGTTTTTGTAATGTGTAGTGGATGTTGAATGTGTAAAGAATGACCCTTTTGTTTACAGCCCCTTCCCTTCTTATCCTATTTTTTTAGGGTTTTCCCTTCTCCCTAAACATCAGATTTTTTCATGGGGTAATGTCTCCTACCACCTTTTCTCATGTCACTCTCTTTCTTTCCATTTTCATGCAAGCTCCTATGCTGTATTTTTGCTGCACTACTCTACATTGCTGTCTTTTTTCTGTTGCACTTTGTATCTTGCACCCCTTTTGTTGGCTTGTGTTTTGACAGCTCTTGTGGTCAATGCTACTACCCTTTCGACAACATTTTAAAATTCTGATTTTTAGATGCATTATCATATGCTATTCCCTTGGTCTTGTGACATGTATATTTTGTGACATGAGGCAACTTGTTACTTCTTGCATGGGACTGCTTTGGATTACCTTCATATTGCCCATGAATAAGCATGCATAATCTTGATCATAGCATGAAATTAATTAGAAGCTTGGATTAAGACGAGGAGTAGCTTAATTTTCTAAGCATTGCCAAGAGTTTGAAACTTTGTAACAAATGTGACACTTTTGCAAATGTCATGAAATTTCTCTTTGTAATATTCTTGAATCTAGTCTTGAATTCATGAATCTTGAACTTTGAATGATGGATTCGCTTATGTCATTATATAAAATGAAGTCTTGAATTATGCACTTGTGATCTTGACTCATGCTTTGCAAATTTGAACTCCACTTGACCAAGAATTTGAAACAAAATTAGATGAAGCAAACTTGAATTTGGCCTTGCATTTCATGCTCATTATGAATATTTATTTTGAATATCCTAAAATTTTTCAAGTAACTTCCTCTTGAAGTAATCTACATGAATAGACTTTCCAACTTAGATCAAACCTTAGGTGATGAACCTTTTCTTCCATGTATTCCATGATAGGCAATCTATCTCATTTGAAATGGAAAATAACAAATCGACCCAATCTATACTTTATGAACCCACATGCTTGATATGCAATAGAACAATGTATGATATGGCGAATGTAGGGTATAAAGGCTAAAGGCGAAAATGAGGGTGTGGCAATGCGTAGGATAATTCCTTTCATGAACCTTCAGTTGTTTGAAAGCATAAGCAATGACCTGACCATTCTGCATCAATACGCCTCCAAGACCCATCTTTGATGCATCGCAATACACTACAAAAGACTCACTCGGATTTGGCAAAATCAACACTGGAGAAGTCGTCAACTTCTTCTTGAGTTCTACAAATCTCTTCTCACAAGCAACATCCCACACATAAGCTTGACCCTTTCGAGTCAACTGAGTCAATGGCAATGCCAACTTTGAAAATCCTTCTATAAACCTGCGATAATAACCAGTCAATCCAAGGAAACTTCAAATCTCAGTAGCAGACTTAGGAGTCTTCTACTGCAACACAACATCAACTTTCGACGGATCAACGTCAATTCCTCCACTAGAAATCACATGGCCAAGGAAACTAACTTCCTTAAACAAAAACTCACACTTTGACAACTTGGCATAAAGCTTCTTGTCTCTCAAAACCTGTAATACCACTCTTAGATGTTGCGCATGCTCTTCCTCAGACTTAGAATATATCAAGATATCGTCAATGAACACTACCACAAACTGATCCAAATAAGGATGAAAATCCTATTCATATACTCCATGAATACACCTGGTGCATTAGATACACCAAATGGTATCACAGTATATTCATAGCATCCAGACCTCGTCCTGAAAGTTGTCTTCGAAATATCATCAGGCTTAACGTGAATCTGATGATAACCAGACCTCAAATCAATCTTGCTAAACACACAAGCACCCACCAATTGATCCATCAAATCATCAATCCTCAGAAGTGGATACTTATTCTTGATTGTTACTTTATTCAACTTCTGATAATCTACACACAATCTCATGCTACCATCTTTCTTCTTCACCAACAGCACAGGAGCACCCCACGGAGAAACACTTGGTCGAATAAACTTCTTCTCAAGTAGCTCTTCCAACTGTTTCTTCAATTCCCCTAACTCAGATACAGACATCCGATAAGGAGCCATCAACACAAGACTAGTGCCCGATATCACATCAACAGTAAACTCCACCTCACGCTCAGGAGGTAAGTTACTCACGTCGTATGGAAACACTTTTTGAAATTCTCAAACAACTGGTAGTTTCACGCTCGTTGCTTCATAATCAACTTGAAGTGATGCAAACAATGCAACACCTGAGCCTCATCTTACAAGAGTTATTCTACTTGCTTGGCAGATACATACATCCTCTCTCCACCATCACCAAACTCTGGGAACCTCACAATCTTGTTGTAGCAATCGATATGAACATAATTGTACTCCAACCAGTTCATTCAGAGAATAACATCGATTTGATGCAAAGGTAGAAAAACCAAGTCCATTACAAAATTCTTATCATAAATGGTCCAAGGGAAGTTCAAACAGACTAACGCATTAGTCACAAAACCATTAGACGGAGTATCGATAACCATACTCTCAATCGTAGAAGATAATTTCAAATCCAACCTCTTAGCACATTCAAGCAAAATAAATGAATGGGTAACACCAGTATTAATCATAGCAATCAATTCAACATCATTAATAAAGCAAGTACCTTTGATCAAGTTATCTGTCTTGGATTCTTCTGTACTGCTCAAAGCAAACACTCTGCCATTTGTCTGAGCAGCAGTAGCAGTCTTCTTTGGCTGCTGGCACTGGGTACTGATATGACCCTTCTCTCCACAGTTGAAGCAAGTCGGAGCTTCGTCTTTACAGTCAGTAGCTCTATGACCTCTCTTGCCACAACGATGACATCTCAACACCCTACAAACCTCAGCATGGTGACCTTGCTCGTCACACTTATAACACTTGCCTGGAGCAGTAACTGCTCCCCCACTTGACTTTTTCCCATCTGAAGCCTTCTGCTTCCCTTTATCACCAGAAGTCCCATACGGTTTCCCTGTATACTGACCTTTCTCTTTCTTCTCACTCAGCTACTTGTAGTGAGTAAATCGAGCTCGGCTATCCTCATCATAAATTCTGCTCTTGTCCACCAGTTCCGCAAACCGATGAATCTTGTGGTACCCAATTCCTTGCTTAATCTCTGGTCTCAATCCATTATGAAACTTGAGACACTTTGACATCTCTGCGTCAGCACGATTGTAATGCGGACAAAACTTTACTAAAGACTCAAACTTTGCCGCATACTCAGCCACGGTCATATTCCCTTGTTTCAGCTCAAGGAATTCTGCCTCTTTCTTGCCCCGAACATCTTCAGGAAAATACTTCCTCAAAAATTCTTCCTTAAACACAACCCAAGTTATTGCAATGCCAACACCTCCCAATCTCTGATGAGTGTTATCCCACCAGTCCTCAGCTTCCTCTGCTAGCATATGCGTACCAAACTGCACATGCTGAGCATCAGTGCATGCCATAACTCAAAAAATCTTCTCAATCACTTTCATCCACTTCTGCGCATCATAAGGATCATGAGTGCTCACAAAAGTCGGCGTATTGTTCCTCTGGAACTTTCCCAAAGCACGAAACGCATCTGGAGGTCCACCATTCTGGGCCATCACTTGGGCAAGTGATTCCAGCGCATCAGCAATAGCACGATCATTTCTTCCAGCTATCTGCAACCACCAACAGGTTTAGAAGAAAACAACTCATCTAATAGTATTCTCACACTATTGACTAACAGGGTACTAACAACATAAAACTTGGCCGGACGGACTGACCAACTCTGATACCACTAATGTAACACCCTTTTCTACATCATAATTTAAAAGGTAAAATATTCACATATATCAGAGTAAAATATTAAACTCAATAAAATCACCTCAAAGGGCGTACATTTCCTAATAAATCAAATATAAGTCAAAGCTCCGTAAACAACTGGTTTTCCCAAAAGATATCAAAAAATTGCAGCGGAACTCAAAAAGGAACAATCCAAAGTTTTCCTTATGCGGGAACATAATCAAAATAACCAAATCAAATAAAATAAGGTTTGACTCAAAGACTCCAACCCGATGTTACACTATCAGAGCATGACCCTCTAAGTCAA
This sequence comes from Lathyrus sativus, assembly GCA_963859935.3. Classification (NCBI taxonomy): domain Eukaryota; kingdom Viridiplantae; phylum Streptophyta; class Magnoliopsida; order Fabales; family Fabaceae; genus Lathyrus; species Lathyrus sativus. Next base: position 628,363,500 of record OZ012740.1, on the reverse strand, counting down.
CCACCATGGCCAACGATCCAAAAACTTCAAAAGCCCTCGCGGCATCCACAACTAAACCTGGTCATCTCCACGTTACCCGCGTGGAGGAAACATTAAAACAGGCAGGATGAGTAAAATGTTCATGATAATCAATATAGGAAATCAACATAAAAAATGGCGTCATTTTCATATTCAGCATCACCATATTCATCAAGGAACATCAAAGGCCACAACATCATAATTTACTCAAGATCTCTCATAAATGCAAATGCAATAAGACTCAATGCATGTGGTACCAATCATCATAGCTCGATGGACACTAGGCCATCAACCCTCCATAGATCCTCATCAATAGGATCGATTCTACTCAAGAACCAGAGCACATCAAAATACCTCACATCCGCATAATGGGATTAAAGCCAAAGAAATCAAGGTCCTGAACCGAAGTTCGGATGCACATGAATGCATGATGTGCACGTCAATAATCATCCTCATAGTAACATCATAGGTGCATCATCATTCATCATAATCATCATCATCAAAAATCATGTCATCATAGAATCATCAAAACTCAAGGAAATATCATCATAGTTTATCAATCATTACATCGTAGGAATCATCATATAATCATGTACAAATCACATAGAATTCACAGTCTTATTCATATTCATTCGTCAAAGAAATCACATCATCAAAACATCAAGGCATCGCTGCACAAAATCAAAATTCACGAAACTCTGCTATGTTCGCTAGCAAGTTCGCTGTGCGAGTCTGGGGCGAGCTTCTTCGCTGTGTGAAGAATTTTTCGATGTGCGAACACGTAAAACACTGTTACGCACCAGAACCTAAAATCAACCCAAAAGTCCCACGATTCACTTCCTCAATAACCCAAAAACATCCATAAACCATCCCTAAGGTCTTACGGTGATAAAGGCACAAAATCTACGACTTATTAGGCCAATCCCGTATCATGTTCACACTCTAAATCTCATAAATCCTTACAACTACACCATAATCATTAGAGTTTCTCACTATCCAATTTTCCTACAGGGTTAGACAAATGTCAAATCAGAGCTTTGGCCAGAAGGCGTAATTCCCTTCATCCCAAATAAATTCCTACGGTTAAAATCTCAATAATAGATTTAGGCCATGAAGGCCAAATTCTCCGTATCCCATAATCAACCTCAAACCCTTTAAATCCTTAAATTGGACTTAAATACATTAAAATTACACATTGAAAATAATGAAGGTAATACTCCCCATACCTTAATTACCGACTCTAAGCCTTCTCAAATATTTCAGAAAATCTTTCGAAGCTTTTGCCTCAAACCTCTTCCTCAGAGCTCTGGCCTCAATTCTTTTCACGGTCTAACAAAATGAATCCTAATCCCATCACAATTCCCTTTTTGTTAAACCTAACCTTGCGCCTATAATTTGGGATTTTCCAATATTACCATCACTAACTCCTCCTCAATTGTCCAATTTTCCCTTAGTTAACTTATATTTATTTAAATTAATAATAATACTAATACATTTATATTATATACTATTATTTAAATAAATAACCCAAATTCCATAATTCTCAATATTTTACCACAACCACCGAAAATCACCGAAATGCGAATATTCTTAATTAAATAAATTAAAGAAATATTCCAATTAAAATTTGGGGTGTTACATAGGATATTATCAATCACATCTTTGTCATATGATGATGGATCATCAGGGCCGTCTTTGAGGGTGTTCAAGGTGACCTACATCACAGGGCCTCACATTTTTTTATGATTAAGCTATGGCTAAAAAGGCCTCCAAGAACATATTCAACTATTATCCTATGGTTAAATAGGGCCCCTAAAAATATTTCATGACTAAACTAAAGCTAACTTAAATTTCTTACACAAGGCCTCGCACAAATTTGAGACGACTCTGTAGATCATCATATATCTGCAAATACAAACAATAAATTAAATTAAATGAGAACATGCACATATATGCTCATACATGCACATTTTTCTAGCAAGATACTAGTGTAAAACCTAAACAAAACAAGAATTACAAAGTTTTTTCCATCATCTTCAACCTTTCTTCTATGTATACACACAATCATTTTTTGATTGGGTGACCATCTAGATTAGGGTTGATAACATCCAATTAATTTGGTGTAACTGAGAATATTGGGTTTAGATCTTTGTGTGTTTTAAATAATAAAGCCAAGTCGAGGTTTTCCTTCAAGATCATTGGGATTTGAAGGTTTTGGAAAAGATCACGCTAACACAGATTCGATCGAGTGAAGACCTTGGGACAAGGTGGTTTCTTTGCAAGGGAGTAGCGCGAGACAGTGAATCGTGTTTGAAAATCATGGGTTCAATAATTGCGTGCTAGGGATTAATCCGACCAAGCGAAATTTTGAAAATGAGGAGGTCTTGCAAGCAAGTAGTCAAGAGCAAGTGGATTGTAGCAGCATTGTTTGTGACTTGATCAAATTTTGATCAAGGGTTTGGAGGTGGTAGAATCAACCAAAAACCATAAGGTTTATGGGGTTAGAGTTTTTCATCTCTTGTATAAATATTTTGGCGAAGATAAGGTTAATTGTAAGTATCTCAATTCAATTTCGGATTGAGGGCAGATGTACCCATAACGAGGCCGATTGGGGAACTCCTTAAAAAAATATTTGTGTGTCTCTCTCTCCATCTCTTTATCTCTTTAATTGTTGTTCTTGAAAATTATCGAGTTCGTTATTGTTTCGATTAATTCTATTGTTGTTTTTCAACTATCTTTTAAAGTGTTATTGTTGATATAATGATAATCACTTTGATTTTGATTGACTTTTAACATCAACAAAACAAATTGAATTTCCAAACATATCAATCGCATACAAAGTGTTCGATAAGTTGCCTTTGAGTATTTTTATTGATTCGTGTTCATTGGAAATAAGTTTTTACGTATAACATTGCATTTGATTGATCCATGAACTAATCGTTGTTGAACAAGTTCAATATCATTCCATAGGCTTACATAATGAGTATCTGAGCTTTTCGATAGTAGGCTCGGTTAGAAAATTCAATTGAGGTTATTTCCATTGTGCCATAAAACTTTTGAAAAACTATTTTTGCCAAAAGTTCTTTATTTTAACTTGTGATCTATTCACCCCCTCTAGATCGAAGTCTGTCGTCTAACACAAAAGAGGTATACAAAGATTTTTCCTGAAAAAACATCCACTCTGAAAGAAGATTTATTTTTTACATGGAAGAGGAATGCTCGGTCCTCACTTATGAGATCGGGCGTATCATAACACAATAAAGATGACATAATTTTTGAAAACACCCTTTCAACTACGACATCCAATGGGTGTAGGAGTTTTATGCAAAACTGATCAACCATAATCAGAAGAATCTTGAAGTGGTCTTAAGAGGACATCAGTTTAATACTCTAAGAAAACTCTCAACATGTTTTTGGAAGTGAAAAAAGTGGAGATCACATGCCAAGAGTTCTTTGAGAAGGGTGATGAAGATGACTTGGACGCAATCAAGGAATCCTTTTATCTTCTTGGGACATAGTGGTTAAAAACCAATAAGTCTGTTAAGAAGATTGTGTTGAGGATGAACTTGAGGTCCATACCAAAAGTGTGATACCAATTCCTTAAACATTCCTTGATCCTAACTACTTATAATCAAATCGTAAACAAAATTTATCTGATTTTATTGCATTTTGTTGCCAACTTCCATCCAATAAACATCTCAAAAATCATTTTCCAAGAGCTTCAAGCATGTGCAAAGAGGAAACAAAGAGTATTATATGCCCCTATTTGATGATTTTTTTTCTATAAGAGACATTAAATGCTTGAAAAGGTAACTTATGAGATCTCTAATCCCCAAGAAAGTTTTAACAAAACTGCTTTTTGAACTTGTTGAAACCAAAGAAGTAAAAAGAAGGTCTACAAAAAGGCGTGTCATAATACTTCAGAAGTTATTTCCCCACCAACAAAAAAGAACTCTTGTTAGAACTTCTACAACAAGTGCAGAAGGACAAAGGAGCATAAGTTTGTCACGAAGCAGCATACTTGACAAAAGAGGTTATACTCACTACAGAAGGGAGGAGTGATGAACATACCCCCCGGTATTCTAAAATCATATTTGAGGAGAGAGATATAATGAAAATAAGAGAGAGAGAGAGAGAGAGAGAGAGAGAGAGAGAGAGAGAGAGAGAGAAAGAGAGAGAGAGGGGGGGGGGGGGAGAGAGAGAGAGAGAGAGAGAGAGAGAGAGAGAGAGAGAGAGAGAGAGAGAGAGAGAGAGAGAGAGAGAGAGAGAGAGAGAGAGAGAGAGAGAAAACCAACAGGAACACCCTTCAAGAAAGAAGAAATCTAAAGGAAGACTAGAAAAGGCCAAACTTAAAAAATAAAAGAAAAATAAGAAGAAAATCTGCTTTTTAAAGGAATCTATTGCACCAGAGGCGGCTTTTGTCATGTCTCTGGTGGTCTCCACAATTAAAAAGAGAAAGAAATAAAAAGTCTTGTGAAGATAGCTAAATCTCCCCCCCAAAAAAGAAAAATGAGTTGAAAAATAAATCCTCATGCTATTTATGAATGAGCCAACAAATGAGGAAATTAATGAAGAAATAATAACAGAAGAAGAAGTTCAAAAAGATACATGAGTGAAAGAAATTAATGATATGATCAGGAAAGATGAGAAAGATGAGGAAGAGGTTGTTGGGTGAGAGTATGGACTATGACGGTCTAGAATGGGGAGAGTAGACCTCCCAAATCAAAAATTGTTTCTAAGAGGTTTTTAACACGGTTTCGAAAATAGAGTTTAATTTGTGCGGTGGAAGCAAATTTTGCGTAAAGGAGATTATGCTTATGTTGAGAGATTCATAAACGTGCTTAATGAGTTTACAATGTAACAAAAAGCTATGCGAAAATTAAATTTCTTCTATTATGGATCTTGACTTGTACACATCTCCACGAACTAAACTCTATGTGAAATCTTTACTCGAGATCGCTTCTTGAATCTTCCAGCCCCAACAAGATGCTTCTTAGTCTCTGTCTGAGGAAATTTCCATACAATTCTACTGGTATCTTGAATGTTGGTCTGCCCGAAGATAAAAAAGAAATCATACCTTATATGTAGACCTCAATACAGTACTACCAAGGTCAACCTGGAGAGAAGAACCTTCTCCTTTTTCATTGGAATTGCCACAACCAGTCACAACATCGCACTCTATTTCAAGCCTAAAAAATCTTTAAAAAAATATCTAAAGAAACGTTAAATTAAAAACTAATATCCTCAATCAATCCCTAAATCTCTTAAGATAAGATTCATATCCATGCAACAATGGAAAAAGAATGAGATAGAAGATGAAAGAAATCATTTGCAAGTGTTAAAGAAAGATTCTAATCCTTTTTGAAAAATGTAAGAATAAGTGCTTTTTAAGTTTTCAAATAATAAATTAAAGAATGTTTTTTCTAACATTATGAAAGGTTTATGACTTAAAAATGATTTATATGTGCTTAAGATGCGGCGCAAAATGAATTGAAAAAACCATGTTTTATCAGAGCCAAAAGCATTTGTTGATTTGAGTCAAGAAGCAAAGTAATGTGAAACAAGACCAACACTTAGGGAGAGGACCATTTTTTTGTGATTCAAGCCAAGATTAAGGCATGATTCGAATCACACAAGTTGATTAAAGTCATGGTTTGATCATGATTCAACTAAAACTTGGCAGTGGCTGAAGAAGGACTTATGATTCGAATCATGTACAAGTTATGATTCGAATCATATAATGCATGATTAGAATCAAGTGAAAGTTATGATTCAACTCATAAGCTTACATAAAATAATGGTTCCTCTATGCCTTGTTTGATTCGACTCAGGGATTGTGTGATTCGAATCGCACATCCAAAATCTCAAAAATCCATGTTTTCAAATATGTTTTGAGATTCTACCTTTGACGTGACTTTATCCAATATCAATTATGGTCCGTGTTCCTGAAACATGACTAAAGCATTGATTTAATGAATCATGTTTAAGAAAAGAATAGAAAAAGAAATGTGAAAAGAAGTGAAAATGAAAAAGTGCATGATGAATAAAGCCCATATTCATGAAACTAGATGAGCAATAGGTGTTTTCACTCTGAGGAACATATTGCACTCATTACAAGTAAGATTCCGTGGAACACCTAGTGTAAGAAACTTAGAAATTATTGTAAGTAAAAGTCTCAAGTTCAAAAAGAACCAAAAAGCTTCTGAATTAATAAGCTACTTAATCCCGTATACTAAGACTGAAAGTAGAACCTTCGATCATAGAATAGAATAAACAAACAAGGATTTAAGATAATTATCTTCAAAAAGTACTTTTGGCTTGCCAAATGGCGTCATGGGTTACACACACACACACACACACACACACACACACACACACACATAAACATGCACTTACGTACATTGATGTGCATGCACGAATGCATATGCGTGCATAAACGCGCACGCGCGCACGCACGCGTACACATGCTCACACACATACACACACATACACACACACACATACATACACACACACACACACACACACACACACACACACACACACACACACGAACGCATGTGCACACACAAACACACACTCACTCACTCACTTGTAACTTAAGCTTTAATTTGATAAAAGAATGAGTTGTGTTAATGTCTATATACAATCCTTTGAGAAGGTTTTTGGTTTTAAGAAATGTGTTGCTGCTAATAGGTTTTGTGTAGTTATTATTTATTTCTAATCTTATCTATCAAATCACGTGAAGACATGTAATGATTCAAGTTTGGAAGTGTGATAACTCGTTATTTGTGAGATATTTAAGTCTTTTATACTTTAGTTTTATGTTAGGTTTAAGTCTCAGTAATGTCATTTATTCATGTTTTGTTTTACTTTAGTTAAATTAGAATAAAGCACAATAGATGTTATCTTTTGTTATTTTTATGTGTTTTGTGTTTGTGTAGAATTAGCTCAGATGACAAGTTTTGTCACACTAGGAATTCATAAACACAACCTAGTAAGCCTTGAGCCATAAGATATATAATATTATGAGTTCTCAACTTCAGTGATAGAGCTGAAGAGACAGAGTTTTAAGAATAAAATTACAGCTAATCTTAATGAGCTAAATGGATAAAGATGAAACACAAGAAGACAAACTATAAAAATCTAAAATTGAAGCGTTGAATGAGCCACCATGCATAACAGGTTTTCTATGACACTCGTTGTCTCCTACATGTGTTGTGTACCAACCCAATACAAGTACTATTCGATAAGAAAAGAGAATATGCTTTATTCTCTAGGTCATACCAACAGATAATTAAAAGGACCAAAATCTAAAGTCTGAAGGAAACTCTAATAGTAAAGGAACATAAAAGGATCTAGGTTGGGATTGGAAAAGAGGTTCAGACATTGAGAAATCACTAAGAGAAAATATTCCACCAAAGAGGAATGGAAGTTGAACCAGTTTCTGACGCGTCTCTCGCTCTACCATTCCTGAATAATATCATTCACTATAGCGTGTCACAACTCATCTATTTTTGGTTAAAGAGTGCAAGGAGTAGAATTGACACTTTAAAAATGTAAAGCTTGAAATCTCGTGTTTGTGTACTTCTTCTACTCACTATGAGCTAATTATCTTTATATTGAGCAATGTGAAGTTTAATGAAAAATAACTTTATTATGTGATGTGATGTTATTTTAGTAATTTTTATTGTCATGTGTTTTAATGATATATGTTTATTATTTTGACTTATCATCTTAGCAATAGGCAAAAGTTTATTAATGTTGAACAATCCTTTGATAAATAGAAATCATGACACATGTGGATAAAAAAATATAAATAAGAATATTTGTCATCTAATTATTTTAGAGATAAAGAATTAGAAGCATAAGAAAAATCAGAACTTAGTAAGGACGTGCACTTATACTATTATGAGACTTAAAAATTTGTTCCATGATTATTTGTTGCATTTACTTTGACGTTGTTAACATACACTAATAGATCAAGTTCTAACCTCACCTATCACGCCCAGTTTCATGCTCTCATCACACTAACACTTTAGGTATTAAATGAATATTCGCTCGACATGGTTTCATTTCTACTAGCTTCCTTACTTTAATTTATCAATATTCATTCTTAACCTCTGACAACTACATCCATTATTATTATTATTTGCTCATGACTATTTACAATTTTTGAATTATAAAACTAGTTAAGTTAATACACTCTTATATTTATCACTTGTTGCCTCTTTAACTATGTATACTTTCACATTAAAAAAAATTCACAACATTAAACAATCTTGATTTAGAATAATTTTGGAATATGTTATATTTTAAGAAAATTTTCATTAATATTTATTGTTTATTTAATAGAGATAGAACGCATAATAAATTAATTAAATTCATTAATAGAATCCACCTATATTTAGTTAGTATGCTGTATTAGTTTGGTGTCTATTTCCTTTTTTTAAAATTTAATATTTAACCTTGCCATGGATTAATTTAAAGAGATCCATTTTACCATCCACTTATGAAAATTGTCTACATAGAGTACTAAAATTTGAACTTAAAACTTTTAGAAAAACACACTTTTGTAACTCAAACCTCCATCTTAGGCCAAACTCCTTAGATTAATTTTACTTAAAAGTGAACAATTAGAATAACTAGAAGACAATAAGGTGGATATAGTTGATAATGGGGCAAGCTACAACTAGTAGAGTACATTATTTTTTCAAGACATTCTCCGGTTATTTCACTTTCACCAATCCAACTCACTACACTACAGCCCCACATACTCGAGTATGAAAATATTCCTCGTCATTTGTTTTATTTTCATATCACCCTTCAAAGACAAGGCTAACAGATGAATTCGAAAGGGCACATGAGCTTCACATTAATCTTTAGTGTACAGTAGTAAAGGTAAAATATGAAAAGAAAAAGAGATAGTAAAAAGGTAGCGAAAAAGTTACCTGAAGTGCGGTTTTGTATGATAAAATGGGGAAGATGATGACGTAGTCAGGCACGCGACCATGCGCAATAAAAAGACAAGATTGTAGAAAAACAAAGTGTCAGAGATGCACACACTGTTGAAGTTGTCTGCCTTTGAGATTTGCAACAAAAATTTGATCGACTGCGGCATCCGGCAACTATTACTACCATCGTGGGCGTGCCACTAATTCCATTGGTTACTTCTTACTCAAGTACTCAATTACACCATGTTCTAAATTTTTACTCAAATAACTACTTTTTTTTTTATAATATTATTTAATATACTCACATTTTCAACCAAATTTTCAAACTACTCAACTTTTTTTATAAAAAAATTGCTTTGAAAGGTGGTGCCAATAGAATTGGTGACCTCTTTAAAAGCTAATGAGAGGGCGCCATTTAGACTGAAGTATCCTTTATAAATTAGAAGAGGGCACCAATAGCTCTGTATCCTCATTTAAATGATTTTTTTATTAAAAATTAATAAATAACATATTATATAATAATGAATAAATAATAATTAATTTCATTTAATATTAAATTAATTACATAGACGAAACATTGAACATTAATTTCTATGACTAGGTCGAAATAAATGTCTGCCGGTACTGCATCCTCGAGGACGTATGCCTCTCGGTGCTCTTTGTGGTGGCGTCGGGTCCATAGAGGGTGTTTGATAGGAAACCGCCACCAATGTTTGTGTTGGGTCGCTATCAAGAAAGTCGTATATTTGGGCCCATGAAGTTAAGTTTATGTCTTCAAAGTCATCCAGATTGAAGAGGTTGCTCTTGCCTTCATAATTTTGTTGAAGTTGTTGGCTTAATGAGACTATGTCAGGACGATAGCCAACTTGGTTATAAGGTGACATTGGTGTAAATGTTTGGGTGGATAAGGTTTGACGTGGTGTTTGATATTCCATGTTAAATTGGTTTGTAGTATCGTAGGAGTATGATTGGTATGGTGCTGGGTTTTGTTGGTATTGAGACTGGATTGATAAGGGGTATGTTCTTAGAGTTGTGGTTGTGTGAGTGGGGTTGGGTTGGGGGCTGGGTTGGCGGTTGGGTTCGTGATGATGAGGCTTGTTGGCGTGGGTCAACCAAATATATAGGATGAGAAATGAAACCAATGGTAACTGGTCTATACCAACTCATGTATTGGATAAATGGTTTTCTCTCGAATGGCATCATAGTGTCAAACAAGACGAAATGACAACGATGCTTCCATTCACGACACTCAGTTTTTGCATATCTGGTCCATTTGGGGTAGTCCTATTGGTCGGAGACTTTATTTGTGTGGTATTTGTCAGGGAAGCATCTTGGTGGACATAAAATATTATGTAGCATTCCAAATTGAAGCTTCCCACGATCACTGTTGTGCATTTCCACTATGGTGAAATTGATAATTGATATCTTTGCACTCCACATTGTAGAGTCTTGTTTGTTAGCTTCATGAATGGCTTCTAACCCAAGATATGGCCGACAAATAAACTGTAGTAGAAAAAAATTATATTTAGTATATGTAAATAATATGTTAATATTAAAGGTGGCTCTATTTTATATAGGTAGGTTAGTGACGGTACATCATTTTGATTCAAATGATCGAGAAGATTTCGGTACTAGGTGATGCTGTAATGGAGACAGTTGTCATAATTCATCCCAAATGCATACCACCTACAAATTAAAAGGAAAACATTTATTAATAATAGTATAAATTAAATAAGAGAATAATTTGTTTTTAAAGAATTGGTGCAAAAATTACCTTGTTGCGTATGGAAATCCGAAATTATTGTGGTTGTCAGGTTGATAGGCGCGAGATTGGTCATTCTTGACCAACCCTAAGCTTGAAGAAGAACAACACATCCAGTAAAAGTAGAAGAATTTGCATAAGTATTGTTACACAAAGATCTATAGAGGTACGATAACGTGGCGGACCCCCAACTATATGTTTTTATTTTATCTATATCCTCTAATAATGGTAAATACATGAGATGAACAACATTACCACTTACATCCGGACATAAAAATAAACCTATTAGTAGCATGATATAAATTATAGTTTTTCTTATTTTCAATATTTCAGGAGGTTCTACAGTTAATCTTATTGCTTTATAAATTCTTTTGAGCCATGATAATAATAGTTTTTGACCCCTCAAATCTCTTGGAGTCGTGGCGACCCCTAAAAGTTGTTCTGACACATTAGCATTAAGATTGGTGAGACCATTTATCGCCTTACCATTAATAGGTAAACCCAACAACATGTAAATTTCTTCAAGAGTAAATGTACATTCACATATTAGAAGATGGAATGTATGCGTCTCGGATCGCCACCTTTCTCGAAGTGCTAGAATGAACTTTGTATCCACTGAATAACTTTTGATTTTTATTAGGTCTCCAAATCTGGAACGCTCCAAATATGGTTCAATTAACTCGTCGTGTGGAAAATAATTATGCGCACAAGTTCGAAAGTCATGAGGGTTCTAAGAAAAAAATAGTTAGCTATAACATCGTAAAATAAAAATGGTTACATACAACTTAAAATAGTAAGCTAAAACATCTTAAAATAAAAATCGTTACATTCAACATAATGGAACGTTATACTTACATAAGAAGCAATGTTGTTTGGTGTTCCTCTATAATTCTCTCCCACGGTTAAAAGAGATATTTTTCTACACGAAATAAGAGTGTGAATATAACAAGAATGTATTTGTGGGAGAGGATATGAATATTAAATTGAAATCTAACATGTATTTATAGTAAAATTTTGTATTGAGGTAGATGAAAAAAAATTAATGTTTCGTTCATTGCCATGCAGAAATTTATTTCAGGTATATGATATTGAAGAAGAAATGTAACATTTGACAGACTGCATGCATGCAAGCCAGCAAAATCTAACGCATTCTAGGGTGACTCTACCCCTATTAGCGCCCTAGTGTTATTTTAAAGGGTGACTCTACTCCAAATGGCGCCCTCATGTTAATACTTATGAAGGGGTTGTCCTTCAAATGGTGCCCTCGTGTAAAATTAATGAAGGGGTTGTCCTTGAAATGGCGCCTCCTTTAAGAGGGAAATTAATATTATATTCTGCATCGTTTATTATATGTATCAGTACACATTGAATAGGGTAAACATCATCTAAACTACATTTAATAACATTCAAAAATGTCTAGAACAACAAATTATATTGTTCATGCTCATATTAATGGAGACACATATGTCTCTGATATTTCCGGTTTCAGGTTTCAAAATACTGATGTTACCCGATTAACAATAAGCAGGAAATCAAATTTCTTGCATTTCAAAGAGCGAATAGAGTCAAAGATATTGTCCTATCCAATTTCTCAAATCATATATAGAAGTCCTATTTTTTTATTTTAAAAATAGGCAAGTCAAGTATTTTAAGCAGAATATACGAGACAATGACGATTTTTAACGCATGTTTGATAGTCACGAACACTCTGGATTCGACTATATCGAGATGTATCTATTACTCTGTCAGACTCAACAATCACAAATGTTTGCTGAATCTCAGGTAATAGATCATTCACAATCATTGGAATAAGATGAAGTTGATGCAGTCGACGAGGGGGAAGAAGAACCCGAGGCCATGGTTGATCAAATGGTGAATTTGTTTGGTACTGAGGACTACACCCCAATCACTCCACTTGAAGATGTAGATCAAAAGGAATTACCATTAAACCGTGTCTATTTTCCTCCCCAACACATGACTAACTTGCGTTTGAATGGAGATGAGCCATCCTCGAATCTGTTCTACAATCCTTCTCAACAAATCGAAGGCGTCTTAAAAGTGGGGAACCATTACCGCACAAAATCAGGGCATATGCAAGCTATAATAAGGTTTCACATTGATACTTTTGTTCATTTTAAAGTAGACCACAATGGTTCAAAACCCTATGTCATAGTATGTCGTAACAAACTTTGCAAGTTTCGGTTAGCAGCGTCCTATCGGAAGAGAAGTGATTGTTGGGAGATTATTTTGATTGATCCACCTCACACTTGCACAACCAACATTCTTTGGCAAGATCATGGTAAACTAAGCTTTCAACTAGTATGCCAAGAGATTTTGCATCTTGTAGGCATATATCCATCTGTGAAGGTGAGCACGATTATATCTCACGTTGTTGCATGATTCAACTATACTCCATCGTACAGGAAACCTTGGATTTCAAGAATTAAAGTAGTTGAACATGTATATGGAAATTAAGAAAAATTTTACAATCAACTTCAACATTATTTTCTAGCACTTCAAAAATATGTTCCTGGAACGGTCGTAACATTAGAGTCACATCTAGCATACACTCCTAATGGAACATGTGTTGATGGAAGTAGGATATGCTCTCGTCTCTTTTGGGAATTTCAAACGAGTATCAAAGGTTTTGCATTCTGAAAACCTGTTATTCAAGTTGAGGGAACATGGATGTATGGAAAATACAAAGGAACATTGCTGATGACAGTTGCACAAGACGAAAACAATAATATATTTCCAATCGCCTTTACTCTGGTCGAAGGTGAGACTAGTGAAGCTTAGAGTTTCTTCCTCAAGAATCTCAGAACACATGTCGCTCCACAACCCAACTTATGCTTGATTTCTGATAGACATGCCTCTATTGTGAGTGCTTACAATAATCCTGCTAATGGTTGGCACAATCCTCCTTTTATCCATGTCTATTGTATAAGACACATTGCTCAGAATTTTATGCGGGAAATCAAAGACAGAAACCTCTGTAAAAAAGTTGTGAACACGAGGTATGCCTGTTAGAAAGTATTTGCGGTAGTGTTTTATCGTATCCACAGGGATTGAAGAGAATAGAGATGCTTGTCGTTCAATGGTTTAGTGACTTAAGAGTAAGGGTTTTTTTTAAAGTGGTTTCAATGTTCGTAACAAAAGTTTGCAATAAATAAAGCGGAATAAAAGTCGGTTTTTAAGTTTAATAAAAGCATGTCAAGATTAGGGTTCACTAGTCCATCCTAAACGTATCCAACCAATCAAATATGTGAACGAAGTTCTAACCAACATAATCGCGTATCCTCGCAAAAATGTTCATCTCTAAATCATTTTCGTGAATGTTATTGTTTCAACCGTTAAATGATCTCTCTAAATAACAAATCAAAACAATAAGCATTAAGAACGATACAAAGCGGATATCAACTTTCACACCTATCTCTAGCATTTGTATAGTTGATAGATGAAGATATTAGGTCAAGACTTAGAAAGTTTATCTCTAATACAAACGAAACCATAAATGTACAAAAAGTAGCAAATAAATTCATCTATATTTATTAACAACTTGTTCACATACAAGAGATTAAGAAGAATAAATAAAATCTGAACTAACTACTTCTAACCTTGACAAGAGAGGGATTTAGCTACTCATTTCCATGATAGCTTGAACAACAAGTTTCGAGAGAAGGTTGATCAACATCCGAGTCGAATAATCGAGATTGGATGGAAATCCACCTTCTTTTTGGAAATTATTGTTAAGATATGATGAGAAATGAAAGAAAAGGGTTTTTAGGTCAGAAAAATCACCTCTAATGCAAAAACAAGAAAAAAGATATATTTACAAAAAGTAGCCCATGCTACTTATAGAAGTCTTGCTGAGCTGTCATGCTCGCTAGGCGAGTAAAGTGCTTCACCTAGCAAACCCCAAAATGTGCCACCAAAAGTGCCTGTGTCCTGAGGACTCTCCATAGAACAGTTTGCACATGTTCGCTAGGCGAGTAATCCTTCGATAGGAGAAGCCTTCGCTGTGAACCTCGCCTAGCGAATTTATAGTCCTTTCGCCTCTGTTCCAAGTCTGGAGGTGTTCGCTACCTGCTCCCTGGTGCTTCTCCTAGCGAGCTCTTCGCTACCTCCCTTGCTTAGCGAGTTTATACTCCTTTTGCCTCTGCCCAATGTCTGGGAGTGCTCGCTGGCATCTCTCTACTTCTTTGCCTAGCGAGCACTTCGCTGCCTCCCTCGCCTAGCGAGTTTAGGGCCCTTTCCATTCTTTTGTGAACAGTGTCAAGATTTCTGGCCTTCGCTACATAGTTCGCTTAGCGAACTTTATGAAGTTTTGGAGGGAGCTTCGCTGGCAGTTCTCCTAGCGAACTTGCTGTTATTTGCTTGCTTTCTTGGTTTCTTTGCCATCTTTCTTGTGTCCTAATTTCCTACTCTTTCATGCCTAATTCCTGCACAATAACACACAAATTAAAGGTACCAAGATCCTTTCTCATAATGTTGCAAACCAACCAAAGCAAGAGCGATTTTAAAAACTTTCTCGACAAAAAGGAGTGAAAGATGCCCACATTCGATAACTCAAATAAGCAAAATTGGGCATCTAACAACTCTCCCCAACTAGATTCTTGCTTACCGTCAAGCAAATTATGCCTCTTGATGAACAAGAGGATTTGCTTAAAGAAAAAGATTTCTCCGAAATTGGATTAAATGGCTCAAACACAAGAGAATCAACCAGACACAAGTTCCCAATGGTTAGAATAACACAATACACAAGAACTAAAGCCTTAAAGCAATGCAAAACATATATCAATCCACAACAATGTTATCCTGAATGAATCACTCTATCTCTCCTCTTCGAATAAGGATTGAAGAAATTACGCGTTTGCAACCGCGGGGACAATTTCACTCTCCAACAAACAATGCCAAAATCAATTCAATTCATACAATATCTAACAATTATAAATGAAAATGCGAAAGCAAGGAGATCACTAAGGTCTTTTTCGATTGTAGCTTGATCAGGTTTACAAACAAGGGACATATCTAAGGCCATTGAAACGAAATTGCCGATGCAAAAAAAGAGACATTCATTGTACAAGTTATTTACACATCCCAATTTCATTCCACTTGTTTCTCATTTGAAACCTTCACAACTCATTTTTGTCTATCACTATTTTTCTTCCAAGCAAGCATTCTCTTTCTCTTTTTTTCTTCTTCTTTTACACATCATATTCATAAAACAAATGTTTCTCTTTAAATATTTTTTTTTCAATGCTTGCTCGGTTTTTCAAGAGTTGTGGCAACCTACCGAATTTCATTTTTGTTCTCCACAACTTATCTTTTACTCAACCCTCAAGTGAATGCTCTTGACTTTTTACGGCAAAAAGAACAATTAACATAAAATTCCAGGGTTTCAAGAAAAAGGATTTTGAAATCTAGCATTATTTCAAGCTGAGATTCAATTGTTTAAGCTCAAGGGGGTTCACGAATACTCTCTTCTCACGGGTAAGTTGTATTTGGAACTGGTTGTGCTCGAAAGAAAACAAGCGCCTTGATCATTTCTAATTGCTTCCACAAATTCACAATAATAAAAGACAAAGCATGAATCAAATGAATCAACATAGTTTATTAGAATCCAGCATTTAGTGTACAATGGAGGTTTCCTCACAATTTGTGGTTCTAAGTCCTAGGTAAATCATTCATTCAACAATGTTGCAAAAAGAACAATATTCAATTATGACAAGAGTAAAGTTCTTAATACATTCTAAAATTCTAACTGAAGGTAACCATGTACCTTAGCATTATTCGCTTGTTTATTTTTATCATTGTCATCCAAGCTCGGAAGCACCTTCATTGGATACTTCTTTTTGGAGAGCAACCAATCTAGAAGGTTTGACAACTCAACAACCAGAAAAATATTAAAAAAGAAACTTAAACCAAATAAAATAATTTAAACATAAAAATTAAACATTAATTCAAATAAATAAAATGTGCGTGGGAAAAAAAAACACCCCAAAATAGTACATAACCAAAATAACAAAATATCTGAGAATACAAAATAATAAACCATACAGTCAAAAAACTAGTCCTCATCATCGGGCTCAGTCCCCTCTACACTACCAGATTCATAACCAGAGCCATCCTCATCATTATCATCATCCTCAACATCATCAGCATCATCAGCGCCACCAAAACCAGAAACACTCGCCCCTTCTCAGAAAACAGGCCTGTCCGCAGGCCAGCTCGCGTTTTGCAGGAACTGCTCACGCGTCATCATACTTTGCTCTACAGACGGGTCACGGCATTGCAACTGGAGTACCCGCATGGAATCATGAATGTCAATCATGGTGCACTGAGTAACCGCCATCCAATCCCAATTATAGTTGCAGATAGATTGCTGCAATGGATCAAATCCCTAAGAAAAAGCACCACCAGGACCATCAGTAGTCTCGATATCACCAGCAACTGCACTTGCACGGAAGTTCTTCGGCCTACAGTACTTGTCCACATAATGATCATCGATCGCGGATGGAATCGTCACTTGCCTATGGGAGGGTAACTTCACCCTCGAATGAACAAACAAGGCCATGATGAGACATGGGAAAGCAAGGGGGCAATTAACTCGCGCCCCCGCTTTCAGCCCATTTTCAACCACAGGCTTCAGTTCATCAGCAATGATTCTCGCCACGTCAATCTGCACATTTGTTAAGATACATTGGACCAAGTGTGCCACTGGGATCGGCACGGTAGAAGTGTGTGACTTTGGCTTGATGTTGGTCAAGATCAGCAGCAAGATCAATTGAGCTAGGGGTATCATATCTTTACGATGGTACCTCATTGGAACCCCAGATGGGTTCAACTCCACAGTCTTTCCGTCCAACAACAGGGCCTCAGAAATAGCATTGGTATTCCTATAGAGCCTCAAATCTATGTGGTAAGCATTAATCTCATCAGCTCCCAAATTTAGCGGTCCTCCGAGCACACTGTTTATAGCATCACGATCAAATACAACCTTACATCCTGACACCTTTATAGTCTAGGCGAAAGGTTCATCATCGTCCAGAAGTGTGTTTGCGTAGAACTCACGCTCGATCTCGATATTGTAGCTATCTGGTGGAGTGATTAATGTACCCCATTTCTTGCTGCTGATTAATCCTGCAAATGTCCTATACTCACCTTGTGGATTGATCAGGAACCTCTTCTCAGACAAAAATTTTCTTTTTTCCAAAGCCACATAGTGCGCGGCTTGTTTGGGACCAACGAATCTCCCGGTGTCATATTGAATCGGTGGAGGACGGGAAGTGCTTCCGACCTTTCTATTTTTTGCAACCCCGGACCTGGATGCCATCTGCACAAATCACAGAAGAGAAATAAAAAACATCCGCAAACATATTAGCAATCAGCATAAAAAAACAGTTCTGTCATGTTCGCTGAGAGATTCGCTTAGCGAAGAACCAACGAATACTCGCTACAGGCTCGCATAGTGAAGTTCCAGCGAACGTTCGCCCCAGATTCGCCTAGCGAAGGCTGCATGATTTGATTTTTCTCCACTGTTATCCAACCAAAATCAGACATTCCAAATGCTTACCACCACCAATCAAGAAACAACAATATTTGGCATGTTAAGAATCATTCTAGACACACATGCAACCCTAATTTTTTTAAATCCCCAATTTCCCAACTACAACGCAAATGATCCAAACTTCTGAAAATTAAAGCATTGAAAACAAAAATAAATGGAAACCAGAGACAAACCTGATTGCAGAGGGTGATAGAGATTGAGACACAAAGGTTAGGCTTTGCACAAAGAGAAACTTCCAAGTTTGAGTGATGTGAGAGTGAAATGTGATAATGTGAGAGCGGGAAGAGTGACCCTAAGTTTTCAGACTAAAGCAAAACAAATTGAAACGGTTATGGGCCCAAATAAGTGGCCCACTGAATTAAAATAATTCCCCTGTTTTGCTCAGCTCGCCTAGCAAATAGCTAGCAAACGTGCTCGCTACTGTCTTCGCCTAGCAAAGTAGCTGGCGAACATGACAGGTTTTGGTTTTTAAAAACAACACTACACATCAAAATTCAGCAAGGGTCCACCATGTTAGGTACCATATCCATACAAAAAAAAGCTATAAATACTTACAATGTTGGGGTGCCTCCGAACAAGTGCGTTGTTTAACGTCATTGGAGCTCGACGGTCAGACGCGATCACTGATCGCCGAAATGCACGGAGGTGGTGTCCCGCTCGAAATCACCACCCAAGTATACTTTCAACCGTTGGCCATTTACTGTCCAAGTCTCTTTGGTCTTGATATTTTCAATGATAATAGCCCCGTAACAGAAAATCTCGCGAATCCGAAACAGACCCGACCACTTGGATTTCAATTTTCCGGGAAATAATCTTACCCTTTAATTGAATAGTAACACCATTTTCCCCACGTCAAATGCCTTGGTCACCAACTTTTTGTCATGGTACATCTTCACGCGGTCCTTGTAAATCTTGTTTGAATCATACGCTTGAAGGCGGATTTCGTCCAACTCATGAATTTGGCATTTCCTTTTTTCACCACTCAAGTGTTGATTAAAATTCATCAACTTCAAAGCCCAAAAGGCCTTGTGTTCCAACTCCACTGGAAGATGACAACTTTTCCCATAAATCATTTTGAAAGGCGTGAGACCAATCGAAGCTTTGAAAGCGGCCCGATAGGCCCACAATGCATCATCCAGCTTGCTTGCCCAATCTTTTCGTGAGGTAGACACGATTTTTCCAAATTTTTTTAATCTCTCGGTTTGATACCTCCGTTTGTCTGTTAGCTTGAGGATGGTATGGTGTTAACTTTGTGTCGCACACCATACTTCTCTAAGGTTTTGGCTAACTGAGTGTGACAAAAGTGCGAACCACCGTCACTTATTAACACTCTCGGAGTACCGAAACGAGAAAAAATGTTCTTTTTCAAAAAATTTATTACGGTTTTCCCGTCTGCCTTAGCGCTAGCTATGGCTTCCACCCATTTGGAGACGTAGTCCACCGTAACAAGAATGTATTCATTTCCAAATGACGGTGGAAATGGACCAACAAAATCAATGCCCTAACAATCGAAAACTTCGACTTCTATCATATTTTGCATTGGCATTTCATTTTGTTGCGTTATTCCACCGATCCTCTGACATTTGTCACAACTTTTTATGTGCACGTACGCATCTTTGAACAAGGACGGCCAATAAAATCCCGATTGAAGGACTTTAGCGGCCGTTCTCGTATTGTTAAAATGACCTCCATACGGAGAGTTGTGGCAATGCCATAGGATATTTTTGGCCTCCTCTTCCGAAAACACATCTTCGCAAAATGGTATCGACGCCAAGTTTAAAAAGATGTGATTCGTCCCAAACAAAATACCTGGCGTCAGACAATTTTTTTTTCTTTTGGTGACTAGTTAGACCTTCGGGTATCAATCCGGTGGCTTTGTGGTTAGCCATATCGGCGAACCATGGTCTAACTGTTACCATATACAGTTTTTCATCGGGGAACTCCTCCCTCACCTCTTTCTCATGTTTTGTGACTTCAGCGTTCACAAGTCGGGATAAGTGATCTGTTACCAAATTCTCGGATCCCTTTTTATCACGAATTTCAAGATAAAACTCTTGCAGTAAAAGAATCCAAAGAATTAACCGTTGCTTGGAATCCGGTTTGGTAAGCAGATACTTGATCGCGGCATGATCGGTGTAAACAACAACTTTGGATCCAATCAAATAAGACCTAAACTTTTCAAATGCGTACACTATAGCAAGCAGTTCTTTTTCCGTTGTCGCATAATTGATTTGAGCTTCGTTAAGAACCTTGCTTGTGTAATGTATCGCATGGAAAATTTTGGTCTTCCTTTGGCCTAAAACTGCACCAACCGTATAATCGCTCGCATTGCACATTAGTTCAAAATCACTTTTCCAGTTTGGTGCAACAATTATGGATGCAATTATGAGGATTTGTTTCAAAGAATCAAAAGCTGTTATGCAAGAATCATCAAAAAGAAAAGACTTATCTTTGTTGAGCAGGTTGCTCAATGGCTTTGCTATCTTCGCGAACTCTTTGATGAATCTTCGATAAAATCCCACATGACCTAGAAAGCTTCAAATCCTCTTTACATTCAGAGGTGGTGGTAGCTTTTCAATCAATTCCACTTTAGCTTTATCAACTTCAAGTCCCTTTGAAGAAACCTTGTGACTGAGCACAATGCCTTCCGTGACCATGAAGTTGCACTTCTCCCAATTAAGCACTAGATTGGTATCCACACACCTCTCCAAGACAACATCAAGATTTTTTAAACAAAGGTCAAATGACGGCCCAAAAATTGAGAAATCATCCACAAACACCTCGATCATCTTCTTAATCAAGTCCGAGAATATCGCTTGCATACGCCGTTGAAAATTCGTCGGTGCATTACACAAACCAAACGACATCCTCCGATAAGCAAAGATTCCGAAAGGACAAGTGAAAGATGTTTTTTCGTGATCTTTCGGGTTGACAATGATTTGGTTATACCCGGAATATCCATCCAAAAAGCAATAATACTCTTGACAAGAGAGCCTCTCGAGAATTTGATCCATGAACGGAAGAGGAAAATGATCTTTTCTTGTAGCTTGATTTAGCCTACGATAATCAATGAGCATTCTCCATCCCGTTACGGTTTTTGTTGGAATCAACTCATTCTTTTCATTGCGGACAACTGTCATTCCACCCTTCTTCGGCACCACTTGAACTGGACTCACCCATGGACTATCATAAATAGGATAAATCATGCCGACATCCAACATC
Organism: Lathyrus sativus; assembly: GCA_963859935.3. Taxonomy (NCBI): domain Eukaryota; kingdom Viridiplantae; phylum Streptophyta; class Magnoliopsida; order Fabales; family Fabaceae; genus Lathyrus; species Lathyrus sativus. Next base: position 628,341,974 of record OZ012740.1, on the reverse strand, counting down.
TTCACAACCTCTTTCCTCACTACTTCTTTCATAGTAGGATTCAATCTTCTTTACGATTGAGCTACCGGCTTGAAATATTCCTCCATAAAGATATGATGCATACAATAGGAAGGACTTATACCTTTTAAGTCGGAAAGAGTCCAACCCATTGCCTCTTGATTTTTCTTCAACACCATAATTAATTTGCTTTCTTCATCCATGGTTAACTCTGAACTTATGATCACCGGCTTATTCTTTTCTTTATCAAGGAAAACATACTTTAGATGAGATGGTAACAACTTCAACTCAAGCTTGTCTTCCTCATTGTTCTCTTTTTAAAAATCTTCCACCTTTTCACTTCTGTTGCATCAATCCTAAAACAATCGGTTTCATCTTTAGAAAGCTTCATGGATTCAAAAAGATTAAAGCAAATCTCCTCATCAAGAACTCTTACTTTCATGAGACCATCATCCATATCAATCGCCATACGTGCAGTCTTCATAAAAGGTCGACCAAGAATCAATGGAGAGTCTTCATCTTCTTCCATATCAATTACCACAAAGTCGATTGGGAACAAAAATTTATCAACCTTTACCAACACATCTTCAGCTACACCATGAGGGCGAGTCATAGGTTTGTCAGTGAGTTGCAACGTCATTTGAGTAGATTTCAATTCCATGTAACCCAAATGCTTCACAATATATAAGGGTATCAAATTTATGCTAGAGCCCAAATCAATCAACCCCTTGGCCACATAAGTATTTCCAATTGTAATAGGCAAAGTGACTTGTCCCGGATCACTTTCTTTCCTCGGGAGAGTTCATTGAATAATTGTGCTATAACTAGCATCCACCATGATTGTCTCTTGATCCATGTACCGCTTTTTCTTCGTGAGAATGTCCTTCATAAATTTAGCATACTTCGGCGTTTGCTCCAATGCTTCGGAAAATGGAATATTAATTTGCAATTGTTTGAAATGTCCATAAACCGAGCATAATGTCTAGCATTGTATTTTCTTGTCGGAGCATGTGGATAAGGCAAATTTTGAATAGGAATAAGGCTCATTTGCTCTTTTCCTTTCCTAGACCTCTTTATCTTTCATCTCTCTTACTTTTCTCTCTTTCCTCATTTTTTTTCACTTTCTCATTTTCAACTAATTCTCCCTCAACATTCTTTTCTACTTCATCACCAACATTTTCAATTTCTTTTTCAACTACAACTTCCTCCACCACTACTTTCTCACCTACGCCCGTGTCAATTTCTCTTCCGCTCCTTGTAAGAATCGCCTTGCAATGCTCCTTCAGATTTGGAGTAGCGGTAGCCGTGAATGGCCTTTTTTATTGGTCGGCCAATTGTTTTGATAATTGGCCAACTTGTATTTCCAAATGCTTAATAGCCACATCGGTGTTCTTTTGGTTGGACATTGGCATTTGCATGAATTGGGTAAGAGTTTCCTCCATCTTTGATGGTGCATTTTGAGTTTAAGGAGGTTGAGTGTAGTTTTGATATTGTTGACGATTCGAAGTTCCAGCTTCCTGCAGCCTCCAAGGTTGTTGGTACCCTTGATTAGGTCTTTGATAATCTTGGTTTTGTTGTTGATAAGGCGTTCTTTATTGATATCCTTAATTTTGGTTTCTGGCATAATTGACTTCTTCCAAGATGGGATGGCAATATCTGGTAGGATGGTCACCTTTGCATAACTCACAATTTCCACTTGAAGTTGAGTAGGAACTTCTTGCATTTCTTTGATTTGTTGTGGAAGCTTTGACATTTGTTGAGTCAAGAGCTCCCCTTGTTGCGTAAGAAGTTTGTTTCGGGCAAGAATAACGTCATTTGTACCTAACTCGAGCACGCCTAGTTTTCTTTGAGCTACCCCACAGTTATGATTTTCTTGATGATCATTAAGTGCCATCTTCTTAACAATTACAATTGCATCATCGACACTTTTAGACATCAAAGAACCTCCCGCCGTAGCATCCAATAAGGTCTTGTGGACCGAAAGGAGACCATTGCGGAAAATATAAACTTGAGTGAGTTCATCAAAACCGTGTCCTTTGCATTTTCTTAACATAGACTTGAATCTCTCCCAAGCTTCATTGAGTGATTCACTTGCTCCTTGCGAAAATATAGCTATCGCAGTTTTAGCTTCCATGAAACGGTTATGTGGAAAGAACTGTTCAAGAAAATTCTCTTCTAAAAGATTCTAATCCGTCATGATTGTTGTAGGTTGATCAAGATACCATTCCTTTGCTTTCCCAATCAAGGAGTGAGGAAATAGTCTCCTGAACAATGACTCTTCGTTAGCTTCGGTTGCTCCCGTTGCACCCGCAATCTCATAGAATTTTGTAAGATGTGTGAACGGATCCTCATGGTCTAATCCCGTGAAAGGATTTTGATAGACAAGTGCTAGGATTCCCCTTTTCATCTCGGCTTGTCTTCCATTTTGAAGATTACGTACGAACTGAGCGGTGTGTCTTGGACTGTTCGTACAAGGAGTAGAAACTGGAGGTGGAGGTGCTGCCATAATTGGTGAATTAGGTGGAGTGGATGAAGAACATTCTCCAAGCTGTTCTCTTGCAATAGCTTGTTGTCGTCTTCGCCTTGTGCGACTATTGGTACGCCGAGCAGTTCTCTCAATCTCAGGATCGAAAAGAAGGTTTTCCGCCCGAACCTATCCGCGCATAAACGAATTCTGCACACAAGCTTAAACAAATTAAGAAGCACAAAGAATTACAGTGATAAGAGATTTACAATACAAAATTCTTAATATCACTAAACTATTGCAATGCTTGTAATATTCAACTAACAATCCCCGGCAACGACGCCATTTTGTTAGAAAGCATTTGCGGTAGTGTTTTATTGTACCCACAGGGATTGAAGAGAATAGAGACGCTTTCCGTTCAATGGCTTAGTGACTTCAGAGTAAGGGTTTTTTTTAAGTGGTTTCAATGTTCGTAACAAAAGTTTGCAATAAATAACATAGAATAAAAGTCGGTCTTTAAGTTTGATAAAAGCATGTTAAGATTAGGGTTCGCTAGTCCATTCTAAAAGTATCCAACCAATAAAATATGTGAACGAAGTTCTAACCAACATAACCGCGTATCCTCGCAAAAACGTTCATCTCTAAATCATTTTCGTGAATGTTATTGTTTCAACCGTTAAATGATCTCTCTAAATAACAGATCAAAACAATAAGCATTAAGAATGATACAAAGAGGATATCAACTTTAAAACCTATCTCTAGCATTTGTATAGTTGATAGATGAAGATATTAGGTCAAGACTTGGAAAGTTTATCTCTAATACAAACGAAACCATAAATGTACAAAAAATAGCAAATAACTTCATCTATATTGATTAATAGCTTGTTCACATACAAGAGATTAAGAAGAATACTTAAAATCTGAACTAACTACTTCTAACCTTGACAAGAGAGGGATTTAGCTACTCATTTCCATGATAGCTTAAACAACAAGTTTCGGGAGAAGATTGATCAACATCCGAGTTGAATAATCGAGATTGGATGGGAATCCACCTTCTTTTTGGAAATTATTGTCAAGAGATGATGAGAAATGAAAGAAAAGGGTTTTTAGATCAGAAAAATCACCTCTAATGCAAAAACAAGAAAAAGATATTTTTACAAAAAGTAGCCCATGCTACTTATAGAAGTCTTGCTGAGCTGTCATGCTCGCTAGGCGAGTAAAGTGGTTCGCCTAGTGAACCCCAAAATGTGCCACCAGAAGTTCCTGTGTCTTGAGGACTCTCCATAGAACAGTTTGCACATGTTCGCTAGGCGAAGCCTTCGCTGTGAACCTCGCCTAGCAAATTTATAGTCCTTTCACCTCTGTTCCAAGTCTGGAGGTGTTCGCTACCTGCTCGCTGGTGCTTCGCATAAAGAGCTCTTCGCTACTTCCCTTGCCTAGCGAGTTTATTCTCCTTTTGCCTCTGCCCAAAGTTTGGGAGTGCTCGCTGGCACCTCACTGCTTCGTCGCCTAGCGAGTACTTCGTTGCCTCCCTCGCCTAGTGACTTTAGGGCCCTTTCCATTCTATCGTGAATAATGTCAAGATTTCTGGCCTTCGCTACATAGTTCGCCTAGCGAATTTTGTCATGTTTTGGAGGGAGCTTCGCTGGCAGTTCGCCTAGCGAACTTGCTGTTGCTTGCTTGCTTTCTTGGTTTATTTACCATATTTCTTGTGTCTTAATTTCCTACACTTTCATGCCTAATTCCTGCATAATAACACACAATTAAAGGTACCAAGATCCTTTCTCATAATGTTGCAAACCAACCAAAGCAAGAGCGATTTTAAAAACTTTCTCGACAAAAAGGAATGAAAGATGCCCACATTCGATAGCTCAAATAAGAAAAATTTGGCATCTAACAATGCCTTAAACCAACCATCATTCATGTATTACCACAAAGAAATAATATTGTCAAACACGGAAGCATTAAGTTGTGTGGATAATATTCCAGTGGAGAAGTGGACAAGGGCATTTGATGGAGGATGCCAATGGCGACACATGACCACAAACCTTGTTGAATCCCTGAACAGCGTATTTAAGGGAACAAGAGACCTCCCCATTATTTTGTTGGCAAGAGAAACCTATTATAGGTTGGGGTCACTATTTGCGACAAGAGGCAAAAAATGGAGCGTTATTTTGGAATCAGGGCAATTATTCAGCAAAACCTGCAAGAAATATATGAAGGAGGAAACTATTAAAGCGACCTCACATCGAGTTAGAGCATTTTACCACCATGATTAAAAATTCATTGTTGACGATACAAAGGATCACAATGATGGTCGGCCAATGGGATACTATAGGGTGGAAATTCATAAAAACTGGTGCGACTATGGAAAGTTTCAAACATTCCGCATGCCTTGTTCACATGTCATTGTGGCCTGTTCCAGTGTTCGTCAAGATCCATTCTTGCAACTATCAGAAGTTTACAAGGCCGTGAACTTATTCGGTATCTATAATAATAACTTTCTAGTGGTAGCTAGTGAGGACTATTGGTCAACCTATCATGGGACACAATTTACCACAATGAAAACATGAGAAGAAACAAAAAGGGCCGCACCAAAAGAACACGAATTAGAACCAAAATGGATACAACTGAGAAAGTGGAAAGATTATGTGGAATATGTCGTCTTCTCGAGCATACAAGAAAACATTGTCCCAATGTTGGAGCAAGTACTATATAGATTTATTTATGTCATTAAAAAAAGTTGTAACCTTTACATTTAATATTTATAACAACTTCTGGTTAGAAGAAAACAAACTAAAATACTTCTAAAACCATAACATAAACCATTAAAAATATAGAGATTAATATAACATAAACTAAGATATAACAACAATCAAAACAATATCATCAGTTCCAAACACCATAGCCATAACATCATTGTCATCTTTAATTTGCACCCATTCACACTATATATTTCCATCTTCAATCGAGAATTACGAAACAAGTCTTTCAATACTTCTAATTCTTTCACCATCTGGAATGCTCCTTCTAACCAGCGATTCAAATTCCTTCGTAGTTGCTCTAAACTTTGGATGTTCCAAAATAACATCCTTATCAGAGGCTTGGTTCTTGAAAAAAATGACATGCCCATATCTTCTAAGATACATGATTGAATCTGCTAAAATTGTAAGAAACAATGACAATTTAAGTGTGAAAGACTATGCAAGTCATGATATCTATTTATACAAGAAAAATTTCAAATAAAATAATAATAAATATTATAATATTATATAATATATGAAATATTAAAAATTAAATATTTTATCAGGTTATAAGGTGACTCCAATACTATTGGCTCTCCCTTTAAAATTTAAGATGCGACTCCAATGCTATTGGCGCCCCCTCCTAAATTATAAAGGAGGTTGCACCCCTATTGACGCCTCCTCTTTGGATTTTAAAGGGGAAGTTAGTCCTATTGGCGCCTCCCTTCACTGGGAACTTTTTTTTTTTTTGAAACTTGGGTAGTTTGAAAAATTTGTTGGAAAGGTGGGTATATTGGATAATATTATAGGGAAACATGGTTATTTGGGTAAGAATTTCATGTTGCTCTTTAGCATTAAATGATTTTTTTAAAAAAACTCAATCAATTTAGTCATATTTTAAATTATATATCCCAATTTTAATACTAAAGGACATACTTTAAGACCTTTCGGTAGGAACTAAATTGAGTGATTTTCTATAATTTAAATATTTAAGTTGCAAATTCACAAATTTGAAAAATAGCATAAATTTTATTCTTACATTTAAAATATTTAGAATTTGTTCCTAGTCGGTCTCAGGCTAAAAGGCAAGAAGTCCAAATACGAAAAGATCCAATTCATATACGTGAATGATGGATCAGTAAAGATAGAGTGGTTCCTCAATTAAGAAGCTAACACTCAATCATTGCCCTTATATGATTCTTTGACGTCAAATACTCAAATATAATTGAAGGTTCCTCCGCATTCCATCTTGAATGGCTCAAGGAAATTCTAACCGTCTTTCATATATAAAGTTCTTCACGGGTAAAGTCTCAGGAGGTATTATGTTCATTCTCACGCTCATATTATTTATCATTCAATCACTGACTTAGGCGTTTAAGTGCTAACCTTACAAGTCCACCCAGTTCTGTTGTACAAGAAGCTCATTCCATCGTGCATGAGTCCTATCTCACTCTATCACCAACTATTTCTAGTTCTTGAAGGGAACATTGGCGCCATCTATGAGAATTGACTTGTTATTCTCATGAATTTCTATGACCATATACTTCTTATTCCAAATGTCACAAATCCTTACAATAAACTCGCTTGTAAGAAGACGGTGATGTCTGATCCATCTATAGAAGCCACCATAGGTTTACTAGCCTTAAAATCGTCTTCTTATCTCGTCATCTCTATAATCGACGATGGCTCATCTAGTATGGGGAAATTAAACAAAAAGTATTTGACGTAAAGCTCTTCGAAAGCACTAGTGGGGACCATAATGCATGATGAAGATTAACATATTTTAGGGTTATGAGACACCGAGAAGGTGAAAGGGATTCCCAATATGACACTTTTGTTGGTCGTAACTGCTGTGATAGAATACCATTTGGTGTGTCGAAGGTGAAATTTTTGTGATGTCATGTATGACAACGTCTTCACAAAGCTAGGGATATGTGATTGAGACCCTAAATCATGTGAAGGAAGGAATCTCTTAGCGTTCAACGACTCCATCACTCACCTTAACAAAGTCGTGGAATTTCCAGTCTCTATCGCAAAAGGGAATGAGGACAGGACTCTGAACATGTATTTCTTGGAGATTCTCTGCAAGAGCGTCTATAATTGCATCTTAGGCAGATCTTTCCTCGCTCCTTTAGATGTGGTGGCTTCTAGCGTCCATCTGAAGATTATCACAAAGACTTTGGGGAACTAGTTGTCCTCCCTGCTCATCTATGTGGGGCTCACTTGGTACATGAAACATAGCTAAAGAACCTTCACGCGATCAAGCTTGTCACTGAGAAAAAAAATAGGACTTGTCGATCATCCATCACTGCTGTCGACCTTGATGGACGAGATGATGTAGTCATATAAGATGACAAACTCACCTCACCACCAACCCCTAATAGAAATTTTGGAGTCGCACAACTTGATGAGAATTCAACAAGATCAATCAAAATGGGAACTGATTTTATTGCCATGGTAAAGAAAGGACACATTGAGTGTCATAGAGCAAATTTTGATCTTTTCACAGTAAGTTTATATGAGATGTTCGACATACATCCTACGATAGCCTGTCACTAATTAATCGAGCTCGCAGCCTAATACGTGACCCAAAGAAGAAGGTAAAAATCCTTCAAAAAGGTCGGGGCAACCATAAATACATTCCATGACCTACTTGACACCATGTTTATTTCCAAAGTAAGGTATGCCAAATTACTATCCGATGTCGTTCTAATTATGAAGGCCTTTAGAAAATGGAGAATATGTGTCGATTACATTGACCTCAATCGAGCCTGCCTTGGTGATTAATACCCTCTCACAAACATCGATAAACATGTAGAAAATTCAGCCATATACAAATTGTTATCATTCATGGACGCATATTCCTGCCATAATCAAATACCCATGTGTGAGGCGGATAGAGACAAGACTGCATTTATGATAGAATGGGCCAATTATCGATACAATGCCATGCTCTTTATCTTGAAGAATGTGGGAGATATCTACACTACTATAGAAATTCCATATCACCATAGTTTTAAAATGGATAATGTCACAGTTGATAAATCGTGATAAGGTAAGGTGGGGTAGTATGTGTCAGCTTTACCACCACCATCTTGAAATTGTAGTAAAAACTCAGTAGCACATTATATATCCATATGGTAAATAAAAATAACTGTAGTAAAATGTGAAGGTCGGTGGTTCGACACCTAGTGCCAGAGTATGATGATTTTTTAATATTTCACCACGGTTGAAAGTTACAACCATAGCGAAAGACTTATCGTACAATATTTCACCACGATTATAACTAGCAACTATTGTGATATATATATATTTGAGTTTATTATAACTTATGCGGAACACTTATTTCACCAAATACTCAATGAACATATAACATTTCAATCTGATTTAGAAATTAATAATATGAAAAGTTGAGTTATATTAGAAAAACAAGTTACACTAATTAATGTTTTTCAAGCTTTCTACAACCCATTACCTGTATCTCTCTCTTTAATAGTTAGAATTTGGTTCAATGCTTCTAACTTTTCAACCAACACTTCCTTCACTATTAGTTCATTCTGCAAAGTACTAGCGACTTTGCAAAATGAACTAGTAAAAAAGGAAGTGTTGATTTAAGAGTTAGAAGTATTGAACCAAATTCTAACCATCAAAGAGCGAGATGCAGATAATGAGCTGTAGAAAGCTCGTAAAATATTGATAAATATAAGTTGTTGCTTTCTAAGATAACTTTATTTTTCATATTATTATTTTTTAATTCAATTCAAAAATTTATATATTAAATGAGGGGGTGATAAAACACTCAAACTATATATGATATAATAAACTCATCTTCTATAACATATTGAATGAACATCGTGATATAGCTGCAATGTCCAAGTAATAACATTTTTAATATTATAAACAATAACATTAACATTAGCATACCTATACAAATACATTATATCTAACTAAATCATCAACATACTCCAACAACAAACTTGTGAACCAAATCATAAGCTTCTGAATAAAACAAAATCATTTATCAACAAACAACACAAACAACATCATTTATCTACCAAATTATAAACTACCCTTGACACTAACATAACACATTCATCAAACATACCTCAACAATAAAATTTATCAACATACCTAACAAAATAATCAACATATTTCAACAAAAAATATGTAAACCAAATCATAAGCTTATGAACAAAACAAAATCATTTGTCAACAAACAACACAAACAATATTCATCCACATAACCATATACTACCTTTAACATTAACACAACACATTTATCAAACATACCTCAACAACAATATTTATCAACATACCTAACAAAATAATCAACATGCTTCAACAAAAAATATGTAAACTAAATCATAAGATTATGAATAAAACAAAATCATTTATTAACAAACAACACAAACAACATCATTTATCTATAAAATCATAAACTACCCTTAACATTAACACAACACATTTATCAAATATACCTCAATAACAACATTTATCAACATACCTAACAAAATAACCAAACACTTCAATAAATAATATGTAAACCAAATTATAAGCTTACGAACTAACAACACAAACAACAACTTTTATCTACAAATTCATAAACTAACCTTAACATTAACACAACACATTTATCAAACATACCTCATCTTACAAAGAACGGAGTTTTGAAAAGAAACTGTTAACATGTGTACCTTTACTTGAAACGATTTTTGGAAAACGAAAACAAATATATGTTGAAGTTATGGAGTTTCATGACATGTTCCATTGATTCATAGTAGTTTGAGAAGTTATGTTGGATTTTTGTGAATTTATGATGGATTTTTGAGAGATTCAGCAGAGGTGAAAGAAATTAGGATTTCTCACTTACAACATAGTCTGTTCTAAAGTGAAGTATGTTAGCTTAAATAGGTAAACTATTTCACAACAGTTGATAAAATAGACCACGGTGGTATGTCCTGATATTTCACCTCGATTGTTAAAAAGGATCATTTTGAAAAGTATTTAATTCATATTAAAATTAGAAATAAAGATAACACACCCCTTTTATTAATGTAAAAACATAAAAATTGTAGGTGTTGGGTTTTAAAGTGCGTCACTCTTGACATATCGCAACAGTCATTAATTATGATAGTGGTTATAGATTTTAAAAATAAAATAAAAAGAAAGGCGCCTAATGAAAATATATTACCTCGGCTAGTTCTACAATCGTGGTACGAGAACGTTACAAAAAGTGTATTTTGTAGTAATGCTTCTAGAGGATGATGAAAAAAATCTTCAAAGAAGAAATAGGGGAAACTCTAGAGGTTTATATGGACGACATGATCGTCAAATATAGCGAAGAAGAATGATAGGAAGTCCACATGGATAGTGTGTTTTACTATGTTCGGTAATACAATATGAGGCTCAATCTAGAGAAATGCATTTTTAGAGTTAGAGTTGGAAAATTCTTGGGTTTGTATCTGACAGAGAGAGGCATAGAAACCAACCCAGACAAATGTGAAGCGATCAACAAGATGGAAGCACCAACCACAAAAAAGAGGTAATGAAGCTGAGTGGTATGCTTGAATAGGCTCATTTCGAGGTCGGCTCATCATGCACTACCATTTTACAAATTACGAAATAAATAAGCACAATTTGATTGGAACTTAGAATAAAAATAGTCGTTTGTCTCCATGAAATGGCCATATCTACCCCCACCAGTTTTATCTATACCAGTAGAAAGGAAATTTTTGTTCCTTTACTTGGTTACCTCCACCAAAGTCGTTAGTGTCGTCCATATTTGAAAAGTAGGCCCAATCAGATCCATGTACACTTCATATCTAAAACATTGGACAAACCTGAAACACGTTACCAGAAGATAAAAAATACCACATTGACATTGGTGGACTACCTCCTAGAAGCTACGATGTTACTTCCTAACACATGATATCTTTATCTGGAGAGATTTACCCCCCCTCCCCATTAAAAAGTCCTTCACATTTTGGATCTAGCAGAACCACTGACAAAATGGTCCACCGAGATATCTAAATTTGACACCTCCTTCAAGCCTAGAAAAGAACTAAACATCTAAGTATCTGCAAACTCCATATCAGAGGTGAACCCAACAACATTAGAATTATAATTATATGGTGTTTCGATCATGCCCATGGGCAATTCATTTAATAACAATGGAAGATCGAAGGGGCACTTCAACTCTATCTGACCAAAGCCAGCCTCGTGAGAAGAAGATTCAGTTCATAATTTGTGTTAGAAGGAGCTTATACATAAGAAAATTATCAATCCCTCTGATTAAATGCCTTGAATGAGAAGAAGCCGCATACACCCCTACCGAGGTGCGTGAGGAATATCCATCCAACACCTCCGAGCCATGGCCCTATCCAAGAAAGTTTTTAGGGTAGAATATTCTTGATCGTTGATAAGTGGTTTTTTATGTTGCTTTTATTACTAGTTTTTATATCATTGTTACATAACTTTTGTTTGTTTTCCTTTCGTTTTTCTATGTTTTATGCTTTGATATGGTGTTTCCCTTGCTTCCAGGCCATCATATGCATTCTAAGTAAAAAAAAGAGATGAAGAGTGAGAGAAAAAAAGGAAAAAGGCAAGAATCATAAAATTCTAGTACAAAATCCAGAGGCATGTTACGGGTGTCCATAACAGTTGTTAGGACCCATAACAGGAGGGAAAATTTTCCCAATTTGTTTCCTATTTGATCTGATTTCCTCCATTTCAAAGCTCCTTAATTGCTTATATCTGATCTTAAATATTTGTAATTGACATTGATTGCTAAGAGATTTCTACCATAATTAGGATTTAGTATAAAAACTCATAAGTAGTCTTGAGTTTTTATCCCGTTTTTAATTTCTATTTTGTTTTCACTCTTTTTATCCCATAATTTTGTATGAGTCTCCATTGGAGCAACTGATCTACTTTCAATAAAAGAATTGCTTTTTCATTAATCAAGTTCTCAATCACTATTTTAATAATTTGTCTAACAATCATTCCTTTATTCGTGATTATTGTTGTAATTAAATTGTTCTGGAATATGAGTGAGTAGTTCTCTAGGGACTAAGGGTTATGAACACTATCGCCTTTTTATTTGCATAGCCTAGGCTAGTTGCAGGAATTTCATACTATTTATTTTAAAAGTCTGAGTGTTTTTAAAACTTGATACGAGAGTAGGAGTATTGCCTTTAGGTTTTTAACTTGCGCCGAGAGGGTATAGACAATATCGAAAAGCAGATTTTTAAACAATTAAATCAGAGTCACGAGAGCGATTGGAGGAAATTGAGAAAGTTCTCATCTTTAATAGCTTCACAAACGTGAAGACCACTAATAAACGTTTCTGCACGAGCAAGAGCCGATGAGCATCCCGTTTGTTAGAGGCAGGGCAATACGCTGGCGAGAGCAAGTGTTGCTATTTTAACTGTTTTTTTTTCCCTTTATATTTAGTCAAAATTCCCGTAATATAAGTGCTTAGGTCATGTGGAGAAGTATAGGATAGAAGTCGTAACCCTATGTCCTACTTGATTTATATAATTTTTACACGTTTTTCAAGTTGTTATGCTATAATTACTTTTCTATTTAAGTTGTTTTCAAAACTCATTATTCGGTCACTCTAGCTTTACACTGATAAGATAGAAATGGATACTTAACCATTGGTCTTTGTGGTTCGCTACTTTTTTACTACTATGACATTAGTCGTGTACTTGCAGCGTGTCAAGTTTTTGGCATCATTGCTGAGGACGAGTAGCGTTAATATTGAAGTTCTTATTGATCATCGTCAAGACTAGAGTTTTTATTTTTGCCTATTTAAATTCTTCCTCTACCTTTGTATGTAGCGGCCGGAAAAATGACAGAGTCGCCATCATCCTTTATTTGTTCTTAAAGGACAGGGAAATAATGATAAAATGTAAAGTTAAAGGGTGAGAGACTAGGTTCGAGAGTCGGTTAAGTGAGTGGAACGTGTTAGGTACCGCTCACCTCCTTTGTACTCAATGAGATCCTCCTCTAATTCTAGTTTAGTTGTTTGCCTAAGGATGTTTGCTTATTGTTTTTAATTGTTTACAAAATTAATTTGATATTTACAAAGATAAGAACCTAAAAATATTTTTAATAATTGTACTCGCTAGAGTTTATAACTCTATGTCTACGTACCCTCGTATTAAATTAAAGGTCAGAGTACCGTAGTTCTTCTTTGAAAAACATTTGTTGGTTGATTGCTTTTATCCCTTAAAAATGATTCTCACACAATAGGGGTGGAGAAATATTTAGTTTTGAAAAAAATGCCTCAGTACACAAGGGTAGAAGACTTAAAGTTTAAGCGTGTGGTGTTGATTTTATCTCATTGATTCATTTTAAAAAATATTCCTTTTTAATTTATTTAGAAAATAAATTAAGTACATAATATATAAAATTATATAAAGAAAACCCCAAATTTATTATCTCTTATCCCTAATCCTAAACTCTGACTCTTGGATCTAAGAGTTATATCCTCAATGTTTATCCCATTTAAATATCTCTTGATTTATCCCATGTTTTATCCCATTACTTTATTATAGGAAATATCCCCTTAATTTATTTAAAAAAATAAAAAAATTATACAATTTATCTTAAATTATATAAAGAAAACCTAAGTTTTTTATCCTTATCTCTAGTCATATATTTATACTCTTGGATCTAGGAGTTCTATCCCCAAAATATATCTCAATTCTATCCCATGATTTATTCCTAATTCTATCCTTTGAACTATCCCTTACAATTATCCCATGAGGTTATTCCCTAATTATCCCTTTATAACCCAAAATATATTTTATCCCTTAAAATCTTAATATTTTATTCCATATCCCTATTTTTATTCCAAATTATATCTCTTATGTTGTTTAAAATAATTGGTCGCTAATTTAATTATTCTAAAATTTATCCCTAATATTAATTTAAATTCCTAATTACTTTTTCATGTATTTTAATTTATAATTAATCATAATTGTCTAATTATTATTATTATTATTATTATTATTATTATTATTATTATTATTATTATTATTATTATTATTATTATTATTATTATTATTATTATTATTATTATTATTATATCAATTCCATTATCATATTAATTAATCCCTATAGGTGCTAAACAATTTAAATTATATCCCGACTTATATTTGGTATTTTTATTCCATGTTTATAACTATTCGAATAATTTAATTATTTTTATTAATCCAACTAAATCCTAAACATGTTAATTATTTCCATTAATCTAACATATAACCCTAATTAATATTTATTATTATAAAATATGTTAATTAAAAAACTGAGTCCTTTCCCCTTCAGGTATTTGGGGGTCCCTCTAACCTCTAAAAAATTATCTATTCATCATTATATGTCGTTGATTGATAAGATTATGAGTTGAGTTAACCATTGGAGTGCTAAACTCCTAAGTTATGCAGGGCGTGCCCAACTTATAAAAAGTGTTACTTTTGCCATTGCGAACTATTGGATGCAATGCTTTCCTATCCCTAGATCTGTTATTCATAAAATTGAAGCTATGTGTAGATCATTCACGTGGACAGGTGAAGCTGATATTACTAGGAAGAGCCCTATTGCTTGGGACAACGTTTGTATACCTCTGAACTATGGAGGCCTGGGTATCATTGATCTTAAGATCTGGAATAAAATTACTATGGTTAAACTGCTCTGAAACCTTAGTAGTAAAACTGATAGCCTGTGGGTAAAATGAGTCCATAGTTATTATTTAAAGCATGGGGAGTTGATGAATGTCAGTATCAAACCTCACACCTATGGATTATGAGGATCATCCTAAAACAGAGGGATAGCTTGGTGGATATTCAACAAGTATGAGATCGCATGTTAACTAGCAACAAGTTTAGGATGAATGATGTTTATATGGTAATCTGTAGTAGTGCCCCAAAAGTAATGTGGAAGAACATACTCCGACGTAATGCTGCTCGACCAAGGGCTCTGATTACTATGTGGTTTGCGTGTCACGGAAGATTGGCTACAAAACAACGCCTTTTTCGATTTGGTATGATTACCGATGATAAATGTTGTCTATGTTCTAAAGAGGAGGAATCTATTAATCATTTGTTATTCTGTTGTCTTGAAACGGTGTGTATTTGGACCAAAATCCTAGATTGAGTCCAGATTCCGCATGTCCCGTGACCATGAGACAAAGAAATGGAATGGTTGTGCAGGAGTACGAACGACAAGGGTTGACGAGCATCCATCCTGAAACTAGCTATAAGGAAAACTGTTTATGGTGTGTGGACATACCGTAATGACATTTGTTACGGTAATGTTATAGATAAGACAAAAATAGGTGATAATATTATAGATATGATTATTTATAGGGGATGCCATAACCAGAAACTTAGGTCACACATTGCTCATTTGATGACTTATTAGTGTTCTTGGTATTTTTCTTTTGGTTTGTGTGTCTTTTCTGAGGGCAGGATCCTCGCGATCGTCTTGTACTTGTACTATTTTTTAAATTAATTCAATATTCTTTTGATTCAAAAAAAAAAACTGAGTTATCCCCTTAGATTAAATGATTAACTAGAATATAGTCCTAATTAATACTGACTAATCATTTTTTTAATATATTTTTATTCATTGATAGAACCCAATTAATATCTCAAATGAGACTAAATTGGTTAAATGATTAAATTAATAAATAAAAAATTGTTTTTACTTTTTATTGTTGATTTAGTGTTAAATAACAATTAAATTTTATAATAACAATATAATATAATATCGTTTTAAGAAATAGAAACTCAGAGATAATATGTTACTGTTAGTAAAGAATAACAAGATAGTCATTCATGTATTAGTGTGTGAGATTTGTCAATATAAAGATCTAGTTTTAAAAGTTAGAAGTTATTTTTGAAGAATTAGAAGTTATTTGAGGAAACTGAAGAAATCTGTGATTTATGTGATATTAGAAAAGCCAACAAGTTTTATAATCGGCATATGCAATGGTGGGGCTAGAATATATTCTCTTTTAAATTCTAATTAAAAGTAATATATTCTGAGTGCATTGTTACTTTCCTACCGTTAATATTGTAGTTATGTAGTTATAAAATTGTTTGTTTTCTTCAATTTAATTTTTATTTGAGTTCTTTGTTTGACTAAAAAGGTTCTTTGTGAATTTTTTTTATGTAGTTAGAACAAAATTAAAAATAATCAATTCTACTTAAACAAAACAGTTTTTTTTCTTTATAAGTTTTCTAATTTTTTCTTTATAAGTTTTCTAATAATATGATAGTTAATACAATAACTACTAGCATAGAATAAAAACAATTGTATATAATATTTTTTTATATATAAGTTGAATAAGGGCAATAAAAAATAAAATAATAAAAGAAAAACTCAATCCCAATCAACCCACAACAAATCAAAATCTTAAGCATGAAAATCACATATCAAACAAATATTGAGTTAAGAGGAAACCAACAATTAAGAGGAAACCAACCTACAGGATCGAGATCTATTCCGGTGAACAAAATTATTAATCTTTTGAACTCTCTTTGCCCTTGCTAGAATAGATGTTGGTAGGAGTTTTTAGGGTTTAGTTGTTGTTCTTCGGTGGGAAGAACAACAACTTTGGGTATTAAATATGTGAATTGTGGATGAATGAAAAGTGTGAAAACATGCTCTATTTATAGATAAAAAAATTAGGTTAGAAATTGAATGTGATTTGTAAAATTAGAAAGGATTTAATCTGACCCGATTTCCTCTATTTCTTAGAGCTCAAACCAATGAATTTGGATGGATTCATGGCTTGGTGAATTTAAATAAAAATAAATATTTTAAAAAGAATAAAAATAGACTTAATAGTAATAATAAGAAGGATTTTGATTTTCATGATTTTCTTTTTGAGATTTTATGCATAAAATAATGATTTAAAAGAAAAAAAAAATCATATTTTAAAAAAATGTATTGAATAAAAATACGAAAGTTAATAATTAAATAATAAAAAACACTATTTTTTGATTTTTTTAATGAAAATAGAAAAGTTAGAATAAAACTAAAAGTGAAAAACACAAAAAGTGAAGAAGGTGAGATTTGAATTCACAACCTCTCACACTCAAGCTCCTTACACATGCTCTCTTGACAATTGTGTCATTTTATTCATTCAAAATAAAGTGGCACTAGAAAGCATATAAAGCGTGAGAAAAATTGGGGTATGACAACTGCCCCTATTTAACCGGCTTCAAACAGAGAAGATGATGACGATGAGTCTTCATCTTCTTGGGGGAGAAAATGATTAAATATAAAGAGGAACCCTAATTTTAATCGCGCAGTTGGTAAATATCCCATTCTAATGTATCTCTGATAATATCTTGTTAGTCTATATATAATTTCCCTGATTATAGAAGTCGGGAAAGACTCTGACGATCCTCCGATTGCATTTTGGTAAACCCGGGTAGAACCCCTGATAAAACCCTTGATAATATCTTGATAAAACCCCTATGACATCCTTTGGTGGAACCACTGATATTAAAACCCTGACAAAAATGTCTGACAAACCCCTTATGGAACCCCTTGATTAACCCTTGATGATTGATTTCAACCTTATCAGGTGGAAATTGCCTATGATTCCTATGATCATTCGATCATGCTACTTGAATCAGGTAGGACTTTAGTGATACCCTGATCACTTTGTGTCATACCCCAAATTTAACCCTTAGATTTTGTTAGCATTTGCATAGCATTCTAGGTCAATCATCCTTGCATAATTAACCCAATTATAAAGCTTTGTTGCTTTGTTTCATTTGTGAAATTAGGGTTTGCTTCATGAGGCTCAACGGGTTAATCAGTCAAGGTTTTGGATGGATCATACACTTAAGGAATTCCCCTTCATCGAATATCAAGTGAAAAATGGATTCATTACAAGTTCTTCAAGGTTCAAACTCATATGGCCATTTAGATTAGGGTTTCTCACCCTTTGTGGTTAAGACGGGCAAGTGTTGCTCAGTTGAGTTTTACTTGAGGTTGACAGGTTAAATGTGTGTGCAATAGTTTTCAGTTCATTTGGATGTGATTCGATCTTGGTTAAGAAAGAGGAACTTGTTTTGTTCTCAAGTTGGTTTTAGCATAGAACAGTGCTTTGTACATGAAGATCGTCAAATTAGGGTTTTTGTGTCGATTCAGGTCATCTGTGTGGAGATAAAGTTGTTAGGCTATATCACGTTATCAGTTTTTGCACGGTTGAGGATCATCAAGGATCAATTCATTTACAATTAGGGTTTTTGGACAGTACAATTCACATTTCAAGTCATATTCTTCCGATTCAAGACCCTAGTATATTTGAAAATCCAATTTGCTTCATGTTCATGCTTTTTCAAGATTAAATCAGGGACAGTTGGTGTGTAGTGTTGGATTAAGATTAGTCAGGATATGCATTTGTGGTTCTAAGTCGAGAATGCATTTTAAGTTATCGTTGTCAATATTTATTTCAAAACCACGACTTTCCATTTTTAAACCCATATTCCATTATCCAATTTGTTTCCTAAATCCAACCTTCATGTCTATAGCCATTTCCACATACCCAGTTCCATTATCCGATTTTCATTTTGATATTGGTTTTCTAATATCCATATTTCATTCATAATTTGTGTTCGATTTCAAAGTGCTCAAAAGTCCAAGAGGCTCATTTCAAGAAAGTCCATTTTCATACAAAAAAAAAAGAGTTACAAAACCCTTCATACAATAAGAGTCTAAGTCCATACCCCACAAGATTTGCAAAAAACAAATTACAATAAACCCAAGAGGCACTTACAAAATTAAAGGAAAGAATGTATCATTGCCACCACATCACAACTTCAAACCATCTTCAAAACTTGTAATCCTCAAGCCTGCAGTGAACTTGCACCCTGCTACTACACACAAAACAACGACTCATCACAATAAACCGTACCAACCTGCTACAATACCGCAACCTCACTTGCATATATAACCTGATGCGACTTCCTCAATAAACACACCAGATAAAAGCCACACGATTCAAGGACAAAACAAGCATGTGCTCCACAAAACGGTACGACACTCCAAGCCATGCAAACATATTCTGGTACACAACACATGTATTCAAACTTGAAGCTAAAACCTACAATACTCTATAATTTGAAAGCAACCAAACAAAACCATGAACCTCTTCTTCCCTCAACAACAAAACAAAACCATGAACCTGACGATTTTCTGTTGTTCTTGACCTTCACAGTAACCATCATCACTAACCTCTATTCATCGCTCATGTCTTCCTTCAACTCATTCCCTCACCAATATTCACTTGAAACCAACCTTCATAAACATCACCATCCTCCATGCTAAATTGTAGCTCAACACAACATAGAAACAACCATTTTTACATTTCACCATCTCATTTCACAACATGAGAAACAACAACCTTTTCCAACAACAACTCGAATCAACAACAAATTTCATCACTGGAAAACCGTCGCGGAAGCACTCAACTTTTGTTCAACCCGACGAAGTCAAATACATGATTTATTTTTGTTTTCCTTCAAAACCCTTTGAATAATCACATCTAGATGAGCTTGTCATCGGCAGAGGTATCACGAGATGGAGAGAGTATGAGATCGAGCGAGAGAGCTGTTATAGAGGATCTTCGATTTGTTTTTCTTTTCTTCTTGAATGCGAGACACAAGAAATTAGCGAGAGAGGAACAACAGACAAGGCAAGAGAAAGTGAATAAGGTTTCTGTGAGTTTATTTCTGAACATTTTAGGGATATGTTTAGTTTGTGAATGTCGTTAGAAGGAGCCATTTTTCCCATTTTTCCCACTCCAAGTTGTTCACCTGTATCAGGACACCCTCTTTTGGACCCATCTGGTTACTGAATGCACCCCTAATTTCATTTTTACATATCTTCTCATTTATTTATTTTCTTTTAACTAACTTTTTTCTTTTTCATTTTTTTAAAAGAATATCTTTAAGTTTAGTAATCTTTTAATTATGTTTACTTATATTAATTTTAATTAATATCGATTATTAGTTTAGTTTTTTTAGTTATTAAATTAAAAATTTCAAAAAAAAAATATTTTCTCGATTAATTTTATAGATTAATTTTTTTGTGTTTAAATTTTAAATATTTAGGTTTTAATTTTTTAACTTTTTAATTCTATTAAGCTCATTGACTTCTAACTTTTGTGACTTAGGATCTTTTTGTCGATCTTATGATTTTGATATTTTACCTTGACTATGTCATTGTTCACATCTTGTGCTCCTCATTCATGCACCTTTTGGTTTGTTTCAATCTTGCGTTTGTTTGCTCCTATGTCTTAGGTTCGACTTTTCTTGTGAACTCATTTTTAATTTTGAACTATGCCTTGATTATCTGCTTGTTGCCTCACATGTTCCCTTAGGATCTTCTAGTTCGACTTAATTTTCGATTAAGATCGAAGTAGGATAGATTTTAGATTCTCAATCTTTTGCATGACAACTTTAGGGTAGAATTTCCCTTTCACCCTCGACTTTAGGATCCATCCTTGCACGATAACATGTCTTTATGTTTGCCTTATACACATGTTGTTACTTCTTCATGAGTTTAGCTTTGATGTTTAGGGTTGCTTTGTTCTCTTTTGACATTACTGTTATGATTCCCCTTGCTGTCGCCTATTCTTAAGTCCAAAGGAAAGGATTTCTCTGTTGACTGCCATGTCACATTTTGGATAGTTTAGCCTACCTCCTACCTACCATATGATCATGCTAGAGTCGTTCCTATGACCTTGTTAGAGTCTTTCCCATGACCTTTTTAGAGTCATTTCTTTGAACTTGTTAGTCATTCCCTTGACCTTGTTAGAGTCATTCTTTTGACCTTATTAGAGTCACCTTCCCTCTTTAACCTAGCCTTAGGTTAGGGTTTGTAAATCCTATGGGAGTAACATTATTATAAGTACTTACCTTCCCTTCTTGGTCTTGGTAGAGCTAATTGATCTTGCAACATGGAATTAAGTATAGATTTTGTAAACTCTATGTGAGTACTATTATTTTGAGTACTCACTTTCCCTGTTGTTCTTGTTAAAGTCAATCCTTAGCCAGTGTTTCAACTTAGACTTAGTAGAGTTTGTAAACTCTATGTAAGATTTATGGTTATGAACACTTACTTCCTTTGGAACCTTGACTACAGTCAAGAGTTCCTCACCCGTAGTTAGGTGAACTACGGTTGCTCTGATTCCAATCCTAGTTAGGATATGTAGGCACAAGATGCGATGTCTTGACGAGCATACTTAGTAAATACCTTAGGTGTTTAGCTTAGCATATTTTCCTTAGCAAGCAATAATAACATAACACAAATACAAAGAAGAGGGTGTTACATAGCACACTTAGATTTCTTAGCTTTGTTGTTACATAGTACACTTAGAGTTTTCTTCGATCTTTACCCTTTTTTTGGGATAAATCAAAGCTCGGTGGTGAACTTCAAGATTTGTGATTCAAGTTAATGCAATAGCTTGATATCCGATTCTCACCGCAACAGAAATGACGATTTCACTGGGGAAATTCTCCCCTAAGAGGGTTAAGTCCGCTGTCATGCCCCAAATTTTACCCTTAAGTTCTTTGATCTTTTACATCATTTTAAGTCAGCCATTTTTGCATTTTTAGTTAAACATTTCATTGATCATTAATCATGCATTTTTTAGTCAATTTTGTCATTCCATTTTAGAATTTATTTTTATTATCTTAAGATTTATTTAGAATTGATTAGATTTAATTTTTCAATTTATTTTAATTTTAATATAGTTTATTTTTTTAATTTAGTTTATTTTCAATATAGTTTAATTTTAACTTTGTTTAATTTTTAACTCAAGTTTAACATTAATTTTTAATTTAGTTTAGTTTTAATTAAGTTAATTTTAAATTAGTTTGTTTAATTAATTTAGTTTATATTCTAATTTAGTTTATATTTTAAATTCAACTTAATCAGTTTTTTATTTTTCAATTTATGATTCTGAGCCCATTCAAAGTTTGCAGGGCACCATCCGTGTCCATTCCTGCAGTCACATTAGGTGCTAACTTGTCATCACTAGCTTGCAAACCATACACGAAACGTCTGTGACCTGCACTTCTTGCTATCATACATATTTATACACACATTTGAACACACCCAAAACCAATTGCAAGCACTAACAGCCAAAACCTCCCACTGCTATAAATCAGACCTATAAGCCTTGATTCACACATTTTGCTACATTCCAAAACTGCAACAAAAAAAAAACACAACAACTTACTATATCCTGAACCTGTTAAACTAACAATACAACATCCAAGTTTTCTTTGCACCCTGGAAAATGACGTGTCATAACCAGATAAATCAATAGAATGTAGGAAGAGAGTCGATTTTTGTTTTAAAAAGAAAGAAAATGAGGAGAAAAGGAATCAAGAAAAATAACCAAAAACTCTCTACTAAAAAACCAAACCTGCAATTCTTCTTCACAACCTACAAAATTCTTCAACCATAAATTTCAAGTGGCTCTAAATCTTCATTCAACCTTGATATTCACACAAAACCAACTCAAATTCTATACTTCAATATCAACAACAACCATTACACTCTCCTCCATCGTGTACTTTCGTCCTCCACCATATATCAACATAAACCTCAAACCTTTTACCATCTTCCTCCGTCATAAAGCCATGAAATTAAAATCGGTAACACAATAGCCACTCAATACATTTTATTTTCCGTGACCTGCGACCAAACTCCACAATGGTTCAAACTTCCCTTATTTCAAATCCCATTCTGAAAAATCTCCTTCAACCTTTTCAAACATCATCACCAAACCACCTCAAATCACTACACAAAAATAACAGCAACAATCACAAACTCTTTGCAAATCCAATCAAATCCACAAACTAGACGCACAAACCTGAGAGAGAAAACGAGCGATACGGAGAGGAAAGAAGATAGATACACGATTGAAAGAAAGAGAGAGAAAGTCATGATCGTGTGAGGTTTGTCGATTCCTTGATTATGTTATGAGTTTTCTTGTTTAGTTATTTGTTTCAAAAATAAAACGGTCGTGTATACTTCTTAGGGTTCAATATGAATTTTTCATTCAGCCTCAACCGAACCGGTCTTGGGTCAAAGGACTGACCCGCATCTTTAACTCACTAACCCACACCCTACGAATTCATTGTTGGGCCTCAGTGAAGGTAGGAAAAACACTTAGAAGGGGGGGGGGGTTGAATAAGGGTTTCAAATAACAACTATGACAATAGTAAAAATAACAAGGTATTTGTTGCACCCCAAATTTTGACCCCTTAGATCCTCATCATCATTGTAGGATCATATTTGCTTGATTAACTAACCTTAACCCATTTTTAGTTCGTCTTTGTTAAGATGCAGATGAATTAGGGTTCCGTACCGTCAAAATCAAAACTTTGAGGGTTTGATCAATCAATGTTTTGGATTGATCCAACTTCAAACAAGATTAAGGATGATACATTGGACCAAGAATGAGTGCAATTTGAGGTGGTCACCCGGGGATTGAGAACAGTGCAATTTGAGATACCCGATTAGGGTTTTCGATAAGAAAAAGTCAACTGTAGTTTGACTTCCGATTCAAAGAGTATTTCAATGGTAGGATCAAGGTCCATGAAGTTCATATAGCTTAATAAAGTTCATTCAAGAAGTGTCAAAGTCTCAGGAGGTCCAGAGTGTTAACAGGCGACTCGGTAGTCACCGATCGATCGTACGGTTGACCGAAAAGTCAACTCTTCAAATTTAAGGAATTGGACTTCAAAGTGTGAATCAAAAATGATACTTATATCATATTGCACTTGCATATCAATTTTCATGACCATTGGATCAAGGGTTGAGAAGTAATTGCAAAAATCGGGAATTAGGGTTTCGAAAGGGGCAAGACCATAACTCCTCAACCACACATCCAATTGAAGTGGTTCAAAGCTCATTAGAAAGCTCTTGACAATCCTACAAAAGCCTCAAAGTGGTCCATGATCAAAAAATGCATGGAATTGGAGTTATAGCAAAATTCATTTTTGAAGGGGAAATAACTTATAAAATTTCTAAGTTATTTAACACTTGTAAGTGATTTTTTCAGAACTTTGAAGGGTTTTTCAACCTAGTTCCATCAAGAATTTGGAAATTCCCAATACATTAAAGTTGTAGAGCTACTTATGGGCTTTCCAAAGTGTGGTAGAACTCCTCAATAACATATTTGAGCAGGAAGTTATGCACTATAGAAGGGGCCTGTCAACATTTGAAACCACACTCCACCACTTCCCAAAAATCAGTTTTTCACAACTTGGACTATCATCAACCCTTGGATCATGATTCAATATGATATTCAGATGTGTAGGGGAATGAAAATGCAGAGAAATAAGGAGTTTGAAGAGAGAGGCAAGTGGCAAGCAACTTGTGTAATAAAATATTCAAATGTAAGAAGGAGAGAGAAACTTTTTCACTCCAAAACTGTTGCAGCTGCTCTCCCTACCTCCATAGATCATCTCAGTCACTTCATGTCCATCTCCACTTGATTTTTCTGATCTCCATTGAACCATGGAACTGATAGGAGAAGATTTGGCAAGATTCACTTGAAAAATCTCAAATCTCCCTCCAAAAGTGGTAAATGACCAAGGCTGCCCTCCCTCTTGTTTGGCTATAAATAGAGGACTTTTCAATGAGTCTAGACACACCAGAGCAATATCATAAAACCACAGCTCTCACTCTCCTCTCATTCATCAAGAATCCTAAAGTTTTCAAGATTTCCATTTCCACCAAAAAACTGTCTTGAGCAAAACTATGCTCAAGACCAGTTCCATCCTTTCCAAACCTCTAAGAACCACCCATACAATCTTTAAATGTCATATAAAAGGTGTCCATACCTTTAAACCTTCAAAAACTATCAAATTGCTAAAAGTCAACTTTCACACTAAGAAAGTTTGACCACAACCACAAAAACTTGCCAAATCTTGGTCTAAGCTTTTCCTTGTTGATCTAACCATCCACACACCTCCCATACATCATATTATAATTGTCTAAGGCATTAAAAACCTGCTGGAAATCCATTAACTCCACTTGTCCTAAAGTTTGGTTTGGTTGCTTCAAGAGGAAGCAAGCTTCAAATCCTTGCCAAAGAAGAAGATCTCTGGGTTTCTTAGCTCCTTAGCTTACTCAAGACTTGTCTACAATAGGTATGTGATGTTTAAAATCTTTATTTATTATACATTGTCATGTTTATCATTTTTGAGATGATTGTTATGAAATATACCATTGCTGTCCCATACTAGTTCTTAGTCAAGAACTTAGGTTTTGTGGTTATGTTACTTGCTTGTGTTAATGTATTTTCATTTGTCAATGATATATTGGTGATGTGTTACAAAGATTGTACTTAGATATCATGCTTAACTTGTTTTTTAAAATTTTGGTCTATATGGTAGTTTTTAAGTATCCAACATTGAAATGTAAGGTGCTTGCCCTAGATATTTTAGCTTTGGTTCACTAATGAGATTTGAATGATTTGTAAGTTTTTCATGACATCCCCCTGCCTTAGATCATGTTTGAATCTAATGTAGCTCTTATTTTCACATTTGTGTCATTTTGTGCCATTTAGCTTTACAATTACCATGAATTGTGTATTGGACTGTTTTTGTGTTTGCTATTTTGTATCTCAAATGTTCTAAATCATTGGTTAATGTCTATATGATCCTACTTGATGTTTGATTTGGTTGAAATATTGAGAACATGAGTTTTGAACTTTGAGGCCTGTTATGAGATTATGTTGTTTTAGCTGCCCATGTTTTGAACCAATTTATCCTATTTTGTTTCAACTGAGTTTTGCCTTATTCATGAGTATAGAATCACTAGCCTACATATTTTGAACTTGTGTGTGATATTCAATTACCTCAATCTGTCATGGACTAGCCTGCTGCCCTAATATGTTGTTGTTTGAGCATTTCATAAACCTCAATATTGCCATATGTTATTTGATGTTGAGCTGGTGTGACTTTAAGGCATGAGCATTTCCTTTTGCATATTTATGGTATGTGCATAACTTTTGTTTCATCAAAAACTCATTGCCTTAAAAAATGCCTTGATGTACCAAAACCTGTTTCAAAATAACTTTTTCTTTCAACCAACATGTCAATTTCTGTGCCAGTCACAAAAAGCTTGATTTATATGCATGAACTCATTCCTTGTCATGTTTTTGATGTGTTCCCATTGTTGGTTTGATCCATTCTTACTTGATTCTTCATCTCTCTTCCAAAATGCATTTTTTTAAGCAAATTCTGCCATGAACATACCAAGTTGTTTTCCTGTTTGCATATGCCTAAAGTTTGAGTTAAATCTCACTTGTTATCATATTTAAGATGTGTATGTATCTTTGTTTTGATAAAAAATACCTCACTCTTTGAAAACACACCTGTTGTGCCAAGTTTTACAAAGACAGTTTTGCACTTCCTACCACAACCATACCAAATTCTTCCCTGCTTACAATATGTTGATTTTCTGAGTTGAGATTCATTTTAACTTCACATTTTGATGTGTATGTGCTGTCCATTTGACATAAGACCATTGATTCATAGCTGGACCATATTTGTACCATTGTGCTGCCAAACAGTTTTTGATCCAACTGTCACACACTTCCCTTAGTTTTGCTTGATTTTTTCTAGGTCAGTTCATGAACATTAGACTTCTAATAGCATTTAGGACCTGTAGGTGCATGAATCAACAACTTTGTGTATTGTCCAACTTTTCTGTCATGACAGCCCACTCATTATGATTGATATAGTTGCAATTGGATAGTCATCTTCTTGTTTTGTGCATTTCATGGCCATTTTAAATGATAGACTCATCTAGGATCATATTTGAGACTTGTGTATGATGCTTGTTCTGTCCCATTCTGTTCCAATCCAATTTTGGTTTCAACAAGTGCAATTCTATGTGTTAATCAAGCAGCTGACTTGTGAATTTCTGTTCCATGAAGTTTATGGATAATTTTGGGGTGTGAACACATTTATTATCATGTCTGCGGTTTGTGTGTGTGGACTGCTCAAACAGATTGTGCACATTCGATGATCTAAGTTTCAATTACATTTTCTCCAATTTTCACATAGCACAGCAGTTGTGATTTTGTGTTTGTAATTAGCATTATGATAGTTATTTATGTGTTACTCATTGCATTTCAATTATGATGGTGGATACCTCATGATGTTTTATTTTGATTGATCAAGTTTTTTTAGTGTATACATCCATGTTGATCTGCTGTTCCATTCATCCAATATGCTATCATGATACATGCTACCTTCTTGTTTCTGTTTGAGCATCTGATTTGATTCATTTGATTTGAGTGCATCATCAATAACATGTTAGACTGATAGGCTATGTGTTTTGATTTGGAACTCTCCCACCTGCTAGGACAGCTGCTGCACTTTTATGCTTCATTTTGCAATTCATGTGTCATTTCCATTTTTACTGGTTTATACTTGAGCCTTTAGGGTCCTACATTTCTGTTATGACATATATGATTTGTGTGCAGTGCCTTTTACATGAATTTGAACTCACAGCTGGTAGTAGTTTTCAAATTGCAACTCAAGTGCCAATCTTGCATCTTGCATCGTGTTTTTTTGTTTGAGGCTTCATTTCAAAATTTCAACTGCACCATCTTAATGTTCATGAAAAAACAGTCAAGTTTGAATAAAATTTCATCAAAATGATTAAGATTTGACATAGTTGTGATTGAAAATGCATCTTGGCTTCATCCTTGTTCTTGTTGCCTTCCATCTTGCCCAGAAATCCTTGAATTCTTGCCATATATATTTATGGGGGTGGCTATATCAACGGATGTATAGCCACCCAGTGGTAAGAACTTTGAATCAAAAGCGCCTTTCACCTGCATGTCCTGGGTTCGATCCGGGTGGAGGTCGTACCTTTTTTTTTTCTTTCTAATTTCTTTGTTTTTTTATTTTACCTTTTCTCTCTCCCTCTTCATCACACGCGCCCCTTGGGCCCAGTGGTTCTTGTTTGAGGCTTGCTTGCCAAAGGGTGTGGGTTCAACTCCCACCTTTGCCCTTTCTCTTTTTTTAGTTTTATGATTTTATTTGTTATTTGCATACTTTAAATATTCACAATTTGCTCATTTTTCATTATTTTTAACCCATTCTTTTTGCAACATGTTCATATTGATGTCTAGTTTCATGTGATGTAAAAATATTTCAATTTGTTTATATTCACATTGCCTGTCGCATGCTTGAAACTTGTGTTTTTTTGTTAAGATCGTTATCTTGCATATTGTTGAATTCCCCTTAGATCATGCTTGAATTATCTTGTAAGGTTTTGTTTATGTTTGATTCCCATGTGTTAGTTAACATGTTAGGACTTGTTCTCCTTTGGTTTTTACCATGAGCTCATATGTTATCCTCCTAAATTATGAGGTTTAAACTAATTTAATTGTGTTTGATTGTCATCTATGCACATTGTTGTCACATTTACTATGCTTTGAACTTATGACATGCCTACTTTCAAATTATGATTTATTCATGTGGTTGTTACTTTTATCATGCCCCAAATTTTTGTTAAGATGATTTACTATTGGTTGTAACCCTTGATATCATCTGAAGTATATGCTCATTATAATTTGCATATTTACTTGTCTTATTCCATCTTGCTTATTTACTTTGTTAAGTACTTATTCCCCAAGTAATGGAACTTTTTAGTTCTCATCCAAGTTGTCTCTCTCTCCTTCCAAAGGAAAAGTCTCTCCATTGACCTTTGTGTCATTGGATAGCTCATTTACCTCTCCCTTGACTTTTTGAAGTCATCTTCAACCCTAACTTAGTTAAGTTAGAACATTTAAACTATTAGACTTTGCTTTAAGTCTAGAAAACTCACCTACACTAGGAGTGTTCTTCAACTAGAACCCTAGGATAGAGTTTGTAAACTCTATGTAAGAATCATGGATATGATTACTTACTCCCTTCTTGAGAGTTCAACATAGATCTAGAGAGTTTTGTAAAACTCTATACAAACATTGTTATTGTTTGTTCCCCTTTAAACCTTGATCATAATCAAGTGTTCTTCATCCCTAGTGAGGTGAACTACGATTGCTCTGATTCTATCCTAGTTAGGATACGTAGGCAGAGGACGCAATGTCTTTGCGAGCAAATTTATAAATTATCCTTAGGTTTTAACCTATAACCTTCTCCCTTTACCCTATCCCAAACCTTAGCAAACATTTAACAAACTTAGCATGCAAATAAACAAAAGGTTCCTGTAGAGTACTACAGATGTTTAGGATGTGAAATACCTACCCTATGCATAACTAACCCCCGATCCCCGAATCTCTTAGCGTTGTTGTTACATCGCGAAAATAGTTTTTCTTTCTTTAGACCTTTCCTTTGGATAAATTAAAGTCTGGTTGTGAATTTAAGAATTAAAGATTCAAGTTAATCAATAGCTTGGCATCACGATTCTCACCGCAACAGAAATGGCGACTTCACCGGGGAAACTTACTTAACTTGAGGGTTTAGCCTATTTTGTTTAATTGCATGCTATATTTGTGAATATTTGCTTAACATGTATATTTGTCAATATATTTGTATGTTGGATATTGGGTGCTTTGAGTGGTGAGACGGTCCTATACCCGGACTCGAGTGCACTTATGATAGGATGGTGGTATATTCAATAAGGCTTATAGGGAGTTGATTCCCGACCAAGCTAACTTGAGAAACCACCGCTCAGTGTAGGCCCTCTTGAGAGTTTAGTATTGTTGATCGAGTATTCGTGAAAACAATGCTACTTTCGACGAAGGAGCCCATGACACTGTGGACTCTTAGAATACATTCTACCCCACTTTGGCCTTATTAGGACGTAGTGCGATGACTATAAGGAAGTATTTCCGAAATAGTTGATACGCGATACTACACTCAGACGAGATTCTCTTGAGAATATTATCGATTACCAAGTGATTTGGGAAGTTGATAATATCCGAAAGATGGGTTGATGACTCTGGGAAGTTTGTAGAACCCGTTCGACAGGTACAATCAATCCATAGTACAAATCTTTGGGGATGAGTATACCTTTGGACTCATGCTTGTCCTTAACCCTAAGTTTGTGTTGTGTGGATATGCATTTGCTTGTGTTTGTGCATCTTGCATTCATATCCTCATATCATCATCATATGGTTTCGTGGAACTCAGACTTTGTTGTTTGTAAACATTAGAGGTCGTCATGAACAGTGAGAGAAAGAAAACTTTGAAGTACACTTACAAGGGTTTTAACCTAGATGATTTGAAAAGGTTGAGCACCTTAGTGACAGATCCAGAGGGATTTCAAAGCCGATATGGGAAGTTGTTGCTACTCTTGAAGATAAAGATGGATAGTGGACTTCTTTCTACTCTTCTCCAGTTTTATGATCCGCTCTACCACTATTTCACATTCCCTGATTATCAGCTAGTGCCCACACTAGAAGAGTATGCTCAGTTAATTGGATTTCCCATTCTTGAAGATTCTCCTTTTCCAAATATGGAGAAGGACCCTAAAGAGCAAGATATTGCCAAAGCTACACGTTTGGGGGTGGTTGACATAAAAAAGAATCTGATTACAAAAGGAGGAGTCTTTCGGTTAAAAGCGGAATTCTTGGTTGAGAAAGCTCAGTATTATGCAGATCATTTAAGCATGGATGCATTCGAGGCTATTCTTGCCTTACTCATCTATGGTATCTTCTTGTTTCCAAGCTTTGAAAATTTTGTGGACCTCAATGCCATCAAAATTTTCTTGAAAAAGAATCCTGTGCCTACCTTGTTAGCAGACACATACCATTCTGTTCATCTGAGGAACTTTCACAATGGAGGAATGATCACTTGTTACGCTCCTTTATTGTACAAACGGTTCACTTCACACTTGCCTAAAGCCAACGCTTTTTGGGATCCAAAGAAAGGATGGTGGTCGCAAAAGATCATGGCTCTTACCCACTCCGATATTGATTGGTATAGTCGTGATTATGATGGGACAATATTATTGACAATTGTAGGGAATTCGGCAATGTACCTCTTCTCAGCATTAATGGAGGGATCAGCTACAATCCAATACTCGCCCGCCGACAATTGGGATACCCGTTAAAAGACAAACCCAATAGTGTTCAAGTGGAAAATATTTTCTTCAAAGAGGGAGAAGATGGTCAAGGACTAACAGGGAAGATTCTAGAGGCTTGGAAGCATCTACACAAGAAAGGGAAGAAGGATCTTGGAAGACTCAGCTGTGTCTCTTTGGAACCTTACCTCCAATGGGTTCGAAAAAGAGCCATCACACTAAGGATGCCGTATCCTAAGCAAGAGCCTATGGATTTAAAGGAAGAACGCCCTTTAGTCTTCATGTCTGAAGAAGAAAAGTTGAAAATTGCTTTGGTTAAAGCACATCAAACTGAAGAAGCTTGGAAGCACAAGTATCAAATAGTCGTCGAAGAAAATGCGGAGCTCTAGAGACAACTCCAGTTGAAAGATGAAGAAATCCTCTCTTGTAAGAAGAGGAAAGCACTAGAAGAACCTTATGAGACTCAGTCTAATCCATTGAAGATAATTGTGGATAGACTCATCTTTGAGAAGACTCAGATGGAAAGAAAGATCGAGAAGCTCAATTTAAGGCTGCTAGGGGAACCTTGATAGGATTCATTTAGCTGTTGTTTAAAACTCTTGTAAGGGGAAACAGTGTTTTGTAATCCGCTTTGTTAATAAATGAAATGGCGACTTCTGATGTTCGAAAATATCTGAGTTCCATGACACCATTTGCATTTGCACTTCTTCTAACCATTCAAGGAAATTCATTTTTTTTTCTTTTTGCAGACAACAACATGGTAAGAAGAGACATGCTTCGGGTTCCAGATCTGAGGTTGGGCCGTCTAAGGATGTTAACGAGACTTGTCCGAAATCCTGCTGCTTTCATAGTCAAATATGGGGACCTATTGCCATTGATAAGTGCTCCGATCAACGAGCCCATGTTGCAAGCCTTGGTTGAATTATATGATACAACCTATCACTGCTTTGTGTTTCCAGACTTTCAGTTACTCCCGACCCTCGAGGAGTATACTGCTTACTTAAAGATTCCATGGACTTTTACGCTCTCTTATGGAAAACCAAAGAAGAAGGACTTAGCTAAAGCCCTGCATATCAAGCTGGAAGACTTACCACCGATGAGAGCGAAAGGAGGGTGGTATGGAATGGATGCCAGACCTCTAATGGAGATGACTGAGTATCATTATGAAAGCAGAAACCTAGGCATTTTTGAGGCGATCCTGGCGTTACTAATATATGGACTGTATCTTTTTCCAAGCAGTTACGACTTCATCAGCGAAGAGGCGATCCGCCTCTTCATCATCAAAAATCCAGTCAACACAATACTGGATGACACTTATGTGGTCATCCACCGTTTCATCTTGTATGATTGTGGGCAATTCTCATGCTGTCTTGCACTACTCGACCAATGGTTTACTTCTCATCTGCCAAGGACTCATATCCTTTGGAGGCTTCCTGCCAAAAGCGCATGGGTTTCTAAACTCGTCACTCTTAGACACCATGACATCACATGGTATGACACCAGCATCGATGACCAAGTCATGATTCCTAGCTACAGAGATTTCCCCAATGTGCCTCTCATTGGGATAGAAGGGGTGATCACCTATAATCCTATTCTCGCTCGGCGTCAACATGGGTATCCTACCGGACCAGAGCCCAAACCAGAACTGTTGAGGCCTTGCTTCTGTGAG
The DNA here is from genome assembly GCA_963859935.3 of Lathyrus sativus. NCBI lineage: Eukaryota > Viridiplantae > Streptophyta > Magnoliopsida > Fabales > Fabaceae > Lathyrus > Lathyrus sativus. The sequence goes on along the minus strand of OZ012740.1, from coordinate 628,309,009 downwards.
ACAGGTCGCAACCAAGAACTAGAAGAAAATGCTCAATACGCTCAAAGAGATCCACACCTCTTAGGCCTAACTCCAATGGAGAATGCAAGTTGTTTAACCAACAGGGGGTACCTGCTATGGTCAAAAGAAATTGCCTTAAACATGTTCTACACTCATGACTATGAGATAACCATGGAGCCTGAGGTCCCCGCAACTAGGGAAAAGCTAAGATATGCTTTGATCAAGGCGCAAAGAGAAAACGAAGACCTGTGGGAGATTATCCTCCAGGACCAAGTTCATGTCAGAGTCCAAGAAGGAGAAGGATCATCTTGTTAGATTGATCTTTGTTTCACCATTTCCCTGCTTTCCCTAAAAAAGGATTGAAATCCTGTTTGTTGCATTTAATTTCATTTTCCTTGTAAGAAAGGTCTTGCTCTTTAGCAAGGGCCACTCAATTGTAATAGATTTTCAGCTATCAAATGAAAAACGCTTTTTAAGCATGTCGTTACATGTTGTTCTAACTTTTTTGTTTGTAAACAAAAAAATTGAGTTTCCTTGAATGGTTTATGCACCCGCATTTGCATTTGCATGTCATCCTGCATCAGTCCTACATTTGGGTTCCGCAGCTCATCCTTTGTTCTTGTTCAGAAGGAGATAAGGAGACACACTGAGTACCCACAGATACAACACACGGTCCCAAGCTCAAAAGAAAATGGCAGATAACAACCAAAGGTTCGATCAAATGGATAATGACATTGAAGGGATCAAAGGGGACATCAGCCAGATCATGGAAGTCCTCAACATAATCAAAGCAAAAATGGATACGCAACCTACAGTGATCTCCGAAGTTGCCACAGCAGCGGCCAATGTCACAATAGCTCCTGTTACTTCAGCAGAGTTTCCATACGGCATGTACCGGGATTTTGTGCCGCCATTCAACAACATGCAATATTCGAGACTCAATCCCCTGTTCGACTCAATAATCAGAAACCCTATTTTCACTCAAGCAGGTGAGCCTACCACAGTACGACCAGTTTTCGTCAATCAACAGCCAATCTTTGATATACCCGATGGATCTAAAGCTGAGGACAAAAAACACGAAAAATTAAGAGTGGAGATGGACATCGTGGCCAAAAGGATGAGGGCCATTGAAGGAAATCATGTCTTTGGATCTGATGCCAAGGATCAATGTCTGGTATCTGGATTGGTGTTTCCTCAGAAATTTAAAATGCCAATCTTCGACAAATATGAGGGCACCACTTGTCCTAAAGTGCACCTAATCATGTACTGTAGGCGGATGGCTCCGCATATTGAAAATGATAAACTGTTAGTACACTGTTTCCAAGATAGTCTTAAAGGGGCTTCGGCTAAGTGGTATCTCGGTTTAGATCAAGCTAAAATCCACAGTTTCCAAGACCTTTCAGATGCTTTTATTCAACAGTACAAGTACAACATGGACCTAGCTCCCGACCGCCGTCAGCTTCTCAGCATGACGCAGAAAAATACTGAAACCTTCAAGGAGTATGCGCAAAGATGGCGCGGAACTGCAACACAAGTAGAGCATCCCCTTACTGAGAAGGAGTTGGCAGACTGGGTAGTGGATACAGTTCGACCAGAATTCTATGAACGTTTGATCAGCAGTGTTACAACAAATTTCTATGATATTTTGGCAGTGGGAGTCAAGGTGGAAGCAGGTTTAAAGAGTGGAAAAGTGACCATTCCAAATATTACCTCAAGCGCCAGCACGACAAAGAAGCCAGTCAACACTTTCCACAAAAAGAAAGAGGGAGAGGTAAGTGCAATCACATATGGAAAGAAAGCACAAAGCTCACGAAGCCACCACCAACAGTACCAACCATCATATGTGGTGGCAGTGACCCCGATTTTTCAACCTTCTTCACAGCATGGTCCCCAACCTGGGGCATCCAGCAATCAGCACCAGTATCAGCCTGGAAATCAGCAACATTATCGCGCCAATAATCAGCAACAATACTAGCAGCCGCAGGGTCAACAACCTCAGAACAGGGCCTTGAGGGAAAATTATCAAGCAAATAGGCCAAAGATACAACCTATTCCAATGAGTTACACCGACCTGTTTCCCATGCTAATAGAAAGAGGGCTGGTCAAAACAAGAAAGTTAGGTGCTCCACCTAATCCACTCCCGTTCTATTACAATGCAAATGCTCGTTTCCCATTTCACGAGAACGCTCCAGGCCACGATCTCGAAGGTTACTTCGCCCTTCAGCATCTAGTTCGTGAACTAATTGAAAAAAGGATTCTATCCTTTAAAGATAATCATCCCAACGTAAAAAGCAACCCTCTTCCAAATCATGGTGGAGTCAACGCCATTACTGAAGAAGGGGAGGGATCAGAAGACAAGAAAGTTACTACTGTTGGTGAGATCAAAGTGCCATTAGCAGACCTACACAAACGCCTCGCTCAGGCATGGTCACTCAAGACATCTCACGAAGATTGCAAAGAATGTATGCTGAATCCTGAGGGTTGTGACGCTGCGAAAAAGGACATTCGGGCTGTGATTGAACAGGGAATGATAGAAATCACTCACCGGAAAAAGGAAGAAGATGTGGCGGTCATCGAACATGTGTTTAACATACCAGGAGAGCCCAACAAAAGAGTCGTATTCAAAGATGATAACGGTAACAAAAACTACAAGAACGTTCGGCCAGTATTTCGCGATGATGCACCCCCGAAATTCGGGAGGGGACAGACTAGGTTTGAGCCGAGGGGAGGATCCAAGCCTCACCCAAGAGCCGTGACACCAAAACAAGACTATTCATGGTGTGAGGGGATTTTCAAAGAAAAGAAACCAGCAAGTGTGGCCAACATTGCCAGTGGAAGCAAAATGACCCGGAGTGGTCGCATCTACCAATCTCGAACATATAATGAGACTCCTCCACCAGCAGTTTCTGTTCAAAAAACTCCTGTTCCTCAGAAGCCTGTTCCAGAGGCAGCCACCGCCAAAGAACCTTTAGTTAGAGGAAAAGAAAGTCTCAAGAACGATGAAGAAGAATTCTTGAGAATCATTCGAAGAAGTGATTACAGGGTAGTGGACCAACTAAACCAAACACCCTCCAAGATCTCGGTCATGGCTTTGCTTTTATGCTCCCCGGCATACCGCCAGGCATTGCTCAAAATCCTGACGCAGGCCCACGTCACTAAAGATATTACAGTGGGGCAGTTTGACTCCGTTGTAGCAAATATCACTGCTTGCAACACTTTGAGTTTTGATGATAACGACCTGACAGCTGAGAAGCGTAAGCACAATCGTGCTTTACATGTGTCAGTCAAATATGAATAAGATACAATGTCCCGAGTTCTTGTCGACACGGGAGCAACACTCAACGTAATGCCTAAAAGGACTTTGGCCAAGCTGGCATATCAAGGTGCTACCATGAGACCAACTTCTCTGATAGTCAAGGCATTTGACGGATCCAGGAGAACCGTGATAGGAGAAGTTGATCTTCCTATCCGAATTGGACCACAAATCTTCGAAGTCACCTTCCAGGTGATGGACATTAATCCGGTCTACAGTTGTCTATTGGGAAGACCATGGATTCACATAGCTGGCGCTGTTAGTTCCACTTTCCACCAAAAAATGAAGTTTGTTGTGAATGACCAGTTGGTCATTGTCCATGGAGAAGAAGACTTAATGGTGAGCAACTTGTCATTATTTCGATATATTGAGGCTGATGAAGATTCCCTCGAGACGGCCTTCCAAGCACTAGAAATAGCTCACGCTGTTCTAGTTGATGAATCAGACATAACCCGTGGGCCATCATTTACCTCTGCTCAAAGTATTAAGGCAACATTGAAAGCTGGAGTCCCATTGGGATGGGGAGAGGTCATCGAAGTCAATGCTCGAGCCAAAAATGATCGACAAGGGTTGGGTTACAAACCAACTCCAGAAGGCGAGCCAAAAGAAAGCACCATGAAGAAGAAGTCTTTGAAAGAGATATTCACCAGTGGCGGCGTGCAAGTCAATGCCATTATTGCTGAAGATGAAGATGGTAATTTGGATCATCGAATAACTAGAGGAGGAGCAGCGTTGCACAATTGGGAGGCTGTGGAAGTTCCCATCTTTTTACCTTTAGAGTAATTCACTCTTCTTGTTAGCTTTGTGTTTTTCTCTAAAAAATTCCTGGTCTTGCCCAATGCCTGCGAATTATTTTGTATTGGGCCACTTTGCAAAATTTGAAAATCATTAATGAAAAAGTATTTTTGTTAAAACTCTTGCTATTTGATTTGCGCATCATTTTCACTCTTTGTGTTAAAAGAAAAATGACAATATTTTTTGAGAAAAAAAAACAACCCTTCATCTGCATGTCTGTGTGTGTGTGCCTAATTGTTCCAAAATAAAACGTGCAAAATACCTCCATCAACCACAGAATCCTATGATCCTTCGGTTCCTTCTACTAGCGGTTCATTTGTCTTTCAAGCTGAAGAAGAGAATGACGAAGAGTTAGAAGTCCCAGAAGAGTTAAAGAGAATGACTGATTACGAAGATGTTTATCTCCAACCCCACAAAGAACAGACTGAAGTCATCAACTTGGGGTCAGAGGAAGACAAAAGAGAAGTCAAGATCGGGGCATCATTAAGGCCAGAAATCAAAGACAAGCTGGTAACAATCCTCAGGGATTTTATTGACGTATTTGCTTGGTCTTACCAAGATATGCCAGGGTTGGATACCGACATTGTCATACACAAGCTCCCCCTGAAGCCAGAATGTCCTCCGGTCAAACAAAAGCTTCGCAGGTCGACACCAGACATGGCGCTTAAAATCCGAGATGAGGTCAAAAAGCAAATTGATGTCGGCTTTTTAGCAGTATCCAAGTATCCAGAATGGGTGGCAAACATTGTACCAGTCCCGAAGAAGGATGGCAAGGTTAGGATGTGCGTCGACTACAGAGATTTAAACAAAGTAAGTCCGAAGGACGACTTCCCTCTACCACACATTGATACTTTGGTGGATAATACTGCAAGCTTTGCAGTATTCTCATTTATGGATGGATTTTCTGGTTATAACCAGATAAAAATGGATCTAGGTGACATGGAGAAAACAACCTTCATACACCATGGGGCACCTATTGTTATAAGGTCATGCCTTTTGGTTTGAAGAACGCAGGGGCAACGTATCAGAGAGCTATGATCACACTCTTTCATGATATGATGCACAAAGAAGTCGAAGTGTACGTGGACGATATGATTGCAAAATCCCAAAGTGAAGAAGACCACTTGGATCATTTGTTGAAGCTATTCGAGAGACTCTGAAAGTATCAACTGAGATTAAATCCAGCAAAATGCACCTTCGGAGTTCGCTCAGGCAAGTTACTTGGTTTCATCGTTAGTCAGCGAGGAATTGAAGTAGACCCCGACAAGGTTAAAGCAATCTAGGAGATGCCAGCTCCCAAAACAGAGAAACAAGTCAGAGGCTTCCTCGGACGTCTGAATTACATCTCCAGGTTCATCTACAATCTGACCCCTACTTGCACGCCGATCTTCAAGTTGTTACGAAAAGATCAAACAGTGGTATGGACTGAAAACTGTCAGGCCGCATTTGAGAAAATCAAGCAGTACTTGCAAGAACCTCCAGTGTTAATTCCTCCTGTACTCGGAAGGCCTTTGTTCATGTATATGACAGTACTAGAAGATTCAATGGGATGTGTCTTAGGCCAGACAGATGAGTCAGGAAAGAAAGAACACACAATCTATTATATAAGCAAGAAGTTCACTGATTGCGAGAGTCGTTACTCTCCCCTGGAAAAAGCTTGTTGTGCTTTAGCATGGGCCGCCAAGCGTCTGAGGCAATACATGATTTGTCACCCCACAATGCTGATTTCTAAGATGGACCCCATCAAGTACATCTTTGAAAAGCCAGCTCAAACAGGAAGATTAGCCAGATGGCATATGCTCTTATCAGAGTATGATATCCAATATGTTGCTCAAAAATCTATCAAAGGAAGTGTCTTGTCAGAACACCTTGCAGAGCATCCTATGGAGGATTATCAACCACTCAAGTTTGATTTTCCTGATGAAGATGTGATGTATATTCAGCGCACGAAACCAGAGCCTGGTCTGGAAGAAGGTCCCGAGCCTGGGTCCCGCTGGGAAATGATGTTCGACGGAGCGTCAAACAAAAGTGGACATGGTGTCGGAGCTGTTCTGAAAAATCCGACTGGAGGGTACACTGCCGTCACAGCCCGACTTTGTTTCTCATGTACAAACAACATAGCAGAGTAGGAAGCCTGCATCCTAGGGTTGGAAGCTGCCATTGATCTCCGCATCAAAATCTTGGAAGTAATTGGTGATTCTGCTTTGGTGATATACCAACTCAAAGGAGAATGGGAAACCAGGGATGAAAAATTGATCCCTGACAAGACCCACATCTTAGAGATGGTTGAATATTTTGATGAAATTACCTTCAAGCACGTACCAAGAGCAGAAAATCATATTGCCGATGCGCTAGCCATGATGGCATCAATGTGGAAGGTCCAGTTTATCAACAAGGCACCTCTGATCCGCATCGAAAGAAGGACAATACCCGCATACGTTATGGCAATAGACGGAGAATCTGATGAGAAGCCACAGTTTCATGATATCAAGAATTTCCTCCAAAATCAAGAGTATCCCGCTGACGCGTCCACAATTGACAAAAGAGCAATACGAAGATTGTCATCTAAATTCTTCATCAGTAATGGTACCTTGTACAAGAGAAATCATGACATGGTCTTACTCCGATGCGTCGATGAAAACGAGGCGAATCTCATAATGATTGAGGTACACGAAGGAACCTTCAGCACCCATGCGAATGGCCACGCCATGGCTAAGAAAATCTTAAGAGCAGGCTACTTCTGGTTAACTTTGGAGACAGACTGCATACTCTTCGCTCGAAAGTGTCATAAATGTCAAGTTTATGCCGATAAAGTGCATGTCCCTCCACATCCTCTCAATGTGATGACATCACCTTGGCCTTTTGAAATGTGGGGCATAGATATGATCGGGGACATAGAGCCAAAAGCTTCCAACGGCCATCACTTCATCCTTGTCGCAATCGATTATTTCACCAAATGGGTGGAAGTAGCATCGTATGCAAACGTGACAAAGCAAGTGGTCGCTCGCTTCATAAAAAAGGAGATCGTCTGTCGATATGGTATCCCTAACCAGATCATCACTGACAACGGGTCGAATCTGAACAACAAAATGATGAAGGAACTTTGTGACGATTTCAAGATCAAACATCACAATTCGTCTCCTTACAGACCTAAGATGAATGATGCAGTTGAAGCTGCAAACAAAAACATCAAAAATATAATACAAAAGATGGTCGTAACTTACAAAGATTGGCACGAGATGCTACCATTTGCTTTGCACGGATACCGAACATCAGTGCGCACTTCGACAGGGGCAACTCCCTTTTCCTTAGTGTATAGGATGGACGCTGTGCTACCCATTGAAGTCAAGATACCTTCCTTGAAGATCTTGGCGGAAGCAAATCTTGATGAAGACGAATGGATAAAAGAAAGATTCGACTCGTTGAACCTCATTGACGGAAAAAGAATGACGGCCATGTGTCACAGTAAAATCTATCAACAAAGGATGATCAGAGCGTTCAACAAGAAGGTTCGTCCCAAAGAGTATAGAGAAGGGGAGCTTGTGCTTAGAAAGATCCCACCAACTCAAAAGGATATGCGTGGCAAATGGATGCCCAACTATGACGGCCCTTTCGTTGTAAAGAATGTCTTCTCTGGAGGATCTCTGATTCTCGAAACTATGGATGTCGAACAGCTCAAGTATCATATCAACTCAGACGCAGTGAGAAAATACTACGCCTGAAATGAAATACCTAGAAAGGAGATTTTAGTGCTTCATCAAGATGAAAGCCCAATGTGTGAAATCTGGCAGACGCCAGAGCGGAGTCTTGTGCAAGATATAAAAAAAACAAAAAAAAAAAGGATCAACGCCTGTCATTCTCGTCAGAAGCAGCGAAGCAAGTGAACTGGCAGTAGGAAGGACCGGATTATTATGGGATTCTGTAACCTTTTTCTGTTTGCCATATTTTCAAACTTATAAAGTTCCCAAGGCTTTGCCTTTTGTAAAGTTCTTGTCTATCAATAAAATTAGATTTTTGGGCCAAATCATTGTTATGATCCGCTATTTTTGTTATGCAATTTCACTTATTTGTTAATAAGAATTTTCATGAAAGCAAAGTGTTTTGAAAAAATTAAAGTCTTGTTTTAAAAAGGAAGCACGATTTGACAAGATGATTGAAAAATTCTAGAGGTAATATGATGATATTACACAGTTCTCGAAGTTGTGGAAGTTGTTGTTACCTTTGACCAAGCTAGATGTGTCCGACAACAATTCTAGCTCTTAAGCTAAGACTTCTTCTTTGCAGAATTATGAAGATATTATTGAGAAAAGATCGTTATCTACACCAAAGAAGGAAGTGTCGCCTGACTTGAGGCATTTTGAAACTCAGCGTGACGAGTTCTCTCTTTATTTTGTTTTCCTTTGTTCCTACGGGTCGGTCTGCATCTTACATACAACATCATGCCAGCATACGCATTTGTTTGCATTTCTGGTTTTGGTTTTTGCCTGTTTAGGTTGTTGCCCTTGAGATCCTTTGGTCGTTACCTTTATCTTTGACTTGTTGTTACAAAATTCGCTTCAAATTTGACATCCTGGGGTTTCCTTATTTTCTCTGGAAAGTTAGTGGTGACTAGCGATATCCAATTTACACAAACAGGGGGTTGTTACCGATTTTCATCTTTGATTTGGTCGTCACCAACAAACTTTGAAAGAGTAGTGGTCACTAACCTCATTTGGAAAATCTAGTGGTTACTAGCATTATCCAGAACCAATCGTTATTGGTATACCTAAGTTGGTCATCACCATTTAGCCTAAGTCCAATGATTATTGGCATCGCTTAAAGCAGATTGTTATCATCACTTTGGTCTGGTCGTTACCAAACTCTTTTAAAATCCAATGGTCATTGGTCTCCCTGGATTCGGTTGTTACCAAATTCACCAATTAAGTCTAGTGGTTACTAGCATCATCCAAAACCAATTGCTATTGGTATATCCTGATTTGGTTATCACCACTCCCCTCTAAAACCAGTGGTTACTGGCGTTGTTTAAAAACTAATCGTTATTAGTGCCGGAAGTTGATTGTTACCAACTTCCCCAGCCAGAGTCCTGTTGTTTTAACAACACTGTTTGGAATTCCCAATTGTAATTGGAACTTTGATTTGGTCGCCACCGTATCCCTAGGAAGTCTGGTAATGTTTAGCACTTCTTGGAAACCGTATTGATTTGGTCGTCACCATATCCCCAGCAAGTCTAGTGGAAACTAGCATCGTTCGAAGCTATTCTGGTCATCACCAGTCTCCCTAGTTGAAGTTGTTTCTTTTCCAAGTCGAGTCTCAGAGAACTAGTGGATACTAGTCCCCCCGGCGCGTCCGGTCTTGTTTCTAACCTTTTCCTGAAGATCCCGTTTGAACTCTTCGTTATATGAAATTTTCTCATCTGGTTATCCCAAGTGAGATTCGTGTTTTCGTTCCGTCTTTTCCCCGGTGAAGCTTTGCTTCCCCAGTGGATTTATTTCCCCAGCAAAGTTTCTTCTCAATGGGTCCTTTCCCTAGTGAGGTTTGTGTTTCTTTTCTTTCGTTTCCCTAGTGAAGAATTGTTATCTTCCCCGGTGGGCTTCCTCATCTAGTCATCCCTAGTGAGGTCTATTTCTCCTTTCTCCGATGAAGATGTGTCTTTCCTGGTGGAATGTGTGTCCCCTGCGTGAAAGATTTCCTTAAACAAGCATCTTTAGTCATGTCTGAACTATCTTGCTTACTTCGCTTGGAATCTTTCCCCAGTGTGTTGATTCCTTGTGAGTGGTTACTCGTCGTTTTGCCGTTCTTTTATCTGTGCTCGTGTGTCTGCATTTGTCTAGCATTCAAGCATCATATAAAATCATTTAGATTCATGGCATATTCGTATTTATCCTTTTGCATACCATCGTATCTAAGGGACAAAATTTTTGGTTTGCTATATTTAAATACCTTTCACTGCGATTCTATGAGGATGGTCATCTCTCATTACCATCTAGTGAAGATATTTAAAGAGGGGCATCTGTTGCACCCCAAATTTTGACCCCTTAGATCCTCATCATCATTGTAGGATCATATTTTCTTGATTAACTAACCTTAACCCAATCTTCAGTTCGTCTTTGTTAAGATGCAGATGAATTAAGGTTCCGTACCGTCAAAATCAAAACTTCGAGGGTTTGATCAATCAATGTTTTGGATTGATCCAACTTCAAACAATATTAAGGATGATACATTGGACCAAGAATGAGTGCAATTTGAGGTGGTCACCCGGGGATTGAGAACAGTGCAATTTGAGATACCCGATTAGGGTTTTCGATCAGAAAAAGTCAACTGTAGTTTGACTTCCAATTCAAAGAGTATTTCAATGGTAGGATCAAGGTCCATGAAGTTCATATATCTTAATAAAGTTCATTCAAGAAGTGTCAAAGTCTCAGGAGGTCCAGAGTGTCAACAGGCGACTCGGTAGTCACCGATCGATCGTACGGTTGACCAAAAAGTCAACTCTTCAAATTTATGGAATTGGACTTCAAAGTGTGAATCAAAAATGATAATTATATCATATTTCACTTGACTATCAATTTTCATGACCATTGGATCAAGGGTTGAGAAGTAATTGCAAAAATCGGGAATTAGGGTTTCGAAAGGGGCAAGACCATAACTCCTCAACCACACATCCAATTGAAGTGGTTCAAAGCTCATTAGAAAGCTCTTGACAAATCCTACAAAAGCCTCAAAGTGGTCCATGATAAAAAAATGCATGGAATTGGAGTTATAGCAAAATTCATTTTTGAAGGGGAAATAACTTATAAAATTTCTAAGTTATTTAACACTTGTAAGTGATTTTTTCAGAACTTTGAAGGGTTTTTCAACCTAGTTCCATCAAGAATTTGGAAATTCCCAAAAAATAAAAGTTTTAGAGCTACTTAAGGGCTTTCCAAATTGTTGTAGAACTCCTCAATAGCATGTTTGAGCAGGAAGTTATGCACCATACAAGTTGGGCCTGTCAACACTTGAAACCACACTCCAACACTTCCCAAAAATCAGTTTTTCACAACTTGGACTATCCTCAACCCTTGGATCATGATTCAATATGATATTAAGATGTGTAGGGGAATGAAAATGCAGAGAAATACGGAGTTTGAAGAGAGAGGCAAGTGGCAAGCAACTTGTGTAATAAAATATTCAAATGTAAGAAGGAGAGAGAAACTTTTTCACTCCAAAATTGTTGCAGCTGCTCTCCCTACCTCCATAGATCATATCAGTCACTTCATGTCCATTTCTACTTGATTTTTCTGATCTCCATTGAACCATGGAACTGATAGGAGAAGATTTGGCAAGATTGACTTGAAAAATCTCAAATCTCCCTCCAAAAGTGGTAAATGACCAAGGCTGCCCTCCCTCTTGTTTGGCTATAAATAGAGGTATCTTCAATGAGTCTAGACACACCAGAGCAATATCATAAAACCACATCTCTCACTCTCCTCTCATTCATCAAGAATCCTAAAGTTTTCAAGATTTCCATTTCCACCAAAAAACTGTCTTGAGCAAAACTCTGCTCAAGACCAGTTTCATCCTTTCCAAACCTCTAAGAACAACCCATACAATCTTTAAATATCATATAGAAGGTGTCCATACCTTTAAACCTTCAAAAACTATCAAATTGCTAAAAGTCAACTTTCACAATAAGAAAGTTTGATCACAACCACCAAAACTTGCCAAATCTTGGTCTAAGCTTTTCCTTGTTGATCTAACCATCCACACACCTCCCATACATCATATTATAATTGTCTAAGGCATTAAAAACCAGCTGGAAATCCATTAACTCCACCTGTCCTAAAGTTTGGTTTGGTTGCTTCAAGAGGAAGCAAGCTTCAAATCCTTGCCAAAGAAGAAGATCTCTGGGTTTCTTAGCTCCTTAGCTTACTCAAGACTTGTCTACAAGAGGTATGTGATGTTTAAAATATTTATTTATTATACATTGTCATGTTTATCATTTTTGAGATGATTGTTATGAAATATACCATTGCTGTCCCATACTAGTTCTTAGTCAAGAACTTAGGTTTTGTGGTTATGTTACTTGCTTGTGTTAATGAATTTTCATTTGTCAATGATTTTTTTTTATGTGTTACAAATATTGTACTTAGATATCATGCTTAACTTGTTTTTAAAGTTTTGGTCTATATGGTAGTTTTTAAGTATCCAACATTGAAATGTAAGGTGCTTGCCCTAGATACTTTAGCTTTGGTTCACTAATGAGATTTGAATGATTTGTAAGTTGTTCATGACATCCCCCTGCCTTAGATCATGTTTGAATCTAATGTAGCTCTTGTTTTCACATTTGTGTCATTTTGTGCCATTTAGCTTTACCATTACCATGAATTGTGTATTGGACTGTTTTTGTGTTTGCTATTTTGTATCTCAAATATTCTAAATCATTGGTTAATGTCTATATGATCCTACTTGATGTTTGATTTGGTTGAAATATTGAGAACATGAGTTTTGAACTTTGAGGTCTGTTATGAGATTATGTTGTTTTAGCTGCCAATGTTTTGAACCAATGTATCCTATTTTGTTTCAACTGAGTTTTGCCTTATTCATGAGTATAGAATCACTAGCCTACATATTTTGAACTTGTGTGTGATATTCAATTACCTCAATCTGTCATGGACTAGCCTGCTGCCCTAATATGTTGTTGTTTGAGCATTTCATAAACCTCAATATTGCCATATGTTATTTGATGTTGAGCTGGTGTGACTTTAAGGCATGAGCATTTCCTTTTGCATATTTATGGTATGTGCATAACTTTTGTTTCATCAAAAACTCATTGCCTTCAAAAATGCCTTGATGTACCAAAACATGTTTCAAAACAACTTTTTCTTTCAACCAACATGTCAATTTCTGTGCCAGTCACAAAAAGCTTGATTTATATGCATGAACTCATTCCTTGTCATGTTTTTGATGTGTGCCCATTGTTGGTTTGATCCATTCTTACTTGATTCTTCATCTCTCTTCCAAAATGCATTTTTTAAGCAAATTCTGCCATGAACATACCAAGTTGTTTTCCTGTTTGCATATGCCTAAAGTTTGAGTTAAATCTCACCTGTTATCATATTTAAGGTGTGTATGTATCTTTGTTTTGATAAAAAAAAAACCTCACTCTTTGAAAACACACCTGCTGTGCCAAGTTTTACAAAGACAGTTTTGCACTTCCTACCACAACCATACCAAATTCTTCCCTGCTTACAATATGTTGATTTTCTGAGTTGAGATTCATTTTAACTTCACATTTTGATGTGTATGTGCTATCCATTTGACATAAGACCATTGATTCATAGCTGGACCATATTTGTACCATTTTGCTGCCAAACAGTTTTTGATCCAACTGTCACACACTTCACTTTGTTTTGCTTGATTTTTCTAGGTCAGTTCATGAACATTAGACTTCTAATAGCATTTAGGACCTGTAGGTGCATGAATCAACAGCTTTGTGTATTGTCCTACTTTTCTGTCATGACAGCCCACTCATTATGATTGATATAGTTGCAATTGGATAATCATCTTCTTGTTCTGTGCATTTCATGGCCATTTTAAATGATAGACTCATCTAGGATCATATTTGAGACTTGTGTATGATGTTTGTTCTGTCCCATTCTGTTCCAATCCAATTTTGGTTTCAATAAGTGCAATTCTATGTGTTAATCAAGCAGCTGACTTGTGAATTTCTGTTCCATGATGTTTATGGATAATTTTGGGGTGTGGACACATTTATTATCATGTCTGTGGTTTGTGTGTGTGGACTGCTCAAACAGATTGTGCACATTCCATGATCTAAGTTTCAATTGCATTTTTCTCCAATTTTCACATAGCACAGTAGTTGTGATTTTGTGTTTGTAATTAGCATTATGATAGTTATTTATGTGTTACTCATTGCATTTTAATTATGATGGTGGATACCTCATGATGTTTTTATTTTGATTGATCAAGTTTTTTTAGTGTATACATCCATGTTGATCTGCTGTTCCATTCATCCAATATGCTATCATGATACATGCTACCTTCTTGTTTCTGTTTGAGCATCTGATTTGATTCATTTGATTTGAGTGCATCATCAATAACATGTTAGACTGATAGGCTATGTGTTTTGATTTGGAACTCTCCCACCTGCTAGGACAGCTGCTGCACTTTTATGCTTCATTTTGCAATTCATGTGTCATTTCCATTTTTACTGGTTTATAGTTGAGCCTTTAGGGTCCTACATTTCTGTTATGACATATATGATTTGTGTGCAGTGCCTTTTACATGAATTTGAACTCACAGCTGGTAGTAGTTTTCAAATTGCAACTCAAGTGCCAATCTTGTATCTTGCATCGTGTTTTTTTGTTTGAGACTTCATTTCAAAAAAAGATAAAGTTTTGACATAGTTGTGATTGAAAACGCATCTTGGCTTCATCCTTGTTCTTGCTGCCTTCCATCTTGCCCAGAAATCCTTGAATTCTTGCCATATATATTTATGGGGGTGGCTATATCAACAGATGTATAGTCACCCCAGTGGTAAGAACTTTAAATCAAAAGCGCCTTTCACCTGCATGTCTTGGGTTCGATCCGGGTGGAGGTCGTACCCTTTTGTTTTTTTTTTCTAATTTCCTTGTTTTATTATTTTACCTTTTCTCTCTCCCTCTTCATCACACACGCCCCTTGGGCCCAGTGGTTCTTGTTTGAGGCTTGCTTGCCAAAGGGTGTGGGTTCAACTCCCACCCTTGCCCTTTCTCTTTTTTTATTTTTATGATTTTATTTGTTATTTGCATGAAACTTTAAAATTTCACAATTTGCTCATTTTTCATTATTTTTAACCCATTCTTTTTGCAACATGTTAATATTGATGTCTAGTTTCATGTGATGTAAAAATATTTCAATTTGTTTATATTCACATTGCATGTCGCATGCTTGAAATTTGTGTTTTTTTGTTAAGATCGTTATCTTGCATATTGTTGAATTCCCCTTAGATCATGCTTGAATTATCTTGTAAGGTTTTGTTTATGTTTGATTCCCATGTGTTAGTTAACATGTTAGGACTTGTTCTCCTTTGGTTTTTACCATGAGCTTATATGTTTTCCTCCTAAATTATGAGGTTTAAACTGATTTAATTGTGTTTGATTGTCATCTATGCACATTGTTGTCACATTTACTATGCTTTGAACTTATGACATGCCTACTTTCAAATTATGATTTATTCATGTGGTTGTTACTTTTATCATGCCCCAAATCTTTGTTAAGATGATTTACTATTGGTTGTAACCCTTGATATCATCTGAAGTATATGCTCATTATAATTTGCATATTTACTTGTCTTATTCCATCTTGCTTATCATCTGAAGTATATGCTCATTATAGTTCTCATCCAAGTTGTCTCTCTCTCCTTCCAAAGGAAAAGTCTCTCCATTGACCTTTGTGTCATTGGATAGCTCATTTACCTCTCCCTTGACTGTGTGAAATCATCTTCAACCCTAACTTAGTTAAGTTAGAACATTTAAACTATTAGACTTTGCTTTAAGTCTAGAAAACTCACCTACACTAGGAGTGTTCTTCAACTAGAACCCTAGGATAGAGTTTGTAAACTCTATGTAAGAATCATGGATATGATTACTTACTCCCTTCTTGAGAGTTCAACATAGATCTAGAGAGTTTTGTAAAACTCTATACAAACATTGTTATTGTTTGTTCCCATTTGAACCTTGATCATAATCAAGTGTTCTTCATCCCTAGTGAGATGAACTATGATTGCTCTGATTCTATCCTAGTTAGGATACGTAGGCAGAGGACGCGATGTCTTTGCGAGCAAACTTAGAAACTATCCTTAGGTTTTAACCTATAACCTTCACCCTTTACCCTACCGCAAATCTTAGCAAACATTTAACAAATGTAGCATGCAAATAAACAAAAGGTTCCTGTAGAGTACTACAGATGTTTGGGATGTGAAATACCTACCCTATGCATAACCAACCCCCGATCCCCGAATCCCTTAGCGTTGTTGTTACATCACGAAAAGGGTTTTTCTTTCTTTAGACCTTTCCTTTGGATAAATTAAAGTCCGGTTGTGAATTTAAGAATTAAAGATTCAAGTTAATCAATAGCTTGGCATCACGATTCTCACCGCAACAGTATTTTTATCCTGGTTCATTTGAACTTAAACTACTCCAGTCCACCCTACCAAGGTGATTTGCCTTTCTCAACAAGGACTTAATCCACTAAATCAAACTGATTACAGTGATAACTGTTGCACCCCAAAATTTGACCAACCGGGTCTCGTATTTGGTCCTATGTTTCGACGCATAATCGCATTCGCATCTGCATATTGCATACAAGGCATTGTTTCATTTTTGTTTGATTTTATCAGGGATCACAGCTCTCGTCTCGTGTTTCGGGTGTTTTTTATCAGTTCGGTGCTTATTTTGTCCCTCTGGGAATTATGGTGATTTTTCTGGATTTTATAGGATTTTTTAGGGTTTAAATAGCTTTTAAATCATTTTTTAGGATTTAATAGAATTTTTGATATTTTTAATTCTTTTTAAATCATTTTTTAGCATTTTATAGAATATTAATAGATTTAATTCATTTTTAGAATATATTAGATTTTAAATAGATTTTTAGGATTTAATGGTTTTTTTTAAGATAATATAGGATTTTCTAGAATATTAGTATAATTTTTAAATAGTTTTAATAGTTTTTAAAAATCATTTTTAGATTAGTGTAGTATATTAGTGAATTTTTCTTAGCATATTAAATAGAATAATAAAAATTAGGGTTAATAGAAATTAAATAATTGTTTTAGATATAAATGAATATAGTTTTGTGAGTTTAATTAGGATTAGATGATAATTAGGTTTTAATTCTGTTTTACAGTTTTTAGAGTTTTTTTTATTCATTTTCGCAGGCCCAGAACGTTTTTTCGTCCAAGCCCAGTTCAGTGCAAGGCCCAGTTTGGGGTTTTTGTCCAGAAGTTATCAGCAATTGTCCAAAAATAAGTCCCAGCAGATTCCAGCGTATTCCAGTTGCTTCCGGAAGCTTCCAGAGATTTTCTCAGTTTAAATAGCAGATGACACGTGTTGCTTCAGGGATGGCCCACCCTGCATCACAAGATCACGCCACGTATCCCCACTATCCCTCTCTCTCAGCCACGCTACCCCACACGTGGTGCACATGCGTGCAGCCACTCCACCGTCCCTCACCACGTGGCGTTTCCACACATCTCACCGGTGAACCACACCGGCCGGCCTGCATGGCCGGCGGCCACCGTGACCCCGCCGGAAGCATCAAAGAAATCCAAATCTCCGGTCATCTTCATCTCCCACCACCATGAGATCCTCCAACCAATCCAGAAACCACCACCTTCATCCCTTGATCTTCATCATTCTCAACCTCCAAACGCCCAGAAACCACCACCGATTCTCCAGAAAAATCCAGAACGATGAACATCATCATCATCTTCATCCAAGCGCTGATTCCAGAAAAGCTTCAACAAGCTTTCATCAACATTCATCGTCTTTTTTCAGAACGATCTTCATCACGATCCATATTCTCCATCAAGAATCATCAACACTCCAGAAGATCATATCAACTGCGAACGCGTTCATCCACGAACATTCATCAGCAAACTCCAGATCTCCAGAAATTCCTCCATCAAGAACATGCAAGGTCCTCATCTTCTTCCAATCTCCAGGACGAAGTTCAACAAACAACCTTCAAGAACACTCATCAAACGGAGAACGCTCCATGAACTCCCAGATCATCAATCTTCATCAGAGATCCATTGGAGTTCATCAAGATCTTCACTCAGCGAGATTCCTCACGCGATCGTCAACGTGCGTCCATAGATCTTCATCAAATTTCTCAAAAAACTTAATCATGTTCTTCAAACTCTCCAGAATCTTCCACGGCCTTCTTCCAAGTTTGTCGTTCTTGCAAAGAACCTCACAGGAGTTTGGATTGTGAAAGAGATAGAGGTGGAAACGAAAAGAGGAGAGGGAGGTTGATTCTGTGAGAGAAGTCTGAGAAGGAGAGAGGCGTGGAAACGGCGCCGTTGGTACGTGGGTGAACAGTGTTAGAGAAACTCCCTAGGGTTTCAGATGAGAGTGAAGAGAGGGAGAAGGAGAAGGTTGAGATTGGGCCAGGCCCAATAGTTTGGTCAACACCTTTCCTCACGTTTTTGGATGTTCTGGGCCTTGGGCCCAATGAAGCTAATTGCTGGCAATGCCCCCAGATTGCACACACACCCCCTGCGTTTTTTCTGAAGAGAATTGGGCTAGGCCCAATCAGTTTGTTTTATTTTTTTCTGTTTACTCCCCCTGTAATCCAGTTACACCCCCAACCCCCCTTTCTTTGTATTTTCTATTTTTATTATTCCTTTTTTTTAGAAAAATAGGAAAAAAAGGGAGTGAAAAGAAAATATGTTTGAAAAATAGAAAAAAAAGGAGTGAAAAGAAAATATGTTTGAAAAATAAAAAAAAAGGAGTGAAAAGAAAATATGTTTGAAAAATAGAAAGAAAAAAAGGAGTAAAAAGAAAATATAGTTGAAAAATAGAAAAAGAAATGAAAAGAAATATATTTGAGAAAATATTCAAAAAAAAGAAATATTGTGAAAAAAATAGAGAAAAATATTTGGAGAAATATGAAAAAATATGTTAAAGAGAAAAGGAGAAAAAAGAGAAAAAAATACTAAAGTAGGATTAATATTTTTTAGAGTTCATTTGCTTTTAGGGATATTTTCGTAGACTTTATTTTACGACTTTTTAGGATAGCTTAGAAGCCTATTTGTTAGGAGGCTATTTTCATTCGATTTTTTTTAGGACAGAATAGGATAGCGATTCCTAGGAGATTTATTTCAGTGTTCACTCATTGTAATCATTTTTCCAGATATTAATAAAACGAGATTGGAGCTGTGGTCCCGAAGTAGCCGAACTACAGCTGCTCTGATTCTTCGTACCAGACGAAGATATGTAGGCATAGGATGCGATATCCTAGCGAGCATACTAACGACTAACCTGTTGTTCTCTCGCGGCTGTGCGATCGAGACTTTCCCGCTAACGACTAATTGAAACCCTTTTTTCTCTCTTGCCCGAGTGCATTTGAGACCAAGCCGTAGCTTTGACCATAGGTTCCCGACCCTGTGAAGCCAGTTGTTTTTTCTCACTGCTGTGTGAGAATGTTTGTTTAGCCGTAGTTAGTCTGAACTACGTAAAGCTCTGATCTTCCATCCAGTGGAAGTACGTAGGCACAAGACGCGAGGTCTTGGCGAGCCAATTTTCCCCGTAGTCCCGAACTACGTTGACTCTGACTTTCTCTCTCGAGAATACGTAGGCATAGAGTGCGATGCTCTATCGAGTCAATTCCCTTCCGTTTAGATTTAGCAGCCGTAGATAGATTTTTTTGCATCCAGTAGACAACCCAAGCAAGCGTGGATCCCGTCGAGTACGACGGACGTGAGGGGTGCTAATACCTTCCCCTTGCGTAACCGACTCCCGAACCCAGGCTATGGTTGCGATGACCATACCTTTTCCCCGTTTTTTGCGAGGTTTACTTCGAGCGTTTCCTTTCCCGCTCTGAGGGATAAGTAACGCACGGTGGCGACTCTTCTGTCAGCCGGCGCCGATTTTCGCAGTAGCGACAGCTGGCGACTCTGCTGGGGATCCAACGTCCCCTGGCTGCTAAGGACTGCGATAGTTCTTATGCATGTGGGATCCAACGTCCCCTTGAGAGAGTCAATCCTAGCGCTTGTTTGGGGCTTATTTATTATCTGTTGCTGTTGGGGTGTTACGGGTGTTCTATGATTGAGTGAGAAGCCGGACCTGGGCTTGGAGTGCACCTTAGACTTAGAGTAGAGATTAGTGGGGGCGTACCGGCTTTGCTTGTACTAGTGTCCCGCGAAATCTACACTCGGACGAGGTTCTTCTGGTTGACTTCTTTCCTACCCTTTGGGTCGAGGGGGTTGTTTGGTCAGTTGGATTGTCGACTCCGGGAACCGATCATTTGGAAGTTAGCTAAGTGAGGCCTCTTCAGGACTTGATGATGCCACTCCTTCTGGGAATCGTATCGTCAGTCTTGAAAGTCTGTGACGCTGACGACCGCATAGGATGCCGTACCTTGTCAGATATAGGTCCATACCTGTGAGTGGGGGGGGGGGGGGGGGTTTGTGCAGGAAACTTGACTTCCAACCTACCCGTTATTCTGGTCTTCTTTTCAGAGAACGTCTCCGTCAGCAACGCAGCAGTATTCAGATTTTGTGTGGGGGCTGTGGTCCCATTGTTTGCTGCATTTTGCATATCATATACATATCAGTGTTGCATTGCATATCATCCTCCAGCTAGCCAGAGTTCTGATCCAGCCTTTGTTTCCTGAAGGTGATTACCCGGAGTTTGGATTGAGCAGCTGTTGATTGTCAGAAGACCGACCTAGGGTTTGAGTAGATTTGAGCAGAATCAAGTGTCGAAGTCAGCTGAAGGTTATTGGTAGCCATGTCTGAAGGCAATTTCCAGTCTCCTAACACCTTGACAGGGTTCACTATGGCGTCCAACCCTCTGTATGATTCCATGGAAGATTCCCCGCAAGTGAACAACGTTGCTGCAGACCAAGTTGTACAGCCTTCTGTTGAGAACCGAGATCGACATGAGCAGTTTGTTGCCCAGAATGAGCGTCCTCCTCCTGTCAACAATCAAGGTGTTGCTTTCCCTGTGATGAATTACCGAAGAGATATTCCAGCAGCTGGGATGGTAGATCCAAGAGCCCTTGACGATGGTAGAAGACTCCGAGTGTTGGAAGAGCAAATGAAAGCTTTGAAAGCCAAAGATGCTGTCAACCTGGATGCTGTAGGCATGTGTTTGGTTCCTGACCTGGTGTTGCCTTACAAGTTCAAAGCGCCGAAATTTGAGAAGTACACGGGAGATAGCTGTCCGAAGCTGCATTTGATGATGTTCTGTCGAAGAATGACTGCGTTTGCGCGAGATGATAAGTTGATGATCCATTGCTTTCAAGATAGTCTGACTGGGGCATCTTTGAGGTGGTATATGCAGTTAGAGAGGAATCAGATTCAGTCATGGATGGATTTAGCCAGAGCTTTTCTGAAGCAGTACGATTACAACCTAGACATTGCTCCTTATCGCATGCATTTGCAAGAGTTGTCTCAAGAGATCAATGAACCGATCAGGAAGTATGCTCAGAGATGGAGAGAATTTGCTGCTAGAGTGCGTCCCCCGCTGTTAGACCAAGAGCTGGCAAGCATGTTTGTGGATTCCCTACAATATCCGTACTTCAAAAGATTGCTCGGAATTCCGGCAAGTTTCTCTGACGTGGTAGCATTAGGAGAACGCCTTGAGTACTCCATAAGAATGGGGAAAATCCAGATTACTTCATATGATCAAGCTGGTGAAACTGAATACCCTTGTGACTATCAGAGTGAAGAAGAAGTTGTGATCAACTCAGTCATGCCAAAGGTTGAATATCCTCGAAGCGAATCAGTGAATTTTGTTGGTTCATCATCTTATCAGAGATCAGTACCTCCCGTGGCTTGTTATACTGAACAGACAGCCGCGCCTGGGGCACTCTATCAAGAATTTTATGTCGCTTCCATTGCAAAGCAGCAAACTCGTGGCCGAGGTTATCAGAATCAGCATCAGAATCAGAACCGACCTCGTAGCAACTTGGAACGAAGGAAAGCTCCTTTTCACCCAGTGCCTATGCCGTATAGCCAGCTGCTACCGTCTTTGATCCAGAGTTCTTTGGTGGAACCTAAAGCTCTTAAGCCAGTTCCAGAACCGTACCCTCCTGGGTACAATCCCCACGTTCAGTGTGGTTATCATGGTGGCTCTCCGGGGCATTCAACGGAAGATTGTAAAGCATTTCAGGCGAAGGTACAACAGTTGATCGATCAGGATCGCATTTCCTTTCGAGAAGGGTTTCTGTTTGTTCATCCCTAACCTCTCAGCTGTCTAAGCTCGTGACTCGGAAGGGGTTCCCCAGCAGAAGCCAGTGATTCAGACAGGCAGGCGCCTCAGCATTGGCGGTCCTCAGACCTTTATACCATCATTTGCATTTGTAGTTTCTTTTTTACTACCTGCTTTTAAGCATTGTATGTTTCGAATGGTGATAATAATAAAGTGACTATGCATTTTTCTGAATTAGTCATGTCGCTGTCGCTCATTTATGGCATTGCACTGACACTTGCATTTTATTCACTCCATTTTTTCGCTGTGACTAGCAAAGTTAAAAGGGAGGATGATGAAACTGAAACTCATAACCAATGATTGTATGCTTTCAGATAAGACCGTACCGATGACGTACAAGGCATTGTTTCAAATTCCCCAAACACTGGAGATATAAGGAGTTAGTCCCTTGCCAACCACTTCGAGCCAGGAAGTAGAAGTTTTTTCGGACTTATAAACCCTCACATCTTAACCCGGGGCAGGGTAGCTGTCAGTTAGCTTGACCGAGCATTCAAGTCTTACAGAGGAGTGTTGTCTTTCGAGGACCAATCAGTTTATACCTTTCAAAAGGTCAAACCTCACCAATCAGGAGTGAGACAGTTACAATCCTTTCGGAGCAATCAAGACAACCAGTGTCACACGACTTTGTTCCAAAAGAAAGAAAGAAAGAAAGCCCGCTAAGTAAAAAGATGAGAAAGCTAATACTTAGGCAAAAATTAGGGCATCCCGCTGGACTTCAAAAGAAATCGGAAAAATCGAAAAGAACTCAAAAAGAGTCAGTCCAGGCAAAAATTAGGGAATCAAAAGAATGGAAAAGAGGGATCAAAAAGAAAATTTTCCCCAACAAATCACAAAGTCGTGTACACAGACACCGAAAGCGAAGAAAGAGTAACTATCACTCTAGAAGAAAAGCTTGTGAATTCCTTAACTGTGGTTCTTACCATTCAACATACTTCTCGAAGAGGCGAGTGCTTGTGCCAGGTTAACTGAACCTTAGGATCGGAGATCATCACGTAGAAGGGGTGGGTACAAATCAAAATTTGAGCCAAATATCCTTTGTTTCACGAACCGTGAACCCGACCACGATACAACCCTTAAAAGACCTAATTGAGGTAGGGTTAGTCTGAAGCGCATTACGATAAGGTTGAGTAACCTGACTCCTTCTTGACTTGCTAGTCACATCCTTGTTGTATTTTCACTGACCATGTAAGCACTGCGTTTGAACTTTGGTTCATTCGTCACTCTCAATCATATGCATGTAAATGAGTGACAGCTCAACTTTTTTCAAAATTTGCATAAGCACTACATTAAGATTACCATTCGTGAACAGACGATTCTAATTGCAGGTTAGTAGTTGGCATGAAAGAAATTCCACCAGGGAGTAATCAAATAGGACTGAGTAATCCAGCAGTCTGAACCAGAATGGTGTATGTTGTGAAGCCTTGTGAATCAGGGGCATTATCTTCCAGTAAGTTCAGTATCAGTCAGTATGAGGACAAGTCCCGAAGCTCTAGTTGATCAGGGGCAGTTTTGCTTGAGAAGCAGTTGATCAGAAGTGCGTCTTCTTGAGAGCCAATCAGGGGCAGCTATGCAGAGCGCGGAGATTTGAAAGCAGATGCTTCCAATGGATAATCAGATCGGGTTGAGTCGCTAGAACGCTCATTCAGGGGCAAGTCATCGCAGAGAATGTTGAAATCAACTGGGTTGTTAGGTGTTTAATTGGAGATTGAATCCTTTTGTCGTGCAGATGTCGGGGCAAGTATTCTCGAAGTCTTCTCGTAGCAAGTTGTTCGGAGCAGGTATTCCCAAGAGTTAGATTGGGGCAAGGTGCATTGTACGGGGGCAAGTTGTGCAAGCCAGTCTTTTATCCCCCAGCTGAGTGTACCAGGGGCAAGTCATTCAAACCCGCTTGTTTATCCCCAGCCAGAGTTGAGTATCGGGGAATCATGTCAATACCCTTATCGAAAATCTTTCAAATAAGAAGATCTTGTTGTCGTTGGATCATTATCCTGCAGTTTAAACCTGTTGCGTGTCAGTAACCAGTCGTTTCCAAAGTCCAGTTCTCGCCTGGCAAATCGGTAACCAGTTCTCGTCTGGCCCACCTTCCGTAAGCATCAGTTCCCGTCCTGGTGCAGTTTATTGTAAGCATCAGTTCCCGTCCTGGTGCAGTTTATTGTAAGCAGCAGTTCCCGTCCTGGTGCAGTTTATTGGTAACCAATTCTCGTTTGGTCACCGTTTCTTCAAGTGTTGTATCAGTTCTCGCCTGGTACATGTCATCGCGTAATCAGTTCTCGTGTGTTTTACCCCGAGTGTTATACCAGTTCTCGCCTGGTGTACGTCAGCTTTCAGCCAGTTCTCGCCTGGTTGTCTGTACCTCAGTCTGTTATCCAGTCAGCCCGTCTGATGTCCAAAAAAATCAATGATTGTTCAATTTTCCTTCCCTATCAGTTCTCGCCTGGTAGTCTACCTTTGAATGCTAGTTCTCGTCTAGTATTTCCCATATTTTCCACTGTGTACATAGTCCATGTTTATTCTAAACCAGAAAAACAAAAAAAAAACCTAAAGGTATCTGACACAGTATTTCCCAATGACTCGCATGTCGTCATGTTCCCCGATACGAAGCTCGACGGATGCCAGCGCTTCGAGTAATGTTTGAATTCCTTGTGGATGTTGTTAAATCAGAATTGTTACTCTTCAGCAGATGAAAGTTGCTTATTATCCTCGGAAGAGTCGAGATTGTCTTGTACCCCGTATCAGAGTAGGATCAGGAGTATCTGCAGCAGATTAAGATTGATATCCTTGATAGTAGGAGCATTTCCAGCAGTGTGCTGCGCGTAATCAACCTCAGTTTGGGTCAATCCCCGCAGAGCGCAATCAGTTGCCAATGGTTTGAAGAAAGCATCCCCGAGCAGAGTTGTCTTTCTTTCCCCAGTGAGGTCGTCAAGCAGGGTTGCCTTTTCATTTCCCCAGCAGGATGGTTATCCTCAGTGGATTTGATTTCCCATTTCCAGCATTTATTTTGCTGAGATGGTTCTGTGACTTCAGGACATCCCCAGTAGAGTTGACGTTTCCTTCGGCATTTATTTTGCCAAGTGGTTTTCAGACCTGGTGTTCTCTGGCAGCTCGAGCCTGCATTAGCATTTGCATAAATAGTCATAGCATTTATACAAGCATATAGTATATCCATGTCGTTTGGGCCTCGCATTTTCAAACAAAACGCATAGCATTTACATGTCGTATAGGACATTGTATCATTTCAAGCATACGCATGTCGAAACATAGACCAAGATGGTTACCTATTGGATTTCGAATTTGTTCACCTGCAGAGTTGTGTGGTTCAGCTTCTTGTCTTCCCCAGCGGAGTGATTCTTCATTTGGTTGTTACGTCAGCATCGAAAAAAACAACAACAACAAAGATTGACATATATCAGACTTCTGAAGTTGCCCCCTTCGTCAAAATAGGTGCCAGGCGGTTCCATTCAGAATTCCCCAGGAGAATTGTCCTCAAGTTCGCAGTGAACTGTGAGTCGACCAGATTTGATCCCACGAGAGAGATGGGAATCAAGGTGTTTGCTTTACGAAGCGTTATTTCAATACTTGTGGCGTCACACTGGTGTTGAAAAGGAGAAGAAAATTGTATCAGAAAATTGACCAGGTGTTGCCGTGACAACCAAACTTCAGTTTATTGGAAGCTATTCCTCAAGCAGTTTTGCAGTATATTCCCGCGGTTGGCAAATTTCAGGGTTCCATTTGTATTCAACCGTCATCTACCTTGAATGTTTGAAGGCTGAGCGCTCTTCACCCATTCAGGTCGAAGTCGCTTGAATAGGGGCAGCTGTTGCACCCCAAAATTTGACCAACCGGGTCTCGTATTTGGTCCTATGTTTCGACGCATAATCGCATTCGCATCTGCATATTGCATACAGGGCATTGTTTCATTTTTGTTTGATTTTATCAGGGATCACAGCTCTCGTCTCGTGTTTCGGGTGTTTTTTATCAGTTCGGTGCTTATTTTGTCCCTCTGGGAATTATGGTGATTTTTCTGGATTTTATAGGATTTTTTAGGGTTTAAATAGCTTTTAAATCATTTTTTAGGATTTAATAGAATTTTTGATATTTTTAATTCTTTTTAAATCATTTTTTAGCATTTTATAGAATATTAATAGATTTAATTCATTTTTAGAATATATTAGATTTTAAATAGATTTTTAGGATTTAATGGTTTTTTTTAAGATAATATAGGATTTTCTAGAATATTAGTATAATTTTTAAATAGTTTTAATAGTTTTTAAAAATCATTTTTAGATTAGTGTAGTATATTAGTGAATTTTTCTTAGCATATTAAATAGAATAATAAAAATTAGGGTTAATAGAAATTAAATAATTGTTTTAGATATAAATGAATATAGTTTTGTGAGTTTAATTAGGATTAGATGATAATTAGGTTTTAATTCTGTTTTACAGTTTTTAGAGTTTTTTTTATTCATTTTCGCAGGCCCAGAACGTTTTTTCGTCCAAGCCCAGTTCAGTGCAAGGCCCAGTTTGGGGTTTTTGTCCAGAAGTTATCAGCAATTGTCCAAAAATAAGTCCCAGCAGATTCCAGCGTATTCCAGTTGCTTCCGGAAGCTTCCAGAGATTTTCTCAGTTTAAATAGCAGATGACACGTGTTGCTTCAGGGATGGCCCACCCTGCATCACAAGATCACGCCACGTATCCCCACTATCCCTCTCTCTCAGCCACGCTACCCCACACGTGGTGCACATGCGTGCAGCCACTCCACCGTCCCTCACCACGTGGCGTTTCCACACATCTCACCGGTGAACCACACCGGCCGGCCTGCATGGCCGGCGGCCACCGTGACCCCGCCGGAAGCATCAAAGAAATCCAAATCTCCGGTCATCTTCATCTCCCACCACCATGAGATCCTCCAACCAATCCAGAAACCACCACCTTCATCCCTTGATCTTCATCATTCTCAACCTCCAAACGCCCAGAAACCACCACCGATTCTCCAGAAAAATCCAGAACGATGAACATCATCATCATCTTCATCCAAGCGCTGATTCCAGAAAAGCTTCAACAAGCTTTCATCAACATTCATCGTCTTTTTTCAGAACGATCTTCATCACGATCCATATTCTCCATCAAGAATCATCAACACTCCAGAAGATCATATCAACTGCGAACGCGTTCATCCACGAACATTCATCAGCAAACTCCAGATCTCCAGAAATTCCTCCATCAAGAACATGCAAGGTCCTCATCTTCTTCCAATCTCCAGGACGAAGTTCAACAAACAACCTTCAAGAACACTCATCAAACGGAGAACGCTCCATGAACTCCCAGATCATCAATCTTCATCAGAGATCCATTGGAGTTCATCAAGATCTTCACTCAGCGAGATTCCTCACGCGATCGTCAACGTGCGTCCATAGATCTTCATCAAATTTCTCAAAAAACTTAATCATGTTCTTCAAACTCTCCAGAATCTTCCACGGCCTTCTTCCAAGTTTGTCGTTCTTGCAAAGAACCTCACAGGAGTTTGGATTGTGAAAGAGATAGAGGTGGAAACGAAAAGAGGAGAGGGAGGTTGATTCTGTGAGAGAAGTCTGAGAAGGAGAGAGGCGTGGAAACGGCGCCGTTGGTACGTGGGTGAACAGTGTTAGAGAAACTCCCTAGGGTTTCAGATGAGAGTGAAGAGAGGGAGAAGGAGAAGGTTGAGATTGGGCCAGGCCCAATAGTTTGGTCAACACCTTTCCTCACGTTTTTGGATGTTTTGGGCCTTGGGCCCAATGAAGCTAATTGCTGGCAATGCCCCCAGATTGCACACACACCCCCTGCGTTTTTTCTGAAGAGAATTGGGCTAGGCCCAATCAGTTTGTTTTATTTTTTTCTGTTTACTCCCCCTGTAATCCAGTTACACCCCCAACCCCCCTTTCTTTGTATTTTCTATTTTTATTATTCCTTTTTTTTAGAAAAATAGAAAAAAAAGGGAGTGAAAAGAAAATATGTTTGAAAAATAGAAAAAAAAGGAGTGAAAAGAAAATATGTTTGAAAAATAAAAAAAAAGGAGTGAAAAGAAAATATGTTTGAAAAATAGAAAAAAAAAGGAGTAAAAAGAAAATATAGTTGAAAAATAGAAAAAGAAATGAAAAGAAATATATTTGAGAAAATATTCAAAAAAAAGAAATATTGTGAAAAAAATAGAGAAAAATATTTGGAGAAATATGAAAAAATATGTTAAAGAGAAAAGGAGAAAAAAGAGAAAAAAATACTAAAGTAGGATTAATATTTTTTAGAGTTCATTTGCTTTTAGGGATATTTTCGTAGACTTTATTTTACGACTTTTTAGGATAGCTTAGAAGCCTATTTGTTAGGAGGCTATTTTCATTCGATTTTTTTTAGGACAGAATAGGATAGCGATTCCTAGGAGATTTATTTCAGTGTTCACTCATTGTAATCATTTTTCCAGATATTAATAAAACGAGATTGGAGCTGTGGTCCCGAAGTAGCCGAACTACAGCTGCTCTGATTCTTCGTACCAGACGAAGATATGTAGGCATAGGATGCGATATCCTAGCGAGCATACTAACGACTAACCTGTTGTTCTCTCGCGGCTGTGCGATCGAGACTTTCCCGCTAACGACTAATTGAAACCCTTTTTTCTCTCTTGCCCGAGTGCATTTGAGACCAAGCCGTAGCTTTGACCATAGGTTCCCGACCCTGTGAAGCCAGTTGTTTTTTCTCACTGCTGTGTGAGAATGTTTGTTTAGCCGTAGTTAGTCTGAACTACGTAAAGCTCTGATCTTCCATCCAGTGGAAGTACGTAGGCACAAGACGCGAGGTCTTGGCGAGCCAATTTTCCCCGTAGTCCCGAACTACGTTGACTCTGACTTTCTCTCTCGAGAATACGTAGGCATAGAGTGCGATGCTCTATCGAGTCAATTCCCTTCCGTTTAGATTTAGCAGCCGTAGATAGATTGTTTTGCATCCAGTAGACAACCCAAGCAAGCGTGGATCCCGTCGAGTACGACGGACGTGAGGGGTGCTAATACCTTCCCCTTGCGTAACCGACTCCCGAACCCAGGCTATGGTTGCGATGACCATACCTTTTCCCCGTTTTTTGCGAGGTTTACTTCGAGCGTTTCCTTTCCCGCTCTGAGGGATAAATAACGCACGGTGGCGACTCTTCTGTCAGCCGGCGCCGATTTTCGCAGTAGCGACAATAACCACTAAGACAAACAATCTTAGTCTTCTCAAGAAATCAGACCACACTTGGTCTCTTAAGGAACTTTACAACAAGTAAAATACAATGTGTGTTTAAGACTTCCTTCTAAAAAGCTATATCATAACTGTGATTTAACACAAATGAAGAACGAAATAAATCTAGAATGAAGTTGAGAGATGTTTGAAAAAATTTCTTTGATTGTTGTGTAGTTCGTCAACTCGTCAACTTAGAAATGATGTAGAAGTCTTGTTTAAATAGAACTTCACTTTCTTTTCTTAAAGGGCGTGCAGTTGGCATTCTGCCTTCTTTGACTTTTCTTTCCCAGAAGAGGAATGTTCAGACAAATCCTTTTTGTATGAATTCTTGTGTCATGCACGAATGAGGAAAGAGTTGTTTGGATAAGGACATGGAATATGCCAATGGATCTTTATTTGAATAAACATCTTCTTCAACAAATCTGGAACAGTCTTGCATCAGATCCTCTGATGATGTTCCTTGTTCTTTAGATCAGAGTTACTCTATCTAGAGTATTTGCAGCCATGTGCTTTAGCGTGAATGATCTTTATCAGAGCAGACTTGAATATCAGAGCCTCTGTACTTGCAGCATTAAGTACTTCCAGAGTCTTCTGATTCCTTACATATGCTTTTTTGCTCAGAGTCTTCTGCAACTTCGCTCAGAGTCTCTTTCAGGCAGCGTTCAGAGTCTTCTGATTCTTAACTCTCAGAGGAGTTTTTGCTTCCAGAGGAATATTAATTTTAATATCTGAAACAAAAACACTTGAATACGATTAGAGTATATATTTACTTCATACAAAATTTCATTAATGTTATCATCAAAACATAGAGATATATTAAGAACCAATCTGTATTCTAACAATCTCCCCCTTTTTGATGATGACAAAAACAATAGGAAATTTTGTTCAAAACAAAGATATATATATATATATATATATATATATATATATATATATATATATATATATATATATATATATATATATATATATATATATATATATATATATATATATATATATATATATATATATATATATATATATATATATATATATATATATATATATATATATATATATATATATATATATATATATATATATATATATATATATATATATATATATATATATATATATATATATATATATATATATATATCCCTGAATTGAATACTGATAGAAAAAATTATTACTTCCCTTTCAGCACAAGTATTCTTTCCAGAGTCAGAGCGAACTTTGGAGACTCTCAGAGTTTGTTCAGAGTTACTCTATGAAATTTATCTGATAAAAAATTTGAGCTCTAAATTATTGAATTCAAAGTTAGTTAAATTTAAACATGTCTGAGTTCCATTTTAGTAACTGTTTATGTGAACAATTAGAATTTCCATTTTCTCCCCCTTTTTGTCATATCAAAAAGAAAAACTTTTGAAGACATGAAACGATAACAGAGGAAAAACATAAAGCATATCATATAACCAGATGGAAAAACCAAACAGTCACAGATGCATTGATAAGAAATTCAGAAGATAAACAAGATAAGCAAAACAACATAAAAGTGCACAAAGAACAAAACAACTAAGAAGAAGAACGAGAAGCCAAAATCTTCAGAAGATTCGTTATCTTAGAGGTTGACTCTTCTTGCTTCGCCATCCAAGTCTTGATCTCAGATGTTGATTCCTCTTGCTTAGACATCCAGTATTTTATTTCATCTATTGTTTTCTCTTGTTTGATCATCCATGTTCTAAACTCAGCATTTTCAGCTTCTTGCTTTTCAACCTTAATCTTCAAATCTACAACTTCTTCTGTCTTCAACTTAGAAGAGTCTGGAACACTCACAGAAGCAGATGCATTGTCAATAACCATTGTAGATTCATTCTCTATTTCCATAGGAGAAGGTTGAGCAGATGCAGAAACATCTTCAGGAATGGAAGCCTATGTGATGACTTTCTCAGTCTGAGAAACCTCAGTCATCTGAAGCGTAGTAGCTTCTTCAGAAGAAGAACATACAACCTTTGGAGGTGTATTTTCCAGAAGTAGAATTGGAGTTCTGCTAACTCTCATAAGAGTGAGTCTGACAGCTTCAACAAATCTCACCTTCGCATCGTCAGAGCAAACATCTTGAAGGTTTGAAGCCACAGAGTTGAATCTAGTTCTGAATCTTGTCCAAATGGCTTCAGAACCAGCAGGGTTTAAGCTTGTGAGGCACTCCTTCTTAACAAAAGATAACCACATATTCATCACCTTTTCAAAACCAGAGAACAATGCACCAACATCTAGCCTAGGTCTGGGTTTCAGGTAGGCTTCTAAAGGTGATGTTTTAATGGGAGCAGAGGTTGAAGGTATAGAAAAAGTAGGAATAATGATTACATGAGGATATGGTGAAGATGGAATACGGACAAATGAGGTAGTAACAACCTTAGGTTCAGAGGGGATAACTGGTTGGATTGTTTCAGGAATATCAGAAGAATGGATTAGGGAGTTGTGTGTGAGTGAATCAGATGAATCAAAAGATACATTAGATGAAACAGATGATTCAGATGATGGACATGATCCAGATGAAATAGGGTGTACGATCATCAGAGGTTGAATGTCAAGTATCTCTGGTTCAGGATCAGATGGTATTGTTTCAGAGTTTTGTGGTTCAGATGGTTGATGCTTAGATGGTTGGTTTATAGAAGGGTTTGGTTTAGAAGTGATGTGTTGATCAGATGAAGGTGCTTGGTTCTATTGAGGGGGAGTTATTTAGTGGTTGAGGTTGAGAAGGGGGAACAGATTCAGGAATATTTTCATAAGGGTTACCTTTCTTCTTTAAGCGTTTGGCCTTTACAGAATATGCTTCTCCAGAAGCTTTCCTCTTAGTCCTTGTAGATCCTTCCTCTAAAACCTTTCTCTTCTTTCTCTTGTTCTCCTTAAAGAAATATGGTCCAGGTTCATTTGCTCTTTTTAGCAAGTCTGGTGGCAGAGGGGTTCCATCTGCTATGCATGCAACAATGTAGTTCAGAAGAACTTCCTTTGGTTCTTCAGCAGTGAAGATAGGAAACTCTTCCACATGAATTCTTCTTCTGTGTACCACATCAGAGTCCATCTTGACTGGCTCTGATTCAAGTTCCTCTACAAGTCTCATCCTCTGAAAATTTTTCCCGTCTAGAGGCTTTCCCAGAATTGGAACCAATTCTTCTATCTGACCTACCTCTGTCAGATGTGCAACTAAACCATTTTCTGTCAGAATATCAGAAATCAATCTGCCCATTGGGATCCAGTTTCTGATCTTCTGATGCTTTGTTATCATTTCCTCTCTGGACTGTTTTACATGGCTCCACAGATGAGCAAATAACAAATATGGCAGATCCACCTTGATGTTATTTCCCAAGCAGTACATAAAGTAAAATTGTTATGCGTTGATGTAATATGGAGAGTTGGTTGATTTCCTATGGTGAATACATCTCAGAAAGATCTTCGCCCAGATCTTGTAATGCACTTTCAGAGCTTTGATTTTGCTTGAGGCCAGCCCAGTTGTAAAAACTTCTGTGTAGACATCATCCATATCTATACGTCCAGCAGAGAGATTGTGAACACCATCTACTTCTTCATATCCAATTAATTTGCGAATCAAGTCTTTAGTTATGATTATCTCTTTACCCACCACATACGAAATAATGAATTTTGGGTATACCCTTGCATGAACCCAAAATTATTTCACCAAAAGAGGGAAGACTGGACCAACCAGTCTATCAAAGTACTTAGTCCATCCTTGTGCAGAAACAATTGGTCGCAAATCAAACCCATTC
Organism: Lathyrus sativus; assembly: GCA_963859935.3. Taxonomy (NCBI): domain Eukaryota; kingdom Viridiplantae; phylum Streptophyta; class Magnoliopsida; order Fabales; family Fabaceae; genus Lathyrus; species Lathyrus sativus. The sequence goes on along the minus strand of OZ012740.1, from coordinate 628,275,905 downwards.
TTTGCAATGCAGTCAAAATTAACCATGAATTCGCAAAGAACTTCCAAATCTTCAACAGGAGTGAGAAGGGTTCTTTCAGGTTCTTTGTAAGTGACGTTACCCGTTTCATATGTAGATCCAACCCTTGTAGATGCAAGCCTTTGAGTTGATGATGATGAGGTTGCCACTGAAGAAATTTTGAGATTTACTGAGCTTCGTTTAGATTTGGGTTTGAAGAGATGAAGACAATGAAGAAGACAGAAATGCATAAAAGGTTGTGAAGGAGAGTGAAAAGTGTGAGAATGTGAGATATATAGGGACAAAATTTAGGGCACAAATTTACACTCAGCAATTAATCACATTAAAAAATAAAACAAAATGATTTTCAGCATTTAATGAGATATGACAAAAGTGGGGGGAAAACGAGAATTGTAATGATTCAAACAGTACCTCAAACGGCGCCTCATTGTTTACACTCAACCTTTTCAGATTCTGTGTGACACGTGTTTAATGTTTGGGTGTCTCTGAAACTTCTTAAGGAAATGAAATGTTAGCAGCGTTCAGATCCACTGAAGGTTGTTAGTTCATAGTTTCAAAAGAAATAGGTAACAAATGAAATACAAATGAAAACACTTCAGAGTATAGACATTAATCAATTTTCATCTGAGTAAATTTGCTTCTGAATAATAATGTTATTATGGACAAAAATCCATACTAATATTCTTCAGAATAAATTTAAACCTATCTTCAGCAAGGGGTTTTGTAAAAATATCAGCCCATTGATGGTCTGTATCAACAAAGTTTAAACTTATAATTCCCTTTTGAACATAGTCTCTGATGAAATGATGCTTAATTTCTATATGCTTTGCCTTAGAATGTAAAATGGGATTCTTAGAGAGGCAAATAGCAGAAGTATTATCACAGAAGATAGAAATGTTACTCTCATATATCTGATAACTTCTAGCTGACTCTTCATCTAGAGCATCTGTGTACTACAACCAGCAGCAGCAATATATTTTGCTTCTGTTGTTGAAAGTACTATTGTGGGTTGCTTCTTGCTGAGCCATGAGATCATATGACTTCCCAGAAACTGACAGTTTCCAGAAGTACTTTTATGTTCTACTCTATCTCCAGCATAATCAGCATCACAGAATCCTACTAGTTTGTATTCATCACATCTTCTATAACACAAACCCACATTAGTAGTACCTTTCAGATACCTCAGAATCCTCTTAATAGCTGTTAAGTGAGATTCTCTAGGATCTGATTGGAATCTGGCACACAGACAAACACTGAAAATAATATCAGGTCTATAAGCAGTCAAATACAGAAGAGATCCAATCATACCTCATTAGAGCTTTTGATCTACCTTCTTACTTACCTCTTCTTTTCCTAGAGTGCTTGTTGGATGCATTGGAGTTTTAGCCAACTTACTTTCTGTCATGTTAAACTTCTTCAGAAGCTCATTCACATACTTTGTCTGATGTATGTAGGTGCCTTCTGGAGTTTGATTGACTTGAATTCCCAGAAAGAATATGAGTTCTCCCATCATGCTCATTTCAAATTATGCCTGCATAGATTGAGCAAACTCCTTTCCAAGCGTAATATTTGTTGTACCAAAAATAATATCATCTACATAAATCTGACAGATTAAAATGTCTTTCTTAATTGATTTATGAAATAGAATTGTATCCACCTTTCCTCTGATAAAATTGTTTTCCAGAAGGAAATTACTCAACTCTCATACCAAGCTTTGGGAGCTTGTTTTAAGCCATATAGTGATTTCTTTAGTTTAAAAACATGTTCTGGAAATTTTTCATTTTCAAAACCAGGAGGTTGATGAACATAAACTTCTTCTTCAATTAAGCCATTTAAGAAAGCACTTTTAACATCCATCTGATAGAGAGTGATGTTGTTCTGTACAACAAAGGAAATAAGCAAACGAATAGATTCTAACCTTGCCACAGGTGCATAAGTCTATGTGTAATCAATACCTTATTGCTGACTATATCCTTGAGCAACTAGTCTTGCTTTGTTTCTGACAACTATCATTCCTTGTGAACTAATTTAGCTCCTCTTGCATAGCAAGTATCCAATCATTATCTTGCAGAGCTTCATCCACAGAGGTAGGTTCAATGATTAATACCAAACTAAACAATGACGTTCCAGATGCTCTGAGAAAGGATCTTATTCTGATAGGGTCATCCTTCTTTCGAATTATCATTTCCTCTGGATGAGAGGCTTTAATTCTGTAGGATCCTTTCAGAGGGGGTTCTTCAAAAATGGTCAAGTTGTCCATCTGAGCAGTCAAAGAAGTAGCATCTGACTTTGCTTCTGGTTCTTTTACTTGAGATTTGTCTGCCTCTGAATCATCAAAGTCTGTAAGAAGCACTTTTCTATCTGCAGAAATTTCAAGTTGCTTTGGCTTTTGATTGCCAAGCTTATCATCAAATCTAACATGAATTGATTCCTCTATAATTTGTGTCCCAATATTGTATACTCTATAGCCTTTAGAGCGTTCAAAATATCCAAGCATGAAACACTTATGTGCTTTAGAATCAAACTTGTTCAGATTGTCTTTAGTATTTAAAATAAAACAAACACATCCAAAAGGATGGAAATAAGAAATGTAGGGCTTTCTATTCCTCCACAATTCATAAGGAGTATTCTCCAGAAGAGGTCTTACAGACACTCTGTTCTGAATATAACATGCTGTATTGATTGTCTCTGCCTAAAAATGTTTTGCCATGTTTGTCTCGTTGATCATGGTTCTGGCCATTTCTTGCAATGTTCTATTTTCCTTTCTACAACTCCATTCTGTTGAGGAGTTCTAGGACAAGAAAAATCATGTGCAATGCCATTTTCTTTAAAATATTTTTCAAAATGTTTATTTTCAAATTCGCCACCATGATCACTTCTGACTTTAACAATTTTAAATTCTTTTTCGTTTTGGACTTGTTTGCAGAAGTCAAAGAATACAGAATGTGACTCATCCTTGTGTTTCAGGAATTTTACCCATGCCCATCTGCTGTAGTCATCAACTATGACTAATCCATACTTCTTGCCTCTGATAGATGCAGTTTTCACTAGTCCAAACAGATCAATATGAAGTAACTCTAATGGTCTAGAGGTAGAAACAACATTTTTAGCTTTGAAAGAAGATTTTGAAAATTTTCCTTTCTGACATGCTTCACAAAGAGCATCTGAGTTGAACTTCAACTGAGGAAGTCCTCTGACCAGATTGAGTTTATTAATCTGAGATATACGTCTCATACTAATATGACCCAATCTTCTATGCCAGACCCATTGCTCATCGTTAACAGACATAAGGCATTTTAGATTTTGAACTTTTAGTTCTAAAAGATTAATTTTGTAAATGTTGTTCTTCCTTTTTCCATTAAAGAGGATTGAACCATCTTTTTGACTCATAGCTTTACAACATTTTTTATTGAATATTATATCATAACCATTGTCACTTAATTGACTTATGGACAATAAATTATGTATTAATCCTTCGACAAGTAAAACATTAGATATGGAAGGGAGGTTACCATTACCAATAGTTCCAGAGCCAATGATTTTGCTCTTCTGGTTCCCTCCAAACTTCACATTACCTCTAGATCTAAGTTCCATGCTTTGGAACATAGACTTTCTTCCCGTCATATGTCGTGAGCAGCCAGAGTCCAGGTACCATGACTGGTGTCTTAACTTTGCTGCTAAGGACATCTGCAACAAAGATTATTTTATCTTTAGGTACCCATATTTTCTTGGGTCCTCTGGGGTTAGTTGGTTTGAAATTTTGTCTGAACTTCTTTCCCTTAAAATCATCTTTGTTCTGACGAAACTTTGGTTCAACAAAAGCTTTGGTGTTCTGATTTGTACGTGTGTGATTTATATCATTCAGGTGACCATATTTAAAATGGGTGTATAGAGGAGAATACTTGATGATCATCTTATCAACAGGTTTTGGATTTAAATCCTTCCCAGAGGGTGATTCATATCCAATTCCTTTTCTATTGTATTTGCTTACGTCATTTTGCTTCTATCTAGGCCTCTGGACAGAAACCTCTGAAAACTATAATCATACTCTTCTAAAATGCTTTTAGACCATGACATAGCATCTGAGTCATACTTTTGAGTTTTTTCTAAATCAATTTTCATTTTAAGATTATTTACTTTTAGCTCAACAACTTCTGATCTCAGCTGATTAGTCTCAGATGCAAGATAGCTCTAAAGCTTCTTGTATTTGAGTTTGATCTTACTGTAGTTTTCAAGAATTTCAGATAAACTTTCAATAAGTTCAGCTCTGGTAAGTTCAGAAAATACCTCTTCTGAATCTAATTCTGATCCAGATTTAGATGTTTCTTCATGGTCCTCCATGTCAGCCATCAGTGCCATATTTGCACATTCTTCTTCTGACTCTGATGAAGATTCAGAAGCATCTGATTCATCCCACGTGGCCATCAGAACTTTATTCTTCTTTTCAAACTTCTTTCTGGGTTTGTCCTTCTGAAGTTTGGGACATTCATTTTTGTAATGACCTGGCTCCTTACACTCATATCATACAACTTCTTTCTTTCCAGATTTTTTGTGTCCAGAAGATTCTCCACGTTGATCAGATCTCTTGAAGTTTCTGAACTTCTTTTGTTTATGCTTCCAGAGTTGATTTATCCTTCTGGACAACAACGACAGTTCATCTTCTTCTGAGGAAGATTCTTCAGAGCTTTTTTTAATTACCTACAAAGCTTTAGAAGATTTATTAGATTTTAATGCAACAGACTTACTTTTCTTCTAAGGCTCGTCTTCTTCCAGCTCAATCTCATGACTTCTTAAGGATTTGATAAGTTCCTCCAGAGTGATCTTATTCAGATCCTTTGACAGCTTCAGCACCGTAACCATTGGTCTCCACCTTGTTGGTAAGCTTCTGATGATCTTTTTCACATGATCAGGGGTGGAGTAACCTTTGTCCAAAACCTTCAGACCAGCAATTAGAATCTGAAATCTTGAGAACATAGCTTCCACAGATTCAGATTCCTCCATTTTGAAGGCTTCGTATTTCTGAATAAGCATTAAGGCCTTTGTCTCCTTCACCTGAGAGTTTCCTTCATGTGTCATCTTTAATGACTCAAACATGTCAAATGTTGTTTCTCTATTTGTAATTTTCTCATACTCAGTATGAGATATAGCATTTAACAGAATTGTTCTAGCTTTGTGATGATTTCTAAAATCCTTTTTCTGTTGGTCATTCATTGACTTTCTATCAACCTTTTTGCCCACACCATCAGTGGGGTGAATGTAACCATCAGTGACCAAATCCCATAAATCAGCATCATAGCCTAGAAAGAAACTTTATATTCTATCTTTCCAATAGTCAAATTTCTTTCCATCAAACATGGGAGGTTTGGTGCTGATTCTATCTCTATCATCATATTTGTTGTTGTTTGAAGTTGAAGTTTCAGCCATGATAAATCAAGAATAATAAATTAAGAGTTTTTCTTAACTGGATCTTTCTCTTTCACTGTTAAATGATAGCACTACAGACTTGGAGCTCTGATACCAACTGAAGTTAGGAAAAACACTTAGAAGGGGGGGGGGGGGTGAATAAGGGTTTCAAATAACAACTATGACAATAGTAAAAATAACAAGGTATTTTTATCCTGGTTTGTTTGAACTCAAACTACTCCAGTCCACCCTACCAAGGTGATTTGCCTTTCTGAACAAGGACTTAATCCACTAAATCAAACTGATTATAGTGATAACCACCAAGACAAACAGTCTTAGTCTTCTCAAAAAATCTGACCACACTTGGTCTCTTAAGGAACTTTACAACAAGTAAAAATACAATGTGTGTTTAAGAGTTGCTTCTAAAAAGCTATATCACAACTGTGATTTTATACAAATGAAGAACGAAATAAATCTAGAATGAAGTTGAGAGATGTTTTAAAATTGTTCTTTGATTGTTCAGTAGTTTGTCAACTCGTCAACTTAGAAATGATGTAGAAGTCTTGTTTAAATAGAACTTCACTTTCTTTTCTTAAAGGGCGTGCAGCTGGCATTCTGCCTTCTTTGACTTTTCTTTCCCAGAAGAGGAATGTTCAGACAAATCCTTTTTGTATGAACTCTTGTGTCATGCACGAATAAGGAAAGAGCCGTTTGGATAAGGACAAGGAATATGCCAACGGATCTTTATTTGAACAAACATCTTCAACAAATCTGGAATAGTCTTACATCAGATCCTCTGATGATGTTCCTTGTTCTTTAGATCAGAGTTACTCTATCCAGAGTATTTGCAGCCATGTGCTTTAGCATGAATTATCTTTATCAGAGCAGACTTGAATATTAGAGCCTCTGTACTTGCAGCGTTAAGTACTTCCAGAGTCTTCTGATTCTTTACATATGTTTTTTCGCTCAGAGTCTCTTTCAGGCAGCGTTCAGAGTCTTCTGATTCTTAACTTTCAGAGGAGTTTTTGCTTCCAGAGGAATATTAATTTTAATATCTGAAACAAAAACACTTGAATACAATTAGAGTATATATTTACTTCATAAAAAATTTCATTAATGTTATCATCAACACATAGAGATATATTAAGAACCAATCTGTGTTCTAACACTCAGTGCTTTTTTGTTTGTTTTATCCAGTCTACTTCATTTTTTAATGTTTAGTTTTTAGTTTTTAAATTATTCAAGTTAATTATTATTTCTAACCTAGTATTTTTTTAGATTAGTTGATTTAGTGATTTCAATAATAACATTAATTAGATTTAGTTTAGATTTAATGTAATTAAATTTAGTTAATCAATTTTTGAATTAAATTTAGTTAATTAGCTTTTTTAGTTAGAATTAGTTTAATTAGTTTCTTATTTAGAATTAGAATTAGTTTTTTTATTTAGAATTAGAATTAGTTTTTAGAATTAGGTCAATTAGTTTTTTTTATATTTAGAATTAGAATTAGTTTTTATAATTAGTTAGTTAGATTTTTTAATTATACTTAATCAATTAGTTTTTAATTTTATTAGTTTAATTAGCTAATTAGCTTTTTAATTAAATTTCAATTTAATTAGAATGAGATTTAATTAGATTTTATTTAATTCTCAGGCTAATATTGGCCATCCTCGTTTTCATTTTAGTTAATTCCTGATGTTCATATTAAATGTAATTCTTGATGCTTTTGGATGTGATTAAATCCTGATCTTGATGTCCTGCCTTTTGAGCTTTTGACTTACCCGAGCATTTGCTGTATATATTGTTATTCTTCTTACACTTGATATGTCATTTCAAAGGAAATGGTCATTCCTGTTGACTGCCATGTCATAGCTTAGCTTAGCTTGCTAGTTTACCTTCTCGTTTATCCTAGCCTTAGGATTAGAGTCACAATATTATGTGTGTGTTCTGCCACATACACTTCCTCCCTCTAACCTAGCCTTAAGTTTATAGTCGTTGTACTCTATGTAGGTTGTTCTGCCATGGATATTTACTTTCCCGTTTAACCTAGCCTCAAGTTTAGAGCTGCCGCACTCTATGTAGGTGTCTTGCCGCAGACATTTACTTTTCCCTTTGTAACCTTGACCACAGTGAAGAGTTCCTCACCCCTATTAAGGGGAACTACGAATGTTTTGATTCCATTCCCGTTAGGATATGTAAGCATGAGATGCGATGTCTTGGCGAGCATACTTTGTATATACCCTAGGTCTTTACTTAGCACTTTCCCTTAGCAAGCAAACTTTAGCATAATGCAAATACTAACAAGAGGTTCCTGTAGAGTACAACAGATACTTAGAATGCTAGTACCTTCCCTAGGTATAACCAACCTCTGAACTTAGATCTCTTAGCTGTGTTGTTACATAGCGCACTTAGGGTTTTTTTCCCAATCTTTACCCTTTCCTTTGAATAAATCAAAGCTCGGTGGTGAATTTCATAATTTTTTATTCAAGTTAATTAATAGCTTCATATCCGATTCTCACCCAAAAACCCACCTTGTTTTGCATTTGTGTTATTTATATGTTTGCTTGCTTGTATATTTGTATATTTGTATATATATTTGTGCATATATCTGTTGTGCCTGGGTGTTTTTGTATGCAGGGTTGTTACCTTGCGTAGTGAGGATAAGTCATATACCCGGACTTGAATGCCCTTATGTTTAGGATGGGTGGTATAGTCAAGGAGACTTTGAGGGAGTTAATCCCGAAAAAGTTGATTTGAGATCCCCCGCTCAATTGAGGTCCTCTTGGGAGTAGTAGTGTTGAGCGAGCCATCGTGAATGTACTATTAAATTCGACCTAGGAGCCAATGGGACTGAAGACCTTTAGATACCCCATTACCCCATTTTGGCCTTCTTAGTATGTAGTGCAATGACTATGAGGGTGTATATACAAAATAGTCGATACGCAATCCTACACTCGAACGAGACTCTCTTGAGAATATTATTGATTCCCAAGTTAATTGGCGTGTCGATAATATCCGAAAGATGGGTTGATGACTTTGGGAACTGTTTAGACTGTTCTACATATGCAATAACCCTTAGTACACACCTTTTGGGATGGGTAGACTATGGCTCCATGCTTGTGATCTTCAAACCTAGACCCTTATTTTTTTTGTTTGTATATATGTGAATATGTGTATACACGTGTTTGTGCATACATTCATTCATTCGTGAGTAACCCTTTGGTTTCAAGGAATTCATTTGTTCATTCCTTTGAAAAAATCAATAGAGATCATGGATCATGAAATGAAACTTTTCAATTTTTTCGAAAATGTTTGCAACTTCCTTTTGAGTTCTTTTAAACCATTTAGCTTGCATTTGCATTGCGTGCGTATGTCGTTAAATTTTCATTTCATTTGCATTTCTCAGCCTTGAGTCTCATCTATCGTTTGTCCATATCCCAATTGACTTCTCGATGCCCACATTGGAATTGAAGTAGCTTTTGAAGGATCATGAACTCTGGAGAGCAGAACCACTTTATGGCAAGAGCATATGTTGAATTGATGAAAGATCAGTTAGACCAACTTGTGGAAGCTATGACATCCTTGGAAAAGAGAGACGACTATATTCAAAAGACTTTAATCACTGAGAATGTCATTCCATCACAAGTGAATGATGTTGCTCAAGCTCAGTCTGTGCGGATTCCTGTTGGGAACTAGGTTATGCAAGAATGTCCCACTGTCCGAGATGTACACTCTTCTTTTCTTGATGCTACATAATATCAGAGTTATGAATTTTCTATGCCATATTTCCAAGGGGCATTCCCAAGGACCCACGACCCATTGAGATTATGGAGAGATATCGTGCGTTGGAAGAGAAGCTTGGTGACCTAGAGGGTCGTAATGCTCTTAATCTAAGTGCTTGGAACATGTGTTTGTACCTGGCCTTATAATACCTCCAAAGTTCAAGACACCGAGGTTTGAGGAGTACAAAGGGGATAGTTGTCCAAAGCAGCATTTGATGATGTTTTGCAGAAATATGACCTCACATTTTCGCGATGATAAATACAATCATGGTCGGACCTAGCTAATGCCTTTGTGAAGTAGTATAAATACAATCTTGACATGGCACCCAATCGCCTGCAGTTGTAAGGCTTATCTCAAGAGGACAATGAATCCTTCAGAGGGTATGCTCAAAGGTGAAGAGAAGTAGTTGCTCACGTTCAACCACCACTCTTGGATCAATAATTGGTTGACCTGTTCATGGATACTTTGCAAAGCCAGTACATGGAAAAGCTGTTTAGTGGTGGGACATCAAACTTCTCTGACTTGGTAATAGATAGAGAGCGTATCGAGAGTGACATCAAGAGCAGAAAAATCCAAGGCACCTGGAACATCCCAGCTAGTGAAAGTGAATCAGTTTTCAGTTCTCAGGAAGAATGGGAGGAATAAAGTAATTCCATATGGGAACCTCCGATACCTCAGCCTTGGCACTCATGCATCATAACTGTTCAGAGTCAGCAATCTCTTGGGTCTCCACGTCAAATACCATTCACTGCACAGGGACAATATGATGCATCACAACTGTTCAGAGTCAGCAATCTCTTTGATGATCACTATGCAATTGAAATGCAGAACTACGTTGTTCTCATGACATCTTTTGCTAGATCCTAAGTAATTTGTTACTTCAGTCGATCTTGGCAATTCCCTAAGGATATTTTCTCTTCCAACAAGTACTTAGACTCATGATGGCAATCTCCTAGTGAAGTCATGACGTTATTCCTCCAGGTGGAGTACTCTTTCCCCATATAAGGTTGAAACCTTGAAGTAGAGCTACTGGTTTTGTATGTTCATCCCTAGTGATGTTCCTATCTGGTGAAGTTTGGCTAGGCGTCCTTGTTGAGATGTTTATTCCATCTGTGGTTTTCTTCCCTTGTCTGTTTTATCAGCATAAGCATAAACAAGGCATACATACATTCATACATATGCAGGACATACAAACATTTTTTCTACCTCCTGGTGTTTACCTGTTTTATTCACTATGGGCTATGTTTGTTCCCCAAGTGATTGGGTTGGTCTTCTCTCAACAATAGATTCGTCAGCTTTAGGAAGAAAATTCACATCCTTTCTAAATTCCCCACAAAATTTGATCCTTGTGGAAGATGGATAGTTTCAGTTATCTTTTCCATGTTTGGATAAGATAAATCTCCATTTGAGTTCATTCCTCAATGGGTAGAGTCTTTTTTGACCGTTTCTTTCTAGCTTATTCCTATATTGAACTTTAGTCCCTGGAGTTATGCTTTGAACCTAATTAGGTTGCCGAACCTAGTTTGAATGTGGATTTATTTTGCACTGTGTTTCACAGGAGGAATCTTTTACAGATCCCTATTGAAGACTGAATTCATTCTCCAACAGTGTTGTCATAACAACATTTTCTTGAGAAGCTTATTTTGTCATTGCTACCTTTAGGATGATAAGTATCAGTCTCTCCTGAGAAGCTTATCTGCTTTGGTGTTTCCTTTAGGTTTTTTGGCGATAAGTGACAGTCTCTCCTGAGAAGCTTATCCGTCCTTGGTGTTATTCAACCTTTTTTAGTTACAATTAGTGTTACCCTTGATCAGCCATTTGCCATCAACTCTTTGATGATGACTTTCAAATACATTCCTTTCTGTCAACCCTTTAACGAAGACAAATCTTGTTCCATCAACCCCTTGATGAGATTCCTACTTAAGTTGTTCATTTTCGTCAACCCTTTGATGATGTCACTCTTTAGTGAAACTTTTATTCTCGTCAACCTTTTGACAATGTCACTCTTTCGTGAAACTTTTCTTCCCATAAACTCTTTGATGATGTGACTATTTAGTTCAATTATCTTTCCATCAACCCTTTGACAATGGTAGTTTTTCCGTCAACCCTTTGATGATGTCACTCTTTTGTGAAACTTTTCTTCCTATCAACTCTTTGATGATGTGACTATTTAGTTCAGCTATCTTTTAGTTAACCCTTTGAAAATGGCAGTTTTTTCCGTCAACCCTTTGACGATGTCACTCTTTTGTGAAACTTTTTTTCTTATCAACTCTTTTACAATGTGACTATTTAGTTCAGTTATCTTTCCGTAAACCCTTTGACAATGGTAGCTTTTTTCGACAACCCTTTGACGATGTCACTCTTTTGTGAATCTGTACTTTTATTGTTGGCATCATTTTTTAGTTCAATCCTAAGGTTTTGAAGATTGTGCATTTGTATCATCCTAAGGCTTTGAGGATGTTACTCTTGTTTGATCCTTATGCTTTGAGGGTTTTTCTTTGGTCCAATCTTAAGGCTTTGAGGATTGTGTCCTATTTTGTCTTGTTTCTCTAGAGTGTCACTCGGTCATGCTTGAACTTGATGATCAATCATTCTAGACACTCTCCAGTGGAGACCATCTTTTGATTCTACTTCCTGTGAGGATTTTGCTTTGCTTCATCCTAAGGTTTTGAGGATGTTGCTTTTATCTTACTTTGGTCCAATCCTAAGGCTTAGCGGGTTGTATCTTATTTTTGTCTTTCTTTTAGAGTGTCACCTGGTCATTACTTGAATCCTTTGATCCACTACTCTGGATATTCCCCAGTGGAGACCATTTGTATTGGTTATATCTCCCAGTGAGGATCTTTTTCTTCTAAAGTGTCACTCGGTCATTTCTGAACCTATTGCTCACTCCCTTTAGGTTTCTCCAATTTTCTTTTGTTCCCCAGTGTTTAGTCATCCCCAGTGAGTTACCCATTGCTGTTGACTTTACCCTTTGTTTCCTAGTCTTGTCTGTATCTTGCATTCATCATATTATCATATCATCATGCTAGAGTTCATGGCATGTCAACATTCTCATAGTTTCTCTTGTCCTTAACATAGCATTGCATCTAAGGGAAAATTTTTGGTTTGCTATATTTAAATACCTTTCACCCTGATTTTATGAGGATTGTCATCGCTCATGTCATCCGGTAAAGTTATTTAAATAGGAGCAACTATCTTACCCTAAATTTTACCCTTAGATTTAGTCAGTGTTTGCTTAGCATTCTAGGTCAGTCATCCTTGTATAATTAACCCAATTATCAAGTTTTGTTGTTTTATTTCATTTTTGAAATTCGGGTTTGCTTTAAGAGGATCTAAGGGTTAATCAGTCAAGGTTTTAGATGGATCATACACTTAAAGAATTCCCCTTCATCGAATATCAAATGCAAAATGGATTCATTACAAGTTCTTCAAGGTTCAAACTCATATGGCCATTGAGGATCATCAAGGATCAAGTCATTTACCATTAGGGTATCTGGACAGTACAATTCATATTTCAAGTCATATTCTTCTGATTCAACGCCCTAATATATTTGAAAATCCAATTTGCCTCATGTTCATGCTTTTTCAAGATTAAATCAGGGATTGTTGGAATGTAGTGTTGGATTAAGATTAGTCAGGAAGTGCATTTGTGGTTCTAAGTCAGAAATGTATTTTCAGTTATTATTGGCAATATTTATTTGAAAACCACGACTTTCTATTTTTAAACCCATATTCCATTATCCAAATAATTTGATATCCATTTCCCATGTCCATTTTCCATTTGTTTCCTAAGTCCATACTTCATGTCTATTGCCAATTCCACATACCCAATTTCATTATCCAATTTTCATTTCGATATCGATTTCCTAATATCCATATTTCATTCATAATTTGTTTTCAAATCAAAGTGCTCAAAAGTCCAAGAGGCCCATTACAAGAATGTCCATTTTCATACCAAAAAAAGAGTTTACAAAACCCTTCATCCAATAAGAGCCCAAGTCCATACCACACAAGATCTTCAAAAAATGCATTACAATAAACCCAAGAGGCATTTACAAAATTAAAGGAAAGAATATATTATTGCCACCACATCACAACTCCAAACTATCTTCAAAACTTGTTCCCTCAACAATAACTCACATTTAAAGAAAACCCTCTTCTTCCCTCAACAAAAAAACAAAACCATGAACCTCACGATTTTCTGTTGTTCTTGACCTTCACAATAACCATCATCACTAACCATTATTTATCGCTCATGCCTTCCTTCAACTTATTCCCTCACCAATATTCACCTGAAACTAACCTTCATAAACATCATCCCCCTCCACGTGAAATTGTGGCTCAACACAACATAGAAACAAAATTTTTCATATTTCACCATCTCACTTTTCAACACAAAAAACACCAACCTTTGCCAATAACAACTCAAATCAACAACAAATTTCATCTCCGAAAAACCGTCGCGGAAGCACTCAACCTTTGTTCAAATCGACGAAGTTAAATAGGTGATTCATTTTCGTTCGCCTTCAAAACCCTTTGAATAATCGCACCCAGACGAGCTTGTCGTCGGTAGAGGTATCACGAGATGGAGAGAGTATGAGATCGAGGGAGAGAGCTGTTATAGAGGATCGCCAATTTGTTTTTCTTTTCTCCTTGAACGCGAGATATAGGAATTAGTGAGAGAGGAAAAACAGACAAGGCGAGAGAAAGTGAATAAGGTTTCTGTGAGTTTGTTTCTGAACATTTTAGCGATATGTTTAGTTTGTGAATGTCGTGTAGAAGGAGTTGTTTTCCCTAGGTTTTTTTGTTGTTGGTCAAATCGGGTCCAACTTGGAGCAAACCGCTCCAAGTCATCCACCTGGATCAGGCCACCCTCTTTTGGACCCATCTGGCTATTGAATGCACCCCTAATTTCATTTTAACATATCTTCTCATTTATTTATTTTCTTTTAACTAATTTTTATCTTTTTATTTTTGTAAAATAATATCTTTAAGTTTAGTAATCTTTTAAATTATGTTTTCTTATATTAATTTTAATTAATAGCGATTATTAGTTTAGTTTGTTTAGTTATTCAATTAAAATTTTCAACAAAAAATATATTTTCTCGATTAATTTTATAGATTAATCTTTTTCATTTTAATTTGTGTTTAAATTTCAAATATTTAGGTTTTAATTTTTGACTTTTTAATTCTATTAAGCTCCTTGACTTCTAACTTTCCTAACTTAGGATCTTTTTGCCGATCTTATGATTTTGATTTTTTTACCTTGACTATGTCATTGTTTACATCTTGGGCTCTCATTCATGCATCTTTTGGTTTGTTTCAATCTTGCGTTTGTTTTCTCCCATGTCTTAGGTTCAAATTCTCTTGTGAATTTATTTTTACTTTTGAACTGTGCCTTTATTATCTACTTGTTGCCTCACATTTTCTCTTAAGATCTCCTAGTTCGACTTAATTTTCAATTAAGATCGAAGTAGGATAGATTTTAGGTTCTCAATCTTTTGCATGAAAACTTTAGGGTAGAATTTCTCTTTCATCCTCGACTTTAGGATCCATCCTTGCATGATCACATGTATTGATGTTTTCCTTATACACATGTTGTTACTTGTTCATGAGTTTAACTTTGATGTTTGGGGTTACTTTGTGCTCTTTTGACATTACTATTAAAAGGAAAAGGAAAGGTTCGGGCAAAAATGGGGCATCCCGACGAACCATAAAATGAAAAGGTTCGGTCAAAAATTAGGGATAAAAGAAAAATAATAAACCCGCAAAGTTGAAAACTTAAAAATGTGACTTTGGCAAAAATGGGTATCCTGGTGGACTGAAGACCCGCAAGGGTGATCCTGGCAAAAGTTAGGGATTTGAAAGAAAACGATTGCGGTATGTGTTCCATCTATGAATTCATCTTGATATATGGAGATCCCGAAGGATAAGAATCAATTCAGTCAGTCTTTTCAGAAGGCAAAACATTTGTGAACATTGAAGACATACAAGTCATAGCTGAATCGACACATGTGGTTATCTGTTTCCATATTGCCGACATTTGTATATTTCCTTTTTATACTTTTTGCGCAATTACCTCTTTTCAGGAATTGCATCCAAATTTTAACTTGTCTATTTACAGGCCTTTTCAATCAATAAAGTATTCATTTCACTCAAAGAGCTTTGCATTTCTGTTTTTACTTTTACTGTTTTGTTTGCAAAAACGTCTGATATTTTTTTTGATAAACATTACATGTGAAAACTTTGGGGCATTACAGAGCATTTTAAAAACAATGAATCTACTTGAACAATAGGTGTCATGAATGGTAACCGAGGTATCCATTTCGCATATAGAACATCATATTGCTTATTATTTGTTTGCAGGATGACATGACCCTCTCCTCAGTAGAGCTTTTTTCCCCAACGGTGAAGTTCTAATGGTATCAGCAATACATGGTGAATCATTCTCACCCTACCAGGAGTCCATAAGGTTGAGTTCCCCATCCAAATTTGATTAGTACTCCCCAATGAGTGTTTAAATGTTAACTACTCTAGGCAGGATAGTGTTGATATACAATCAGGTATTTATTCAGCAGAAGACTCTTTGTCTTCCCACGGTAGAGATCTTGTCTCCCCACAGAGTCCTGTTGTCAGAGCAGAAGTATTTTCACCAACAACGGTGTACATTTATCCCCAGCAGGGTTAGATTGAAGGGTATTCCCCAACAGCAGGGTAAGCTCAGTGTTATTCCTCGACAGGATTTATGTCATTGACTTCTCTCCCCAAGCAGAGTCCGGTGTTGATTCCCTCGACAGGTAAATCAATGACATATTGATATCTCCAGCAAAGTCCAATGATCATTGGCATTTTTCAAAATTATATTTTTGGGACATTCTCCCAAGAGATGTTACTCTCAATTCCCAACAGAGTGAAATTTTTAGCAGAGGTTATGTTCAAGAAGGCCATTCAGTGTGTCTTCCTTAGCAGAGTTTTGTTGCTGATTTTCTCAGCACTTCTCCTAATGGTGTTCTCTTACATTTGCATTTTGCATTACATCCTCCCAAACACGTAGAATTTCCATTTCGTATGGAGCATTACGCCATATTCAAACATATGCATCTGAAGCATAAGCCAGAGTTTGTTTGTTTAAACTTCTCTTTCCCCCAGCGGAGTCTTCTTTTCAGGTTGTAAGTCGGTTGATTCTACTTCCCGTATATCTCAATTATCCTAACTTTTGGTTAGTACCCGTTTGTTATCCTAACTTTTGGTTGGAGTTTTTTATCCTCTGTGTCCCAACTTTTAGTTGGTATCCCTTGTGGTTATTCTAACTTTTGGTTAGTACCCCTTCTATTGGTCATCCCAACTTTTGGTTGGTAATCTCCAGCTTTATTCTAACTTTTGGTTGGTATTCTCCCCTGCAAAGTTGTTATCCCAACTTTTGGTTGGTAGTCTTCATTTTTTATGTGTTCGCCTTCGGTCGGCGTTGCGGTGATCCTAACTTTTAGTTAGTAGTCTTTCATCCCAACTTTTGGTTGGTAATCTTGTTGATGATCTCAAATTTTGGTTAGTAGTCTTCATTTTTTGTGTGTTCGCCTCCGGTCGGTGTTCTGGCAATTCTAACTTTTGGTTAGTAGCCTTTCATCCCAACTTTTGGTTGGTAATCTTGTTGATGATCCCAAATTTTGGTTGGTAGTCTTCATTTTTGTGTGTTCGCCTTTGGTCGGTGTTCCGACAATCCTAACTTTTGGTTAGTAGCCTTTTATCCTAACTTTTGGTTGGTAACCTTAGTTGTTGATCCCAAATTTTGGTTGGTAGTCTTCATTTTTGTGTGTTCACCTTCGTGCGGCGTCCGAGTGATTCTAACTTTTGGTTAGTAGCCTTTTCTCACAACTTTTGATTGTTACTCTCGGGTGATCCTAACTTTTGGTTAGTAGCTTTTATTATCTTATTGATTGTTATCCTTTGCTATCCTAACTTTTAGTTTTAATTTTGTGTCTGTCGGCTATCCCAACTTTTATTTGGTATCCACTATTTTTAAGTCCACCTTCAGTTGGCAATCACTTCAACCTATACATCCCTATAGGTTGCAAATTTCTAGGTTCTATTGGTATTCAACCTCCCTGTACCTTGAAGGTCTGAAAGTCGTTACTATCATCCCTTCGGGTCTAAGTTGTTTGAATAGGGGCAGCTGTAGTACCCCAAATTTTCTGACCCTTTTTCTTAATCTCTTGGCTTATGTTTCATATCATTTTGCATCATCATTTGTGCGTGGCATTAGTTCTAGGCAAGAGATCAAGATATCTTGTTCAATTCTCAGGAAGAAGAACATGATTCTCAAAGCTGAAGCAAGGGATCATTCTCAACCTTGTGGTGTTCTCAAGTCACAAGGTCCTCTCATCATCAAAGCATCTCTCACAAACCATTTGAATCAAGGTTACTAACATTAATCACCTCCTCCTATCTTGTGAACAACTAGTTTAGGGTTTTAGTCAAGAGGCATATGTGGCTACTTCTTTGGGCAAGACCTGGTTCTAGGGCTCAATATACATCTTGAGGGCTCTCTAAATGTGTTATGTTTCATCACAAGCCATGACAAAAGCTTCAATTAATGGAAAAGGTGTTAGGGTTTCATTTGGCAACAAAAGTCAAATGTGGTTCAATGGGGTGAAAGTCTTGGATTTCAAGGTCAATCAAGGATATGTTATGTTTTCTCAAGTGTTTTCATGTGTTTGAAACAAGCAAAGTCAAGTAGAAACATAAAATCAGGAGTTTGGTAGGATTAGGGTTTTGTTGAAATATTTTCTAAGTGTAGAAAACCTTAATTCTAGTCATTTTACAACATCCATAACTTTCTCATCCTTGATCCAATGGGAGAAAACTTGTTATCAAATTAAATAGAACATCATGAACTATAAGTTTGTAGATGAAAGAAAGTCCAAAATATTCATAGTTTGAGAGATATGGAGAGCTAAAGTTGAGAAAAATAGAGATTTTGTCTTTCCAACACTTAGAAAATTTTCTAAGTATTAGCTTGAAGTACATGTTTTCAAGCTCATATTACATAGTGATTCATGATTTAAATGACTTTTCCTCCAACATAAAAGTTATAGAGCAACCTCTAAACTTTCTTTTGAGTACTAGAACTCCTCCATTTGATGTGTACAACTCAAGTTATGATCTCTCCAAGTTAGGGTTTCAAAGATGTCAAGTTGGACAAGTTTTAGGCAGATTTCCACCCAGTTCTTGACCTCAAATAAACATCCTTTTAATATGAAAGTTGAATATCATCCTTAAAGATTTCTATTGATTACTAGAACTCATTCATTGGATTAAAACTCTTGAAGTTATGTGGCATCAAAGTTGGGGTTTTCAAT
Organism: Lathyrus sativus; assembly: GCA_963859935.3. Lineage (NCBI taxonomy): Eukaryota > Viridiplantae > Streptophyta > Magnoliopsida > Fabales > Fabaceae > Lathyrus > Lathyrus sativus. The sequence continues at coordinate 628,257,342 of OZ012740.1, read as the reverse complement.
GATGTTTAATGGACATGACTTAGAACTTTTCTAAGTCATTTGTGACAGTTTTCAAGGAATGATCTTTGAGAATTTTTTGTTGTTCATGCAAGGTATATTTAATCATTCCATCAACATGAGAATCACTCACCATTCATCCCACTTTGCATTGAACACAAGACCTCATCATTAGAGCCAAAATCCATTTATTTATGGTTGATCAAAGTGAGCTATTTGATATGTCCATCTTGTCAAACTCTCATGCATCAAAATGAACCATATTGCAGCTTTCCCTTGCCGCCACCAAGCTCACACCCCTAAGCCTCAATTTGTTCCACAAATTCTACCTCAAAAGTGCCACTCCAAGTCTTGCCTCAAATGCACCAACAGGTCGTGTACTACTTGCATGCTTCATGAGCAAGTTTTGCCCTATTTGGAAAAATGAAAATAAAACATAAGGGCTTCTCCATTATCCTCTCTCTTTTTGGTCCGTAGCCACCCAAAAGGACAACATGAGTCACCAAATTACCATGAACCACAAGCTAACTCGAGCCATTCTTCATATTTTTCAAATTTTCATCAAAAGTAACTCTTTATTTTTCACCTCAGTAACTGATGCTTTCACTACATGAACACCTCTTATAAAAGCTAAATGTGAAACCCTAGGGCAAGAGGGTCATTTTTTTAGCAACTAAACATTCCAACATTCTTTCATTCCTTGTTCTGGTTTTTCTTGCTTATTTTTGAAGTTTGCTCAATTTCTCTCACTTTTTCTCATACATTCTTCCAAATCTTGTTGGATTCGTCATCCTTGAAGTTCAAAGATCAAGATTTATGGGTCTATTTCATGTTGGAAGTTGAAGAAGGTTGTGGACCATTCTCCACTTGGTAAGACTTATTCCAAGCTTTTCTTCTCATGTTTAGATGGAGATGATTTAGGGTACTATAATATTGCTCGTACATTATATCTGAAAGTCCTGAAATGATGGCATAACCTATTTTTTTGTTTATATTTGATGTTCTTTCATTGAGATTTATGTGAATATGAGAAGTTTAAAGCCACTTTTCATCATGGTCAGATGTTTGATTTAAGTTTTTCTTGGTATGTTTGTGCTCTTCTTGTTTCATAGAATATATTTGCTTTTTATTGCTCTTGAATCCATGAAGATTTAAGGATGTTGTTAACATGATAAGTTACTGATTTCAAAACCATGTATGTCGTGTTTCTGGTTTGAGAATTTTCATGTTGGAGAAGATGATGATTCAGCAAGCCTGTGTGTCCTTAGTCTTGCTAGCTTGGACTAGCGTGGCCGCTGAATCGGATTAATGAAACGGGGCGTTTTGCATTTTCGGATGGTTTTTGTGTGTTTTGTAATTCACATGGGCTGGGCTTATGCTATCTCGGATATTCACACAACCCTCATTTAGGCTCAGGCGCACCTTGAACTTGATTTTAGTTCATTTTGGGTTTTCTAATACACCCCTCCTTGTTGTTTTATTTCATTTTGTTTCTTGTTCATTTGTTTTTATTTTTATTTGTTTTAACCATTTTTAAATTCCCTAAAAATACATTTTAGACAATTTAATGTCTTAACTTATTTTTCATAATTTTTATTTTTCTTTATATTTTATTTTATTATTTTATTTAGATTTATTTACATAAGGTGTTTACTTGACCTAGTTTCAAAGTTTGATCTTGTTTCATGACCTTCATTTTTGACTTCTAACCCTAAAGTTTTACCAAGATTTGGAACATGTTTGAAGAGTGTTTGGTTGTTGTTTTCATGCCTTGATATTTCATTTTTGGTTGATTTTTAGTTGATTTTGTTTAGCCCTCGAAATATGCTCGACTAGTTGAACACTTGAGTTTGTTTGATGCAATTGATGATGTTTTCATGCAATCCATGTTGTGATCCTTTGCACATTGATTATTAATACACATGACTTGATTTTGAATGCCTACTTGGATTTTATTTTACCTTTTTCTATTTTTGGATGGTGCATCAAGTTGTTGTTGCTTTAACCATGTTTTGTGTATGACTTGACCTAGTTTTTGGAGTCTGTTTCTTGGATGATTCAATGGATGTTTGATGATTCTTATATGCTTTGATTAACATGTTTAAGGTTCTGGTTTTCATGTATAGAGTTTCATTGCATGACCATTTTATCTCATGTGCTTCACAGGATCATTTGCTTTTTTTATGAGTTAACTTGAGAGATGTTTGCTTGACTTTTGTGCTTCAACTTGAGTTTGTCTCTTCTTGAATTTGATTGTTGATTTGAATTTGAAAATGATTCATGTCATTTGAGTTTGTTTCTGAACTTGATGGACTGATACTTGATCATTTGTGTTCTTTTTTATTATCTCCTTTCTTTGAGAATGACTTTGGTGTATGAACTTGTTCTTGATGCATACTTTGAATTCAATTCTCGATGTTTATTTTGTGTGTTCATGAGTGAATCTTTGACTTGATATTCATGTTGATGTTTCTGCCCACATTTGGTTTCATACCCTAATCTCATGTCTTTTACTTTAAGGTTATGTCTTGCATGCTTGTTTTGTGTAGCATTTGATTTGTTTATGAATGTGATGCATGACTTGACTTTTTTTGTGCTTATCCTTTGATCATTGACATGAATTGGATATGATGTTGCTACTATCCTACCTTGTTTCTCATCTCATTTGACTTCATTTCAATTTTCTATGTGATTTATAATGCTTCTTGTAAGATGGCTAAGTCATTTGAATGTGTGTGGGAACTTTTGTTCTGGCATTGTGTTTTGATTTCAATATTTGGATATGGCTTAGCATATGGTTGTTTCCTTACTTGCTTTAGCATGATGTTTTTTCTACCTTATGTGGTTGAGATTGATGTTTGTTTGTTGTCTCTTGCATTTGAACTTCCATTATTATTCATTGTGTTTGCATCTTTCTTCACTCTTCTTTTTCATCTTTCTTTTCTTATTGAGATGTGTTTTCATTTGTGAATGAATTAAATGATGTTTACTTGTGTTTGCTCACATGATCCCTTAGGATTCCTAGCCCCGCTAAATTTTTGATTAAGGTGGGAGTAGGAGAGACATTAGGCTTTAAATCCTTTGCATGATAACAATTAGGACAGTCCCTTTTAAACCTTAACTTTAGATCCATCATTTGTATGTTAACATTAGGTAGACTTGCCTTTCTATCCTAATCTTAGGACCATTGTGCATGACAATATTAGAATTTAGTTTCCCTTGGTTGTTTTCTTTTCAACCTTTGAGTCCTCTCTCTTCTCATCTCAAAACATCATTAGTACACTTAATAAAGACGATGAACATTATGCGCCACGAGCCTTAAGCATATGTGAAATGATGAGTGAGGGGTTTCTCCTTACTTGTCTAGAGTGTTTAGTGTACGTCCCGTCTGGGGGCGATATGTGACGAATTAGTTCATATATCATAGTCTTTAGTGCAACATGAATCTCAAACAAATTCAATTCACTTTATTAAAACTCTTAAACAAAACTCAAACTTTTTTTATCCTTCGGGATTGTTGTTTCAAAATCATTTTTAGAAAGGATTACGTTATTTTTCCGTTCTACCACAAACAAGCATCGACCCTAACTGCTGGAATGAGAACCTAACATCACTCATAAAAAAAAATTAACCAACCTATGGTTTAGTTACCCGAACTACGTTTGGTCTGATTTCTCATACGAGATGAGGATATGTAGGCACAAGACGACGATGTCTTGGCAAGCAACCTTCCCCCATCACCCGTAGTTTTTCGAACTACGTTGACTATGAATTTCCCATTGCACGAGGAAATATGTAGGCATAGGGCGGTGATGTCCTAGCGAGTCTCCTTTTTTTCTTTTCCCTTTCCCATTTAACAATAGCTCTTAGATAATGCACCTTTGATTAGACAACAAGTGTGGATCCCGTTGAGTACAACGGACGTGAGAGGGTGTTAATACCTTCCCCTTACGTAACCGGCTCCCGAACCCAAGATTTGGTTGCGATGACCTTGTCTTCCCCTTTATCTTAGGTTTTCTTCAATCATTTCCTTTCACTCGTTGGGATAAATAACGTTCGGTGGCGAATCTTCTGTTTGTTTCCGCCGTTTTTTTTTCTGGCAGTTGCGACACCATGCCCTGGGGAATCCTTTGAAAATAATTATACAAATTGTGATGCAAATTACCATAAAAACCATAACCAATCCTCAAATGACCATGCTCAACACCAATGAACAGGAAGCCCTAATTCTCCTTGAGACATACACAAAGGCTTTTGAGACATTCTGAGTAAAATGACTAGTAGGAAACCCTAGGACCTTTTGAATCAAAGTCCATTGGTCACGCCTTGAAGTATTTAACTGTGAGAACAAATACCAACTCCACTTGAAATCAATGTTCCTGCACAAACCTATTAGTAATAAAGCTCGCAGATATGCAAGATGATGTACAAAGAGGTGGGACCTTAGGGTTAAAAATTAGGATATGACAGATGCCCCTATTTAAGTTTCTTCTTCCGGAGATATGGAGATTGAAATGTTCGTCTCGACGTATTAGGAGAGACTTAAATACAAACATGCATAATTTTTGGCTCTAAGATGCCATTAGATGCACATTATATGACATGAAATGATATTAATGAAAGACAGAGGTCCTGTGAGAAATGATGTCATAGGGGATAACTGCATACAGAAAAAACGCTAAAACATGGTTAAAGAGTGGAAGACCCAACGAGGAACAACTTAGAAAAGCAAGACTCCACGGGGAAAGATCCAAATCTACTATGGATGAACTAAACTCTATTGGGGAAGAGACAACTAACCACCACTGGAGATGTCTTAAACAAAAGGACGTACATTACCTACTACCAAACATATTGTAGCCTAAGCAAATGTAATAATCTGAAAGGAAATATCACCTACTACCAAACACAGTAGCCTAAGCAAAGGTGTCTGACTTAGAAAGAAAGGTGTATTACCTACTATCAAACATATGATAGCCTAAGCAAAGGCAATATACCAGAAAGGAGAGATCACCTACTACCAAACACGGTAGCCTAAGCAAAGGTGTCTGGCCCAAAGAAAGGTTTGTTACCTACTATCAAACATATGATAGCCTAAGCAAAGGTAAACACAAAAGAAAAGATGACCTACTACAAAACATGGTAGCCTAAACAAAGATATCTGACCAAAAAGATATAGTGTGTTACCTACTATCAAACATGATAGCCTAAGCAAAGGTAAATATAAAAGGAAAGATAACCTACTACCAAACCTAGTAACCTAAGCAATGGTATCTGACCAAAAAGTTAGACATATTACCTACTATCAAACATATGATAGCCTAAGCAAAGGTAATAAACTTGAAAGGAGAGATCACCTACTACCAAACACGGTAGCCTAAGCAAAGGTGTCAGACCAAGAAATAATGTGTATTACCTACTATCACACATGTGATAGCTTAAGCAAAGGTAAACACAAAAGAAAAGATGACCTACTACCAAACCTGGTAGCCTAAGAAAAGGTATATGACCAAAAAGATATGGTATATTACCTACTATCAAACATATGATAGCCTAAGCAAAGGTAATAACGAAAGGAAAGATCACCTATTACCCAACATGGTAGCCTAAGTAAAGGCATCTGTCCAAAATAAGCTTCCATGATCAAACTATGATTAAGCTTCTTCTTTCATTAAATAATCCATTTAAAAAAGGTAAACAAACCTCCTCACGCCTCTGGTCAAAAGCCACAAATGGGTCTCAGTTTCTTCTTTGATCAAGTCTTCCACTTGAAAAGGGTAAACAGTAAACCTCCCATCGTCTCGGGTCATAAGCCACGAATTGGTCTCAGTTTCTTCTTTGATCAAGTATTCCACTTGAAAAGGGTAAAATAAACCTCCCCTCGTCTCGGGTCGTAAGCCACAGACTAGTCTTAGTTTCTTTCTGGAATGGTGAATACCTATAAGAGAGTATCTTCACATGGAATTGGAATTTCATTGGAGATCTATGACTTTAGCGGGAATCCATAACTTATTGGAGATTAGGAAGTTTCACCAGGGATCTTCAAAAAGAGATGTGTGTGAGTTGCTTTGTAAAATATACTCTCAAATAAAGAGAAAGGTCATCTGAATCTTCACCAAATTTCTCGCAGAGATGCTATTTGATGGAAGTAAGTTTGAATAGTGGAATCACTGGGGAGAACATCATCTGAATCTTCACCAAATTTCTCGCAGCATTACTGTAATTTGAAGATTGCATTGAAGCAAAAAATCTTGTAACAGGACTTCTCAAGTAAACAGAAACACTTGTAGAGTCTTCAACAAACTTCTCTAATGGATTTCTGAAGAGATGCCATTTGATGGAGAACAAGTTGATAATCTTGATAATTTGTTGGGGATAGGAAAACTATCTTGAAAAGAGAATGTCATTTGTCATCCAAACAGAAAACCTGAGAACAAACAAACTGCTCAAATAATGAGGCTGCCACTTATTGTCTGGGTATAAATTCTGAGAAAATGTTGTAACAACATTGCTGGAGAAAATATTTGTCTTCAATGGAGGTCTTTAGATAGACTCTTATTGGGGAGACAAAGTGCAAAATAAATGCATACTTGATTTAGGTTTAACAACCTAGAGAGATTCAAAATTGATCGTCAGAGACCAAAGTTCAATCCAGGAAATAATTGAAGAGAAACGATCAAGCAAGACTCTACCCAATTAGGGTTATTTTCTCTAGAAGTGGAAAATAAAACTAAAGTAACCGTCTTCTACGAGGGCCAAACTCAGTGGAGAATTAGAAAGGATGTGCACTTTCTGCTTAGGGTTGAAGACTCTATTAGAGAGAGAGGACAAACCTAGTCATTTGGGGATGAACACGGCCAAAGTGAAAGAATAAATAAACATCACAAAATTCAAAATGCACATATGCCATGTATCTATATGAATGAATGTATGTCACGACACCTAGAAAGAATTTCAACGAGAAGAGAAGAAAAATGTGGAAGTTAAAGAAAATATTTTTCTAAGTGTGGAAAATAGGACTGATGTTGAGCAGGCATTATTTCCTAATACTTTTACTCAGGGAAAACAAAAGGGTTTGTCAAGGAGAGAGAAAAATCTTGGAAAGATCAGGCGCACCTAAAGTCGTGTGTAATCACGTCATTATTGCAGATGTCTAACACACTAGACTGAGATTTCATTGTTACACGCCAACTGGCAAAACAACCACTTTTTGCAGAAAAATTCAAAATTTTCCCACTTTCCCTCCAACACATTAGCCGTCCTTTCAAGTCTTGCCCTAATTTTCACAAGCAACTCTCTCTCACACAAAAACACTTCTCATTCCAATTTCATTCTCTCTCTTGCGTTCATCCTCAAACTTCTCTCTCTAAAATAAAAACCCTAACTTCTCACCAAAATAACACTCATCCATGGAGATTCAAACTGGAAATCGCATGAAAAAGGTAGCGAGAAAGAACACCACCCTACATGTCGTATACTCTGACGAAGAACCAGATGTTGTTGAAACTTCCATAAATAGTGAAGCTTTCCGGCGCTTTACTGGTCAGTTTAGTGGCATGGGTGTGCTCTCAGAAAGGGGATTTGTGTTTGACAACCAAGAAGATAATCTCGGTATCCTAGGAGATATTAGGGTTATAATAAAAAAGCTGAAATGGATGGAATTTTACAAGCAACCAGGGCCATACAACATTTCTGTGGTAAAAGAGTTATACGCAAATCTCACTGATCCAGATAATAAAAGGATGGAAGTAATTGTTAGGGGTACCAAACTGGTGTACTCTAAGGAAACTATCAACTTTACTCTGAACTTGGGGGAGAAGAATGATGAATATCAAGAATTGTTGGAGAAATCTGATGATCAAGACTATGAAATGTACATGTAGTCTCTTTATAATACAGGAACTACTTGGCTTGAATCGAGCTCTGAGAAAATAGTGAGGAGAATGGACTTGCGTCCAGAAGCTAAGGTGTGGTATCAGTTTCTTAAGCACTCTTTAAGGCCAACAACACACAACGAGACAGTCAATAAGTCTAGATTATTATTGCTCTATTGTGTCACATCCTTAAGCAAGATCAACGTTATAAGAATAATAGTTCAGGAGATCCAAGATAGTTCAAGGAAGAAAGATGAAATGGTCTACTTTCCTTGTTTGATTACCTTGTTGTACAGACGCCAAGGTGTGCCTGAAAAGACCACTGATGAAATTTGCATGCCTCAAGCTGCTTTTGACAAAACGACCATTCAAACTCTGATAAAGCCAAAGGCTAGGAAGAGGTCAGGAGAGGCACAATATGGGAAGTCTGAAGGAGGGGAGGTTCCTGAATTAGATGGTGTTTTGTGGGATGTGTTGTTGCAAATGCAGAAGGATTAGCGTGACTTTTTTCAAGTTTCAAAAACAAAAATTTGAGTGACAGGAGCAGATAAGTGTTATTTAATACCCGTCAAGCTTGTTAAACCTTCCATCATTTCAAAATAACATTCTTGGAGAGCTGGAGGAGGAAAAGGAAGAATATGAACCAATGGTTGTTAAGTAGAGGTCTGAGAAGAAAAAGGAATCTAAGAAGAAAAAGAAGGTAAAGAAGAGTAAGGGTGAGAAGAAGAATATTGGTGTAGAAGCACCAGGGTCAAGCAGTGTCGTGTCTGAGAAGGAAAAACCAGCCCCGTACCTAAAGAAGAGTGGGAAGGTTGTTGATGTTTCAAAGGTGAGAAAAGCCATGTCTGCAGAAGGCACGCTGAGCTCGCCTAAGAAGAAGAAAATGAAGAAAGAATGACGGCAAAAGAAAGAAGCTCTGGTTGCTAAGCTACATGTTGATAGTCCAATCAAGGACTTTGACCTAAGCCAAACCGATCCAGAGAACCAAGGAGAAGATATTGTTCTTAGAGATTTAATTGATGAAGCTAACAAGGATAATGAAGAAATGTAGGTGACTCCAGAAAATAAAATTGTCATTGATGTCAGTATGGAGGAAAAAGAAGAACCTGCTATGGAAAATGAAGTTTTTGAAGACAAGTTGCCAGAAGAAAATGAAGGATTGGAGAAAAAGTAAGATCATGTTGTTGAGGATTTGTCAAAATACTATTCAAGTACAGAGGAGTCCTCCCCATGGTCTTATAAAGTGGAGGCGAAGAAAAATTCTGAAGGAGAGAATCAAGAAGAGGAAGCTAGCAGCGAGGGAGGTGAAAATAAGACTCCATTTGTCACTCCGGTGACTACCCCAGAAGTGACTCATGTCAAGAAACCCCATGCAAAGGAAGCTATTTTCAAGCTTGCTTAAGTGCATGTGAAAAACCCTCATAAAAAGGCCCCGAAGAAAAATCCAAAGAAAAAAGGAAATGTGAAGGCAGTTGTGGAGAAAGATGAAGAGCCAGAGACAGTTATGACTGAGGTTGCTGCTGAAGCAATTGAAAAAGGAGAGCAACCAAAGAAAGTTGAAATCAAAGCTACTGCGAAGAAGGAATCCGGGAAGAAGAATTTGAAAGATGGAGCCACTCGTAAAAGCAATAGGCTTCGTTCCTAGAGTGGTATCTTCAGAAGGCAAGCTCGGCCTTTCCTCTCCTTATCAACTGATAGTGGGGATACTGTCCTTAATCTAAGTTTGAAGGAGAGGTAAATTGATCCTAACCTTCATTGTCCCTTCTTTATCTATCTGCTTTTGGTTAGAATATTTTTCTGGATATGGATTATCTCTGCTGTTTTATTGCATATGGATTGTATATGGTTGTTTTAATGGATTTGGTAGGCCGTGGTTTGGCCTTGTTGGTTTGACCATGTTTGATTAATTCACGTAGTTAAGTTTATTCTTGTTTTGTGTTTGTATGAGTTATTTTAATGCTTAGTTAGTTTTGCTTGTTTAGTTAGATAATTAGTTTTGAATGTTTAAAATGTGTGTTCAATAAGAATAACAAAAGAAAATTAAGTAATTACAACCCAAAGATCAAGAGAATATCTTTTTGCACTCAGAATAATAGATATTAGGACTGTTATTTTTTTGGAAATGAAGCTAAACATTGACTTAAAGTATCATTGCAGAAGTTACCGATTACCTCTGTCACGCCTCTGGTAATCAGTAGAATTAGCAAAGCCTTTTTTAGAAACCGGTTTCTTTAAAAATGGGAAACAAGTGAAAATATTAAGGAATCATTAAGGGAAGGATAGTATGACTCTAATAAAGACTTGACTTCTTTTCAAAATAAAAGGGACACACTCTACCAATAATGAATGAACACACAAAGTGTTTCAAAAAAAATGGCTAAAGACCACTTTAAATAAAAAGTTCTTGTGCCCGAAACTGGAGGAACAACCAATGACTTTAAATTTATCATAATAACAAGTTGGGCTCATTACAAGTGAGATCCCGTCAAGTGAAAAGGTGAAGCATTATGCTTAAAAAAATGAAAATAAGTGGAAAGTATGGTCCCAGCTGTTTTGAGTCAAAAGTCAATAGAAGAGTTAGACAACCCCCCCCCCCCCCCACCCTCTTGAAACCATTAAGGTAACCCTTGGATCACATGATTAATCAATTGGAATCACAAAATTGAGACTAGCTGGTTCTTCTGAAGAGTACTGGCGTGACAGTAGGAAGTTGGTGAGCTTAAGCTTGTGATCCCATTAGGGAAAATGCAAGGTTGAATTAAACCCATTATTGAAGCATACCATTAATCTAGAAAAATATAAGTTGCCTCGTTGTTTTGATCCTGATTAGTTATAATTGAGATATTCTTTTATCGTTCACGGTCGCATCACCTGAGGACAGGTGATAGTTCAAGTTTGGGGGATTGATAACACACTTTTAGTGTGTCATTATAATCCATTTTCAAATAGGATTTTAGTTTAAGTTTAATGTTTGTTTAAATAATTTTCTAGTTTTAACTTATTTTGTTTTAAGCACGCTAGGCGCTTCCCTTTGTAGTTTATATTTGTGTTTTTGTTTTGAAAGATAGTTTTAAGGAAAGTTGAGGCATGACTGGCCAAGATAGAGTCTGGAGTGTGAACAATTTGAAGAATTTAAAGTTGCCAGGGATCACAATCAGCAATTCACTAAAAGCTTAGAGGGAATTCATTGCTAGGGCCTACGTGGCAGGAATATGCTTGGAAGAATTGAAGAAGCAAAAAGATAAGATCAATTATGCATAGAAACAAAAAGCATAGTACGGAGGGGACCACGTCTGCAAAAGCGCGCCCTGCATTCGCGATCTTCCGCCTGCACCTCTGTGTCACTATCTGCTGCAGCAGCTTGTAGTAGACGCCTTGTCTTCCAGTGTTGTCTGTAATGAAAACTTATTCTCTAATCTCTAAGGATGAAGGACAGTTGGAGAATTTGTTGATTTGATTTGGGCTGAAACCTCATTTGAATCTAAGGCCCAAGATCCAAAGCCTACCAACTTTCACATCTATACTTAAATCTATAAAAGTTGACCATAACCTTCGGAAGAAGAGAGTTGGAGAACTCATACAAGCACAATATTCTTAAGTAGTTGTTTATTTTCTTTTGAGGGTTTGTGAGAAATAGAGAGTGTTTTTCTTGTCATCCAATCCTGTACTCACTGTTGAAAGCTAGCGTGACTAGAGATATCAGTTATTGTTTATCCAATGCAAAGGAACTCCAAGTTACTATTAGGTTATCATCTCTTTTACATCTTTTGTTTAAGTATGTTTCCTACTAGTTTCAGTTCAGTAGTTTGTACTCAGCTCACTATGAGCTAAAAACTTGTTTGATGAGCAAAGTGAAGTTAATATAATGTTGTCTTTAAGTTTAAATGATGTGTTGTTGAGTGTCTTATTTTTTTTATGTGTTTTTATGTTATAAACCTGCTTCTTAGAATGATCAACTTAGAAAAAGGTAAAAGCTTGTTGTTGTGAGAATTCTAACAACAAGTAGATTTCATAACAAAAGCGGCTAAACAAGTATGATAAAGATATTCACTTAAATTAGCTTGCTTAGAGATAAGAAGCTAAGGCCATAAAGAATTTTCAGAATTAAAACCAGACGTATTTTAGGGTTATAAGTGAGGCTTAGAGATTTATTCCCTTGCCCTAGTAATGCATGCTTTGATGTTGTAGAGATTCACAATGAGATCACGTTCTGACCTTTTGAGGCACAACACTTCACATCATTGACATATTTAGACTACTAATATATTAATGGATCTTAGCTCATCAATCACTTTCTTGATATTTTCTTCCTCTTATTTATTCATTTTAGCTCTGTAATGTGGACTCCTTTCTCAAATGTTATTTTTTACCTTGCTCATACTTCTTTTAAACAAATATTATTTACAAAATTTCAATCTAAATCTCTTCCACTCTCTGTGGGTACGGTATCTTTACTTTATACTTGCTGCAATCAAACATACATGTATACTTGCATGTGACACTATAATTTTAAGCTAAATTGTAAACCAGCCAACAAAAGTGTTACACTTAATTCTTCAATTTGAAGGGGACACACCTTCTAGGCGTCAGGACAAAAAATGACAACCATAGGTGTTGTACCCCAAAATTTGACCAACTTATTTTCTTAATCTTTGGCTTATGTTTTATTACAAATTAGCATCTTGCATCTGCATAGCATTGTTCTAACAGGGGATCAAGTGATTGTGTGTGTGTATCCTCCAAGAGTAAATCTTTGTTGGTTTCAAGCTCAAGCAAAGGCATTGGTACAAGTCATCAAGTGGGTGTTGTTATCATGAAGTTATCAGAGCTCCTAGAGAGGAGAGGTGTGCCACAAATCATTATCAAAGAACCATCAGAGGATTGTCTAGGGATCCATGAGGTTTCATTATTGGCAGAAGCATGAGTTAGAATCTTTTTGAGTACTTCAAAGGTTATAGTGGAGTGGAAATGGTCACTCAGTTCATCTAAGCAATGCCTAGGCAAAAAGGAAGAAATTAGGGTTTCATTTTTAATCAGGATAAACTTGTTTCTTGAGGCGAAACTTTTTCCCATGGACCTCCATATGTCCTAAGGTGTTTAAGGATGGGAGATTGATCATCAATTTTAATCAGAAGAGCTTCAATTGATCAGTCAATTGAAAATCAAGAGATTTGGGGGAAAAGTCAACTGTGTAGTGAAAAAGTCAACTCCTAACTTTTTGAGGTCAAGATCATGTTCCTCAAGTTCAATATGACCAATGGATGGAATTTGATCAAGAAAAGTCAAGCAAATCATGAAAAATTAAGAAATGTTGAAAGTTGTCATTTTGGGAATTAAGGTTTTAGAAACTTTCCATTTATAGAAAGTTTCATGGTTGAAGCAGTCATCTTCAAGGCCATTTTTCTTCATGATCAAGGTTTCAAATGAACTTGGGTCAAACATAAAAGTTGTTCCTTGTATTTCAAACTTTCTTTTGAGTACTAATTCATAATCATATGATACCTGGAGCTCAAGTTATGATCAATCAAAGTTGAGGATTTCAATGATTTCAACATTGCCAAGATTGGACAAATTTTTGCACCTCATTTGCAAGCCAATTTTCAGAACCTTCTTGATGTCAAATGAAACTTCGTCCCAAATGAAATTTGTAGACCTTGCTCCAAGCTTTCCAAAAAGTCCTAGAAGTCCTCCATATGATTTGCGAAGCTCAAGTTATGGATGTACAAAGTTGGGAAAAAGTAATTTATGGGCAGCTTGCATGGCATGATTTTAAACATCATTTTTCATGGTCTTCCAATCTTCAAATCAAGATGAGTTCAACATGAAAATTTTTCCTTGCCATGCCCTCTTTACTTAGAGCTCAAGTTTTAGGCAAATTGATCTTTGTGCATCAAGTTATCATTGCTCAAAGTTGATGTTTTGAACATGTTTTCAAGGCATGTGTTATAAGACATTTCTACATAACTTTTCATTTTAATCATATAGCCTGGATCACTCCTCATCCCATGCGCATGATGTTAGTCTTGGAGCACACCAAACATTTACCAAACAAGCCAAACACCTAATGTACCATTTTGTTCATTTTTAAATAACATTGCCTAAACAAGTGATAAACCAAAAAACTGTCACAAGACAATGCCTCTCTCCATTCTGTTGCTAGCAGACACAAAAAGCAACTATCATTTTTTCCATTATTGCATAGCCCTAGCAGCTGGTGTCCTTGTTCATCACACACCATTGATGCAAGAAAAAAAAAACATGGAAATGCAAAATCCGTCCATCCAATTTTCACCATAGTAAAGCTTGCCATTTTACCTTTCCATTTCAAATTTAAGCTAAAGAACAACCAAGAGAAACCCTAGCCACCAATGTTGCAAGAAATCAGAATTTAAGCTTTGAAATCCTCCAAAACCACAAAAATTGTCTTGTGCAAATTTCATACCAGCATCCTTTCCAATTCTTAAACCATCATAAAAATCATCCAAACAACCTTAAAATAATTATTAGAAGGTGTTCCAACCATCAACTTCACCAGAAATATCACAATCAAAAGTCAACTTCTCACACCCCTTGGTTTGACTTTTATGCATAATATGTGCAAACGCACTGCCTAGATCAGTTTGAAACACTTAGACACTTTGAACACCTTCCCTTTATGTTATTTCAACTGTCTGAAATCTTAAAAAGCAAGTGGAACCTCATTTGTTAGATATGTCCTAAATAACCAACTGTTGCTTCAAAAGGAAGAAAATTAAAGGCTTGCTCAAAGGAGGAAGGGGGGTACTGTGTGTTTGATGCTAGCTTGCTGTTTTTTTTGGAGGTCTACAAAAGGTATGTGGCTCTAAATCTCCTCATTAATGTGCATCATGTTTATGCAACTATGCTGTCAAAAAACTGTTTTTTTTTGAAGTTTGAGTTTGTCAACTTATGTCTATTGTTGTTTTTACTTGGTTCTCATGTTAAGGCTTGTTTGTGTTTTCTACCATGATGTTTGTCAAAGTTCATTTGAAGCATTAATGTGACTTGTTAAGCCTGCTGGTATTGGATGTACAACCTTGTTGTGTTGATTTTTGCAAGCTGTTTCCATGAGAAATACACTTTGAGTTAATTTGGTTGATGCTTGACATTCTCATGCCAAGTTTGTCTTTGTTAATGTTTGAACCATATTTTGGTGTTTGGTGTTTATGTTTGTTGTTATTAGGGTCTTGTTTAAGGCTGCTGCTAGATGCTTGTGTGTGACTGTCACTATGGAAATATGGTTATGTTGTTACTAGACTGTTGAAGTGTATTGTATAATGAGGATTGATGTTGGTATATTGAACTCATGTACTTTGTTGTCAGGGTTATTTTGAAATGAAGTTTGTCAACTCATGATTCATTACTACTCTAAAACTGTTTTTCATACTAAGTTTGAGTTTGTATTTGTTGTGAAAAATTGATGACTGTCTTTGAGTGCCATGTGTGATTTAGTATTTGAGGTTGGCATTATGAGGACTCAAACTGTTATTGTCATTGAAATGTGTGGATTGATTTTTGTCATCAATTTTCTACACTTGGTGGATCTGTTATTTGGATCTATTATGTGAAGCATTATAAAGAGAGTGTCATTAACTATTGGTTCTACTACAAACAGGTAACGCCTAATTGCTAAAACCAAGATTTAACCCTACTCGGCTTAAAACACTTGAACCAATCAGTGGTCGTGTTAGCCCGAACTACGTTTGCTCTGATTTCTCGTACCAAACGAGGATACGTAGGCACAAGATGGCGAAGTCTTGGGGAGCAACCTTCCCCACCTTCACCTGTAGTTTTCCGAACTATATTGACTCTGATTTTCCCATTGCACGAGGGAATACGTAGGCATAGAGCGGCGACGCTTTATCGAGTCTCTTTTCTTTTCTTCTGCCCCCGTGAGCTGGTAGCTTAGATAGTTTTACACCCTGTTAGATAGACAACAAGCGTGGATCCCATTGAGTACGACGGACGTGAGGGGTTCTCATACCTTCCCCTTATGTAACCGACTCCCGAACCCGAGATTTGGTTGCGATGACCTGTATTTTCCCCTTTTCGTAGGTTTTCTCTGGTCATTTCCTTTCCCTCTCTTTGGGATAAATAACGAACGGTGGTGACTCTTCTGTCATGAGTCGGCTTCCCTTTTTCACAGTAGCGACAATAGGATAGCTCTACCTGAAGAATCCGGCGAAAACAAGGAAGTTTCCCATCCAACCTCGTGGCGTGGTGAAGCTTGAAACCAAGAGGAAATCCCTTCCCTTATGGAACTGTCTATGCAGTCATTATCTTCCTTTTATTTATTCATGTAGTCATTTTATCCTTTATTATTTACTTAGTTTGACATTTTTCCATATGCGAGTATTTAAAACTCTATCGATTGTAAGGACACGTTATTGATTGGGATGCACTTTTTTCCCTCTGCATCTCCCAGGGAGCAAGGTTTTTAATGAGCATTTCATCCTTATTTTATCTATTTTTATTTTATCATGCCATATCTATGCAGGAAATCCAGATTTATGAGGGAGAAATAATTATAATTGTTGGATCCCTAAAGGGAGGATGCTTGCTACCCATAGAGGCAATTATATTTGTTGGATCCCTCAAGGGAGGATCCTTTCCACCCATAAAGGCATTTATATTTGTTAGATCCCCCAAAGGAGGATCCTTGCCGCCTGTTAGTTCTTGATTGTCAGGTATTTTGGTAAAACTAGAAGTAATCACAAGATGTCCTACAGGATGTCGTGACATCTGTCTGTCAGGATTAGTAGGTTGTTTTGTGACTTTTAACAGGTTTTCTCATGACGTCAAACAAGATGTATTGACACTCATGATCTAAACATTATGTATGAATGTATGTGTGATCATATCTTTTTGTGCAAGCTGGTTGCACTTGTCTAATGTGGAAACTGTGTGTTTCTAGTGTGTTAATGAAGGCGTTTCTGATGCACTTTTGGTGGATCAGATGGGATTTGATTTGGATTTAATATCAAAAGATTAATTGAAGATTTGAAGATTGATATGATTGGATTTGATTGGTCAAATCAAATCTGAATGATTGGTGCTGTTTATGAAGATTGTTGCTGTTACTTTTGGCACAGCCTAAGCCCATTGTGCATTACTATTTAAGGAGGCTGGCACCCTAGCTTGAAGATTAGAGAAGCAAGGATTAAAAGAACATGCGCATCGGTTTAAGTTTAGGCTTCGTGTGTGTTAGTTTTGTGAGTCATTCACTCATTGTTTAATGTGTGAATTGGACAAGGTTGTCATTTGTTAATTGTTAATTGTTCACTCAAAGCTTTTAAGCAAGAGTGTATTGTACTTGATTGAAGCTTTTAAGAAAGATCAAGTTGTGACTTTGAAGAGTGTCTTCTAAAGTTTTTTCTTTGTATTGGTTGTTATCACTGCTGTGTTTGAGGGGGAGTGAGAGGTATCTCTTGTCTAGTGGGTTCTAGGCAGAAATTCCATTGGGTAGAGATTAAGTGAGGAGTTGTAAACTGGGCGTTTAGTTCTAAATTAATTCTACTGATAGTGAATTTCCTCCCTGGCTTGGTAGCCCCCATATGTAGGTGTGTTTCACCGTACTGGGTTAACAATTATTGTGTCTCTTTATCTGTTATTTTTCCAGCTGTTTTCTTTGTTCTTAACAAACAGATATTTGTGTCGTGGACATTGTAACGCCCCGATTTCGATTATTCCCATTTTGTTGAATCTTTTTGATTTAATTGAGTGATTATTATTTTAATGGTGAAATTGATGTATTAATATGTTATGTTTGCATGTTATGCTATTTTACCGATTTTGAGAGTTTTCGGGGGAAACAGATCGGAGGGCATTTTGGACATTTCTTATTTAATGTTAAGTTGGATATTTTGTGAGAAGATGGATTGGTAGATATTTTGAGAGAAGAAAATATAATTGAAAGAATAGAATGGAATAGAAAGTTATATAAGAGAAAGTGGAGAGAAAAGAAATAGAAAGGAAAGAGTAGAGAAAGAAAGAGGAAGAAGAGAAAAGAGAAGGAAAAGAGAGGAAAGCTTGGATTCATCAAGATCAACCCTTAGAAGTCGATTTAATCGGGTAAGGGTATGAAACATTGTTATCTTACCAATGTGTATGATTATGTATGTGTGTGTTTGGATTGTTTGGATGTTTTCCATCTTTTTCCATTTTAGGTCGAAATGAGTTTAATCGATAGAAATCGATGTTTGAACAGTTAGAAGTTGGATTAAATGGTGTAGTTTAGTCGAGGATTGTTGGGATAAGTCTACCAGAACTTGTAGGTTTTGAATCGGGAGATTTATGAGTTTCTGATGATTTTGGAAGTTGAGGGTTTTGAACAACGCAGACGCTCGCTAGCACCTTCGCTAGGCAAGCAGGGTGGCGAGTTGTTCGCTAGGCAAGCCAGCAGCGAGTTGGTAGCGAACGGTCCCAGACTTGGGCAGCACCAAATGATCCAATCTTGCTGGTAGCGAGTGAGGTAGCAAAGGATTCGCTAAGCCTTCGCTAAGAGAGCAGGTAGCGAGCACTTACAGTAGCTCCCAGACTCCCTTCGCGAGCTTGTTCGCTAGGCGAACCCGTAGCGAGTGTTCACCAAGGACTCGCTAGGCGAGTAGTGTAGCGAACGTGACAACATTGTTTTATTTTGTTGTTTCATCCAATGTTGATGCTTTGATTCTTCGATTGTTCGATGTGTAGCTTATGTATTGTTATATGATATACTGTGGGTAGCCGTATGGCGTGAATCCTAGATTGTAAATTGTGAAGTGTGAAATGTGGCCTTTTGGCAAATATATGCATTTGTTTGAATTGATTATAAACCTTTGGTTAGTTATTGAGATATCAATTGTTGTTTAACAAGTTGATTGTGTATTGAATATTGAATTCATATATTGGTGATGGATTGATTGTTCTTGTGTAATCATTGAACTGTGTTGTGAATTATGATGGAATCTAATTAATTCTTATGCATTACTTGATAAATGTAATGATGAGGTGTGAAAGAATGAATACTTTGATTATTATGAAATATGTTGTGTGTGCAATCATGTTATAATTCTTGTGTGATGAATTATTTGAGAATGCATGAGATTAAGATGCGAGAACGGTCTTAAGTGCATTTGGTTGTTGATTGCATACCCATTATTTATTGTCAAGAGGAAATGCTTGCTAGTTTCGTGGAGACTAGTGACTTGTCCCAAACCTAGAAGAGTGGGTTTGAAAGCTTAGAGGACGAGCTTTTGTTTGTTATTGGTCTAGAGGACGCACCCGGTTTAAATGTAAAAATCGAAAAATAATAACAAGTGTTGGTACCACATGGCATGAGTTGCATTGAATTGCATTGAGTCACATGGCATAGATATAATTGTTGTATGAAAGTATGCTTATGTGTATGAATTGTTGAACCGTGAGTTCCGAATTGGTGAATAAACATAATTTTTTAAATGTTTATGTGGAAATAATGTGATTTATGGATATATGCATGATAAATATGCTTGGTGTTATATATATGTGTATATATACTTTATGATGAATTGTGGTGAAGAAACATGAATGTTTATGTTTACGTGTAATGATGTGAATATGTATATTTCGATGTATATGAGCGAATTATGATAAAAAATGGTGAGATCGTAGTGTATGCATAATTTTATGTTAATGTACATATATGATTATATGCATTGTTATTATGATAATGTTTCTCACCCTTCTGCTGGAATGATGTCCTATCTGACATCGTGCAGGTATCGAGAATAGAGTTGCTCATAGTTGTGTGGTCGTTGTTGGTGTAGCTATTTAGTAATTTAATTATATTGGGTCGAGTCATGCTCTGGTCATGTAACACTGGGATCGTTTCAGTTATATTTTAGAGATACATTATGTACTCTATGTTATGTTTTTATATTCATTGGAATATTGTGATGTTGGCCTTAGTGCCTAAGAAATGTTGAATTATATAATGAGCATGATTATTCTGTTAAGAGAATTATGATATAAAATGAATCCGCTGCTACATGCAAAGTGAAACCTTGAGAAGCATGATTATTTATTGAAGTGTTAATGAGCATGACAGGTGGTTTTTGATGTTTGAAAGTTATGTGTGACGCCCTTTTGTGAATGCATGATTATTTGCTCTGATTATTCATATATTTTTCGTGGTATTTAGAAGGGTGATACAGACATCTCCTTTGACATCTAATATCTTATACCAGAATTTCAGTTGGTATCAGAGCAGACATCCTGCTCTGGTTCTGGGTGAGATCTAGGGACTATACTTTCTGGTACCATGGACAAAGAAGGAGGATTTGTGAACAGACCACCTGTTCTGGATGGGAATAATTATGACTATTGGAAACCTAGGATGGTTGCTTTCTTAAAATCTATGGACAGCAAAGCATAGAAAGCTGTCATAAAAGGATGGGAACATCCTGTGATTATTGATAAAGATGGAAAAACTACATCTGATTTAAAACCTGAAGAAGAATGGACAAAGGAAGAAGATGATCTGGCTCTGGGAAACTCCAAGGCCTTGAATGCCTTGTTCAATGGAATTGATAGGAACATATTCAGGTTGGTCAACAATTGTGTTGTTGCTAAGAAATCATGAGGGATTCTAAAGATTACTCATGAAGGCACATCCAAGGTAAAAGTTTCCAGACTTCAACTCCTCACTACTAAGTTTGAAAGCCTGAGAATGAAAGATGATGAAAGCATACATGACTTTCATATGAATATTCTTGAGATTGACAATGCTTCTAGTGCTCTTGGTGAAAGAATGTATGAAGAAAAAATGGTAAGAAAAATTCTCAGATCTCTTCCCAAGAGATTTGACATGAAAGTAACTGCCATAGAAGAGGCACAAGATATCTGTAAGATGAGAGTTGATGAACTCATTGGCTCCCTGTTAACCTTTGAAGTAGGAATAGGTGACAAAGCTGACAAGAAAAAGAGTATAGCTTTTGTGTCAAACACTAAAGAAAGAGATGATGATTCTGATGAGGATACAAATGAAAGCCTATCAAAGTCAATGATTCTACTGGGAAGACAATTCAATAAGATAATAAAAGGATGAATATAAAGACAAGGGCAAATGTCAAGAACATCTGACCTAACATTAGTAAATCCACTGATGCAGGAAGAAGAGCTAGGTCTGAAGAAAATTCCTCAAACAACAAAGGGATGCAGTGTTATGAATGTGAAGGTTTTGGTCACATCAGATCTGACTGTCCTACCTATCTTAAGAAGGAAAAGAAAGGGTTAGCTATCTCATGGACTAATGAAGACTCTGATAGTGAGATTAAAGAAGAATCTGCCAAACATGTTACTGCCTTGACTGGAAGATACTATTCTAATGAAGACTCCAGTGAAGATGAATTGACCTTTGAAGAACTAGCAGCTTCCTACAAAGAATTGTGCCTCAGAAGTGAAGAAGTCTTCCAGCAAGGTGAAAAACAGAAGAAACACATTCTCAAGTTAAAGACTGAAAAGGAGGAACGAATGATAATTATCAATGGTTTGAATAATGAGATTGATGAATAGATTGAAACTATTTCTAAATTAACAGATGAAGTTGCTCAACGGACCTCCCAACTTGACCAAATGGGAAAGTTTGTTAGAATGATGAATAGTGATACCAAAACCTTGGAAGAGATCCTTCAAACTGGAAAAAGAATTGGAGACAAGACATGGTTAGGATTTCATGAAGACAATAACTCTGCCCAACCCTACAAACCTTCTGGATCTAGTCAGATGATGTTCCAGCAGATGTCTCAACATCACTGCAGAAAACAGACTAGTCAACCTAGAAAGTTTCAAAGATGGAGATGTCATCACCATGGTCGCTTTGGTCACATAAAGTCCTTTTGTTTCAAACTTCATGGATATCCAAACTCTACTACTCAGACTAGACCTAACCACAACACCCCCTCTCCCAAAAGCAATGGGTTCCCAAGACTCTTGTTACTAAACAATGGATACACAAGACTCCTATTACTTGCTTCATAGCTCATATGTCCCCCAAAAACTTCTACTAGGGAAAATTGGTACTTTACAGTGGATGTTCAAAACATATGATAGGGATCAGAAACATGTTGATGGACATCAAACCTCACTCAACCAACTCTGTGACTTTTGGAGATGGAGCCAAAGGGAAAATCAAGGGAGTTGGCAAACTAAACTGCTCTGGAACACCAGACCTTGATAATGTGTTGTTAGTAAAAGGGTTAACTACCAATCTGATTAGCATAAGTCAACTGTGTGATCAAGGTCTAAATGTCAACTTTACTTAACTTGAGGTTTTGGTTACTAATAAAAGGGGAGAACTGATAATGAAGGGAGTCAGATCCCAGGACAACTGTTACAGATGGGCTTCTCAGGACTCTAAATGCACTCTCACCAAAGGAATAAAGAAGATCACATCTATTGAAGCTGTCAAAGGTATTCCCCATCAAAATATTGAAGAAAGAAAAACCTGTGATAGAATGTCACAGCAGAAGACTCAACATCTCACTACCTCTAAAGCTCTGGTACCTCCTCACATA
The DNA here is from genome assembly GCA_963859935.3 of Lathyrus sativus. Lineage (NCBI taxonomy): Eukaryota > Viridiplantae > Streptophyta > Magnoliopsida > Fabales > Fabaceae > Lathyrus > Lathyrus sativus. The sequence continues at coordinate 628,234,922 of OZ012740.1, read as the reverse complement.
AACTCAATGAGACCTGTGCAGGTTGAAAATTTTGGTGGAAAGAAATATGCTTATACTGTTATTAATGCTCTGTAAGAAGAGCTGAGAGAATTCATGAAAACTGTGGAGTACATCAATAGGACTACTGGGAGCAGGTACTCTAAACTTGTTTAGATGAAGCAGATACTCACAAAGTATAATGTCACATAAGATGTCATGACATTATCCTATGGTAAAAAGCCTACTCAACATAACAGAGCTAAGTATAGTGATACTAGACATCATTTTATTGAAAGGAAAATCCATACTCTTGAGCATGTCACGACAGAAAATCAACAGGGAAATGTTCACTTTAAAGCATTAAATACAAATCAGGTTGAGTCTTTGAAAAGAAAATTGGGGATTTGTACTTATGAGGATTTATAGCAATTACTGCTAAGAGGGATTTCTGCTTTTAAAAGGTGTTTCTTTCTTAAAATAGAGATGTTCCAACATCCCTCTTTATTACATAGCATACCCTTGTCCACTCAAGCATGTTATCCCACTCAAATATTTCCCTCCAACTGCCCCTTCAACTCCCACGCCTCCACTACTCTTCAGACTATCCTTCTCTCTCTGTGTACTCACCACTCTACGACCTACCTCCAAACTCCTCAAACTTTCTCCTCTCTCAAAAACATTAGAATGTCTCCCAAACGTGATGCTGCCTCCACTAAGACCTCCCACACTGATGCTCATCCCATGAGCATTTCTTCTAATGATGTCTTTGATGTTTCTCCTCTCAATACGGTCCCTGGTAATGTAAGCGAAGCTCTCAAGTCTGCTCCTCCACATGCAAACAAGACCCAGCAATCCTCCAAAGGTAAAACCCCTTATTCTTCTACTGATAACATTGATATAATGAAAAATAGGGAAGGCTCTGCCTATGTGGACAGATCCATTAGGGAACTTGTCACCAAGATTCTCTATGGAGGTCATAATGTGCATGGTATCTCCATCCCGCTATCCCGTGTTGATCCATCCCCTAACCCTGATGAGAACCCTGAAAAAAATGTTGAGTTTCCCTCTACTGTTACTAACCCTAACACCTGAGAACTTGGACTTGGAAAAACTTGCCAACTCTGTGGTGCATGATGAGGGTAATGATATTGGCCTGAATGATGATGAAGCCAAAGATGACATGAATGATGTTCCTGACAATATTATAGATGTTGAAGATGTACCATTAGATGATGAGCTCATCAAAAATGTTGCCCCTGGTATTGCCAAGAGACTTGTGACTAGGAAAGGAAAAGTTGTGCTTGAGGAATCCCCTTCCAAGAGCCAAAAGAAGAGAACTCATGTTGGCCCTCCCAAGATATGGAGCAAGGTCTCTATTGCATCCAATAAAAGAAAGGTAACTATTGAGAACTATGAATCTGATGAAGATGTTGTAAAAGATGTTCCTGACATAACCCATGTGAAGATATCCTCTGCCAAGAAAACTCCTAGACCAGTGCTTGTTGCTCCTCTGGACAATATTTCTTTTCACTTCATGAGCAATGTGACCAAGTGGAGATATGTCTACCAAAGAAGGATTGCTCTAGAAAGAGAATTGGGAAAAGATGCTTTGGAAATCAGGGAAGTGCTGGATTTGATCACTGAGGTTGAACTGCTCAAAACTGTCATTGGCTTCTCCAAATGCTATGAAGGGCTTGTTAAAGAATTCATTGTGAACATTCCTGACTCCATAACTGACATGAATAGCAAAGAGTATATGAAAGTGTTTGTTAGAGGGAAGTGTGTGAAGTTCTCTTCAGCTGTTATCAACAGATTTTTAGGACGATCAAATGATGGTGAGGAAGAAATGTCTGCTTTAGACAACCAAGTGTGGAAGGTCATTACTGTAAATCAAGTCAAAGCATGGCCTTCAAAAGGTAAGTTGTCAGATGGACAACTCAATGTGAAATATGCCATCCTTCACAGGATCGGAGCTGCAAATTGAGTTCCTACCAACCATACTTCCACCATTGTTGTTGGGCTTGATAGGTTCATTTATGTTGTAGGTACCAAGGCTAATTTTGATTATGGGTTGTACAGTTTTGATCAAATTGTTAAGCATTCTACTTCAAGTGCCATCAAGCTACCTATTACCTTTCCCTCCTTCATCACTGAGATTATTTTGAATCAACACCCTGAGATTCTGAACTCCAATGATGTTGCTAGCAAGAAAGAATATGTGTTGTCCCTCCACTTCAAACTCTTCGCTGGAAGACATGTTCAAGATATTGTTCTGACATCTGATGAGAAAGCCACTGCACCCAAAGCAAGAATCATTGATGAGCTAAAAGAGACTTGTAGGGAATTAGGGGAAACTATTAATATTGCCACGGCAAGAAAGATCAAGTTGGAATCATTAATTCAATGCCTTGAATGTGATGCTGCAAATATTGATGATGTTAGTGAGGTTGGGTCTGGGGATGGAAATGATGAAGATGGTAATGAAGATGTCTCAACTGATCTTGAAGAAGTTGGCTCTAGTTCTGCTTCTGAGAATGAGGATTAAGTTGTCTTCTTTGGTGGTTTGTTGTTTGTTTTGGCTATTTGAATTTGTTTTTTTTTTGGTTTTTTTTTATGGTTGGGCTGTTGGTAATGTTGTCTGCCTTGGCATAATAGATTGGTTTTGTTGCTCTGCATGAGCCTTTTGGGTTGTAATATTTTTGGGGCCTCCATACCCTTAACATGTTTGTTTCTAATTGTTCTGATCAATGCTATCTTTAGTTTATGATCTAAAATTTGTGGCTAAAAAGGGGGAGAATATTGGTGATATACTATATACAGCTTGGTATATATCTCTAACAGGTGTAGCTGGTTAGAAGTTGGAAGACTGGTTGGATAGGGTGTATGGTTTGTTGGATATGCTGGTTTTTGTATAACAGGTGTGAAGATGGTGGCTGCTGCTCTGATGTGTTTGACAGGATGATGCTGATCCTGCTAAATGTGTGTTTGTTCCTCTTAGGACTTTTGTGTACTACATATCAGGTTGCTGATTGCTGTAGTAGCTTAGTTGTTTGTTGTCTGTGTTTTGAGTTGTTCTAGTGTGCTTTTCAGGTTGCTGAAAGAATGTGTTTGTGGGCTGCTTTGGTGTTTTTTTGGGTTGTTGATCTGATTGCATTTGTTGAGAGGGAGGCTATTTTTACTCTCCTTGATATGGAGTTTTTTTCTGCTGTGCTGTACTCTTTAATGTTGTTATGTTCTTGTGATTTGTTTTAGCCAAAATTTGCCAAAGGGGGAGTTTGTCAGTTCTTGATTGGCAGGTATTTTGGTAAAACTAGAAGTAATCACAAGATGTCCTACAGGATGTTGTGACATCTGTCTGTCAGGATTAGCAGGTTGTTTTGTGACTTGTATCAGGTTTTCTCATGACGTCAAACAAGATGTCTTGACACTCATGATCTAAACATTATGTATGAATGTATGTGTGAGCATATCTTTTTGTGCAAGCTGGCTGCACCGTCTGATGTGGAAGATGTGTGTTTTTAGTATGTTAATGAAGGCGTTTCTGATGCACTTTCTGTGGATCAGATGGGATTTGATTTGGATTTAATATCAGGAGATTAATTGAAGATTTGAAGATTGATATGATTGGATTTGATTTGTCAAATCAAATCTGAATGATTGATGTTGTTTATGAAGATTGCTGTTGTTACTTTTGGCACAGCCTAAGCCCATTATGCATTACTATTTAAGGAGGTTGGAACCCTAGCTTGAAGATTAGAGAAGCAAGGATTAAAAAACGTGTGCATCTGTTTAAGTTTAGGCTTCATGTGTGTTAGTTTTGTGAGCCATTCACTCATTGTTTAATGTGTGAATTGGACTAGGTTGTTATTTGTTAATTGTTAATTATTCACTCAAAGCTTTTAAGCAAGAGTGTATTGTACTTGATTGAAGCTTTTAAGCAAGATCAAGTTTTGAATTTGAAGAGTGTCTTCTAAAGTCTTTTCTTTGTATTGACTGTTATCACTGCTGTGATTGAGGGGGAGGGAGAGGTGTCTCTTGTCTAGTGGGTTCTAGGCAGAAATTGCATTGGGTAGAGATTAAGTGAGGAGTTGTAAACTGGGAGTTTAGCTCTAAATTAATTCTACTAATAGTGAATTTCCTCCATGGCTTGGTAGCCCCCAGATGTAGGTGTGTTTCACCAAACTGGGTTAACAATAATTGTGTCTCTTTATCTGTTATTTGTCCAGTTGTTTTCTTTGTTCTTGACAAACAGATATTTGTGTCGTGGATATCTCCTTCGACACCTAATATCTGATACCAGAATTTCACCGCCCATAGAGGCAATTATAGTTGCTAAATCCCCTAAGCGAGGATCCTTGCCGCCCATAGAGGCAATTATATTTGTTGGATCAATAAGGGAGGATCCTTTCCTCCCATAGAGGCAATTATATTTGTTGGATCTTTTCCACCCATAGAGGAAGTTATATTGGTTAGATCCCCTAAGGGGAGGATCCTTACCGCCTATAAAGGAAATTATATTTGTTGGATCTTTCAAGGAAGGATCCTTGCCGCCCCTTAGAGGCAACCATATAAAGAAGACGTCTTAAGGTTAAGGAAAAATTACGCAGCAATTAACATTGAAAATAATTAATATAAAGACGCCCGCAGGAGTTTTCCGCTGTAAAAATGGTTACAAAAACCCCAAAGGAATCAACAAGATTACAACCCAAAAAGAAAATAAATTATTCTTCATCCACCAGTTCCCCATCCAGAACCACCTTAAAAGGATCGAAGGGGCTTAAATCCAGGCGGGGATAGAGGAGGGATATCCACCTTCTCGCCTCCTCAAAGTGATGAACAGAGGTCGCCATGACGTCATCCGTAAGCTAAGATACTCACTCCTTCATACCCTCAAGGAAGCTCTGGGCTTCCTCTAGTGACTTCTTTAGACCCTCCACCTCTGTCTCGCCTCACGCTGAACTTAGGATCAGGGGTCCAAGAAAAAGGGAATAGGGGTTGGCCTCCCGTCCCCACCGTAACGGGAGAATTATTATCTCCCTCTTATCTGAGAAAATTTGTTCTTTTAATCTTCATAAGGACTGGAAAAGGGATTTTAAAAAAGCACCCCTAAAAAAGGGTGTAAAGTCACTAAGTGACTGCTGGAAAGAAACTCTCTCCTGAAAAAGTATAAAAGCACCCTAACGGAAGGTGACACGCCCAGGCGACGACGAACTACCTGAAAGGCCCTAATTGTACATAAACATTTGGAGTAACCTGATTAGGGGCCACAGTAATAGCGGTCAAAAACTCTATTTCAAAAAAGTAAAAGGAATCAGAATCCCCAAATCATAGACAACGGGAAAATGAAATTAGAAGTAAAGAGCAGACAGATCACTAGAGGTATCCATGTCTGCTCTTTCACCCTCAAATAATGCTTCATAAGGACATCCCTCTCTCGTCCTGTGCTACAGAAACTAATGTTATGACAAAAAAATTTGTCATGCTCACAGTAGAGTATGAGAAGGTTATGTCTCGTACATGGATGAACTTAGTTTTTCCTTCCATTATAAAGGAAGGTAAGGGTTAGAAAAGTTAAAAGTCTAAACGCATGAAGCTTTTGAAAAGAAGAAAGAAGAAGTAAAACATTACTTTTTAAAATATATAGGAAGTCTAAGGAAACAAACTCACGCATTCACCCAATAGGTTGAATATAGAAGCGGAAAGGGCTCCATGCATGGGTGCCATGTCAAAAAATTCAAGCGGGTTGGTTTACTTCATGAGAAATATCATCATGAGGTGCATTAAATTCTACCGATGCTTGTTCTCCTCAAACACTTGATCTGGCCAAATTGATTGATGTTTGGGTGCCTTAGAATATCACCTCAAAACATACATGTTTCCCTAAATCTGTTAAATGCCCGTGCCACAAAGACACCTACGAGCCCATACTAAGGGACTCGCCTACTATTTCACTCCCCCACATTGAGGGACTCACATTTGAGGGAAGCATTGTCGCTTAGTGACATCATTCTTGGCCAAGAGAATTATTAGTAGGGCAATGGCACACTTTGTAAAAGAGAGTAGTTTTAAACACTTTTCCCTCTAAGGAAGAGTCCTCGTGCTTGATGGGCTACATAGTGTTATATTTGGGAAGCCTTGACCTAGGACGCTCTCGTCCACCGATGGCCCGCCCGAACAAAATGTAAGGGATTCACCCGGGAGGCCCGCAGATGTAGGAGTCACACAAAAGAAAGTCCTCATTGATTATGAGAAAATAAGCGGTAAATAACCCTACCTAGTAAGCGAAAAACGATTAAGACCATGTCCAGGGGGTAAAATCCTAAGAATAAATAAATTATCCCTCGGGGAGATAAAGGATGGAATCACAAGTAGTACACATTTACTACCACCCATTACTCATAAAGTACTTCACTTCTATTAACCTTAACATCGTCAATCTAACTGCCCGCCTGCAACCCAGCAATGCCGGATGTCAAAAGAGCTTTTCATCTCACGTAAGTTGGTCTCTTAAATAACCTCGAAAACCACCATACAGGACTACTCGCCGCTGTGAGTTAGCCCTTACCCTTTAATGTTTATTTTTCCTACTAGGGTCTCTGAGTCTCCCTGCCCTTGCAGGGGGAATACACACACATGCACTTTTTGCACAAGACACACACACACACACATACACACACGCGCGCGCGCACACACTCACACACACACATGCACACACACACACACACACACACACACACACACACACACACACACACACAACACACACACACACACACACACACACACACACACACACACACACACACACACACACACACACACACACACACACACACACACACACACACACACACACACACACACACACACACATATATATATATATATATATATATATATATATATATATATATATATATATATATATATATATATACAGTGAGATGTTGGATCGAACTCTAGTATGGTCGAAGTCTGTTCGCGAGTAATGCGTATTGTAGTCGAAGTCTGTTCTAACATTCATTAGTCAATATTGCTAAGGTTGTTAGCATGTTAAATTGGGTCTTGCTTGTAAGCCCAATTGTTTATGTTAGCTTGTAATGGGTAATTGTTAAAAAGCCCATTAGGTTAGTGTGCTATTTTTCTTATAAATAGGATGCTAGTTTCTCAATCTTGATATAAGGAAAAATAGGAAGATAAAATCCTAATTTCAAGAGAGAGAGAGAGGTTTTTTTTTATTCTTGTATACTTGTAATCTTGTTCTAAGAGAAATGAAAGAATAGCAGTTTAATAACCAATCCTTGTTGTTTTCTTATTTATTAACCCTAACTCTTGTGTGTTTCTTAATCATTAAGAAACTATTTACATTTATTTTTAAGGTATCTGATTCACAACAAATTGGTGCGGTGAGCATGGAGAAGATGCCTTCAACAAAGTATGAGATTGAAAAGTTCACCGGAGTGAACAACTTCGGTATGTGGCGCTTGACAAAAGAAAAGACGGGTGAGGCAGCCATGGACGTTGCGTTAATGACAAAAGAAAAGACGGGCATGATCGAGAAAGCCCAGAGTGCAATATTGTTGAGCCTTGGTATTAAGGTTCTTCGACAGGTATCAAAGGAGACTACAACATCGGGATTATGGGTGAAACTTGAAAGTTTGTACATGACCAAATCTCTGGTCAATCGACTCTACCTGAAGCAAGCATTATATTCATTCAAGATGAGTGAAGGCAAAGTATTGGCTGAGAAATTGGATATGTTCAACAAGCTGATTCTTGATCTTGAAAATATTGATGTGAAGATCGACGATGAAGATCAAGCATTGTTGATGTTGTGTGCTTTTCCTAGAGCACATGCTCACTTCAAAGAAACTCTTTTGTATGGAATGGAATTCCTGACCTTTGAAGAAGTTTAATCATTCTTGTATCCTAAGGACTTGAACGAATAAAAAGAGCATAAACCTTCGACGGTAAGCGAAGGTTTGGCCGTTAAGGGAAAACTCTTGCGAAAGGATGGTAAGTTCGACAAGAAGAAAGGTAAAAGTCAACAGAAGTCTTATAGTGGCGAAACATTTGGTATTCGATGTTATCACTGTAATAAGGAGGGTCACATAAGAAAGGTGAGCCCTGAAATCCTGAAAGATCGTGGAGGTAATGGCAACACAACCATCATTCAAAATGACTTTGACTCATCTGATGTTCTGCTGGTTTCAAGTGGAGACTCGAGAAAAGAGTGGATTATGGATTCAGGTTGCACTTGGCACATGACTCCAAACAGAGAATTATTTGAGGAGCTATGTGATCAAGATGGTGGATCTGTGTTGCTGGGAAACAACAAATCTTGTAAAATTGCAGGTATTGGATCTGTGAGATTCAAGCTCCATGACGAGTCAATAAGGTTATTGACTGAAGTTAGGTATGTACCTGACTTGAAGAGAAATTTGACTTCTCTTGGTGAATTCAACAGAAAGGGATATGTTTTTCAAGGAGAGTAAAGTATTCTAAGATTCATGAAGGGGTTGAAGGAAGTCTTAAGATGCATGAAGAAATAAGGCTTGTATACCCTTGAGGCTAAGGTTGTAAGTGGTTTGACAAATGTTGCATCTACGAAACCTGTGCCGAAGACAGAATTATGGCACATGAGATTGGGCCATGTCAGCGAAAGAGTCCTGGTCAAATTGGGGAAGCAGAACCTGCTAGGAGGTGACAAAGTCGAAAAGTTGAAGTTTTGTGAATTTTGTGTATTTGGTAAATCCTGTAGGGCGAAGTTTAACAAAGGCAAGCAAAGAACACATGGATCCCTGGATTACATTCATGCTGATCTTTGGGGGCCAGCAAGGAATCCTTCCCACTCAGGTCAAGGTATTTTCTATCAATCGTTGATGACTATTACAGAAAACTATGGGTATTCATTTAGAAGACGAAGGATGAAAATTTTGAGAATTTCAAAAGTTGGAAGATTCTGGTCGAAACTCAAACTGACAGAAAGGCTAAGAGGTTGAGAACCGATAATGACCTTGAATTCTACAACGAAGCATTCGACAGTTACTGTGTTGAGTCAGAAATTGCAAGGAATAAGACTGTAGCAGGTAATCCTCAACAAAATGGCTTAGCTGAGAGATTTAATCAAATAATCCTTAGAAGGGTTAGATGCATGTTGGTTAGTGTTGGATTAAAGAAGGTATTTTTGGCAGAAGCTATTTCGACAACAACTTACCTGATAAATAGATATCCCTCGACTACCTTAGGAATGAAGACGCCTGAAGAAGTTTGGTCGGGACATCCACCTAGTCTTGACAGATTGAGAGTATTTGGCTATGTGGCCTATGCTCATATTAGGCTAGACAAGGTCGAACCTAGAGCCCTGAAATGCATGTTCATGGGATTCCCTGAAGGAGTCAAAGCTTATAGGCTATGGTGCATAAAGCCATGTCACAGGAGGTGTATCACCAGTCGAGATGTAGTTTTCAATGAAGCAGAGATGGCTTTCAAGAAAACTGATAATGCTGACGAAGAGCTGGAACAGGGAGAGATTCCTGTTGAGGTGGAACATGTTGATGCTGAATTGCTTACCCCATATGAAGTCGAAGAAGACGCAGAAGATGTTGTTGAAGATGATGAGACTGATAATGACTACCTTCTAGCAAGAGACAGGTCGAGAAAAGTCATCAAGCCACCTCAGAGACTTGGGTATGCATATCTTATAGCTTATGCCTTAATCTCTACTAGTGAGGTTCTAGATGAAGAACCTAGAGACTATAAGGAAGTTATAAGAAGTCGAAAGAAGACTGAATGGATGAATGCCATGGATGATGAGATGAAATCTCTTCATGATAACAACACCTAGGAACTGATCAAGAAACTTGTTGGAGCCAGGTTATTCAGCTGTAAATGGATTTTCAAAGTTAAGGAAGGAATCGAAGGAGTGGTGTCAAAGAGATATAAGGCAGGATTGGTTTCTAGGGGGTTCACTCAGAAAGAAGGTATCGATTTCAATGATGTGTTCTCTCTTGTTGTGAAGCACAGATCCATTCGAATGTCGCTTGCCACAGTGACATAGTTCGACCTTGACTTAGTGTCAAAGATGTAATGAGGGTGAAGGCTGAACTCAATAAAGAGTTTGACATGAAAGATCTGGGAGCTGCGTCTAGGATTCTTGGGATTGACATTTGAAGAGATAGAAAGCAGTCGGAATTATGCTTATCTCAAGAGGCATACCTACAGAAGGTTCTCAAAGAGTTTAGTATGTCGAATTCAAAGCCTGTTATGACTCTGACAAACCCTCAATTCAAGCTGAGTATAGATCAGTGTCCCAGCACTGATGTTGAAAGAACTTATATGAATAGCATTCCATATGCTAACATAGTAGGTTCTTTGATGTATGTTATGGTTTGTACTAGACCCGACATAGCATATGCAGTAAGTCTTGTAAGCAGGTACATGGCGAATCTTGGAAAGGCTCACTAGTAAGCATTGAAGTGGATTTTAAGGTACATAAATGGGTCTCTGAATATAGTCCTAATTTATGGTGGACCCTTGGGTGAAGATAGTAAAGTAGCAATCAAAGGATATGTCGACTCTGATTATGCAGGTTGTATGGATTTCAGAAAATTCATCTCTGGATATGTGTTCACTATGTTTGGGACAAAAATCAGTTGGAAAGCAACACTTCAGAAGGTCGTTGTCTTATTAACCACTGAAGAGGAATATATTTCCCTAACTGAAGTTGTGAAGGAAGCATTGTGGCTTGAAGGTTTTGCAAAGGAGCTAAAATTTCAAGGTCGAGTTATCACTATTAAATGTGATAGTCAAAGTGCAATACACCTGTCGAAGAATTCATCCTATCATGAGTGAACCAAACACATTGATGTGAGGCTGCATTTCGTCAGAGGGGTAATCGAGCATGGAGAAGTCCAAGTGCTGAAGGTTTCGACAAATCATAATGCTACTGATATGATCACCAAGACATTGCCCAGTTGCAAGTTTTTCCACTGTATGCAGTTAATAAAGCTGCATGAAGAAAGCTAGTTTCTTGATGTTATAGAGTTAGATCCAAGGTGGAGATTTGTGAGATATTGGATCGAACTCTAGTGTGGTCGAAGTCTGTTCGCGAGTAATGCGTGTTGTAGTCAAAGTCTGTAACGCCCGTTTTATTTCGATTAAATTTAATTATGACTTTGTCGTATCTCGTCATGTCGTAGTCGTATTTGAGTATGTGTTTGTCACGAAGAAAGGAATTGAACCGGTAAAGTGCAAAATCCTGTAGCCGTGTTAGGAAAACTTCGAAAATTCATATCTCTTGATCCGTAAGTCAGTTTTAGCACCCGTTCGAAGTGTTGGAAAGCTAAAGAGATGTTCTGTCTAGGAAAAATGAGATTTTGCTGATGTGTCGGTCGTCACAGGCCTGTGACGGTCGTCACGATCGTTACGAACGTCATGAACCCATTATGACAGTCATGGCCTTCACGCTCGTGACGCTCGTTACACTCGTCATACTAACAGAATCCAATTAAGCAGAATTTGGAACGTGGCCACGATAATGTTGAGAAGTTATAGCGATGTATTTTGGTATTCCTGGTACTCTCAATTCAGTTTTCATGGTTACAAAAGATGAACAGGTTGAAATGGTGAGTACATGATGTGTGCGAAATGGTGATGTTTCTGTTATGGATAATTGGTTGTAGGCTTGGTGCCTTGTTGCATTGTTGTTGTTGTTGTTGGGTTGTAGTCCATAATAGTTGTGTCTCATAGCATATCATTTGGCCTGTATTGGTGGCCCTTTGTGACAAAATCTGTGATGGCCTGTATTGGCGGCCCTTAGTGGCAAAATCTGTGATGGCCTGTATTGGCGGCCCTTAGTGGCAAATTATTGGTTGTGGAGTGTTGGCTCCAAAATGGTACCACATGCATATGCACAGTTGGGTCGCATTGTTGAGTTGCGTTGTTGGGTCGCATTGTTGAGTTGCGTTGTTGGGTTGCATTGTTGAGTTGTGTTGTTGAGTTGTGTTGTTGAGTTGTATTGTTGAGTTGCTGGATTATAATGATAATTGTTGTGGTTATGAATAAAGAGTTGTTGTAGTTTATTATTGATGATATTTGTGAACTGCTAGAACTATAATGTTGTGATAATATTCTGACATGACTTTTATCATGCCTTATATTATATTGTTGATATCTCACCATTTACGTTGTATGTTACCTCCGTTGGTGGTAATTTGCAGGAGATCTGGAATAGAGTATAGCGTTCCATTTAAGGTGTCGTCGATCGCTCTGATACGTAGCACTCTTAGGGGGATGAACGTTTAATGTTTTGTTTTAGTTGTTTTCTTGTTGCTGAATTTTATTGATTATTCTTCGTGAAATTGGTTGTTATTGTCGAATACTAAATGCTGGTTGTACGCACTAAGCCGGAGAATCGGTAGTGATGAATTTTGATGGAAAACTAGTTGTTTTAATGAATCTATGCAAGATGATTTCTTGCTGAATTTTATGGAATTTGGTTATGGTGAATGGTTGGAAGTATATTATAACATGTCATTTTATGATTAAAATGTTAAATAAATTATTGTTGTTTGTTCATCCAAACATGTGCTACATATGTGAATAAATGATTGTGTTGAAGATGCATGTTATCTACCAAGTTGAATATTTGACACCTCTGATGTGTCCCAGAATTTGGGAGTGTGACGGTCGTCACTACTCCCTGACGTTCGTCATGACTGTGACGTTCGTGACATCCATGACGGTCATCATGAAACTCTATCTGTTACACTCTGAATTGTTTCTGTTGTTTATCTTATTTTTCCGTCATAGTTTAGAGTGGGGTGTTACAATTGGTATCAGAGCAGGTTGGTCCGTCCGGCCAAGTTGTCTAATGTTGTTGTTTAATCCCTGGTATGCGGCATGTGTGTGAAAACACTGCCGGTACACGTTTGTTGTCCAGCCTTGGTTTGTAGAAGTGGGAATGATTCAAGTGGGGGAGAAGTTGGTGTTTCTCCAGAATACTGCAAGTGTGGAGTTGTAGCTCAGTGGAAAGTTGAACACTCTTATAGTTGGTAAAGATGGTTTATACCCCATCATGAATTTCGGCTTCCTATTGACAAATTAAGGAAATGATCACCCTTAACCTCTTGTTAATAGCAGACGGGATTGTTTTGGATGGGATAGACGTGTCTTGCGAACTTAGGTGGTGTGAGCAGTGGACGGGTTGAGTAAGCTAGGTGCTTAAGAATTGTTTGGATGAGTCGGTCGATGTAAGAAGGTGCAGAGATGTGTATTTTGATTGGAATTTTTGAGAGAGTCGTCAACGACTCGTGTGTTGATTGTTGCCGAACCCGACGGGACTAGTGGTGGTGTTTGGAGATGCTTTGTTGATATGATTTGGAGATATGTTAAAGGTAACTTCAGCGTGTTAGTTATGCTTTAAGGCAACTGGAAGTATGTAAAAAGGATCATCTGACCAGTGTTCTAGAGTTGGTTGTTGTTGTAGTTGTGCCGGAGTTGGAGGCTGAAATCATTTAATCTGAGATTTTGTAAGGAAGCGATGTTTTTACGGACGAAAGTCGGAATAGATTGCGTAGTTGTGTCGGGTAATGTTAGGTCGTGATTGAGTATGCTTGGTTTATCGAATGTGGTTGATTTTGTAAGTTTTGGAATTTTGGAGATTTGAAGGTTTAAGATTCGGATTAGAATCAGACGTCGTGGAAATCGTGTTTGATGGTCCTAATTCAAGGCTATATGTTAGGGGAGTATGAGTATGTATTTGTTTCGAAGAAAGGAGTTAGAACTGATTGAACATTTTTGTGATACGAGTTTGGTCTGTGGAGAGACTTCTTATAGAGTGAGCTCGGTATGTTGAGACCAACTAGTAGTACTCTTGAGGAGATTCGAGAAGGTCAGAAATTTGAGCTGAGGTGGTAGATTAGTTGAAGTCGATGAATCAAAGTCGAAGAGTTGATTTTTGGAATTGTGGAAGTAGTACCACGATAGGTCGAGATGGATTTTATGTTCCAGATGTTGTTGAGTGGAGTAAGAGTACTCTAGAAGAAGTGTCTTGAGGTAGATGGAGTATCCATCCAAGTGCTATAAGGATGTGACCGAATTTAAGAGAATTGTTTTGGTGTCCATAGATAGAGAGAGAAGTGGTTGAGGCTGTATATGCTGATTAGACTTGTTGAAAGTCGAAGTTTGAACGTCAGAGACCGTTGGGCCTATTGCAACTGTTGAATATTTCTGAGTGGGATGGGATAGTATTTCCATGGATTTTGTGACGAGTTTTCTAAAGAATTTGAAGGGATATGATTCGATTTGGGTGGTTATGAATGAATTAACAAGATTAACTCATTTCTTACCAATGATGGTGAATCAGTCTATGCTGAAGCTAGCTGAGATGAGTATCGATGAAGTTGTATAAGATGTCATCGAATATTGTGTCAGATGGGAATCTGAGTTCTTCATTGAGATTTTGGGAGAGTTTTGCAGACGCTTTGAATGTCATGTCGAAGGTTGATTCTTTCTAGCATCCGTGGACGGATGGACAGACAGAGAGAACTATCCAGTATATATAAGATTTGTTGAGAGTTGGTGTGTAGATCAAGATGGATAAGAGGGGTAGATAATTGTCGCTAATTGAGTTTACCGGCAATAACCGTTTTCATTCTAGGTATCGGAATGGCATCTTATGAGGCTTTGTATGGTAAGAGGTGTAGGAATCCTTTGTGTTGATGTGTGTGCAGCGAGAGCGTTGTACTCGGACCTGAGATTGTATAAGAGACGAATGAAAAGATCAAAAGGATCCAAGATAAGATGTGTTTTGAGAGTTACGATAGTAACTGGTGTTGGTCGAGCGTAAGGTCTCAGAAACACCTAATGTGTTTTGTTGATCTGTATCAGAGTGGCGCAGCGGAAGCGTAGGAAAATAGCATGTTAGACTGTCTTGCCGTTGTTGCTAATTCAAGTCGATGAACGAGAAGCAACTGCGAGGTAAAGGGATTCCTTTGGTGGAGGTAATTTGGGAGACTAGGATACGAGAGTCGTATCCAGAGTTGTTTGATCGAAGTAATTTCGAGGACGAAATTCTTTTAAGTAGGGGAGAGTTGTAACGCCCGTTTTATTTAGATTAAATTTAATTATGACTTTGTCGTGTCTCGTCGTGTCATAGTCATATTTGAGTATGTGTTTGTCACAAAGAAAGGAATTGAATCGGTCGAATTCTCGGGCTAAAGTGCAAAATCCCGTAGCCGTGTTAGGAAACTTCGAAAATTCATATCTCTTGATCCGTAAGTCGGTTTTAGCCCCCGTTCGAAGCGTTGGAAAGCTAAAGAGATCTTATATCTAGGAAAAATGAGATTTTTCTGATGTGACGGTCGTCACAGGCATGTGACGATCGTTACAAACATCATGAACCCATTACGACCGTCATGGCCTTCACGCTCTTGACGCTCGTTACGCTCGACATACTAACAGAATCCAATTAAGCAGAATTTGGAACGTGACCACGATAATGTTGAGAAGTTATAGCAATGTATTTTGGTATTCCTTGTACTCTCAATTCAGTTTTCATGGTTACAAAAGATAAACCGTAAAGGAAGAAAGAGAGTGGTTGAGAGAAGAGTGATCATCGGAGAAATTGCAAGCTGTGACAGAAGAACCACTGTGGAGATAAATCAGAACCGGAAGCATAGGATTGGCCTCAATTCCAAGGTAAGGGTGGGGTTCAATTCTATAACCAGGGGTATGATAGATTTCATGAAGGGTATGGAATCATGGGTGTAGTTTCCGTAAATTGATAAATATTATAGATAAGATTTGTCTGTGTCAGAAACAGTGTTGTTTGTCTTTGGTCTGTGTGATACTATATGAATTATCGTTCCATAATTAACGTAAACATGTAGATAATTAAGTATGTAGAAGTTGTAATACCGTTCTGCGGAGATGTCTTGAGTTATTATTTGTGGATAATGATGTTGTTATTGTTCCCTTACATGAACGGATTGAAATGATGAATACTTGATGCTTATGAAATTGCCATGTCGTTTGTTGAGAAAATGTTAATATAGTATTCTCATTTGATTATGTTGAAAGTTGTGGTTATATGATGATTGGCATGTCTCTGTTATAAACAAATTGGTTGTAGGCTTAATGCCTTGTTGCGTGTTTGTTGTTATCTGTCTCTGACATGAACATGTTGAAATGGTGAGTACATGATGTGTGCGAAATGGTGATGTTTCTGTTATGGATAATTGGTTGTAGGCTTGGTGCCTTTTTGCATTGTTGTTGTTGTTGTTGGGTTGTAGTCCATAATAGTTGCGTCTCATAACATATCATTTGGCCTGTATTGGCGACCCTTAGTGACAAAACCTGTGATGGCCTGTATTGGCGGCCCTTAGTGGCAAAATCTGTGATGGCATGTATTGGTGGCCCTTAGTGGCAAAATCTGTGGTGGCCTGTATTGGCGGCCCTTAGTGGCAAATTATTGGTTGTGGAGTGTTGGCTCCAAAATGGTACCACATGCATATGCACAGTTGGGTGGCATTGTTGAGTTGCGTTGTTGGGTCGCATTGTTGAGTTGCGTTGTTGGGTTGCATTGTTGAGTTGTGTTGTTGAGTTGTATTGTTGAGTTGCTGGATTATAATGATAATTATTGTGGTTATGAATAAAGAGTTGTTGTAGTTTATTATTGATGATATTTGTGAACTGCTGGAACTATAATGCTGTGATAATATTCTGACATGACTTTTATCATGCCTTATGTTATATTGTTGATATCTCACCCTTTACGTTGTATGTTACCTCCGTTGGTGGTAATTTGAAAGAGATCCGAATAGAGTATAGCGTTCAGTTTAAGGTGTCGTCGGTCGCTCTGATACGTAGCACTCTTAGGGGGGTGAACGTTTAATGTTTTGTTTTAGTTGTTTTCTTGTTGTTGAATTTCATTGAGTATTCTTCGTGAAATTGGTTGTTATTGTCGAATACTAAATGCTGGTTGTACCCACTAAGCCGGAGAATCGGTAGTGCTGAATTTTGATGGAAAACTAGTTGTTTTAATGAATCTATGCAAGATGATTTTTTGCTGAACTTTATGGAGTTTGGTTATGGTGAATGGTTGGAAGTATATTATAACATGTCATTTTATGATTAAAATGTTAAACAAATTATTGTTGTCTGTTCATTTGAACCTGTGCTACGTATGTGAATAAATGATTGTGTTGAAGATGCATGTTGTCTGCTAAGTTGAATATGTGACACCTCTGATGCATCCCAGAATTTGGGAGTGTGACGGTCGTCACTACTCCCTGACGCTCGTCATGACCGTGACGGTCGTGACATCCATGACGGTCGTCATGAAACTCTGTCTGCTGCACTCTGAATTGTTTCTGTTGTTTATCTTATTTTTCCGCGATAGTTTAGAGTGGGGTGTTACAAAGTTTGTTCTAACATGCGTTAGTCAATATTGCTAGGGTTGTTAGCATGTTGAATTGGGTCTTGCTTGTAAGCCCAATTGTTTTAAGTTAGCCTGTAATGCGTAATTGTTAAAAAGATCATTAGGTTAGTGTGCTATTTTTCTTATAAATAGGATGCTAGTTTCTTAATCTTGATATAAGGAAAAATAGGAAGATAAACTCCTAATTTCAAGAGAGAGGTTATTTTGTTATTCTTGTATACTTGTAATCTTGTTCTAAGAGAAAGGAAAGAATATCAGTTTAATAACCAATCCTTGTTGTTTTCTTCTTTATTAACCTTAACTCTTGTGTGTTTCTTGATCATTAAGAAATTATTTATACTTAGTTTTAAGGTATCTGATTCACAATATACACACACACGCACACACACACACATACATACATATAAAAAGAGAGATCAAATTACACCTGAAGAGTTACACTAAGAGTTGCACTCGCTCAATAACTTTATACTGGATAAATATTGTTTTAAATCAGCTGTTGGTTTGAAACATACTATCATATAAATCATACGTATAAAGTTTGATATTAATCTATAATGATTTCATATGTCATCGAATTACATCAAAATTAGAGTTATATGAAAGCTTATTTTTGGCGTTACTCTTTATGTAATTTGTTACACGTGGCAATGACACATTATTAAATTGACTCCATGTCATTGAAATTGAACCTCAAATTAGAAGAGGGACTGAAATCCTTTAAAAAAATAGATGGATCAAAAAACCATATTTTTAAACGAGGGGACCAAAATTCAAAAAAGATGAAAATAGAGGGATAAAAATTGCAATCAAGACAAATTTAAAAACAACAAAACTTGTTTGATAGTCTAATTTTACATAACTATAATTGAAAATTATTATCTATTTAAGATTTTTAAACCTAATTAAAATAAATTTTAGAGATTTTTGTTAGAAAAAAACAAGCATAGAGAAAAAATAAGAACACAATCACAACACAATAATATAACGTAGAAACTTCAAAACCGGAGAAAAAACCACGACCATTCTCAATAGACAACCAGAGAGTAACACTATGTGAAAATTGTTACAACACATAATATATTCTCCCAAACTCAGACCTAAGTACACTCACACCCTCAAAAACTAATATTTAACTACATCTCACAACACTCTAAAACAAGAGTATAAGAGAAAATATAAAAAAGTCAAATACAAGCTTAAAGTGTTTTTGATAGTTATATCTTAGAATGAAAAACTTGAATTCTATATATAGCATTGGACTCCCACTTTCTTCAGAAAACTAAGCGATGTGTAATTTCAAATAATTTGTATCATATATATAGTCTTGGACTCCCTCTCCATTCACAAAACTAAGGAATGTGAGACTTTTTTAACATGTATATTTTTAACCAATTTCAATAATTTTAATTTTTTATTTTAATTTTGAAAATTAGGAAGTGGAAAACATAAAGGAGTATAATACATTTTTCTTTAATCACAAATTTGTAATGTTATACAATTTTAAAACACTTTTTAAAAGTAAAATCACCAAACATACTTTTTTTTCAAATTTGTGTTTTAAAATTGACTTACCAAATAGTTTTAAAAAATTAAATCCAAAAACTCATTCAAATAAGCAGTTAATTGCTATTTAAAACTCCTTTGATTCTAACACGAACTCTTATTAACTTAAACACACATTCAGTTTATTCGTTTTATTTTCTAATGACTAAAATATTATTATTTCTAGTACTCTCACTAAAATAATATAATTTTTTATAAACAATTAAAACGGTAAAATCAAAATATATTATCATCATTCTAATTTAATTACTAATTAAATTTAGAGATTAATTACTATGCATTGTCAATGTAAAAAATTTTACATTGTCAATTCATCACCAACATCCGTTTGTTTTACCTTTTTTATAGTTAAAATAAAAGTCAAATCTCTTTCAACATTTAACGTTTATGATTAATTAATAGTGCAAAATCTTTTTATACTGTCGATATATTTCGATTAAATTCTTAAATTTAATAGATACAAAATTATCATTTAACAACAAATATACAAATAAAAGAAATTAATCACAATATAATTTATATATCAGAATTATTTTGCTTAAAAAATAATATACTCAAAGATGAAGTGAAGTAATAGTTAAATAAAATTATGCATGTTTATTATTAATCTAGTGCGCACAAAATATCACAATAAATAATAATACATATATACATAAAATCATCCAAAAAATAATAATAACTATTAATTCATATGATGAAAATATAACTTATTAAAATAATGGGTGTTACACTGAGCGTCCATAACAACAAACTATAAATCTCTTATTGCCCTCGTCATAAAATATAATGAAAATTTGTTTCTTAGGGGACAGATGTTGGACTAGATGTCTGGGACAACTTGTCCAACTTCTTTATCCAAATTTAATACAATATGATAACAACAAAGAATCAAAGTAAAAACAATAAAGAAACAAGAAAACTAGTAACCCGGTTGGGTGAAAACAACACCTAAGTCTGGAGGACACTCTGCCCAAGAAATGAAATCTACTCTTTTATAGAATTAGTACAAAATATCTTCGATGAACAAGCCCCTTACTCAATGTCCCTCTTCTTAATTTTACCCTCAGTATATTTCTATTTAGAACTCCTTCTAAATATGAGAATCCCCTATCACTTTCTCTCAATCCCTAATCCTAGTGATCAACAACAATAATCAGAACGATCAATGTTGAATATACAACTCTACTAAAGAAACCACTATTATGTCTTATGATATGAATGAAGCAGTAACATGGTGTATAATTAACACAAACAAAGACTCAACATAAAACACAAATTAACATTCAAGCTCGTCGTCTTCAAGACATGAAAAGAGTCTCTATATATATATCAATCCATAGATGAACTTTTCTCCTTGGATGTAGGCACTGATCTCTTTCAGATATGGTGGAGATTCAGTTCGGATTTGTTTCTCCAAAATAGCTCCATACAAAAATTTGATTTGATTTGAATTCAAATTTAAATCTCCTTTAGTTAAATTTAATTAAATTAAATAATCAAACAAATTAGATTGCTAAAAGATAGTAACAATCTTTGTTGCACACATCAATAAAAGAATGCATTACACTCAGTTGGAAAGCACACATAGACAACAACATCCTTGTCGTGCAGATAAAGGCCACATGCTAGGACATCTGTTCTCACATGTGTCGTTTCTTCACAAATGGAGTTAGGGCCAGATGTGTCACACAAGTTATAACATCATATCTGTCGCTACTGCGAAAATCGGCGCCGGCTGAACAAAAGAGTCGCCACCGCGCGTTATTTATCCCAACGGAGGGAAAGGAAACGCTCAGAGTAAACCTACCGCAAAGACGGGAAAGGAATGGTCATCGCAACCAAATCCTGGATTCGGGAGTCAGTTACGTAAGGGGAAGGTATTAGCACCCCTCACGTACTCGACGGGATCTACGCTTGTTTGGTTTGTCTAAAGGATGCAAAACAATCTATCTACGGTTGCTAAATCTAAACGGAAAGAAACTGACTCGATAGAGCGTCGCACTCTATGCCTACGTATTCTCAAGAGAGAAAGCCAGAGTCATCGTAGTTCGGGAAACTACAGGGAATTGGCTCGCCAAGACTTCGCGTCTTGTGCCTACGTACTTCCACACAGCATGGAAGATCAGAGCTTATGTAGTTCAGGCTAACTACGGCTAGACAGGGTGTTCTCACACAGGAGTGAGAGATTAAGTTGTTTTGAAAGGTAAGGAGATCTACGGGAACTAAAAACTACGGTCTGGTCTCATATGCGCAAGGGCAAAAGAAAAGGAAATAATCAGTCGTCAGCGGGAAAGTCTCGATCGCACAGCAGCGAGAGAACAGAAGGGTTAGTTGTTAGTGTGCTCGCTAGGATATCGCATCCTATGCCTACATATTCTCATTAGATATGAGAAATCAGAGCAGCTGTAGTTCAGCCTACTACAGCTAAAACCTGGAAAAAAGGGAGAAGGGAAAAAGGGAAAACGGGAGCTCGCTAGGATACGACATCCTATGCCTACGTACTCTCGTCGGGCACGAGAGATCAGAGCTAACGTAGATCGACGGGAACACGAATCTCAATTGCACGGGAGCAAGAGAGAGAAACAGGGATTCGCTCGCACGGGGCGAGAACAAAGAGGAAGCAGGCCTACGCCTAAACGGGAAGGAACTCGGGACACGCACGCAAGAACCTAAGAAGAAACTCCTCAGCTGGCACTTCCTTTGTATCTGATGATGCAGCCCACAACACTCGTTGGTTGCCTGAAGATTTGAATACGACAATGATGATGAACGAAGCAGCTCTGGGGCTCCTGACGTACGCGCAAGCTCCATTCCAATCTTCTCCTCTCTGGATCTTGATGATGACGCTCGAATCAAGAACAATATAACGCTTAGACCGTCATGGTTCGACTTATACGAGAAATCGAACTCTAAGAGGTAGCATATTGATATCCATGTCAAAGACAAGATGGAGAAATGATATCGAAAATCATGCTCCAATTGAATCGTGTCACACGGCCAGCCAACAATAAAATCGAGAATAAAGTCGGATAGAAATGAAAATAGGAGAGAAAATCCAATAACAAAATACAGGTCTACTCCTAAAAAATAGCAATTAATTTCTACTAGGAAATATTCTAAAGAATTAAATCTATAAACTTCTAAAGATATCTAATTCCTAAATTCTCTCTAAAAGAAATTAACACCTAAAATTATATTCTAAGTATTTAAAATATACTCTAAAAATATAAAACTATTCCTAAAGAATTACAATTAAATGTACAATACAAAATATTAAAGGAATAAAATGTAGGGGAGGGGTTTAGGTCCAGCACAGGGGTATACAGCCAGCAAAATACAATCGGGCCCAGCCCAAAAAAAACCAGCAGCCAAAAGAAAATAAGGAGGGGCGTGATTAGAAACACGCGGGGGTACAATTAGTAAAAAAAAACAGCCCAGCCCATTACACAACAAAAAACGGGGAAGGGGTGTTCAGAAACAAAACGGAGGGTGCCAAAAACAACAACTGGGCCTTTGAGCCCAGTCCACCAAACCTCCACGTATCACAAACCCTAAACGAACATCCCTCTATCTTCACTGTTCATCGCCACAACGTCGTTCCTCTTCTCGTTCAACTCTCTCTCGTTCAAGCTTCTATCTCATTCTCCGAAAAAAACACATCCTAATAACAAAACGTAAATCTGTAGATTGCGAAGAAAGGCTGATGAAGATTTCTTGAAAGAGTTCTGGAGATTATTGATTTCGAAGATCCACGGGAGATTGCATGTTGGAACTCATTCAAGGCTTATTTTCAGATTTGACGCAGATGAAGTGAAGGTTCTTAAATTTCTAGAGATTTCATGAAGATTGGTGACGGATCTGAAGATGATCTTGAAGTTGCTGAAGGTTTCTGGAGAATAAATGATGAGCGGATAATGATAATCACGGAGATTGATGAGCTTCTTGAACACTAATGTTTTCTGGAAAAAGTTGAATGACCTGATGAAGATATGATGAATCTTGATGAGCGCATCAAGATCTGGAAAACCTGACGAGTATGATGACGATTCTTGATGTTCGTTACGAATCTTGAACGGATCTGGAGGATTAATTGATTTCGGACAATACAAACCAGTTGAACACTTGAGATCTGAGAAAAAACTTGAGGATCCGTTGATGTTGATGTGGATCTGTGGTGAAGATCCTGGAGATTTCTGATGAACAAGATGAACAGAGATGCAACTCTCTGAAAAAATCTTGAAGAAGATCGTTGAACAGATCTGATGAATGTAGCTGAAGATTCATGCACACGGACGAGATTATGATGAAGGTAATGAACTTCGTATGAAGTTTCCGACGGGTTCTCGCGGTTTCCGGCGAGTAGATGAGTTATCCGGCGACAGTCTGGTGAAGGTTGGATGAACAGGATGGATGAAGAAGATGAACATCCCTCATGGAATCTCAGGTTTCCGGCGAAAAAACGGCTTCCGAGGATGGTTAGGACGGCTCCAGCGACCTTCCGGCGGCGGTTGCATGGCCGGCGGATGAAGGGACGGTGAGATGGAGGGGGAACACGTGGGGGCTCTGCATGCAGTGGGGAGGACGCGTGGCTTGTGGAGTGTGTGCATGGAGTGCCAAGTGGCACTCATGCAGAGAGGAAAAATATGAGGTGGCCTCTTCTGGGGGAAAAATGTGGCGTGAAGAGGAGAGGCTGAAATGCACACGCGTGGGACCTTATATGGACAGACACGTGGACTGGACCTGGGGTTTGTGGGCCTCAGAAAATGGACAAAAGGCCCACCGAAAATGGACTTGATTAGCAGTCTGATTAACACCTAATTAAGCCTAATTAATCTAATTAATACTCAATTAACACTAACGAAAATTAAAAAACTGTAATTAAAGCCTAAATGAAAATTAAAACTATTCTAATCCTAATTAATTCTAATAAACTCAATTAAAATGAATTCAGCTCCTAATTACATCTAAAAAGGATGATTACAACCTAATTAATGTCTAATTAAATCCTAAAAGAAAAATGATTAAACTCTAAAAAGAGAATTGCCTATTAAAATTCTATTTATTTCTAAGCACATAGAAAAACTCTATTAATTTCCTATTTAAAAAATTCTAATAAAAGGGATATATCATTTTTTTTAAACTATTATCTAAAAACAAATTTCTTATTAACAACATTATCTAAAAAATGAATTATTCTTAAAAAGAAGTTAAACTAAAAAACTATTTAAAAACATTTAATATCTATTAAAAATCTATCTAATATCTAGAAAAATCTATTATCTCAAAAAATTCTAGGAATCATCTATTTAAATTCTAGAAAAAAGTATAAAACCTATTTAAAATCTGTAAAAGGCTATTAAATCCTAAAAATGCAAACAAAGGCAAACAACCAACATAAAAGAGAGCGCGGGACCAGATCGAAGCAAGCAGTAAACCCAGACACCAAGAACCTCCAAAATCACTGTGTAAGCTGAAAACACCCAGGAAGCGCGTGACTTCTCAAAATAACCTCCGATTATCCGAACCGGTCTGAAATACCCGAAATGTGAAAACAGGGCTGTAATCCCGATAAAATCAGTATGAATGAGAAAATGCACTGTATGCGATATGCGAATGCGAATGCAAAAATGCGTCGAACCATAAACCAGATGGGAATCGGTTGGTCAAATTTTAGGGTGCAACAGCTGCCCCTATTCAAACGGCTTGGACCTGAATGGTTGAAGAGCGAACGACTTTCAAATATTTAATGGTAGAAGACGGTTGAATACAAAAGAACCCTGAAATTTGCCAACCGCAGAAATAATCTGCATAACTGCTCGAGGAATAGCTTCCAATGAACTGAAGTCTGGTTGTTACGGCAACAGCTGGTCAATTATCTGATGAAACCCTTTTCTTCTTTTTTTTCAACGTCAATCACCTGTGTGATGCCACAAGTACTGAATATTCGAAACAATGCTTCAGAAAGCAAACACCTTGACTCCCATCTGTTATGGGATTGAATCTTGTCATCTCACAGCTCACGGCGAACCTGAGAAAAAACTCTCTTGGGGAATTTTTTAATCGACTGCCAGGCACCCATCTTCGACAACAGGCGGCAGCTTCAGAAGTTTGATATGATGTCAATTTTTCTTCTCTTTTTTTCCATTGCCGACGTAACAACCAACTAGATAGAAATCACTCCGCTGGGGGGAGAAGAGAAGCTTAACCAAACAACTCTGTAGGGGAACATACTCGAAAGCCAAAAGGTAACCAACCTGGTCTATGTTTCGAAATGCGTATGTTGGAAAATGATTCAATGTTCCACACGACATGGAAATCATATGCACAAGTTTAGATAGATGCAATGCCCCATACGACACGGATATGTTATGCATTCGGGATATGTGCAAACATGACAGGATATGTAAATGTAAATGTAAATGCAAGCTCGAGCTGCCAGAGAACACCAGGTCTAAAACCAATTGGCAAAATAAATGCCGAAGGCAATGTCAACTCCACTGAGGGTAACCTGATATCACAGAATCATCTCAGCAAAATAAATGTTGGACAAAGGAAGGACGACCCTGCACGGCGATATTCTTTCTAAACCACTGGTAACCTGGACTCTGTAGGGATTAACCAACTGGGGTCGATTGTGCACAGCACACTGCTGGGAATGCCCCTTCTGTCAGGGATATTAATCTTTCTGCTGAGGATACTCCTGATTTAACAACATCCACAAGGGATTCAAACATTAATCGGGAACTGGTACTAATCGAGCTTCGTATCGGGGAATGTGACAACATGCGAGTCACTGGGAATTACCGTGTCAGATATTTTTAGGCTTTTCTGGTTTAAAGGATAAAAATGGGTTATTAACAAGATGGAAAATACTAGACGGGGCTAGCATTCAAGGATGGACTACCAGACGAGAACTGATAGCAAAATAGATTAGGTTATCGGACGAAAATTGATTTATAGTTTGAACATCAGGCGGGGCTGACTGGATAATAGGTTAAGAAACAAATGACCAGACGAGAACTGGTTGAAAGCTGACATGCACCAGACGAGAACTGGTACAACAATAGGTTAAAGAAACGATGACCAGACGAGAACTGGTACAACAATAGGTTAAAGAAACGATGACCAGACGAGAACTGGTAACAATAACATACACCAGAAGAGAACTGATGTAACAAACAGGTTAGAGAATTGATGACCAGACAAGAACTGGTTAAAAGGTAACATGCACCAGACGAGAACTGATGCCACAATAAACCACACCAGACGAGAACTGATGTTTACGGAAAGGTTGGCCATACGATAACGGGTTAAACGAAAACATGTACCAGGCGAGAACTAGTATTTACAGAAATGTGGGCCAGACGAGAACTGGTTACCGGTTTTCCAGAAGAGAACTGGACTTTGGAAAATGACTTGGTTACAAAATTCTGACACGTAACAGGTTTTATTGTAGGATAACGATCCAACGGCAGTAGGGCCTTTTTCGGAAGGTCACGGTTTTTTGATGAGAGTAACGACGCGATTCCCCGATACTCAACTCTGGCTGGGGATAAACAGACTTGCTTGAATAACTTGCCCCAGTACAACTCAACTTGCCCCAATCTAACTCTCGGGAAGATCACTCTGAACAGCTTGCTACGAGACGACCTCGAGATTACCTGCCCCGGTATCTGTACATCAAAAAGGATTCAACCTCAATTAACCAATTATCAACCCAGTTGGTCTCACTATCTCTGCGGTGACTTGCCCCTGAATGAGCGTACTAGCGACTTAACCTGATCTGATCACACACTGGAAGGTTCTGCTTTCACATCACAGCATTCCGTGTAATTGCCCCTGATTGGGTCTCGAAAAGATTCATTTCTGATCAACTGCTTCTCAAATAAACTGCCCCTGATCAACTGAAGCTTCGGGATTTGTCCTCAGACTAACTGATTCTGAACTTACTGGATGTCAATGCCCCTGATTCACAGGGTTCCACAACATACACCATTCTGATCTAGACTGCTGAATTATTCAGTCTTGTTTGATTATTCCCTGTTGGAATTTCCTTCATGTCAACTACTGACCTGCAAGTAAAATTGTTTAATCTCGAATGGTAATTTTAATGCAGTGTTTATGCAGATTTTGAAAAATTTTGTGTTGTCACTCATTTACGTGTCATGATTGTAAGTGACGAATGAACCATAGTTCAAACGTAGTGCTGATGTGATCAGTGAAAAATACAACAAGGATATGATTAGCAAATCAAGAAGGAGTCAGGTTACTCAACCTTATCGTAATGCGCTATCAGAATAAACCCTACCTCAATTAGGTCTTTTAAGGGTTGTACTGTGGTCGGGTTCACGGTTCGTGAAACAAAGTATATTTTGCTCAAATTATGATTTGTACCCACCCCGTCTACATGATGATCTCCGATCCTAAAGTTCAGTTAACTTGGCTCGAGCGCTCGCCTCTTCGAGAGGTATGTTGAATGGTAAGAACCATAGTTAGGGAACTCACGAGGTTTTCGGAGTAACAGTTACTCCTTTTCGTTTTCGGTGTCTGTATACACGACTTTGTGACTTCACTGGGGATTTTTTTTTCTATTGATATCTTTTCTTTTTCATTCTTTTGATTCCCTAATTTTTGCCGGGACTGACTCCCTTTGAGTTCTTTTCGATTTTTTTCTTTTGAAGTCCAGCGGGATGCCCTGATTTTTGCCTAAGTATTAGCCTTCCAGCTTTTCATTTCTTTTTACTTAGCGGGCTTTCTTATTCTTTCTTTTTCTTTTGGAACAAAGTCGGGTGACACTGGTTGTCTTGATTGCTCCGAAAGGATTGTAACTGTCTCACTCCTGATTGGTGAGGTTTAACCATCGTGGTTGACGAGGTAAGACCTCTTGAGAGGCATAAACTGTAATTGGTCCTCGAAAGACAACACTCCTCTGTAAGACTTGAATGCTCGGTCAAGCTAACCGACAACTACCCTGCCCCGGGTTAAGATGTGAGGGTTGTTAGAACAGTGGTTAAGTGTCGGGTTTATATTATCGTCTCCACAGGGAATATCAGATTTTGCTGCCGTTCAACAATTGTTAAATTTATAGTTTAGTGGTATCCAAGGGTTTGTGTTTAAGGTAACAAGTATTTTGCATGAAAGGAATAAATGCGATAAAAGTTAGGTTTTAACGGTTTGAATAAAGATTGTCAAAGTTAGGTTTTGGTAATCACTTTGCATGTATACTTCCGATCAACATTTAATAAACTCTTTCAAATGATCAATGTATTCACAATATCCTCTCAATATGATTATCTCTAATTCATATTGTGAAGTTTACCGTTTTAATCCATTGTTGATCTCTCACACAATCTATCAAAATGACAACTTTAAAATTCAACATTTTAAGTGAACAAAATCATCCAAGACTATTTCTAGCTCAAGAAAAGAGATGGGTGAAAACCTAGGTCAAGAGTTGATAAATATTTCTCAATCATTAACCAACACAAAAGATTATGAATAAAACAAAGTTTTCACCATACATTAATCATTCAAGAGTTTACAAACGAAGATCATCCATACAAATACAAAGTTCAATGATTACCTACATCCATCTTTGACAACAAGATGAACTTAGCTACACATTCTCATGGTAGCTTGCAAAAGAAGTTTTAAAGTCGGTTGATGAACATCCAAGTCGAATGATCCAACTTTGATGATGATCCACCTTGTTTTTGTTTGATTATGTTAAGAGATGAAGGAAAATAAGCCAAAATAGGTTTTTAGGTCACAAAACCCTTTCTTGCAGCAGAAAAAATGTAAAAGTGAAAAAGAAGATATTCTCCAAAAAGTGGCCCAAGCTACTTATAGTAAGTGACAAATCTGGGCACACTCGCTACTTACTCGCTAGACGAGCTGCTGGAAAACGCTCGCTACAGCCTCGCCTAGCGAACCTGCCAGCGAGGTCTGCAAGATCCATTCTGTTATGCTTCGCTAGGTGCTCGCTGCAGCGAATGAGCCAGCGAAGGGTGCCTGGGACATTCTGTTTTGCTTCGCTAGGTGCTCGCTGGGAGCTCGCCTAGCGAGCCTCTTCGCCACTTGCTCGCTGACCAAGATTGATGTTGAAAACCATTCTGCCCAAGTCTGGAGCTGTTCGCTACGTGCTCGCTAGGCGAGGCTGTAGCGAACACTCGCTACTCACTCGCCAAGTTCTCGCTGAGCGAACCAACTTTTTTTATGCTCTTTGCTTGATTCCTTTGCCAACTTTCTTGTGCCTTCAATAATGCTCTTTCACACTTAAATCCTGCACAATAACACACAAATCAAAAGGACCAAAAGCATTTGACACAATGATGCACATTAACAAAAGCAAAGCTTAATAAATACGTTTTCGGCATAAAAAGAAGTGAAAGATGTCCATATTTGATAGCTCCAATAAGCACAATTGGGCATCTAACAACTCTCCCCAACTAGAATCATGCTTGCCCTCGAGCAAAGTATGCCTCTCGAGTAACCAAGAAGATTTGCTTAAAGAGTCAGGTTTTTCCGAGATCGGATCATATGGCTCAAATTGCAAGTGACTTGACCAGACACATGTTTCCAGTGGCTAGAAACAAAATAATGCTTCCAGAACTAAAACTTTTAAGCAATACTAAACATTTATCAAATTACAACAATGATATCATGAACGACTCACCCTAACTCTCCTCTTCGAAAAAGGATTGAAGAAAATGTCGCACATGAAAGCGCAGGGGAATTTTCACTCTCCAATAAACAATGTCAAAATCAACTTAATTCATACAATGTCTAACAATTCTACATGAAACTATGGAAGCACAAAGATCACTAAGGTCTTTTCCGGTTATAGCTTGGTCGGGTTAACAAACAAGGGACATATCTAAGGCCTTTGAACGAAATTTCCGATGCAAAAGAGACATTCACTATACATTTATTTACACCTCTTCAACTTTGTTCCACCAATTCCTTATTTGAACTCTTCACAACTCCCTTTTGTTTTTCACACTTTTTCTACCAAGCAAGCATTTGTTTTCTTGTTTTTCTACACCATAATCACACAAAAAATGAGTGTTTCTCTTCTTCTCTTCTTTTTTTTTTTTAGATATATGCTTGCTAGTTTCACAAGAGTTGTGACCAATTACTCTTTACAAATTTGTTCTCCCCAACTTGTCTTTTCTTCTCCCCTAAATGAATGCCCTTTTCTTTTCTTTTTGCATCAGAAGAGCAATTAATCCAAATTTCCAAGGTTTCAAGAAAAAGATTTTTGACACTCGCTTTATTCCAAGCAAG
Source organism: Lathyrus sativus (assembly GCA_963859935.3). Taxonomy (NCBI): domain Eukaryota; kingdom Viridiplantae; phylum Streptophyta; class Magnoliopsida; order Fabales; family Fabaceae; genus Lathyrus; species Lathyrus sativus. The sequence goes on along the minus strand of OZ012740.1, from coordinate 628,204,648 downwards.
GATTCAACTGTTTTAGGCTCAAAATTGGGTTACAAATACTCTCTCTGCTCACGGGTATCTTTATCTTTGGAAATGGTTATGCTCGAGAGAAACAAGTGCCTTGATCATATCAACTCCTTCCACAATTCATAATAATAAAAGACAACGCATGAATAAAATGAATCAACACAATTTATCAGAATCCAGCATTTAAGTACATAATGGAGGTTTCCTCACAATTGATGGTTTAAAAGTCCTAAGTGAATCATTCAATCAATTAAGTTGCAATCGGAAAATATTTTATCACAAAAGGAAGTGAAAGTTCCGCAAGCATTATACAATTCTAACCGAAGGTAACAGTGTACCTTAGCTTTCATCACTTATTTAATTTTATCATCGCCATCCAAGCTCGGATGCACCTTCATTGGATACTTCTTTCAAGAGAGCAACCAATCTAGAAGGTTTGGACAAAAAAAAATCAATCACAAAAAATTATTGAACCAAAATAATTGAAAATCAACAGTACTGAAATTAAAGAACTTAAGGAAATAACAATGTGCGTGGGGGACAAAACACCCCAATAGTACAAATCAACATTAAAACACACTAAAACAGAAAACAGAACAAATCACAGATCACATCACTCCTCTCCGTCCTCAGACTCATACTCCGAAGTGCCCTCCTCATCAAAATCTTCTTCACCCTCAACCTCTTCATCATCATCATCTGCATCCGCACCTGCCCCCTCAGAGAAAACAGGCTTGTCCACAGGCCAGCTCGCGTGCTGCATGAACTGCTCACGCGTCATAATTGACTGCTCTGAAGTAGGATCACGGTTTTGCAACTGCAAGACCTGCATCGAATCATGTAAGTCCACCATTGCGCGCTGAGTCGCGTCCATCCAATCCCAATTGTAGTTACACACTGCTCGCTGGAAGGGATCAAACCCTCGAGATGAACCACCAGAACCATCAGTAGTCCTGGCACCATCAGCAGATGAACCACTCCTATCAACTCTTGGCCTACAGTACTTATTCACGTAGCTATCATCAATTGCTGCTGGTATCTTGACCAAACTTCTGGAGGGAAGCTTCAGCCTGGTTTGTGCACATAATGCCATAATGAGGCAGGGAAAAGCCAGGGGGCAATTAGCCCGCGCCCCCGACTTAAGCCCGCTTTCAATGACAGACTTCAATTCACGTGCTATAAGACCAGCCACATCAATTTGCACATTAGTTAAAATAGCGTGAACAAGCCGTGCCACTGGGATCGGCACGGTGGACGTGTGCGACTTCGGCTTAATGTTGGACAGAACCAACATCAAAATCAACTGATCCATAGGTGTCATGTCTTCCCTTTTAAACCTAATAGCTTCACCTGAGTGATTCCTCTCAACAGTTCTGCCTTGCAGTAAGAGAGCAGTTGACATCTCATCAATCTTCGAATGCAACCTCAGAGTCCTTGAATACGCATCCAGTTCATTAGGACCCAAGTGGAGGGGTTCTCTAAGAATATGGTTGATGGCGTTCCTGTCAAAAGCTATCTGACGGCCGAACACCCTTGAAGACCAGGTGAACGGTTCATCATCGTCAGGCAGCGCGTTCGCATAAAACTCGCGCACCACCTCCAAACTGTAGCTCTCCACAGGGGACGTCAACATGCCCCATTTTTTTGTATCAATCAACCCTGCAAAGTTGCGGTACTCTCCCTCAGAGTCAATCACGAATCTTCTCTCCGGCAAAATCTTTCGCTTTTGCAACGCCTGGTACCGGGCAGCTTGCTTTGCCCCCACAAATTTGTCTGTGTCGAACTGGATAGGAACCGTCCTAGAGGTGGATCCCACCTTTCGCTTTTTCCCGAAATTAGCTGAGGCCATCTGCATTCATAACATCAGAGAAACAACAACATAGTAAAACGTTAGTAAGCAGCATAGAATAGCCAAAACAGAGTCTGCTACGTTCGCTACTGCTTCGCTTAGCGAGATGCCAGCGAATGCTCGCTACGAGCTCGCCTAGCGAACTGCTAGCGAATCGCTGCAAAATTTTTAGGACAGCTACTGCTGGCATCAGAAACCACAAACGACATTGCACAAATCTAAACCCATAAACCAAACGTGTACTATGCTAAGGTTTGTTCTAAAACCACATGAAACTCAATATATCTCAAACCCTAACATGCACAAAATAACCCTAATCCCTCAATTCAAAAAAAAAAATAGAGAAAGTAAAGAGATGAGGAACAAGTCAAACCTGGTGCAGTAGTGTAGATGATCTGAAGCACAATTAGGGTTTCAAGATTAGGAACAAATGTTAGCTTAGAATAGAATATGTGAGAGTGAAAGTGAGTGTGAGAGTGAGCAAGGGATGGGGGAACAAAATAGAAGCAACTAACAAACTTTTGGGCCCAATAAGTGGCCCACCACTTAAACAGAATTGCCAGGTTCGCGAGGTTCGCCTAGCGAGAAGCTAGCGAACGCTCGCTGAGTGCTCGCCTAGCGATTAGCTAGCGAACGCTCGCTGCGTGCTCGCCTAGTGAGAAGCTAGCGAGCATGACAGAATTTTGAAAAATAAAGCACAGCAGGCAGATCCCAATTCAAGCATAAATCAAAATCAGTCCCCACATAACACATTAGAAAACATAACATATATAAAAAAAAAACATACAATGTTGAGGTGCCTCTCAACTAGCGCTTGTTTAACGTCGGATAAGCTCGACGGTCCATGATGTTCAAGCTGGAACATCAAGGAGAATTGCACAGCTTCCTCGGTGCACATGCCCGCCGAGGTAAATCTTTAGGCGCTGACCATTCACAGTCCAGTTGTCTTTCCCATCCATGTCCTCAATTACCACAGCTCCGAAAGATTTCACTTCTTTGACGCGGAACGGACCAGACCACTTGGATTTTAATTTTCCAGGGAATAACCTCAACCTGGAGTTAAACAAAAGCACAAGCTGCCCCAGCGCAAATTCTTTCTTGCAGAGCTTTCTGTCGTGGTACTCCTTCACTTTTTCCTTGTACAACAAACTTGAGTGGTATGCGGCATTGGGCATTTCTTCCAACTCAAGAAGTTGCACTTTTCTCTTGTCACCGGCTAACTCTTGATCAAAGTTTAAAAATTTTAACGCCCACAAGGCCTTGTGCTCCATCTCAACCGGTAAATGGCAAGTTTTACCAAAAACCAATTGGAATGGAGTTAGCCCAATCGGAGCTTTATAGGCCGTGCGAAATGCCCATAAAGCTTCGTATAACTTTTGAGACCAATCCTTCCTCGAGCTAGACACAGTTTTTTCCAAAATCCTTTTGATCTCTCTATTCGAGACCTCGGCTTGACCATTCGCCTGTGGGTGGTACGGAGTGGTCACTTTATGCGTTACACCATAATGTTGCAAAACTTTTTCAAGTGGCGCATTGCAAAAGTGTGAACCTCCGTCACTAATCAACACTCGAGGGGTTCCTAAACGGGAAAAAATATTTCTTTTTAAAAAGCTTATTACCGTTTTAGCATCCGCTCTTGGTGAGGCAATCGCCTCAACCCACTTTGACACATAGTCAACCGCTACCAACAAATACTCATTTCCAAAAGACGGTGGAAATGGTCCGACAAAGTCAATGCCCCAACAATCAAATAATTCTACCTCTTGAATATTTTGAAGAGGCATTTCGTCTCTCTTTCCTATTCCACCACTCCTTTGACAACTGTCATAATTTTGCGCATGGGCATTTGCGTCTTTAAAAATAGAAGGCCAATAAAATCCCGATTGAAGGACTTTATTCGCCGTTCTAGCCCCATTGAAATGACCACCATAAGGCGAGTTGTGACAGTGCCATAAAATACTTTGGGCCTCATCGCCCGTAACACATCTTCTCAATAAATTATCACCGCCTAGCTTAAATAAATAAGGATCCTCCCATACATAGTATTTGGCATCCGAAATGAATTTCCTCTTTTGATTAAGAGTTAGGTCGTGGGGCACAAAACCGCTCGCCTTGTGGTTTGCAAAATCCGCAAACCACGACCTCACTTGCACTTTAAAAAGCTTTTCATCAGGAAACTCTTCTCGGATGTCTTTTTCTAAGGCGGTCACCTCATCATTGACAAGGCGAGATAAATGATCTGCTACCACATTTTCGGATCCTTTTTTGTCTTTAATCTCAACATCGAATTCTTGCAACAAAAGGATCCACCGGATAAGCCTTTGCTTAGAATCCGGCTTGGTTAGCAAATATTTAATCGCCGCATGGTCGGTGTAGACAATAACTTTTGAGCCAATGAGATATGAACGAAATTTCTCAAGTGCATACACTATTGCGAGCAATTCTTTTTCAGTAGTGGCATAATTAACTTGTGCCTCATTAAGGACTTTGCTCGCATAGTGTATGGTATAAAAATTTTTTTCTTTTCGTTGGCCAAGCACCACTCCAATTGCATAGTCACTCGCATCACACATTAGCTCAAAATTCAAATTCCAATTTGGAGCGACTATGACAGGAGCGGTGACCAACTTCTCTTTCAATGTCTCAAAAGCTTTTAAACAATCATCAGTTAGGAGAAATACCTGATCTTTGGCAAGCAAATGACTCAAAGTTCTAGCCACCTTTGAGAAGTCTTTGATGAATCGTCGGTAGAAACTGGCATGCCCAAGAAAACTTCTGATTCCCTTTAAGTTCGCCGGAGGAGGCAACTTCTCTATCACATCAACTTTAGCACGATCCACTTCGAGTCCTTTTGACGAGACCTTGTGGCCGAGAACAATCCCCTCCGTCACCATAAAATGGCATTTCTCCCAATTCAACACCAAGTTTGTTTTCACACACCTTTCAAGTACCGTTGTCAAATTTTCCAAACATAAACCAAAATATCCCCCAAACACCGAAAAGTCATCCATAAAAACATCCATTGTTTTCTCTATAAGGTCGGCAAAAATGGCTTGCATACACCTTTGGAAAGTTGTCGGTGCATTACATAACCCAAAGGGCATTTTACGGTAAGCGAAGATTCCAAATGGACATGTAAAAGTCGTCTTTTCGTGATCGGCCGGGTCAACCGCAATTTGGTTGTACCCGGAATACCCGTCAAGAAAACAATAAAATTCTTGTCCCGAGAGTCTTTCAAGCATTTGATCCATGAACGGAAGTGGGAAATGGTCCTTCCGAGTTGCGGTATTTAACCGCCTATAGTCTATGCACATCCTCCACCCCGTTGCTACCTTAGTAGGAATCAACTCATTATTCTCATTGTGAATAACGGTAATGCCCCCCTTCTTAGGAACCACATGCACCGGACTTACCCAAGGGCTATCCGAGATAGGGTAGATCATTCTCGCATCCAAAAGTTTTACAACTTCTTTTCTCACAGCCTCTTTCATTGTTGGATTCAAACGGCGTTGCGGTTGAGCTACCGGCTTGAAATCCTCCCCCATTAAGATCTTGTGCATACAATAAGAAGGACTAATTCCTTTTAGGTCGGAAAGATTCCATCTCATTGCTTCTTGATTTTTCTTCAACACATCAATTAAAAGAGATTCTTCATTTTTTGACAAGAGGTTGCTAATGATAACCGGCTTCTCCTCGGCTTCATCCAAAAATGCATATTTCAAATTGTTGGGTAAATCTTTTAATTCAATGTTTGGCTTTTCTTCATTGACCTCTTTTTTTAAGACCTCTTCCTCTACTTCCCACGGTTCCAAATCCTTAAGACTATCAAGCTCTCTCAAGCATTCATCTAGAGCTTCCTCTTCTTCAAGAGTGAAAACTTCAAAGGAGTTATTAAGGGCTAGCTCCATGGGGGTTATGTCGTTAACATGCTTTGCAACTTCAAAGGAAGCTTCCTCAATTACGTCAACTCGGAAACTATCATGCTTGTCCTTTGAATGCTTCATTGCTTCAAAAAGGTCAAAAGTGACCTCTTCGTTTTGAACTCTTACCTTCATCAAACCGTCATCCACATCAATCATCATTCGAGCGGTTTTCATGAAAGGCCTTCCAAGAATCAAAGGCGCATCATCATCTTCCTCCATATCAATCACAATAAAATCCACCGGGAAGAAAAACTTGTCCACTTTAACCAACACGTCTTGAGCTACTCCATGAGGATGAGTAGTAGACTTATCGGCTAATTGTAACGTCATTCGGATGGACTTGATCTCAATGTTGCCAAGCTTTTTCACGATAGACAACGGGATAAGATTTATGCTTGACCCCAAATCAATCAATCCTTTTCCAACATAAACGTCACCAATGGTAACCGGCAATGTCACTCTCCCCGGATCAACTTCTTTTCTTGGTAGAGTACGTTGGATGATAGCGCTACAACTTGTGTCGAGTACTATTGTTTCCGGTTCCGTGTACCTCCGCTTCTTTGTAAGTATGTCCTTCATGAATTTGGCATACTTCAGCATTTGTTCCAAAGCTTCGGCGAACGGAATATTGATTTGTAATTGTTTAAAAATGTCCATGAACCGTGCGTAATGCCGTTCATTTTCTCTCCTAGATGGAGCGTGCGGGTAAGGCAAATTTTGAACCGGAGTGGTGCTCACCATCTCCTTGCTTCTAGATGCTCTTGGGTTCCTTTCTCTTTTCTTTGGTACTTCATCCTCTTTTTCTTTATCATTTTCATTATTTTCAACTTCACCATTTTTTTTATTTTCAACTCCAACCACTATGTCTTTTTCAACTTCACCATGTTTTTCTTTATTTTCTACTTCCTCCTCACTCCATTCACCAACTTCACCATCAAGTTTATCGTCAATTTTTTCTCTACCTCTTTTTTTTCACTCTCGTCAATCAACTCCCTCCCACTTCTCGTCCTTATAGCCTTACAATGCTCCTTCGGATTTGTTTGCGTATTTACCGAGAAAGATGGTCCGGCTTGTTGTTCCGCTAATTGCTTTGCGAGTTGACCAACTTGAGTCTCTAGATTTTTTATAGCCGCATCATTACTTTTTTGGTTTGCCATAGACATTTGCATGAATTGCGTCAATGTATCTTCTAGCTTAGAAGTCGCAACCGGCGGTTGTTGAGGTACATACGGATTTTGACGGTTAGAGTTTCCTCCCCCATAACCTTGGTTATTGTGGTAGTTACCTCTAGGTTGGTATCCTTGATAGTGTTGTTGTTGCTGTTGTTGAGGATGATGGTATGGTTGTTGTTGTGGTTGCCTTTGTTGGTAATCTCTCTGGTTAGCCATGTAGTTCACTTCTTCGAATCCGGGAGGCGGACAAAATCCAGTATCATGTTCGCCTTTACAAAGCTCGCAACAAGCTATTTGTTTAGCTTTTGACGGTTCTTTTAGCTCCTTGATTTGTTGAGTTAAAAGTTCCACTTGTTGTGAGATGAGCTTATTTTGCGCAAGTATAGCATCATTTGTTCCTAACTCAAGCACACCCGGCTTTCTTTGAGCTACCCCTCGGTTGTGGTTCCCTTGGTGATCATTAAGTGTCATTTTATCAATGATCGCAGTTGCATCTTCGACGCTTTTTGACATTAAAGAACCTCCCGCCGTTGCATCCAATAGGGTCTTATGAACCGAAAGGAGTCCATTTCGGAAAATATGAATTTGAGTTAGCTCATCGAAACCATGTCCCTTGCATTTTCTCAACATAGATTTGTAACGCTCCCACGCTTCATTCAGTGATTCACTAGCTCCTTGCGAAAATACTGCAATTGCAGTTTTAGCCTCCATGAACCGGTTATGTGGAAAGAACCGTTCAAGAAACTTTTCTTCTAAGAGATTCCAATCGGTCATGATTGTTGTCGATTGGTCAAGATACCACTCCTTCGCTTTCCCAATTAAGGAATGAGGGAATAATCTCCTAAACAATGACTCTTCGTCAGCTTCGGTAGCTCCAGTTGCGCCCGCAATCTCATAAAATTTTGTAAGATGAGTAAACGGATCCTCATGGTCTAATCCTGTGAAAGGATTTTGATAGACAAGAGCTAGGATTCCCGTTTTCATTTCCGCTTGTCTTCCATTTTGGAGATTACGTGCAAACTGAGCTGTATGTCTGGGACTGTTTGTGCATGGAGTAGAAACTGGTGGAGGGGGTGGTGGTTCTGCCATGATTGGTGTGGAATGTGGTAGTGATGTGGTAGTCGAAGAACTTTCTCCTTGATTTTGTCTTTGCCTGGCTTGTTGCCTCCTGCGTCTTGCTCTACTGTTTAGTCTCCTTGCGGTTCTTTCGATCTCAGGATCAAAAAGAATTTGGTCCTCAGGAATCTGTCCTCGCATAAACAAGGGCTACACACTAACCAAACAAATTACAAGCACAAGTAAAAATTTCAAAACTAAAAATTCGGCAACTATTGCGATGCTAGCAATATCAATTTATATTCCCCGGCAACGGCGCCATTTTGTTAGAACAGTGGTTAAGTGTCGGGTTTATATTATCGTCTCCACAGGGAATATCAGATTTTGCTGTCGTTCAACAATTGTTAAATTTATAGTTTAGTGGTATCCAAGGGTTTGTGTTTAAGGTAACAAGTATTTTGAATGAAAGGAATAAATGCGATAAAAGTTAGGTTTTAACGGTTTGAATAAAGATTGTCAAAGTTAGGTTTTGGTAATCACTTTGCATGTATACTTCCGATCAACATTTAATAAACTCTTTCAAATGATCAATGTATTCACAATATCCTCTCAATATGATTATCTCTAACTCATATTGTGAAGTTTATCATTTTAATCCATTGTTGATCTCTCACACAATCTATCAAAATGACAACTTTAAAGTTCAACATTTTAAGTGAACAAAATCATCCAAGACTATTTCTAGCTCAAGAAAAGAGATGGGTGAAAACCTAGGTCAAGAGTTGATAAATATTTCTCAATCATTAACCAACACAAAAGATTATGAATAAAACAAAGTTTTCACCATACATTAATCATTCAAGAGTTTACAAATGAAGATCATCCATACAAATACAAAGTTCAATGATTACCTACATCCATCTTTGACAACAAGATGAACTTAGCTACACATTCTCATGGTAGCTTGCAAAAGAAGTTTTAAAGTCGGTTGATGAATATCCAAGTCGAATGATCCAACTTTGATGATGATCCACCTTGTTGTTGTTTGATTATGTTAAGAGATGAAGGAAAATAAGCCAAAATAGGTTTTTAGGTCACAAAACCCTTTCTTGCAGCAGAACAAATGTAAAAGTGAAAAAGAAGATATTCTCCAAAAAGTGGCCCAAGCTACTTATAGTAAGTGACAAATCTGGGCACACTCGCTACTTACTCGCTAGGCGAGCTGCTGGCGAACGCTCGCTACAACCTCGCCTAGCGAACCTGCCAGCGAGGTCTGCAAGATCCATTCTGTTATGCTTCGCTAGGTGCTCGCTGCAGCGAATGAGCCAGCGAAGGGTGCCTGGGACATTCTGTTTTGCTTCGCTAGGTGCTCACTGGGAGCTCGCCTAGCGAGCCTCTTCGCTACTTGCTCGTTGACCAAGATTGATGTTGAAAACCATTCTGCCCAAGTCTGGAGCTGTTCGCTACGTGCTCGCTAGGCGAGGCTGTAGCGAACACTCGCTACTCACTCGCCAAGTTCTCGCTGAGCGAACCAACTTTTGTTATGCTCTTTGCTTGATTCCTTTGCCAACTTTCTTGTGCCTTCAATAATGCTCTTTCACACTTAAATCCTGCATAATAACACACAAATCAAAAGGACCAAAAGCATTTGACACAATGATGCACATTAACAAAAGCAAAGCTTAATAAATACATTTTCGGCATAAAAGGAAGTGAAAGATGTCCATATTTGATAGCTCCAATAAGCACAATTGGGCATCTAACAAGGGTTTACAAGTCCAAAAAAACTTCTACTTCCTGGCTCGAAGTGGTTAACAAGGGACTAACTCCTTATATCTCCAGTGTTTGGGGAATTTGAAACAATGTCTTGTACGTCATCGGCAAGGTTTTATCTGAACGCATACGATCATCGGTTATGAGTATTCATTTTTGTCATCCTCCCTCCGATCTTTGCTAATCACAGTGATGAGGTGGAGTAAATAAAATGCAAGTGTCAGTGCAATGCAATAAATGAGCGACAGCGACATGATTAATTCAGAAAAATGCATAGTCACTTTATCAATATAACCATTCGATACAAACAATGTTTAATAGCAAGTAGTAACTAACAGAAAAGAAACTACAAATGCAAATGATATAAAAGTCTGAGGACTGCCAATGCTGAGGGCGTCTGCCTGTCTGGATTACTGGCTTCTTGAAAACAAACTCCGAATCTACGAGCTTAGACGGCTGAGAAGTTGGTATGAACAAACAGAAATCCTTCTCGAAAGGAAATGCAATCTTGGTCGATCAACTGTTGTACTTTTGCCTGAAAAGCTTTACAATCTTCAGTTGAATGCCCTGGGGATCCGCCATGGTAACCACACTGAACGTGGGGATTGTACCTAGGAGGGTAGGGCTCTGGAACAGGCTTAAGAGCTTTCGGTTCCACTAAAGAACTCTGGATCAAAGATGGCAGCAACTGGCTATACGGCATAGGCACTGGGTGGGAAGGAGCATTCCTTCGTTCCAAGTTGTTACGAGGCTTGTTCTGATTCTGACGCTGATTCTGATAACCTCGACCACGAGTTCACTGATTTGCAAGAGGAGAGACATAAGGTTTTTGATAGGGTGCCCCAGGCACAGTTGTCTGTCCAGCATAACAAGACACAGGAGGTACTGATCTCAGAGAAGATGAAGAACCAACAGGTTTCAACAACTCATCTCGAGGATATTCAACATCTGGCATGATTGCATTGATCACAACTCCTTCTTCATTCTGGTAATCATAAAGAGATTCAGCTTCACTAGCCTGACTGTTTGAAGTAATCTGAATTTTCCCGATTTTGATGGCATGCTCAAGGCGTTCTCCAAGTACTACCAAGTCAGAGAAACTTAACGGAAGCCCAAGTAGTCTTTCGTGGTACGGATCCTGCAGTGAGTCTACAAACATGCTGGTTAGCTCTCGGTCTAAAAGCGGTGGTTGTACCCTGGCAGCAAATTCTCTCCATCTCTGCGCATACTTCTTGATGGGTTCATTGTTCTCTTGAGACAACTCTTGCAACTGCATGCGATGAGGAGCTACGTCTAGGTTGTAATCATACTGCTTCAGAAAAGCTCCGGCTAAATCCACTCATGATCGAATCTGATTACTCTCTAACTGCATATACCAACACAAAGGTGCCCCAGTCAGACTATCTTGAAAGCAATGGATCATCAACTTGTCATTTTGCACAAACGAAGTCATTCTTCGGAAGAACATCACCAAATGTTTCTTCGGACAGCTATCTCCTTCGTACTTCTCGAATCTCGGCGCTTTGAACTTATAAGGCAACACTAGGCCAGGAACCAAACACATGCCTGCAGCATTCAGGTTAACAGCATCTTTGACCTTCAAGGCTTTAACTTGTTCTTCCAACACTTGGAGTCTTCTATCACACTCAAGAGCTCTTGGGTCTACCTTCCTGGCTACTGGGATCTCTCTTCGGATACTTGGCACAGGGAAAACAACACCTTGACTGTTGATAAGAGGAGGTCGTTCGTTGCGGACAACAAACTGCTCGTGTCGATCCCGGTCCATAACAGGAGGTTGCACCAACTGGTCTGCAGTAAGGTTGTTCACTTGCGGAAAATCTGCCTCGGAAGTAGAACCATACAGAGGGTTGGTCGTCATAGTGAACCCTGCCAAGGTATTAGGAGACTGGAAGTTGTTCTCAGACATAGCTACTGATAACCTTCAACTGACTTCACTGCTCGATTCTGCTCAAATCTACTCAACCCCCTGGTCGTCTTCTAAACATCAACAGTTGTTCAGGCCAATCACCGGATAATCACCTTCAGAATCAAAACAACGGCTGGATAAGAGCTCTGGCTAGCTGGAGTATGCCATGCAATATGATGCAACACGTTTATGCAAATGCAATACAATATGCAGCAAACACGGAATCACAGCCCCCACGCAATCTCTGAATACTGCTGCGCTGCTGACGGAATACGTTCGCTCTAAAGAGAAGACCAAAATAATGGGTAGGTTGGAAGTCAAGTTTCCTGCAAAACCCTCCCACTCATGATTATGGACCTAATCTGACAAGGTACGGCATCCTATGCGGGTATCAACGTCACAGACTTTCAAGAGCAATGATACGATACCCAGAAGGTGTGGCATCATCATCCCTTGAAGAGGCCTCACTTAGTCGAATTCCCAATTGATCGGTTCCCAGAGTCGACAATCCTCGGGTCATACAACTTGTCGAGCCCTAAGGGCCAGGCAAGAAGCATCAAAGAGAATCTCGTCCGAGTGAGATTTCGCGGCTAGCTGGTGCGAGCTAAGCAAGCAGGCTAACCACTACTCTCTCTCTCTCTCTCTAAATCTATGTGTGTACTCAAGCCTGGGTTTTGGCTTCTCTCTCAAAGGAACAACCACCCAACAGCACAACAGCAACAGATAATAACAAAGTGCGGAAATTGTAAATACAGTAAAATACAATATGCAAAATATAAACATTCAAAGACAAGCAAACAAGCGCTAGGATTGACTCTCTTAAGGGACGTTGGATCCCAAAGGCATAGGGAACAATCGCATTCCCCAGCAGAGTCGCCAGCTGTCGCTACTGCGAAAATCGGCGCCGGCTGAACAGAAGAGTCGCCACCGCGCGTTATTTATCCCAACGGAGGGAAAGGAAACGCTCAGAGTAAACCTACCGCAAAGACGCGAAAGGAATGGTCATCGTAACCAAATCCTGGATTCGGGAGTTGGTTACGTAAGGGGAAGGTATTAGCACCCCTCACGTCCGTCGTACTCGACGGGATCCACGCTTATTTGGTTTGTCTAAAGGATGCAAAACAATCTATCTACGGCTGCTAAATCTAAACAGAAAGAAACTGACTCGATAGAGCGTCGCACTCTATGCCTACGTATTCTCAAGAGAGAAAGTCAGAGTCATCGTAGTTCGGGAAACTACAGGGAATTGGCTCGCCAAGACTTCGCGTCTTGTGCCTACGTACTTCCACACAGCATGGAAGATCAGAGCTTACATAGTTCAGGCTAACTACGGCTAGACAGGGTGTTCTCACACAGGAGTGAGAGATTAAGTTGTTTTGAAAGGTACGGAGATCTACGGGAACTAAAAAATACGTCTGGTCTCAAATGCGCAAGGGCAAGAGAAAAGGAAACAATCAGTCATCAGCGGGAAAGTCTCGATCGCACAGCAGCGAGAGAACAGAAGGGTTAGTTGTTAGTGTGCTTGCTAGGATATCGCATCCTATGCCTACATATTCTCATTAGATATGAGAAATTAGAGCAGCTGTAGTTCAGCCTACTACAGCTAAAACCTGGAAAAAAGGGAGAAGGGAAAAAGGGAAAACGGGAGCTCGCTAGGATACGGCATCCTATGCCTACGTACTCTCGTCGGGCACGAGAGATCAGAGCTAACGTAGTTCGACGGGAACACGAATCTCAATTGCACGGGAGCAAGAGAGAGAAACAGGGATTCGCTCGCACGGGGCGAGAACAAAGAGGAAGCAGGCCTACGCCTAAACGGGAAGGAACTCGGGACACGCACGCAAGAACCTAAGAAGAAACTCCTCAGCTGGCACTTCCTTTGTATCTGATGATGCAGCCCACAACACTCGCTGGTTGCCTGAAGATTTGAATACGACAATGATGATGAACGAAGCAGCTCCGGGGCTCCTGACGTACGCGCAAGCTCCATTCCAATCTTCTCCTCTCTAGATCTTGATGATGACGCTCGAATCAAGAACAATATAACGCTTAGACCGTCATGGTTCGACTTATACGAGAAATCGAACTCTAAGAGGTAGCGTATTGATATCCGTGTCAAAGACAAGATGGAGAAATGATATTGAAAATCATGCTCCAATTGAATCGTGTCACACGGCCAGCCAACAATAAAATCGAGAATAAAGTCGGATAGAAATGAAAATAGGAGAGAAAATCCAATAACAAAATACATGTCTACTCCTAAAAAATAGAAATTAATTTCTACTAGGAAATATTCTAAAGAATTAAATCTATAAACTTCTAAAGATATCTAATTCCTAAATTCTCTCTAAAAGAAATTAACACCTAAAATTATATTCTAAGTATTTAAAATATACTCTAAAAATATAAAACTATTCCTAAAGAATTACAATTAAATGTACAATACAAAATATTAAAGGAATAAAATGCAGGGGAGGGGTTTAGGTCCAGCACAGGGGTATACAGCCAGCAAAATACAATCGGGCCCAGCCCAAAAAAAACCAGCAGCCAAAAGAAAATAAGGAGGGGCGTGATTAGAAACACGGGGGGTACAATTAGTAAAAAAAACAGCCCAGCCCATTACACAACAAAAAACGGGGAAGGGGTGTTCAGAAACAAAACGGAGGGTGCCAAAAACAACAACTGGGCCTTTGAGCCCAGTCCACCAAACCTCCACGTATCACAAACCCTAAACGAACATCCCTCTATCTTCACTGTTCATCGCCACAACGCCGTTCCTCTTCTCGTTCAACTCTCTCTCGTTCAAGCTTCTCTCTCATTCTCCGGAAAAAACACGTCCTAATAACAAAACGTAAATCTGTAGATTGCGAAGAAAGGCTGATGAAGATTTCTTGAAAGAGTTCTGGAGATTATTGATTTCGAAGATCCACGGGAGATTGCATGTTGGAACTCATTCAAGGCTTATTTTCAGATTTGACGCAGATGAAGTGAAGGTTCTTAAATTTCTGGAGATTTCATGAAGATTGGTGACGGATCTGAAGATGATCTTGAAGTTGTTGAAGGTTTCTGGAGAATAAATGATGAGCGGATAATGATAATCACGGAGATTGATGAGCTTTTTGAACACTAATGTTTTCTGGAAAAAGTTGAATGACCTGATGAAGATATGATGAATCTTGATGAACGCATCAAAATCTGGAAAACCTGACGAGTATGATGACGATTCTTGATGTTTGTTACGAATCTTGAAAGGATCTGGAGGATTAATTGATTTCGGACAATACAAACCGGTTGAACACTTGAGATCTGAGAAAAAACTTGAGGATCCGTTGATGTTGATGTGGATCTGTGGTGAAGATCCTGGAGATTTCTTATGAACAAGATGAACAGAGATGCAACTCTCTGAAAAAATCTTGAAGAAGATCGTTGAACAGATCTGATGAATGTAGCTGAAGATTCATGCACACGGACGAGATTATGATGAAGGTAATGAACTTCGTATGAAGTTTCCGACGGGTTCTCGCGGTTTCCGGCGAGTAGATGATTTATCCGGCGACAGTCTAGTGAAGGTTGGATGAACAGGATGGATGAGGAAGATGAACATCCCTCATGGAATCTCAGGTTTCCGGCGAAAAAACGGCTTCCGGGGATGGTTAGGGCGGCTCCGGCGACCTTCCGGCGGCGGTTGCAAGGCCGGCCGATGAAGGGACGGTGAGATGGAGGGGGAACACGTGGGGGCTCTGCATGCATTGGGGAGGACGCGTGGCTTGTGGAGTGTGTGCATGGAGTGCCAAGTGGCACTCATGCAGAGAGGAAAAATATGAGGTGGCCTCTTTTGGGGGAAAAACGTGGCGTGAAGAGGAGAGGCTGAAATGCACACGCGTGGGACCTTATATGTAACGACACGTGGACTGGACCTGGGGTTTGTGGGCCTCAGAAAATGGACAAAAGACCCACCGAAAATGGACTTGATTAGCAGCCTGATTAACACCTAATTAAGCCTAATTAATCTAATTAATACTCAATTAACACTAACAAAAATTAAAAAACTGTAATTAAAGCCTAAATGAAAATTAAAACTATTCTAATCCTAATTAATTCTAATAAACTCAATTAAAATGAATTCAGCTCCTAATTACATCTAAAAAGGATGATTACAACCTAATTAATGTCTAATTAAATCCTAAAATAAAAATGATTAAACTCTAAAAAGAGAATTGCCTATTAAAATTCTATTTATTTCTAAGCACATAGAAAAACTCTATTAATTTCCTATTTAAAAAATCCTAATAAAAGGGATATATCATTTTTTTTAAAACTATTATCTAAAAACAAATTTCATATTAACATCATTATCTAAAAAATGAATTATTCTTAAAAAGAAATTAAACTAAAAAACTATTTAAAAACATTTAATATCTATTAAAAATCTATCTAATATCTAGAAAAATCTATTATCTCAAAAAATTCTAGGAATCATCTATTTAAATTCTAGAAAAAAGTATAAAACCTATTTAAAATCTGTAAAAGGATATTAAATCCTAAAAATGCAAACAAAGGCAAACAAGCAACATAAAAGAGAGCGCGAGACCAGATCGAAGCCAGTAGTAAACCCAGACACCAAGAACCTCCAAAATCACTGCGTAAGCTAAAAACACCCAGAAAGCGCGTGACTTCTCAAAATAACCTTCGATTATCCGAACCGGTCTGAAATACCCAAAATGTGAAAACAGGGCTGTAATCCCGATAAAATCAGTATGAATGAGAAAATGCACTGTATGCGATATGCGAATGCGAATGCAAAAATGCGTCGAACCATAAACCAGATGGGAATCGGTTGGTCAAATTTTAGGGTGCAACAATATCCAACATGTGTTCATCCCATGTTGTTTTTCATAATGTAGCTAATCCAAAAAGAAACACTAATCTCCCACTTTGGCAAAACAACACTTCTAAAAAACATACAAGATGTGCATCATAAGTTGAGCATTAAGCATACCACACACTAGCACACAAAGCAAGTAATAATATCAGAAGAAGAACACAACAGAGTAACACATTAACAACAATAGAGGTTAGTAGCACTAGTCAGAAGTCATGTAGTTGCTAAACATAGTCAATGCTTATAATAGTCAGCCATGTAATCATTCATGGTTAGTTATTGAAAATTTTGGCCAGCCCACGATGGATGTTCTAACAGAAGTTATAACATCCACTGTGACATTCACTACAGATCTACTATTATGCAGTAATTATAAAGCAGTAAATAACACAGTTGGTTGTTGACCCGGTTCAGTGCAACACACTTACATCTGGGGCCTACCAAGCCAGGGAGGAATTTCACTATCAGTAGAATTAATTCAGAGTCAAACCTCCAGTTTGCACTCCTCACTTAAAACCTACCCAATGACAATTTAATCTAGAGACACTCTAGACCTGAGTATACCCACTCACTCCCTACAATCACACACCAGTGATATCAAACAGTTACAAATTAAACAGTAGAATGAAGAGACACTTCAACTACACACACACCTTGATCTTGCTTCAAAGCTTTGATCAAGTGACACACACTCTTACTTAACAGCTTCAAGTGATACACAACCTAGAAACTCCATAACCACTGCAATCAACAATTGCTTGGATTACAAGTGTTCCTAAGACACAATCGTGAAGGACAACCTCTTCACTTCTAAACCATTATGGTGATTTCTCTGTTTCTCTATCTTCAACATATGCCTTCTAGGATTGCTTCTCCTGTTATTTATAGCAGCAGATCAGTCCTTGGGCCTGGGCGCATACATTAGGTTTTATCCATCATAAAACCTCTCTTCAGTATTCTGCATGTTTGCCACTTTAATCAAGTATATATTAGTTCCCCTAAGGCGTCTAAAATGTCTCCTGCATTCCAGCTTGAGCTTCTGATTTGTTTCCTGAGTTCTAGCTACCAGAATAACAAACCTCCGCTTGATGTCATACGACTTATGTCATAACATTGAGTATGACATCCAACTTAACTTATAGTTAACTTACCCTGCACAGTCCATATTATGAATGTATCAACATCAGACATGACATTCATACATGCACTAATATTTTGCCACAAAATGCAGCCAATCAAGAGAACTTACAAACTCCCCCTTTGGCAAATTTTTGGCTAAAACACTCTGTACTTACACCAGAGATTTACACATAGCAGAAGACTTAACATAGGTCATGTCATGCAGGTAAGTCACTTGCTGCTCAAGCTCTTAGACTCCTCACAGTTGGCTTTCAGCCTTGTTAACACTCACTTTGTTATCCCTTTGTAGACTACTACTACAGTTGTCACCCTTTGCCAGTTGAGTAACACACAGAGTTACTCCCCCTCAACTGATGCACATCAGTTGTACACTTCACCTGCAACCAGCCTGCTCTAGATGTTATGACATTCAGGATAACATCATGTCACTGTCACACAGTTGTGCTGCTCCCCATGAAGGGATGCACTATGCTAAAGGATAAGCTATGCTTTTATTCTGCTCCTGCACATAGTTCCTAGTTCTAGCATACATGGCATACATATCATATCAGTAGCAACCCAAACAGATGTATCACACACACACATCTCATTATCAGACAGCTGTTAGCATCACCTGCAGTTACCCCTGTACATCCTAATATCATAAGCACCATGGAGCACATGCTCAAGCACAGCTCATGGCTGTCTTGTTCTTCCACCTGTTGTTACTACCACTACCACATAACCTGTGGTGCACATTGGTTATCAGCCAATTCTTCCATCTACTATTCTGTTGTACCTGTTCATGCTTTTAGCTAACACTCTCTCCCCCTTTTTAGCTATAAATTAAGATCCAACTGACACATAGCATAGATCATAAACTGTACCAATACATATGTTTGGGGTTACATTACAAAGCTGCTCATAGAGAGCCTTACACAACCAGTGCAATTCTAACTGTCAAAAAGAACTGCCCAACATAGCTCAAAACATACAACAGTTAACACAACTAGCTCAGTCAGCACGAGTTGCACAGCATTTTATCAACACATGTCATCCTTCTTCTTCAGATGCAGAACTGGACCTACCTTTATCAGATTCTCCATCACTAGTCTCCTCAGCCTCAGGGGATTCATCTTCATCACTGTTCTCTCTTTCTTCCTCTGAATCTGCTTCCTGATGATCACTCTCTTCTGCACCATCGTTTTGCCTGTCCTCATCAGTGAACTCATCCTTATCATTTTGCACAAGTGTCCTGATTAGTGCTTCCAGAGTTCTTTTCCTCGCATCCATCTCTTGACATGTTTCTTTTAGCTTGACAATTACTTCTGCTTTTGTTGATGTAGACTGTGATGTCTTAGCTGATGTTGCAACAAGTTCAGGGACATGGTTTCCAATAAACAGCTTAGGATGAAATGATAAGGGGCTTTCTCGTTTGCTCGCAACATCAGTCTTTTTGAGAATGTTGGGAAACTGTTTCAAAATGATGCCACATATGAGGGAAGGGAATGCAATGGGACCCTTGATGCTATAGTTGCCTGCATGCTTCATAGTTTGATCAAACACATATGTTCCAAAATCAAATTTGGCCTTGGTCCCAATAACATAGATGATTTTGCCAAGACCAGTTGCCACAGTAGATTTATGGTTTGTGGGCACCCAATTTGCTGCTCCAATCTTATGCAACATGGCATATTTGATACTCAATTTTCTGGCAACTAGCTTTCTTTTGGATGGCCATCTTTGTACCCAGTTGCCTGTTATTACTTGGCATATGGTGTTTTTCGAACCATTTACCTCAGGACGAGCTCTATCTGATCTTCCCAGGTATTTATTGATTGTTGATGGAGTGAAACTAACACACTCCCCTCTTACATGCACCTTGCCAAACTCTTTAGATTTCTTGTCAGCACAGTCCTCTGAGAGATTAACTATGAATTCCTTGACAAGTATCTCATAGCATGAAGAGAAGTCACTAACTGTTTTCATTAGTCCTGCATCATTAATGAGTCTCATGATTTCTTTACTTTCAAGCACATTTTGTCCCAACTCCCTTTCCACTGCCAGCCTTTTCTGAAACACATACTTCTACCTATTGACACACGAGGGGTAATGAAATGAAATATTGTCAATTGGGACTTCAGGGACCTGTTCAGCCAGTTTGCTTTTGGAGGGTTTCTTCTTGTTTTGAATGTCAGTGACATCTTCAGCAACATCAGATTCAGTCTTTGATTCAGTTCCAGAGTCATCCTTTCTTTTCTTGGTGACCACTTTGCTCCAGGCTTTGAGCAGTCCAACTGGTCTTCTTTTAGTCCTAGCCCTCCTTGAGGGAGTGTCACGTTCAGCTGTCTTCTTTTCTGCGAGGTTTTCTTGCTCAACAGCCTGTTCAATTGCCTTTTTCTTGGGGAGAACTTGTTCAGCCACCTTCTTATCTTTCGTTGTCATAAGCCTTTTAGCTATGCCCGGATTGATGTTTGCAATTAACTCGTTATCAGAGTATTCATCAAGGTCCACCAACTTAGCATTCTTGGTGTCTTGTACTTCATCACATCCACCATCTGAGCCTATACCCTTGTTTTTCTCTTCTGAAGTATGGTCTTTCAAGGTTCCAACATTGGGCATAGCATCCCTTTGATCATGCACAGTTGGCCCAGACCCCTCATTGCTAGTTGAAATAGGGATGTTCAGAGCCCTAGCTACCATGCCAGCAATGATGTTGCGCATGTTCTTGGCTCCATCATCATTAACATCAGAGGTTGCCGGAGTAGGAGTTTTACCTGAGACATCCTTGAACCTTCTTGCATGATGGATCCTTAGATTTTTTACTAGAACCCCTTCTGGTGTCATCATGCGTAGTGGTGCTATTTCAAGCACTAAGTCAGGGTTGCTTGGCTCAGTTCCTATCTCAAACTCATTTGTGGGTATGTTCTTGGAGGGAGATGATTTTGGTGAATGTTGAGACATTGTACAGGACATGGATCGTGTGAACAGGGGTTTCCATTTGTTGAAGGCTGTAGGGAAGATGAACAGTTCGATAGTGGACCAAGTTGAGTAGAAGGTTTATATGGAGGGGTTCACTAGGTGATATAGCAAATGAGGAGGAAACTTAATGTTTTGACCAATCAGTAAATGATTGGATTTTAAATTATAATTCCATATTCCCATTAATTGCTATAACTCACCATTACTTAAAGGCCTTAATTTCTGTAAATCATTTTTATGGGCCTTGACCCTACATGCATCAATTTCAGTCATATTCATGGCCTCCTTATCTGGTATTGCACCAATCCCTTGCCCTGTACACGAGTGACCCCTGAACGTGTCTCCTTTGGACTCACCGGGACTTGTTTGAATGGTGTGTTGGATGTCACAGAACAAGGTCATCACATCAGGAGTGACATTGCTTCTTTTCTGCAGGGTAGTTTCCATGGACTCCGTTAGGTTCCAATATAGCATATCTAGCTTTACCTGATGACCAATCTTTGGGTATCCCTTCTTGTCTAGCCTTCCCACCTGACTTTTATTACACCCTGTCCTTCTTTCTGAAGCATATTTTGAGGATCCTTTTGCTGATGATTTGGACCTGGTTCTTTTCTCTAGCCCTAGGTGATCCTTTTCTTCATTTACCAGTCCATTTATGTTACTACTGGGCTCCCATAGGTAACAGTTATTCTTGGATCTAGATCCCCTCATTTCTTCCTTACCCTCTTCATTGATCACCACACACTTGTCTTTGGAAAAGTGGACTTTTAAACCTTGATCACATAGCTGACTTATGCTTATTAGGTTAACAGTTAGTCCTTTAACTAACAGTACATCCTTCAATTCTGGAGCTTTAGGACTGTCAAGTTGTCCAGCACCTGTGATTTCTCCTCTAGCTCCATCCCCAAAGGTTACATGACTAGATGAATGAGGTTTGAGTTTGATCAACAGATCCTCAATTTCAGTCATATGCCTGGAGCAGCCACTGTCAAAGTACTAATCCTCATTGGTTGGCATTCTCAGGGAAATGTTAGCTGTTAGAGCTACAGTCTTGACAACCCATTGTTCTTGCTTCTTAGGCACTTCCTTCTTCTTGGGTTTGGCTTGATGCTGCCTCCAGCTCTGGTTGGCATGATGCTGCTTTTGTCCATGATGCTGCCTTTTCCATGGTTACCCTAGTTATCACTTCTTTGGCTAGGAAATCCATGCAGCCAGAAGCACACAGCTCGAGTATGCTCAAGTTTTCCACAGTGGTAGCATCTATGCCTTTGGAATTGTCTCTTGACTTGATTCCAATTTTTGTGTGAAGGATGTTGTAACTTTGAATGTGACATCCTTCGTACCTTTTGAATCTCAGGCTGCAACCTCTTGAGTTTCAAGACAGGATTTTATTTTTCAACAAATCTTAGACCAGACCTATTTCCTGCAGTCTGACCACTCTAAAGAATCTCCTCTAGGGTGTCAGTTCCAGAGTTGAGCATCCTTATGGATTTTGTCATTTGCTCCTTTTCTCCTTTCAACTCCTTTACCTCTCCTTGGAGTGAGTTTATAGTAACAAGATGCTCTCTCTTTTCAGCATCTAGCTCTTTGATGAGCTTCTTATGGTGCTCTCCTTACTGGTATAGCTATGTGCTTCTGATGGACAACTTCTTATATGATTCAGCTAGTTCATCATAAGTAAGCTCTTCTTCAGTTGAGTCACTATCAGATACACACACACTGTTGAGAACAGTAACATGTTTGGATGATTCTCCTTCTGATCCACTGTCCGAATCTTCATCAGACCAAGTGACTGTTAGACATTTTCCCTTCTTTTTGAGGTATGTGGGACATTCGTTTCTAACATGTCCATACCCCTCACACTCATGACATTGTACTCCTCTGCTTTGGTTGGCTTTATCTTCTGTTTTTTCTTTGTCAGCAGGAAAGCTTTTGAAATAAAGTTTAGGCTTAGCATCTATCCTTTTGGCCAGTTTGTTGAACTGTCTTCCAAGCAGGGCTATTGCCTCTGATAGATCTTCCTCTTTTTCATGATCTGAAGCCTCTACAGAGTTTGAGACAAGAGCTATACTTTTGCTCTTTTTCTCCACAGCCTGATCACACATCCCCATCTCAAAGGTTTGAAGGGATCCAATGAGTTCATCCACTTTCATGTGGCATATGTCTTGAGCTTCTTCAATGGTTGTTACCTTCATGGCAAACCTTTTAGGTAGTGACCTCAGAATCTTTCTTACAAGTTTCTCTTCAGTCATCTTTCCCCCCAAAGCTCCTGAGGTATTAGCTAGTTCAAGAACATTCATGTAAAAGTCATGAATGGTCTCATCTTCCTTCATTCTTAGACTTTCAAATTTTGTGGTCAGCATTTGAAGTCTTGACATTTTGACCTTGGAGGTTCCTTCATGAGTGGTTCTGAGAGTGTCCCAAACATCCTTTGCTAGTTCAGCGTGGTGGACCAGTCTAAAGATGTTTTTGTCTATACCATTGAAGAGTGCATTCAATGCTTTAGAGTTTCCAAGAGCCAATGCCTCTTGCTCTTTGGTCAATTCCTCTTCAGGAATTTGCACATATACTTCATCCTTGTCTGTCTTCATAGGATGTTCCCAGCCAGAGTTTACAACTCTCCAAGCCTTGTTGTCTAAGGACCTTAGGAAAGCAATCATCCTAGGCTTCCAATAGTCATAATTAGAACCATCCAGAATTGGAGGTCTATTGGTGAATCCAATATCTTTATCCATAGTACCAGAATTTAGTTTCCCTATATCTCACCCAGTAATAAACAGGCAGGGCACCTGCTCTGATGCCAATTGAAATTTCTAGCCAGCCCATGATGGATGTTCTAACAGAAGTTATAACATCCACTGTGACATTCACTACAGATTTACTATTATGCAGTAAATAACACAGTTGGTTATTGACCCAGTTCAGTGCAACACACTTACATCTGAGGGCTACCAAGCCAAGGAGAAATTTCCCTATCAGTAGAATTAATTCAGAGTCAAACCTCCAGTTTGCATTCCTCACTTAAAGCCTACCTAATGACAATTTAACCTAGAGACACTCTAGACCTGAGTATACCCACTCACTCCCTACAATCACACACCAGTGATATCAAACAGTTATAAATTAAACAGTAGAATGAAGAGACACTTCAACTACACACACACCTTGATCTTGCTTCAAAGCTTTGGTCAAGTGACACACACTCTTACTTAACAGCTTCAAGTGATACACAACCTAGAAACTCCCTAACCACTGCAATCAACAGTTGCTTGGATTACAAGTGTTCCTAAGACACAATCGTGAAGGACAACCTCTTCACTTCTAAACCACTATGGTGATTTCTCTGTTTCTCTATCTTCAACAGCTGCCTTCTAGGATTGCTTCTCCTGTTATTTATAGCAGCAGATCAGTCCTTGGGCCTGGGCGCATACATTAGGTTTTATCCATCATAAAACCTCTCTTCAGTATTCTGCACGTTTTCCACTTTAATCAGGTGCATATTAGTTCCCCTAGGGCGTCTAAAATGTCTCTTGTATTCCAGCTTGAGCTTCTGATTTGTTTCCTGAGTTCTAGCTACCAGAATAACAAACCTCCGCTTGATGTCATACGACCTATGTCATAACATTGATTATGACATCCAGCTTAACTTATAGTTAGCTTAGTTAACTTACCCTGCACAGTCCATATTATGAATGTATCAACATCAGACATGACATTCATATATGCACTAATATTTTGCCATAAAATGCAACCAATCAAGAGCACTTACAGTTATTCATGCATGCACACACAAAGTTAGTAGTCATAATCAACAATTACTACTAACATAAATAGATCAACTCATATAAGGTCCAAATTCCAAGACAAATGCTCCACCATGTGAGCATACAACATTAATATGCCCAGTCATTGCTAAGCACACACTCAACAACATATATCAGATCAACATAAATCATACACCACAAAGTTGGCAAAGGTATAACCTAGACAAATAAGTCAGTCAGTCAGCACAGATGTCAGTATGTTAGCATACACACACAACATACCTAGAGTAGACAAACATCATCCAGTAACACTAATGATGAACAAGATGCTAGAACATAAGGATAATTATGGGCAACAAAAACTAAAAGGTTATTACATCAGTACAATTGAAGTGGTGTATGTCAAGGTTATTACATACCCAGAAAAATAAGCTAAAACATAAAATTTTAAACATTAAAACATCTTCATCTTGATGACATCACTCTTCAAAGATGGATTTTTCTTCTGCACTTGAGGACTATGAGTTGTCAACTTCTTTATCACTAGTTGATTGTTCTTCCTATTTGTCTTCACTATCAATTGTTTCTTCATCAATTTCCTCCTTGTTGTTCATTATCTTGATCAGTTAATCTACCTTTTCATTAGTTCTAGTAACACATCTTTTCTGGTGGCTTTGGATACAGGTGAAGAGCTTCCACCAACAATCTGACCATGATGCTTAACCATAATTTCTGGGACATGTGTCCCCATAAATAGATTTTTGTCAAGAGTCAGTGGCAATGGATTCTTGTTCTTCATTTCTTTAGCAAGCACTATGTTTAGATGTTGCTTCAAGATGATCTCAGTAATTAGGCCAGAGAAATCTATTGGTAGCTTCACAACAAATGAATCAGCATGCTTCATGGTTTGATTAAAAACATATTCTCCAAAGTTCAGAGTTTCATAAATTAGCTTGGCCAAGGTTGGAGTGATGCTTGCATTGTGATTAGTAGGTGCCCAATTTTCTACAAATATCATATTTAGAACATCATACTTCACACTGAGTTTGCCACAAGACAATAACCCTTTTCTAGACCATTGTTTCACTTGTCAAACAGTGATTCCTTGGAAATCTCGCCCATGGAGAGTGAAGGTGTGAAAAGTACACAAGAAGGGGAGGTTGAATTGTGTTTCGCGTTTTCTTATTATTTAACTGCTGATCAGAGTTTCAGAATCATAACAAATGTTCAGATTCTTAGCTAATTCAGTTGGCAATGGATACAATAAAAGTAAATAAAATAACAGTAGAAGACACAAAAGATTTATATTGGTTCCTCCCCTAACTGAGAGTAGTCCAGTCCCCTTGTCTCAAACGAGCTTTTCACTATAACCACTTCATGATTACAATCACTTATGCTTCTGCATAAGTCTTTTACAACTTCTCAGACCAATTGTCTGAGACTTCCCTTGCTTAGAGCGCATGTCTAAGACTTACCCTTTGCTCACACCATCAGATTAAGACTCCTTCTCATATTCCGTCTGGTTGAGACTTCCATTTTCCTAGAGCACATGTCTAAGACTTTCCTTTTCTCACACCATTAGACTAAGCTACCTGCTCATCTGTCTTCTGCCTGAGACTTTCCTTTGCTTAGAGCTCATGTCTAAGACTTATGTTGCTCACACCATAAGACTGAGCCGCCTTCACATCTGTCTTTTGGATGAGACTTAACTTTTCTTAGAGCACATGTCTAAGACTTTCTTTTTTCTTAATCAGACTGGCTGAATAAGACTTTCATAGCTCAAGCACTTAAGCAATGAGACTTACGTGGCTTAAGCATCTTGGCTCAAGACTTGTTTCTTGAATCCCAATGAGACAAGACTCTTTGCTCTAGCACATAGCAAAAGAATTAATCTAAACAACTGAAGGCTCAACAGAATAGATAACAAGGTGTACATGATGCAAGCATCAGAGGTACGGGATATCACCATAACAAATATCTAAAGCACTTATGATTTCTAAATATATACATGGGTAAGAAATCTTAAGACTTAATCTAAACAACTGATTTCTAAATATATTACATAGAGTTGATAATTGCTTGATCTTGCTACTCCTTCAACATAAAAATCCTTGTTAAAAATTCAGGCTTGAATCTTCAGTCATATATATATCCTTTCCAAAAACTAGTCATTTAGAAGGTGACTTGATCAAGTGTCTTTGCTTTTGCTCCATAGTACAAGAGATGTTGAAAATGGACGCACAACAGATTTCTGAATCCTTTGTGTAACATGTTTAACCTTTGAGTCTTCAAGGGGTTCTGTTCTAATAGAGCCGTTGGGAGTAGACATCCATAGAGCGTACCATATTTTCTTGAGTCTTGCAATCTTGTAGACTCGAGCTGACAGGCTGATAAGACAATACATCATGCTTTCAGTAGTATGGATAATCCACATCTTTATCACCAACTCTGAATGGTACCAGATGCTGATATACAATTACTAAGTATAGAAACTCATCTGAATGCTGAGGCCTTCAGTTTAGAGTCTTCGTCAAACCACACTAGAAATTGTTCTTCAGACTCTGCCACCAAAAGCTAGCAATGAAGTAAATCCAAGTGTATCTTAAGTAAACAGATTCTGATTATTTATGTATAAGAACCTGCATATATAAAACACACATCAAGTAAACCATTTTTCTTTTAATACTTTTGTTATTATCAAAATTAAAAGAGAATATATCAATAACAAATCTTGTCCAAACAATCTCCCCCTTTTTATAATGACAAACACAAGTATTTAAAGGACAATGTTGGACATTTAATTTTCTTTACAATAACAGGGTATGAGGTTTGTAAGCCCCCCTGAGTCTGATAGTTCACAGATGAGCTTGTTCTATCATTAAGAACTATTTTATAAGAAAAATAAACTAGTCTTCTTAGCAACATCAGGGTCTGAGGTTTGTAAGCTCCCCCTGAGTCAAACAGTTCCAAGGATGAGGTTTGTAAGCTCCCCCTTAGTTTCACATTTAAGAATACTAAAATGACTACATTTTAACTCCTTTTGACAACATCATAATACGAGGTTTGTAAGCTCCTTATGAGTCTCATAGGCTAAGTTAGAGGTTTGTAAGCTCTATCTTAACATTATGTAAAAGAGAGTTAAAGTATGTCGTCCTTTTTAACTTTCTTTGGCAACACCAGAATATGAGATTTGTAAGCTCCTTCTAGATCTGATAAGCTAAGGATGAGGTTTGTAACCTCATACTCAGACCTATGTACAAGAAATTCAAAATGTTCCCTAGGAAAGTAACAGAAAAATAAATGACCAATAAGTGTTCAATGGTTTCCGTTTCCACTTAATACTTACTATTATTTCTCCCCCTTTTGTCAGATCAAAAAGAATAAAAAGAAAAGAAGGAAAGAGAAAAAATTATCACTAACAAATGTAGCTCAGATCATCATTACAAGACCAGTTTCCAAGAAGGAAGAGTAATCAAGTAATAAGAGTCATTAAGGTTTGTAAAGTGCATGCATTAAAGTCTTAGTGGCCGCTACTGTTCCAAGAATTAAATAAGGATTAATTTTAGACGCTTGGTATCCATGGAAGTCATTATAAAAACATCCCACTCCTAAGTAATCTTCATCAATCACCAACCTAAGGATATGGCATCAACAACTAAGAGTCATAATGCATCTGTCATAACAGAAGCAACTGAGAGCTCTACAAGCTTGGTTATCCAATCCCCTCAGAGGTGAGCTACTTCTGAGTCCTCTACAGTTGTACCTTTGCTCTCAACACAACTTGCTTCTGAAGAAGCTGCTTCAGCAGCACCTTAACGACCTTCAGAAAGTGGTTCAGTAGTAGCTTTCATAAAGCATCAAACAAGAAGCATGAAGAGATCAAAGACGAAGAAATATAGGGTCAATAAGTCGTTCTACCTCTCTCTTCTAGATATAGAAGAGGAAGAAGTGATTTATTTAGAGGACGAAGAGGTGGACTATAACAACAATGGGCGCCGCTGGGCACTTGATTCAATGGCTAGGGATGAATTCTAGACATCGTCATGTACCCCTTTTTTTTTTGTTAAAAAGTTGTAATCCTCATTTAATTGATGAAAAGCTTTTTTCAGACCAATACTTTTTTATCACACATTTACATTCCAGAAAGTTTCTTTAGATTTTCTGAAGGTACACTTAACAAAGTGAAATTGACATAGAAACGACAGTTAAAACAGATCAATCATAAACTCATACAAATTCAAAGAATCTTAATAGATTGGATTACATTACCAGGAGTCATTATTAAAATACTGATTTAATCAGTACTTAAATAATATTAAACTCAAGACAATAAATGTAATGCGTCTATAAAAGGACTCTAGTAAGCTTTCTTCCATCATCACTTAATCCTCAAAACACCAAGATGTATAAGCAGAAGCAAATCTGGGTTCCAAAGAGAGACTTCAAGAAGGAACCATTATTGAATGTAGGAACTCAAGCAAATCAAAGCAAGACATAATCTGAAGAACCTGCAAACAAGAAAACAACTTCATAAGTGTTCTCCTCTTCAACATCCTTTGTGAAGACATAGAGAATAAAGAAGTCTTCTGGATCCAGACGCGGAAAAAAACTAAGGAAGGAGACTTTGGAGTTTTTTAAAGAAGAATGACAAGATTTCTTAGATAATCTAGACATGTCAGATGATCCTAGGGAGTTCCTTAGAAAACATCCATTAGACTAGAAAAATCTAGTTGTCTTGTAATAGCTTCATTTTCAGTAATAAAATAAGTTACAAACATTTGAGTTCTTTTATTTATTTTAGATTCTCAGTGAACAACACAAGTAAATATTAATCAGTTAAAATTAAACACAAGCATGAACAAACTCTAAATTTATTAATAAGATACTTAATACAAATATTTCATCAATAATACAAGGCATAACTATGCAGAGATCTAACACCAGAATCTTTCATAGATAACTTCAAACTTGTCTCTCCAAATCTTGGAAGAACTAGCCTCAGAACTTATGTTAACCCCTTGTTAAACAAACATTTCAGAAATAACTCGTCCAAAAGGTATGGAGAAGGTCTTTCCCTTTTTAAAAGAAGAAAGAGACCTCTTCAGATGGTTAAACATAACTCGAGGAAGATCAATCTTCAAATTTGAATTAAGAAGTAGAAGTAGATCTTTTTCAATAGGGCTCACTTGGTCTAAATCTTGATCCTTTGGTAGTAAGTTTGAATTCAGAATCTGACTCCAAACAACAACATCAGGAAGATGATTAAAAACCATTGATGTATTAGATGGATCTATAAAGATACGCCAAGTAGGAAGATAGTGTTCCCAGACAAGAGTTCCTGAAATTTCTCCAATTAATCACATTTGCAATCGCTTTAGAGGTTACTGTAATAGAAACACCAGTTACTCTAGACAAAATAGCATACTCATAATTCAGGTCAACAATAGAGGCTTAAATCCAAAACTCTTTAACCAGACTTGGATAAGTGAAACCACAGAGCATCTCAAAGTAGCCACTCGACCTTTGTTTAGACACAGTCTCCCAGAAGTTGAAACCAATATTAAGCATTCATCAAAATCCATAAACTTTTCATTGATGACAACCATCTAATTCAAAGGAGAATAAACTGAAGAACTCATCTCAGGTTTGGTTTGATCAGCACACACACAAGAGGAAAAGGACACAATGATGTTTCACGAGACAGGGAATAGTAACAGCAAGTACTAGAAGAGAAAACATCATTACCCAAAGGTTGTTTATCCAATATACATTCCGATTCCACCAGATAATTTTCACCTTCGTGAAAGATGAAGTATTATAATAGCTTTTAGAAAACTTTTTACTTAAACTGCTTTGTCAAACTAAAAAGAATCTTCTTCTAAATCTCAAAAACTAACAACTTTCAGAAGCTACCAACCATCAGAGTCTAGTAATTCCATACTAAGACAGAGATATCATCTTTCAATCACAAATCACTAAGATTCTATTCATAACTAGCACTTTATCTTGAAACAAGAGCCACGAGTGATAGATGAATATTGAATTTTCTTCTTTAGACAGCTAACAAGCAACAATATCAACACAAAAGTGAGAAAACTGTTTTCATAAATGTGATTAAAATTTGGCTTGATAAGACATTCAATATAGACAATCACAGTAGAGTTTCCTCTTAAAGATTTCTGAAGTTCTCCTTTTTAAAATAAAAAATTCTCTAGAGGTCTAACAGAAACTTTGCATTTATATTTAAACAAATGTCTCATTGAATTAAAAAGATAAGTCAGACAAGAACAAACATACCACATGTTTTTGTTTGGTCAGACTCGATTTAATATTCAGACTGGGCCAATATATTTTGAACACAACTTTGAGTAGATTCTGATTCAATGGTTGTCTGACCACTGATTCCACTACTTCTCACCAAATCCAGTACCACCAGTACTTGAATCTGGGTTGTTGGCTCTTCTCAGAATCAATGTTGTAAACAACCTTATGAAATATGCCTTTACTTCTTTCCTTGATATTTATAGCAAATATATTATGATACTCATATTCCTATAAGACCATACATGTAAGTACAAACAGACTCTTATGTTCCTTACATCTTAATCTAACAGCAGATCATAAGTCACTCTAGAGTGTAAGTCTAAAATAAGATATGAACAGAATCTTGTTCTAAGCAGTGGAAATAATCTCATTATCTTAGATTAAATATTTTGACTTTAAAATCATTGACAAGCTCAGAGTATTGTCTTAGTACAATTAACAGAGCTTAAAGAGAAGTTGAAAAGTTCTCATAGAAGTGTCTTTTAAAACAACTTCCATAATGGTCCTCAACCAATAAGCAATGGAGTTTCTTAAGATATCACCTTAAAGAACAAACTTCATATAATAAAATATTTTGAAACAAGATAGCTTTAAACATCTATTGCTTTTCAATACTTGATTTTTATTTCAGAATGCATATGCTTCTTTTCATCTACATCCTGCACTAATATCAGCTTCAAACGATTAAGCATTGAGGAGCATCTGATATTAGGTTCTGGTAGAATTTTCCTCTTACTTTAGGATTTGGGAAACCATTTGAAATAAACATATTTCAGAAGCTCTTGAAGTTACTCTTCTATCAATAGATATTACAGTCCATTCAGCCAGTATGAAAGTCCTTCTGACAAGAAACCTAAGTTTCTCATCATTAGTCATTTCAAAGAACTTAAGCTAAAGAAGATAAGATAATTTGTTGAATAGTTTTTCATCATCCAACTTCATTTCTTTTCTTTAAGGACTGCAAGACAAATCTTCATAACACAGCAGATTCAGGATGTAAACATCGGGAAAAAAACTGTGACCGTAGATTTAAGTCAAGAAAAAGTCCTCTTAGAATTTGCTTGAATAGATTAGATGAAGTGTAACTACTTCAAGCTTCACAAACTGGTCCTCACAAATCCAAGCACAAGACATCAAAGATAGTCCAAGCATCAGACATATCAATGAATTTAAAATACTCATAAGTGAGATAGTGCATCTACCAGAATGCAGTTATCTCAGAAGATATTTAATATGCATATTCTGAGTTGGTTAAAGAGATTTTCAAAAAGATCATCTATAACACCATTAACTTCTATAGTAATACCTTTATCAAGGATATTCTATAGAACTTCAACAACCCTTTATCAAGTCCATGAGTTGAAAATATGTTTAGATTTTCCATCATTTATATTCAATGGAATCACCCATTTGAATATGGTAGGAAAAGTTGTATGATATTTTTCATGTGGTACTTGATTCCTTCTTGAAGAAGAAATATACTTTTCTTATTGTATCAATACATGCACCACTGTTAAGTGTTAAGCTTAGACCATGCTCTGATACCAATTGAAGGTGTGAAAAGTACACAAGAAGAGGGGGTTGAATTGTGTTTCGTGTTTTCTTATTATTTAGCTTCTGATCAGAGTTTCAGAATTAGAACTGATGTCCAGATTCTGATTTAATTCAGTTGGTAGTAGATACAATAGAAGGCATAAAAGATTTATACTGGTTTCTCCCCAAACTTAGAGTAGTCCAGCCCCCTTTCCTCACAAGAGATTTTCATTATAACCATTTCATGATTACAATCTCTTATGCTTCTACATAATTCTTTTGCAATTGTTCAGACCAACTGTCTGAGAATTCCCTTGCTTAGAGCGCATGTCTAAGACTTACCCTTTGCTCACACCATCAGAGTGAGCCACATACTCATCTGCCCTCTGGTTAAGACTTCCCTTTTCTTAGAGCGCATGTCTAAAACTTTCCTTTGCTCATACCATCTGACTGAGCTACCTGTTCATCTGTCTTCTGGATGAGACTTTCCTTTGCTTAGAGCTCATGTCTAAGACTTCTATTTCTCACACCATCATATTGAGCCGCCTTCTCATATGTCTTCTAGCTGAGACTAACCTTTGCTTAGAGCACATGTCTAATACTTTCTTTTTGCTCAATCAGACTGGCTGAATAAGACTTTCACAACTCAAGTACTTAAGCAATGAGACTTATGTGGCTTAAGCATCTTGGCTCAAGACTTATTTATTGAATCCCAATGAGATAAGACTTTTTTCTCTAGCACATAGAAGGAGACTTCATTTAAACTACTGAAGGCTCGGCATAATAGAGAACAAGGTGTATATGATGCAAGCATCAGAGGTACGGGAGATCACCATAACAAAGACCTAAAGCACATAAGATTTCTAAAAATATACAGGGGTAAGAAATCATAAGGCTTTTACAATTACAACCTACAATAGAAAATTTGCATATTACATATAATTGATAATTGTTTGATCTTGCTACTCCTGCAATAGAAGAATCCTTGTTAAAAATTCAGGCTTGAATCTCCAACCATATATATAGCCTTTCTAGAAACTAGCCGTTGAAAAGGTGACGTAATCAAGTGTCTTTGCTTTTGCTCCATAGTCTAGGAGATGTTCATGATGGATGTATAATATATTTCTGAATCCTTTGTGTAACATGTTAAACCTTTGAGTCGTCATGGGTATCTATACTAATAGAGCCATTGGGAGCAGACATCCATAGAACGTGCATGATTTTCTTGGGCCTTGCAATCTTGTAAACTCGAGCTGACAGGCTGGTAAGATAATACAACATGCTTTCAGTAGTACAAATAGTCCACAGCTTTATCACCAACTCTTAATGGTACCAGAAGCTGATATACAATTACTATGTGTAGAAAGTCGTCTGAATGTTGTGGCCTTCAGTTCAGAATCTTCGTCAAACCACACTAGAAATTATTCTTCAGACTCTGCCACTAGAAGCTAGCAATGAAGCAACTCCAAGTTTATCTTAAGTAAATAGATTCTGATTATTTATGTACAAGAACCTGCATAAATAAAACACACATCAAATAAATCATTGTTCTTTTAATACTTTTATTATCATCAAAACTAAATGAGAATATATCAAGAACAAATCTTGTTGTAACAGAGAGAACTTTTCCAGTCTCAACTGACTTGTTTCTTCCCAGATATGCATTAATAATAGAGGTTAAATCCTCATAGTTATCTACACTTGTTTTAATGATGTCAAAACTTAGATAGGTAGAAAAATGTACTTTGGACGATATCATTGTGTCACATATCTATACCTTATCTCTCTTGAGTCAAACATCAGTCAAAAACATTGTTTGATACATATAAAAATTGTTTAATATATGCTTCATATAGGTTTGGTCAAGTATGTTCAGCTTACTATATGGTGGAGTATCTCAAAAGTAGCATTAAACATGAAAATATGCATTTTTGCATATTTTGTGTCTTTGAGTTGACTCAAACTTATTCCTGTCGACTCATACAAAAAGTATTTTTCATGGTCAACTCTCAGGAGGGCTCGCGTCGACCCTTCGGTCGAATCATACTGTGTCCATTTATGTTTTTCTAATTTTGTATGCTTTGCGTCGACGCATGACATGTTCCGGTCGATGCAATGTGCTGTTTTCTGCACATTCTAAAATTCGGGTGAGCTCAGGTCGACCCTCCTTTCTATATAGGTCGACCGCTCGCGCGTTTTTAGTTAAATTTATGTTATGTGAAACTGTCTTTGTGGTTGTTATGTTGGTTAATTATTTTTGACTTGTATAAATAATGAGTTAGCTTATTCTTCAAAAAAAACAAGAAAAGTGAAAATAGATATTGATTTTATTCTCATCATCTTCATCCTCTTTCTTGCATTTTCTCAACAACTACACATAATCATTTTTGTTGTGCATTCTTCTTTTTAGAGGTGATAACATCCAAATATAGGATTGGTGTAATTGGGTTTGGGTTGAGAAATCAGTAGGTTTTTCTTGAATAAAACCGTTAGGGTTTTCTCCTCTAAGAATCTTAGGTTTTTGGGTTTTTTGCACGAACCGGTCCATCACAAATTCTGCTAAGCGAAGGTAATCGAAGAGCGGGTTATTTTGTTTGTTTATTAGCGGTAACAGGAGGATTGTGAGAGGAAGACTCGGGTTTAGAGCGTTGGTGATTGAAATCAGCTGGGTAAGATTTGAAGACCGTGGGGTTGTTCAAAGGGTGTGTCGTAATCAGAGGTTTATTCATCGTGTTCGAAGGACTTGCTTCAGCTTGAATCAAGGAAAGAGAAGGAATAGGCTATGCATCAATAATTGGGTTTGATCGTTTGATTTCTATTGCTTCTCTTTTAAACATTTACCAACAGGTTATATCTATATACAGGTCTCAATTCTATTTTTAGAATTGAGGGCAGACATACCCCGAGCGAGGACAACAGGGGAACTGCCTCAACAAATTGGTGTTCTCCGTTTATTTTTCAATTGCTTAATTTCTGAGTTTGTGTGCAAACAATTGACTTAATCAAAATTCTGATGTGAGTAGTGCTGAACCATTTTTGAAGCCTATTACAATCCTTGATTGTAATTGAACAGTTAAGCACTTCACTCACATATTGGAATTCACTTGTGGTGTCTTGCACACCAAGTGTTTGACTAATTGTGTGAACAACAAACGCTTGTGTT
The DNA here is from genome assembly GCA_963859935.3 of Lathyrus sativus. Taxonomy (NCBI): domain Eukaryota; kingdom Viridiplantae; phylum Streptophyta; class Magnoliopsida; order Fabales; family Fabaceae; genus Lathyrus; species Lathyrus sativus. The sequence continues at coordinate 628,169,175 of OZ012740.1, read as the reverse complement.
GTCTTTTAAATTTGATTATATTTTTCAAGCATTAGAAATAGTCCAACCTCACAGTGAATAAAATATGGTTGATGTGTGTTCAAATTAGTGATTCTTAATCTCGTTTTTATCGGATTCCATAGGCTTTGCGCATATCCAGTTTTTTCGGTAAAGGTTCGTTTTAGACGAATATAGTTCCTTAGCCGCTTCTTCCTAAAGACTTTTTAAAACTAAATATTGATAGTGTCGGCTCTGATTTTAACAAGTGATCTATTCAACCACCCTTCTAAATATGCGTCATCGTCTAACAAGTGGTATCAAGAGAACCAGTTCATTGCATGCTTCACATATAACTTCTTAGAAAATGGCTAACGAACCAAAAGGGGCTCTATTTTTAATGGTGAAAACTATAGTTACTGGAAAGACTATATGTGTGTGTGCATATAAATTCCATTGACAAGAAGGTATGGAATGTTATTTTGAACGGTCCTATGGAAATAACCATGATCGATGAAAAGAACATGGTTGTGCCTAAGCCTGAAGTACAATGGAATGATGAAGAGGAGAAAAAGTACAATTACGATTGGAAGGCTAAAAATATTCTGATCTCCTCCTTGGGAGTTGATGAATACTATAAAGTTTCCTATTGTTTGACTGCTAAAGCTATGTGGGACTCATTATAAGTTTCCCATGAGGGAACAAATGATGTCAAACTAGCTAGAATCAATACTTTGACACAAGAGTTTGATCTCTTTCACATGGAGAAATGAGAAACTATTGCTGACATGCAAAAGATATTTTCTCACTTAATCAATAGACTAAATTCACTTGGTAGACCAGTTTTCAATGATGTTGCTACTAACAAATTCTTAAGATGTCTTACTAGGGAATGGCAACCAAAAGTTACCTCCATAAAGGAAGCAAATGATCTTATGAATTTGGACCTTACAACACTCTTTGGAAAGCTTTAAGAACATGAGCAAGTGCTTCTTAGTCTCGAGCAATTTAAGAAAAGGGAAAACAAGGAGAAGACCAAAACTGTAGATAAGAAGTCTATAGCTCTAAAGGCTTCTTGTTCAAAGTCTTATGTAAAAGAGCTGAGTGATTGTGACTCGAGTGATGACAAAGATAACAAAAAGAATGAGGATATGAGTCTATTTGTAAAGCGATACAATCGCTATGTAAGGAAAAATGGTATCCAACATTCTGAAAAGAATCTAGTCAATTTTAGAAAATAATTAAAGTCTTCTAAGAATGAAGACAACAAAGGAAGTAGAGTTAGAGGGTCGTGCTTCAATTGCAGAAAAGTCACACATTACAAGTCGGATTGTCCGTTGATGAAAAAGAATAAAGGAAAGGAGAGTAATCAGTCACATAAGAAGCAAGTTAAGCCTAAAAGAGCTTACATCACATGGGAAAGCAATAGCGAGTCATCCGAGGATGATAGTTCTAGTGACGAAGAAGAATCTGTCAACCTTTGTCTCTCTGCTCATAAAAAAAACAAAAACAAAAAGGTATGACATGCAAAATACAAAAACTCTACTAGATTGTCTCATTCCAAATTACAAACTGCCTTTGATGCCTTACACCATGAAGCCAAGGAAGCATTTAAATGGCTGGCTTCAAAAAAAACTTTTTTTGCTCACTTAGAGCAAAAGATCATCGATTCCGAAAGGAAATTAGAGGCTCTAAAAGCTTCCATAGTGAAAGGAGCAAAGGTGGATTGTGAGGAAGAAAGAAAAAGAGTGGTTAACTTCGGGTGTGATACTTGTTATATTTGGCAAAATGAGGTTAGAACTCTCAAGGACAAACTTAACAAGGCTCTAGAACCTAAAATCACGTTTGCTATTGATAGAGCATATTTTAGAAAAGGTATGGTTAATCCTTATCAAAAATATACATATTTGCTCAAAAAATCAAGATAGCAAAAGTGATACAAGAGTTAATTTTACTTGCTTGTATTGTTGCAAGAGGGGTTACACCATTGCTAAATGTCGCTTTAGGAGATTTTTAGTTCCTAAAGGGGTTTATCAATGGTTGCCTAAATACAACTAAGATTTCACTCATAACCAAGGACCCAATAAACAATTGGGTGCCTATTTTCATTGATTGTTTTTATAGGTGCAAAGTCTTGAGACTACCGAGAGAAGATGGATTATCGACAGTGGGTGCTCAAGACATAAGATAGGAGACATATCTCTCTTCATTGACTTTGTGGCAAAGAAGAAGGGATTTGTAACATATGGAGATAATAACAAGGGAGAAATACTTGGAAAAGGTAGCGTAGGTAATCCCTCATCTACTACTATCTCTAATGTATTACTAGTCGAGGGCCTTAAACACAATCTCATAAGCATTAGTCAATTATGCGACAAGGGATACAAAGTATCTTTTTCAAAAGATTGTTGCTTAATTGAACACAATGATAAAAAAAAAGGATGTGTTTAATAGCTTGAGGGTAAATGTCTATATACTAGATTTGAGTGAAGTATCATTGAGCAGCAACAAATATCTCATGAGTATGAGTGAGGACTCATGGTTGTGGCATAAACGTTTAGCGCATGTCAATTTTGACTTGCTAAACAAGATAGTTTCAAAAGACCTAGTTATTGGCTTACCCAAAATCAAGTTTACCAAGGATCACTTATGTGATACGTGCCAAATGGAGAAGCAAACAAGGATCTCGTTTAAATCTAAAAACATTGTTTCAACTACGAGACCTCTTGAACTTCTTCATATGGATCTCTTTGAGCCATCTAGAATTACAAGTCTAGGTGGTAACTACTATGGTTTTGTTATAGTCGATGATTTTTCTAGGTTTTACTGAACTATCTTCTTAGCTAGCAAGAGCAATACATTCTCCGCCTTTGAAAATTTTGCTAAACTTTCTCAAAATAAGTTAAACACAAACGTTATATCAATTATAAGTGATCATGGAGGTGAGTTCAAAAATTATCTTTTTGAGGAATATTGTGGTATACACGGAATTGATCATAATTTTTCTGCTTCGCATACCCCTCAACAAAATGGGGTCGTGGAACGTAAAAATCGAATTTGGAAGAGTTAGGAAGAACTGTGATCAATGAAAGTAGGCTTCCTAAATATTTTTGGGCTGACGCCATTAGTACGGCTTGTTATGTTTTGAATAGGGTGCTCATCCTCCCTGTTCTCAACAAGACTCCGTATGAACTTTTAAAAGGGCAGAAGCCAAATGTGTCTCACCTTCATGTCTTTGGTTGTAAGTGTTTCATGTTAAACAATAGAAAAGAGTGTCTAGGCAAATTTGAATCCAAGGCAGATGAAGGTATCTTTCTCGGATACTTTCTTTCAAGTAAAGCCTATAAAATATACAATAAGAGATTACTTACAATTGACGAGTCTGTTCATGTCACATTTGATGAGTCTTATCTGAAAAGTGTCGGAAAAGGTAGTTCATTTCATGGTGCAGGTGTATCTTCTGAAGACATACTCAAAGATGCTGAGACAGGAATTGATCAACCTGACCAATCAAAGTTGAGGAGGAAAAAGATCACCACTGTGAGGGGATTGAGGAAGTTCATCCGTCCAACACCGATGATCTTCCTCCAACATGGAAGTTCTCTAAAGACCATCACATCGTTAATATTCTCGGTGATATCTCAAAGGGGATGAAAACTCGATCAAAGCTAAGTAATTTATGTTATCACTTTGCTTTCGTTTCTCAAGTAGAACCTAATAACCCAAAAGAGACATTACTCGATGAATATTGGTTCCTATCAATGCAAGAGGAACTTAATCAGTTTAAAGGGTATACTATAATCAGAGGTTTATTCATCGCGTTTGAAGGACTTGATTCCGCTTGAATCAAGGAAAGAGAAGGAATAGGCTATGCATCAAAGTTAGGTTTGATCGTTTGATTTTTATTGCTTCTCTTGTAAACATTTACAAACGGGTTATATCTATATACAGGTTTCAATTCTATTTTTAGAATTGAGGGCAGACGTACCCCGAGCGAGGATGACGGGGGAACTGCCTCAATAAATTGATATTCTCCGTTTATTTTTCAATTGCTTAATTTCTGAGTTTGTGCGCAAATAATTGAGTTAATCAAAATTCTGATGTGAGTAGTGTTGAACCATTTTTGAAGCCTATTACAATCCTTGATTGTAATTGAATACTTAAGCACTTCACTCACATATTGGAATTCACTTGTGGTATCTTGCGCACCAAGTGTTTGACTAATTGTGTGAACAACAAACGCTTGTATTGTCTTTTGAATTTGATTATGTTTTTCAAGCATTGGAAATAGTCCAACCTCACAGTGAATAAATTCTGGTTGACGTGTGTTCAAATTAGTGATTCTTAATCTCGTTTTTGTCGGATTCTATAGGCTTTGCGCATCAAGTTTTTTCGGTAAAGGTTCGTTTTAAACAAATATAGTTCCTCGGCCACTTCCGCTTAAAAACTTTTTAAAACCAAATATTGTTAGCGCCGACTCTGTTTTTAACAAGTGATCTATTCAACCCCCCTTCTAGATCTGCGCCATCGTCTAACAAAAACTTCTCACATTTCCCTCTAACACAAACTTTCATATACTCTTGACTTCCTTATAAATGGTTTTCGCATCAATATATTTAGTCTTTTTCTCGTAGTATTTTATCGCGTTTTGTCCAGTTTACTTTCAATTATCACATTTTATGCTTTAGTTTGTGCATTCTTGCTATTTTCAAGGTCTAATGAGCCTCCAAGACAAAGACGGGTCAAGGACAAGCAAAACAGATCAAAACGGAAAAAAGGTGATTTTCTCCATAGTAAAACCAGGGGTCTAACATCCCATTTGAATTATATAATTCTATAGAATAATTTAATTATATTGTATGTGTTTTGAATGGTTGAGGTAGTAGGGGATCCTTGGATATGGGGTAGTGTCCCTAGAATATTAGAATTTTAAGTGAGAGATATGGTAGTAACTAACAAGAAGAAGAGGGTGTTGGACAATGAGATTAATAGTATTACTATTAGATTTAATTAAATTAATTTAGTAGTAATTATAAATAAGTTAATATTAATATTTATTTTTATTTTATTAGAGAGAGATAGGTATATATATATATATATATATATATATATATATATATATATATATATATATATATATATATATATATATATATATATATATATATATATATATATATATATATATATATATATATATATATATATATATATATATATATATATATATATATATATATATAGAGAGAGAGAGAGAGAGAGAGAGAGAGAGAGAGAGAGAGAGAGAGAGAGAGAGAGAGAGAGAGAGAGAGATTATTAGTATTTAATTTTTTTAGTTTGATTTAATATTATAATAGTAATGATTATAATAAGATTTAAAAATAAGAGATTTAGTTGTTCTACTTATAAGAAGGTGAGGTGAGGAGAGAAGAGATAATGGGGAATGTACGTGAAATAATTGGAAGAGTGAGAGTTAAGGCAAGAGACAAAGGTAGGAAGAACAAGAAGACCATCATTGTAGAAGAGCTTGGAGCTTAAAATTCTAAGGCAACTATTCATATAGAGGTGTCTAATCATGAGAGGGTAGTGAGAGATCTTTACCCTCTTAGGTTTGTTTATGTCATGTTATGATTGTTGTTGATTTGTGACCATGATTATGAAGAATGAGTTTTAATTGTTGTGTCTATAGAAATTGATATTTGTTGATGATGAATTTTGAATTGTTGCTGAATTTTACGTTTGTTGTATGTTAAGGGTTTCGGATGATGATTATGATGATGGTAGGGTATGAAATTGTGAACTTATTGATGTGATTATATGAATATGAGTGATATTGATATGTTTATTATTGAGTTTAAAAACATGAAATATTTTTTGTGATGATTTCATGGACGTTTTTGGGGTTGAAGAAGATGAAAATTGTGTTGGAAAAATAACAACTTTTTAGTAATGCCTTCGTGCACGGTTTTGATCATAAGTTTCAACTCATAAATCATTTTGGATGGGGTTTGAAGTGTTCGATAGCTGAAACAGAGGGCTATAAATTTTTTCCGAGGTAAAATATTTTTGGTGATGATTCATGGATGTTTTTAGGGTTAAAGAAGATGAAAATCATGCTGGAAATTTCAGAAAAGCCGCAACTTTTTAGTAACACATTCGTGCATGATTTTTGGATAGGGTTTGAAATGTAAGGTAACTTAAACAGAGGGCTATAAATTTGTTTCATGGATAAAACATTTTTAACGATTTTATCAGAGGTCAGTAGCAGGTGTGAAAGAAGTGTATGAGGTGACGAATATGGACGAGGTTCGTATTGAGAAATTATTTGATGTGTTGTGAATGATTGGGAGAGTGAATTTGATTATATTGGTGGTAGTCCAGAAGGATGGATTATGTTTAGCATGGTTGCAATTGTGTGATCGATTATGGATCACTAAATATTATTATAACGGTTGTGTTAATTGCATTATAGAAGTTGATGAAGATATTTAGAAGATGATGTTTAGAAGTTGATACGATCATTACTGATATTCAGTGATGCCTTTCGGGGTGTCGAATGCACCTGGTGTGTTTATGGAGTATATGAATCACATTTTTCATCCTTATCTTGATCAATATGTTGCAGTATTTATCAATGATATTCTGATTTATTCTAAATTGAATTAAGAACATGCAAAGCATTTGAGGATTTTATTACAAATGTTTAAAGAGAATAAGTTGTTTGTGAAGTTATCAAAGTGTGAGTTCTAGTTGCAAGAGGTGATTTTCCTCAAGCACGTAATTTTTGGTAATGGTATTTCAATGTATCCATCCAAAGTAGATGCAATGCTATAATGGGAGGCTCCTAAATCGATTATAGAGGTCATAAATTTCTAGGGGTTGGCAAGTTTTTATCACAGGATTATCGAATGGTTCTTAAATTTATCCCTTTTGTTAACTCGGTTGACTCGAAAGGGTCAGGCATATGTGTGGGATATTCATTGTGAAGAGAGCATCAAAGATTTAAAGAAGAAGTTGTCTAGAGCTCTAGTTTGATTTTTCCAGATCCTCATGAACCATTTATAGTATATTGTGGCACTTCTAAAACGGATTTAGGCAGTGTATTGATACAAGACGGTAAAATGGTGGCTTATAGTTCACGACAATTGAGGGTACATGAGAGGAACTATCTTGATCATGATATAGAGTTGGCAACAGTGATATTTGTGTTGAAAATTTGGAGGCATTATCTTTATGGTTCAAGATTCAAAGTATTTAGCAACTATAAAAGTTTAAAGTATTTGTTTGACCAAAAGTGTTAGTTCCATGGTTCTATGATTGGATAAATTTTGGTAAAACATGTTTCTACACTAATGTTGAGTAAGATGTTATAACATCTTCATCAACTTTCATGACAATACTATTGTCATGTGTTTTAGACAGATGTCATGACATCTTGGTCTGGTACAGCAGGCGCTACTATTTTATACTACTGTCATGTATTTCAGACATATGTCAAAGATAGATGTCATGACATCTTGGTATGGTACAGTAGGCGTTGTTGTTTTATATCTCTTGACAGATTTGTTTTGATTTGATGAGATCCTTTTAGATATACCTCATCATTATACACAGGTCAAGGATATTTATTAGGAACAAAGTGCAGATTTAGTTGGATTTCATAAAAAGGATCTTTGAGATTTTTTAGGAAACTATAAAAGATTTGTTCCTACTTTTATGGAGAAGATTTTGTAGAAGATTTACAACGTGAAGATTGGACCTGATTGAAGATTCCAAGCACATACTGCAAGAGTTTATAAATAAGGACTTGCTAGACCTAAAGGAAGCAAGTATTCACAACAAGAAAATTGTAGGTGCAACATAAGGGTTTAAAGTTTTGAGAGTCTCTTGTATGTGACTTTGTAAGTCACCCTTTGTATCTTTTGATGCATCGTAGTAGACATATTTAGGTTGTATATTATTCTCAATCGAAGCTCTGAATCAAGAGTTGAGTATTGTTCTTGGTTGAAGCTTTTAAGCAAAATCGAGTATTGTTCATGGTCAAGAGTCTTGACCTTGTATTGTTCTAAAAAGAAAGAGAGTACATCTTTCTTTTTGGTTTCTTATGGCATTCCCTAGGACTGAGAGTGTTTGTTTATCACTGCGGTGATTGGGAGTGAGATGGTGATTTCTCATATTTAGGAGTGTCCTAGGTAGAAATTAAGCACTGGGTAGGGATTAAGTGAGGGGTTGTAGATGGGGGATTTTAGCTCTGAATTGATACTACTGATAGTGGATTTCCTTAATGGCTTGATAGGCCCTATATGTAGGTGATGTTATGTCGAACTGGGTTAACAATTTATTGTGTTATTTATCTTTTTGCATTTAAAATTCTGCACAAATTAAATGGTTGGGTAAATTGTTTTGTCAGTCTGCAGATGTTACAACATCTGTCATGACAGTGTTATAACTTAAAGAAATCAGAATGCTTGTGTTCTGTGCTTGTTTAGTTAAGAAGAGATCAATGTCTCAACATCTTTTGGGACATCTAAGGTCTGCATACCAGAATTTCAAAAAGAAGTTGAATATGAGGCATGGAAGATGGTTGGAATTTTTGAAGGACTGCGATTTTTCCTTAAATTGTCATCCAGGTAAAGCTAATGTTGTGGTTGATGCTTTGGAGGACTACGAATATATGTCGACATTGATTATTAGAGTGTTGGATCTCATTGAGCAGTTTAGAAATTTGAGTATGGTTTGTGAATTCACACCAGGAAGTGTGTTGCTGGATATGTTGAAGGAAACTAATGATTTCCTTAATGAAATTAGGGAGAATCAGAAGCTAGATGTGAAGCTGGTAGATTTATTGTCTTAAGTGAACCCAAACAAAGAAAGTGACTTTAAAGTGGATGAGCATGGAGTGCCGAGGTTTATAGGTAGAGTATGTGTGCCTGACAATTCTGAGCTGAAGAGGATGATTTTAGAGGATCTTAAGAAAATGTTTTGGTGGCCATGAATGAAGCGAGATATGGCACAGTTTGTCTGTGCATATTTGACTTTCCCGAAGTCAAAGGTAGAGCACCATAAACCTTTGAGTTTAATGCAACAATTGGATATTCCAGAGTAGAAGTAAGATAGTATTTTGGTGGACTTTGTGACTGGATTACTGAATACTCTAAGAAGGTTTGATGCGATATGGGTGGTTATTGACAGACTGATAAAATCGGCCCATTTTATTCTGATTAATATTAGTTTCCCATTATAGAAGTTGGTTGAGATTTTATTAGGGTAATTGTGAATTTACATGGTATCCCGTCAAGTATAGTTTTCGATAGAGACCCATGGTTTACATTGAGATTTTCGGGAAGTTAGCATGAAGCTTTGGGTATTAAGTTAAGATTGATTTTTGCTTATCATCTGCAGACTGATGGTCAGACAGAAAGAAATATCCAGTCATTAGAGGACTTGTTAGGGGCTTGTGTAATCGAACAAGGATATACTTGGATAATCATCTGCCATTGATCGGGTTCACTTATAATAACAATTTTCATCTAGCATTGGAATGGCACCCTTTGAAGCACTGTATAGTCGAAGGTGTAGGACACCTTTGTGTTGGTATGAATCTAGTGAAAGTATTGTACTTGGAACGTAAATTGTCCAACAGACTACTAAGAAGGTGAAGTTGATCCGAGATAAAATAAAAGCATCACAAAGTAGGCAAAAAAGCTACAGTGATTATAAGAGGAAAGATATGGAATTTAGGGAAGGTGGTCACGTGTTCCTAAGAGTCAATCATGTGAATGGTGTTAAGCATTTAGTTGATTTTATTAGTTTGATTTCATTATTATTACTAATATTAGAGTAATAGTTATAATAATAAAATCAAATATTATAATACTATTATTATTACTCTAATATTCAATCATGCAATATTTTTGGTAATAATTTCATGGACGTTTTTGGGGTTGAGGAAGATGAAAATCGTGAAAGAAATTTTAGAAAAACAAAAACTTTTTAGTAACGCTTTTGTGCCTGGTTTTTATCATAACTTTAAACTTGTAAATCATTTTGGGATGGAGTTTGAAGCATTGGATAGCTAAAACTGAGGGCTATAACTTTGTTTCAGGGATAAAATATATTTTGTGATGATTTCACGGACTTTTTTGGGTTTGAAAGATGAAAATCATGCTGGAAATTTCAGAAAATAACAACTTTTTAGTTACACCTTTGCGCGTGATTTTGATCATAACTTTCAACTCGTAAATCATATTAGGATGGGCTTTGAAGCGTTGGGTAACTTAAACAAAGGGATATGACTTTGTTTCAGGGATAAAATATTTTTAATGATTTTATTAGAGGTTAGTAGCAGGTGGGAAAGAAGTGTATGAGGTGACAAATACGGATGAAATCCGTATTGACAAGTTATTTGATGTGTTGCAAGTGATTGGAGGGTGTGTTTGATTATATTGGTGGTAGTCCATAAGGGTGGATTACGTTAAGCATGGTTGCAATTGTGTGATGGATTGTGGATCACTAAATATTATTATAATTATTATGTTAATTGCATTATTACCATGTGTAACCCGGTGAACTGACTTTAAACAATGTTGCGGATAGCAAGAGTCACCACCGACTTTTATTTTATCCATAAGGAAAGGTTATAAAAGAACAGGAAAGACCTTAGAGAATATTTTGGGTCCGGGGGGTAGGTTATGAAAAGGGAAGGTATTAGCATCCTTTTCATCCATGGTTATCCATGGGCTCTTAGGTACTTAAGCTCACTTTTGAATTGTTTTGAAATTGTAGTGTGTGAATAGAAAATTTTCAGAATAGTTAATAAATAATCCATGTGAGGATGTGTTAAGAACTTGTTTGAAAACTTGTTGAAAATTTGTTTAAGTGCGAAACAGTTTTGAAGTGAGCAAGCACCTAGGAGTAACCTACCCTAATGTTTAAAGGTCTTTCTTATTCTTCATTCTTTCCTTTAGTAAGACTATCCCTACTATAATGGAGTAGGTAGTCCTTACTTTGGATGTTAAGGGACATGTGAGGGACAATTTGACTTTGAAGGCCATTGTGGGATGTAATAAGCACGTATAAGGGACCATCATCATTTTTCGAAAGGGACTCGATTCGTAAAGGCAACCATAAGGGACTTTGATGATTTTTTCTATTTGAGGGACTTGCTTTATACACCCCACTTAACCATTATTCGTAGGCAACTTGAGGGATATCCTTAGGAAGTGAGACGGCGATTAAAATCGACTTACGTGTGTGACGTGTTTATTTTAATTATCTTTATTTAAAAGCGATCTAAATTTATTTTAATATTACATACATGTTGTTACACTCCCTAATTACTAACCATAATGATAATTAAATAATTAAACAACTTTACATCCCAGAAACAATTACAAAATAATAAGCAAAATAATTAAATAGCAAAGATAAATAAAATATAAATAAGCAATAATAAATAATAAAGGGGGTTAGTAAGCAATATTTAACAAAATAATAAGCATGATTAGAATATAAATGGGTTAGTAAATAAGAATAAACAAAATTAATCCAAATATTATAATAATAAGAAATTAACAATTTTTTAATATAATCAACTAAAAAAACAAATATGAATAAACAATTGTTTTAATTTATATTTTAATCATGAAGTTACTACAAAAAATTTAATTATTATAAGCACAATTATTTATAAACTAAAGTTATGTAAAAAAAAATGTTTATAAGTATATTTACAAAAATTTGTAAGAATTATAGTAAACATACATATATAATAATTATATTAGAAAATAACATTAAAAAAAATAGGATTAGATTTGTATTAAAAAATATTTTTAGAGTTTTATGAAATTAGGGTTTATATGAGAAATAAATTTTTAGGATTTATATAAAAAAAATAGGATTTAGTTATATACAAAAATTTTCTAATTTATACATATTACAATTTAGACATAAAATATAGAAACAAAATTTGTGAAAAAAAACATATTTTTTAAAATTAAAGAAAACAGACATATTTTATTATTATTTATTTATTATTGAGAAATATACATAATATATTTAATTTTTAATATTATAATATTTAAATCAAATAAAAGGAAAGAAAAAAAAGCGGAAACTTACCTGGCTGGGGTTTGAACCCAAGCCAGCTTGATTTCCAGGAAGCACAACAACCATCAGGCTAAGCATACAATTGTGAAATATATCCAGGAACAATTCATATTATTTTTTTTAATAAAATTTGAATTTGAAAACAGGCGCGAACTGGCCTTCTTCTTCCTCCCATTACCTGCGGATTTTGCAACGTTTTCTCCTACGAATATTGTTACGAGTTCTTCCACCCTGCGAAACACAAACTTCATCCAAACGGCAAAATTTCACAAAATTGATTGCACCATTGTATTGCTACTGAGTTTTTCAATCGTCCTATGTTTTTCAAATCCATTTATCATTTGAAAATCGTGAAACCCTAAAGAGGGCCGAAAACCCTAATCATGGTGAATTCTTGTTCCTGCAATGAAAATCCAATTGAACCACCCAGAATCGTTCTAGAGTTCATTCTAAACGTCCTACAACAATCAAAAACAGTTTAAACATGATAAATCAATGGATTCGAAAACAAAATATTCAAGGTCAAGATGAACTCGGGTTGAGCAATTGGGGTGTGTATACGATGCATATGGATGATGATTTATGATCAGAAGAGTCCAAGGAAGCTTGCTATGTCTTTCAAATACCTTGCAATGCTCTGAATTTGAGAACCCGAATATGACTTTTTGAAAGATTTTTGTGCTTTTGATCTTACCTTTAGGCTGCTGCAAATTCGTGAATGAGGCTAGGGTTTGTGCTTAGTATATATGTGTGATGGATTTAGGTCAGAAACATTGATGTGTTGTGTGGATATTTGATCCAAAAAATATTCAAAAAGATCATTGTATAAATTTCAAATATTTGATCATGAGTGCTTGCTATTTTGGGAGAGATCACATGATTTCCTTCTCATTCTAATTCAATCAATGATTATGAATTTCTAGAAACAAAATCTTCACCCAAAAATAGATTTTTATATTTTTTATTTATTTAAAATGATTTTTATGAATTAAATCAATAATAAATAAATAAAAAATAATAATTTGGGAGAGATCACATGATTTCCTTCTCATTCTAATTCAATCAATGATTATGAATTTCTAGAAACAAAATCTTCACCCAAAAATAGATTTTTATATTTTTTATTTATTTAAAATGATTTTTATGAATTAAATTAATAATAAATAAATAAAAAATAATAATTTGGGAGAGATCACATGATTTCCTTCTCATTCTAATTCAATCAATGATTATGAATTTCTAGAAACAAAATCTTCACCCAAAAATAGATTTTTATATTTTTTATTTATTTAAAATGACTTTTATGAATTAAATCAATAATAAATAAATAAAAAATAATAATTTGGGAGAGATCACATGATTTCCTTCTCATTCTAATTCAATCAATGATTATGAATTTCTAGAAACAAAATCTTCACCCAAAAATAGATTTTTATATTTTTTATTTATTTAAAATGATTTTTATGAATTAAATCAATAATAAATAAATAAAAAATAATAATTTGGGAGAGATCACATGATTTCCTTCTCATTCTAATTCAATCAATGATTATGAATTTCTAGAAACAAAATCTTCACCCAAAAATAGATTTTTATATTTTTTATTTATTTAAAATGATTTTTATGAATTAAATCAATAATAAATAAATAAAAAATAATAATTTGGGAGAGATCACATGATTTCCTTCTCATTCTAATTCAATCAATGATTATGAATTTCTAGAAACAAAATCTTCACCCAAAAATAGATTTTTATATTTTTTATTTATTTAAAATGATTTTTATGAATTAAGTCAATAATAAATAAATAAAAAATAATAATTTGGGAGAGATCACATGATTTCCTTCTCATTCTAATTCAATCAATGATTATGAATTTCTAGAAACAAAATCTTCACCCAAAAATAGATTTTTATATTTTTTATTTATTTAAAATGATTTTTATGAATTAAATCAATAATAAATAAATAAAAAATAATAATTTGGGAGAGATCACATGATTTCCTTCTCATTCTAATTCAATCAATGATTATGAATTTCTAGAAACAAAATCTTCACCCAAAAATAGATTTTTATATTTTTTATTTATTTAAAATGATTTTTATGAATTAAATCAATAATAAATAAATAAAAAATAATAAAAATGATGAATTTTGGTCAATTGGGTCGTGCACCATGTTATGAGATGGATTGGGTCATAAATTAGGCAGCCCATTTGGAAAGAAATACTTCTAAGCCTCCATTTTCAACATAAACCATCACAAAATTGCCCAACTTTGCAAGGGCACATTTCTCTCAATTTTAAAGGTATGATGGTGTTCTTGGACTTTTTGGAAAGCTTGAAGAGTCCTCTAAACAACCCCATTGGTTTCAGGTCCATATCATTTACCAATCTCAAGTTATGCCCTTTTGAAGTTGTTGACTTTTTGTTGACTTTTGAAATGACCCATAATGTCTTAGATCATATCTTTCAAATAAAGCATTTTTGGGCTTAACCTTCAACATCAAAGTTGTAGAGAATTCAATTTCCTTCAAAATGAGCTTTGGATGGAGACTTGGTGATGAAGTATGTGAAAGTTATGCCTGGTCAAAGTTCAGTTGACTTTTACTGAGGAAACCCTAATTTAGAAACTCCTGATTATTGATGATCTGGAATCTCCTTGATGAATCATGATCAACCCTTGATCAAATGATGAATTTTACTTCATATACTTGATGTTGGCAAAAAATCATGAAGTTTGACTTTGGTTTGACCACAGTTGACCTCAGTTTGACTTTTTAACTGCATTGACTGCTTTTGACTTATCTGATCATCTGACTGAGCAAACTTTTGAGAAAAGTCTTGAAACTTGACATGGGGGTTCTTATACACATATAAGATGTTATGAAGCTCACTTGAAGTCTTGGAAGTCCATTTAGCCTGATTAAAGTCGAAACCCTAGTTTTGGATGCACTGCTTAGGAGGTGCATTGTCTGAGGGAATTGTCAACTCTTCTGACCAATTGTGAACTTTGTGAACCTTGTGAATCTTCATAAGATATCTTGTGATACTCATGGGAGGTATTGTGAAGCTTGTGAACCTTGTGAACATCATGAAGTGGCTTTGTAGACCTCATGACCCTTAGGAAAGCTTTGTAAACATTGTGAATCTTGTGAACCTTGTGAACCTTCAAGAAGCAACCTATGGACTTCATGAACCTCATGAAAGGTCTTGTAGATGTTGAGAAGTTTGTGAACCTTGTGAACCTTCAAGAAGCAACCTATGGACTTCATGAACCTCATGAAAGGTATTGAAAGCACTGTGGGACTTGTGAACCTTGTGAACCTTCATAAAGTAGCTTGTGGACTTTATGAACTTCATGAAAGGTTATGCAAGTTGTTGGAGAACTTGTGAACCTTGTGAACCTTCTTAGAACACAAAGTCTTGTATTGTGAGGGCAAATTTTGGGGTGCAACAGCTGCCCCTGTTCAATTTTCTGAAACCTGAGGGGTTAGATTGGTATATTTGCCAGTCGTAACCTGGAAGGTTGAAGGGGATTGAACACAAAAGCCCAAAAATTTGCACTCACCAGTGCACTAGAGTGGTACAGATGGCTAGTTGAATATGATTGAGTGGGCTTAAAGATGCCACTAGGGGGGAGCAGTTCAAAATATGGGTGTATGATGAAAGCTTGTCAGGAGTCTGGAATAATAATGATGTAGCAGCATGTCTTCATGAGGATAGAGCAATCAATAGTGATAACCCTAAAGCAGTCTTGAAGCAATGATATGATTTCAGGAGGATAGAACAATGAATGGCTCTAAAGCAGTCTTGAAATAATAATGTGATATGTCTTCAGGAGGATAGAGCAATCAATAGCTCTAAAGCAGTCTTGAAGTAATGATTTCAGGAGGATAGAGCAATGGATAGCTCTAAAGCAGTCTTGAAATAATTAGATGGCTTCAGGAGGATAGAGCAATGAATAGCTCTAAAGCAGTCTTGAAGTAGTAATATGACCTCATGAGGATAGAGCAATGAATAGCTCTAAAGCAGTCTTGAAGTAATAGGATGATTTCAGGAAGATAGAGCAATCAGTAGCTCTAAAGCAGTCTTGAAGTCATGAGAGGCTATCAGGAGGATAAAATAACCCTGAGGTTACAATAAAGCAGTCCCAAAGTAATAAGAAGCTCATCAGGAGGATAAAGTAACCCTGAGGTTACAATAAAGCAGTCCCAAAGATCATAAGCTTGTTTGTTGGATAATTAACCTGAAAACAAGGTAGCATTCTGTATAACAACATTAGTTTATGCTTTATGTATGCATGTATGACATGATGCACTTAGGTAATGTACTATAGATATATATGTTATGGTATGATGTAAATGATGTATGTATGATATGACACTGCTGGAAGTGTCTGGATATCCTTGTGTAACAACTGCTGGCCAAGGAAAATAAATCCTGATTCGTTGTTGAAGAATATATAACCCTCCGTCTGCTGGGAATAACAAGGTATAGATAACCTCCCGTTGTTGGGGATAACAAGGTATAGATAACCTCCCGTTGTTGGGGATAGTAGGGTATAGATAACCTTCGTTTTCGTTTGATAGTAGGATAAGTATAACATCCCGTCTTCGTTCATCGTGCCCTTATTGGAAAGTAATTTCCCGTATATCCGTATGAGGATAAAAGAGATGGATATAAATTCCAGGGGAGATTAGACTTTGTGAAAATGGATTAGTCCTACTGATGGTTTGTAACTGTCTTGTAAAGATGAACCGGCGAAGCTTCGTTGAAATCCTTCCCTCGTTCGTCCTTAGTAAATACTATTACTGCATTTTCATGCATTTCTGGTAAACATCAATCATATTAAAAGCATACATGCATTTCTGGTAAACATCAATCATATTCAAAGGCATACATACATTCAAACACAACCAATGGACGTTTCGCTTATGTAAATAGGGTAAAAGTAAATCTGGATTCAAAAGATGGAATTTATTTATATCAAAAGTGACCCATACACGGGTAAGTTTGTACAAGGAGACATAAACCCTAGTAAGAGAATTTTGTCATGAAGTTTTACAAAAAGAATCAGCTATGTGGGAAATAATCCTATTGAGTTTCAATTCTACTATTGCCACTCAAGTATCTCATCTTCTTGCTGTTGAGACGGAAACGATTGGATTGAGCTTTATCTGTTTGAGCTTGAGTAAGTAGTACAACTGGTTGCAGTTTCATGAGTGATCCAAAAGAGACATAGTCATACGCTTTAATCCCTAACTTTTGCCTGGATTGCCCTTTCAGGTTTTCAATCCACCGGGATACCCTTTTTTGCCCAAGCCGCCTTTTCAGGTTTTCGACTTGCCGGGTGTACATCTTTTTATATATATATCCTTAATTTTTGCCCAAACCCTTTTGGTTTGCCGGGATGCCCTTATTTTTGCCTAGGCCTGTCAACCTAGCGGGTCTCTTTTTATGCGTAGTATTTTTTAACTATGTCTGCGTTTACAGGTTGTGGGAAGTCTTCACCATCCATTGTAGTCAGTATCATGGCACCTCCTGAGAACACTGTCTTGACTACAAATGGTCCCTCATATGTTGGAGTCCACTTGCCCCTAGGATCACCCTGTGGTAATATGATACGCTTGATTACCAAGTCACCAGCCTGATATACCTTTGGCTTAACCTTCTTGTTAAAAGCTTTGATCATCCGTTTTTGGTACATCTGGCCATGACAAACTGCTGCTAACCTTTTCTCATCAATCAAATTTATCTGGTCAAGTCGAGTCTGAATCCACTCATCTTCATCCAAGCCTGCATCCTTCATAATTCTCAAGGAGGGGATCTGAACTTCAATAGGCAGAACTGCTTCCATACCATAGACTAAGGAGAATGGGGTTGCCCCTGTTGAAGTACGTATTGTAGTACGATAACCATGCAGAGCAAATGGTAACATCTCGTGCCAATCCTTGTAAGTAATAGTCATCTTCTGTACAATCTTCTTAATGTTCTTATTAGCAGCTTCAACTGCCCCATTCATCTTTGGACGATACGGAGAAGAGTTGTGATGCTTAATCTTGAACTGCGTACAGAGATCAGTAATCATAGTGTTGTTCAGATTAGAGCCATTGTCAGTGATAATCCTTTCAGGGATACCATACCTACATATGAGATTATTCTTAATGAACCGAGCCACAACATTCTTAGTCACAGATGCAAATGAAGCTGCCTCTACCCACTTCGTGAAGTAATCAATAGCAACCAGGATGAAACGATGCCCATTAGAAGCAGTAGGCTTGATCTCACCAATCATATCAATGCCCCACATGGCAAAGGGCCAAGGAGCAGTCAACACATTCAATGGAGATGGAGGTACATGTACTTTATCAGCATAGATTTGACATTTGTGACATGTTCTGGAGTGTTGATAGCAATCAGCTTCCATGGTAGACCAATAGTAACCTGCTCTCAAAATCTTCTTTGCCATGGTATGACCACTAGAATGAGTGCCAAAGGTCCCATCATGCATCTCTTCCATAATTTCTGTAGCTTCCTTCTTATCCACACAACGAAGCATAGTGGAATCATGATTACGCTTATACAGAATGCCATTACTCAGAAAGAACTTAGCAGAAAACCTTCTCAGGAACTTCCTATCTTTGACAGATGCCCCTTCAGGGAACTCCTGAGCTTCAAGATAGTTTTTCACTTCATAGAACCAAGGCTTCTCCTCTGCCCCTTCAGTGTCAATCTCATTGCAGTATGCAGGCTTCTCAAATCTATCAATGGTAATCTTGGGAGCTTCATCATCCCAGCTGATCTCAAACATAGATGCCATGGTGGCCAATGCGTCTGCCAACTGATTCTCTCTTCGTGGAATATGTCCAAAAGTAATCTCTTTGAAATGTGGGATCAAAGACAACACATGTTCTCTGTAAGGAATGAGATTATCATGCTTTGTATCCCAATCTCCTTTAATCTGACTTACTACCAGAGCTGAATCTCCATACACCTCAAGGAACTGAATCTTCATATCAATAGCAACTTGCATACCCATGATACATGCCTCATACTCAGCCATGTTATTGGTACAATAGAAACAAAGTCTGGCAGTAATCGGGGTATGACAACCTTCAGGGGAACTAATTGTTGCACCCTAAAATTTGACCAACTGATTATCCTATCTGACTCATGGTTTAAATTCATATTCGCAGCTCAGACATGTGATATTTGTGCACAAGCAGGGGATATCAGAGTTTACAGCTTGATTTTTGTCTATCAGATATGGCAGATTCAGTCCAGATTATCGGGGTTTTATTTTCGGGAAATTGTGCGCTCCTCAGTGATTTTTTAGCTTGCACAGTGATTTTGATGATATTCTGATGCCCGGGGATCTCTGTTCGATTCGATCTGGTCTCGTGCGCTCTTTTATGGCGGTCATTTGCATTCATCTGCATTTTTAGGATTTTTATAGGCTTTTGTGAATTTTTAACAGGCTTTATAGAATTTTTCTGGAATTTAAATAGGGTTTTTGAATATTTTAATAGCTTAATCCTCTTTTTAGAATTTTATAGAATACTTTAAATAGATTTTAATCATTTGTAGAATTTTTAATAGAATTTAGATAGTTTTATCATTATAGAAAATAATATAGTTTTTCTTTTATTAATAGATATTAAATAATATTAGATTTTTAATAGGAAATTAGATTGATTTAGAGTTAATTGGACTTTTAATCATTTTTTAGAGTTTGATTAGGTTAACTGAATTTTAGAGTTAATTAGATCTTAATTGATTTTTAGGTTTAATTAGGATAATTAGAGTTTTAATCATTTTTTAGAGTTGATTAGGAAATTAGTTAATTAGGTGTTAATTGTTTTGATTAGATATAATTAGGTTTAGTTAATTGTTTTTTTATGCAGTTTTTTTTTCAGTTTTGTTGGGCAGGTTCGTATGGGCCCAGGGATGTTTTTGTTAAAGCCCAATTCTCAATTCAGCAAGTCCAAAAAAAAGGGGGAAAGTCCAGTTCGTCCAGCCTCTATCCAGATTTGTCCAGCTGGTTCTAGAAAGTTCTAACACTTTCAGTGGTATAAAAGCTGACACGTGTTGCAAGAAAAAGGTCCCACACGTCGCGCATGCAAGCACGCCACCGCCCACTCAGAACTTCCCAGACTCTCCCACGTGTTTGCCAACTGTCCTCCACTCTCTCTCTCTTTGCGCATGCACGCCACTTGGCGCCCCCACACCCATCACCGGAGCCTCACCTGGAAACTCACCGGCGGCCATGCATCAGCCGTAACTTCCCACCGCCGGTGATCCCCAACGACTTCCGGCCACCGTCATCCCCAAACGTCCAAAATCCCCAGAACCTCATATCTTCTTCTTCCTCCGATCGTCCGTCACCTTCATCTTCTCCTCGCCGGAAAGATCAACCCTCGCCGGAAACCTCAAGACTTTTCCAGAATACGTTCATCCACCTCCTTCGTTCTTCATACAACTCTTTCCAGAACCTGCTCAGACTTTCATCGTCCTCAAAAATTTTCCAGAAACTCTTCATTCTTCATCAATTTTTTCCAGAACGATATCAATCTTCATCAGTTTTTTTCAGAACACATCAATCTTCATCCCTTTTCTCCAGAACAGCATCCAACCTTCATCATTCTCAAGCAAGATCCCCAGAAATCATCATCAATTCATACAACATTTCTCCAGAAATCATCCTAAGACATTCATCCTTCAAGCAATATCTCCAGAAACTTCATTCCTCGTCCAATCTTCAAGAATCTACGAGGTTTTCTCCAGAAATCTTCAAGATCTCAGCGAACTCCTTCAACCTTCTTCAGTTCCAGGATCTTCGTCATTCCTCCAGGTTTGTTCATCCTCCTTGCAATTTGTTTACTCGTGCGTGGTTAGGGTTTGGTTGAATCGTTGTTGATATGATTCTAGCATAAACTGTTGAGGCCTGATTTCGATCTGGGAGTGTTAGATGAAGGTTGATTTCATGTGTGATAGTGGATTAAAGTCAGTTTTCGTTCAGGACGTACGAGGGTTTCAGGATGTTGTGTGAGTGTGTTTCAGAAAGCGTGAGAGATAGGGTGAGGAAGACGGCTAGGTGTTTAGATGAACAGTACCAGAGAGAGGTTAGGAGGAAGATAGTTTTGATTAGGTTTTGTTTGGATTAGGGTTTGGCTATTGGGCTTAGGCCCAAGCGTATTACTGATGCACTACACCACGTTTGCTTCCCCACCCCCCTGGCGTGTGGGATCTGGGCATATGGATATGGGCCTTAGGCCCTATTGCTGTTAGCACCCCCCTCATTTGAGCCCATAGTAGCAAATAACTGGAAAAATCACTCATAGCACCCCCAGACGTTTTTTTTCTTTTCTGAGTTACTAATTGTTTTTGACAAAACCTGGGCCCTGCGCCTTTGCTTCTAGCACCCCCCAATCAGGGCCCAATGTAGAAATAAACTGAATTCTTGCTGATTGAACCCCCCTCCAGTATTTCAATTTTTTTTGTTAATTTCTTTTTATATTTTCATGATTGTAAATAATTCATAATAAAATGAAAATAGTTGTTTTTTTAATAATTCTTTTTTCTACCATTTCATGAAAATGTTAAGAAAATTAAATAAAAATAGAAATGACATTTTATTTTTATTTCCTAGTTTTGTGTATATTTTCCATTTAATTGATGTTTTTTTAATATTTTCAATGCATGCATATCATTAGAAAATTCATAAAAAATGGTAGATTTAGTCAAATAATTCCGTTCTTTTTTCTGTAGACTCGTGATTCAGTGTAGAATTTTATAGTGCAAAAATATTAGCTCAATCATGCATTTTCATTTTAATTGCATTTTTTCACTGTTATTGATGTTGAATAAATTGGTTTGTGGACATGTCTGTGTTCTTGATTTTAGTTCTTTCATCTGGTGTTGAATTTTGTTCTGATTTTTCAGTATGTTATCCTAGAGCCATGTAGGTCTCCCATTAGATTTTTGTTAGATTTTTGTAGGATATTCTGATAGGATTTGTCTGAGCCTGAAGATAGGGGAAGTCTTGATGACTTCTGACTTTGAAGTTCAACCGTGGTTGAACTTCGGAGATAGTCTCTTGTGGTTTGTTGGCCTGTGGGTTTCTTCTCAGGGTGGGAGCTGACTGAAGTCCTGTTGGAGCTTGCAAAGTTGTAGTGGATTGAGGCTTAGTCTAGGAGCTTGTTGTCTGTTCGTGAGGTTCGAGATCCTGAAGTTTGAAGGGAGTTTATGGTACTTTCCTGAGGAAGGCACTATGAATGACTTTCATTCTTTCTTCTCACCTCTTTCTTAAGTATCCAATGATGTCGGAGCCGACTTGTGAGTTTAATTTCTCCCGAGGAGGAATGTAAACTGACCACATGTTGTTGAGCCACATGGGATACGATTCCTAAGTGGAAGCCTCCTAGTACTTTCCTGAGGAAGGTCCAATGGGTCTATTCACTTAGTTCCATTAGTTTACCTAGGATTTCTTAAGTATCCAGTGATGTTGGAGCCAACTTGTGAGTTTAATTTCTCCTGAGGAGGAATGTAAACTGATCACAGTTGTTGAGCCACGTAGGGTACAATTCCTAAGTGTCAGCCTCCTAGTACTTTCCTGAGGAAGGTCCTATGAGCCTGCTCACTTAGTTCCCCTAGTGCATATAGGTATTTCTCAAATATCCAGTGATGCCGGAGCCTTCATGTGAGTTTAATTTCTCCTGAGGAGGAATGTAAACTGATCACAGTTGTCGAGCCGCATAGGATATGACTCCTGAGTGGTAACCTCCTAGTACTTTCCTGAGGAAAGCACTATGAGCGTGTCTGCTTAGCTCCCTTTTCTTTGGTAAGCTTGTTCTGAAGCTTGGAGACTGGGATTGATTCCTCTTGCCTAGGAGTTTGTTTAGATCCTTGCTTAGGGTGCTGTATAGAGTTCTGTTTAGAGATAGATTAAGAGTTGTCTCAGGTTTGTCAGGGGCCTTGCCCCAAGAGTAGCTTCTTGTTTTGTAGATAGAGGCCCTGCTCAGGGTTAGTCTCTTTGATTTGTTTGACTTGTGTGATGTTATGTTGCATTAGACGTAGGTATTCATCTAGATAGTTCTGAATAAGTGCATCTTAGAAGTAGACTTTGTGTGCATGAGAAGTTGAGGTGGTCCTCCTTCTGCTTGTTTGTTATTGCGTGGCTTTGCTTGTTGGTATTTGGTAGAGCTGAGCTCCCTTGCCTTTGTGGTTTGCGGCCTCTGTGCCTTGTTTGTTTAGTTGTTGCATTCATGCATATTTCAGTATTCCTTTACGTTGCAGTTTCTTGTTTGGAGTTTAGTCCTGTTGCCATGATCCCTTAGGAGCTCTGACTTCTCCGTTGCGGAGTTGTTATGATAGACATTAGGATGGTCAACCAGGTGTGATAGCAGTAGGTAGATTCCCCTGTTTCTCAGCTATAGTTCTAGGGTTTCCCTTTCCTTTCTGTAGGAGCTTTTGAGTAGCTTGATCCGTAGTTAGCTGAACTACAGCTGCTCTGATTCTTCGTTCCAGACGAAGATATGTAGGCATAGGATGCGATATCCTAGCGAGCACGCTAACGACTAACTTTAGTTCTCTCGCGGCTGTGCGATCGAGACTTTCCCGCTAACGACTGATTGTTATCCTTTTCTCCTGCCCGAGTGCACTTGAGACCAGATCGTAGTTGTAGGTCCCCGAGCCTTAGAGACCAGTTTGTTTTCTCACTGCTGTGTGAGAGCCCCTGTTTACCCGTAGTTAGCCGAACTACGTTTGCTCTGATCTTTCATCCCAGATGAAAGTACGTAGGCACAGGACGCGATGTCCTGGCGAGCAACCTTTTCCCCGTTTAAACGTAGGAAGTCGAACTACGTTGACTCTGACTTTCCCATTGCACGAGGGAATACGTAGGCCCAGAACACCGTATGTTCTGTCGAGTCCTGTCCTTTTATTTTCTTTTCAGACCAGCCATTAGCGTAGATAGATAATACACCCTTTTACCTATAAACACCAAGCGTGGATCCCATCGAGTACGATGGACGTGAGGGGTGCTAATACCTTCCCCTTGCGTAACCGACTCCCGAATCCAGGTTTTGGTTGCGATGACCATACCTTTCCCCGTTTTTTGCGAGGTTTACTTTGAGCGTTTCCTTTCCCGCTCTGAGGGATAAATAACGCACGGTGGCGACTCTTCTGTCAGCCGGCGCCGATTTTCGCAGTAGCGACAGCTGGCGACTCTGCTGGGGACTATAGCATCTAGGGACTTTTCCCATCCCTTATGCTGGGACCGTTTCCCATCCCCTACGCGAGTCAATCCTAGCGCTTGGGTGTTTATTTGTTGGGTGTTGTGCATATTGTGTTTTACTTTTCTGCACTTTACTTTTCTGTACCTTTACCTTTCCGCATTTATTTTCCAGCATTATATTATTATGATTATTGCTGTGGGCAAAGGGAGGTTACTATGAGTGAAAAGCCGGACCTGGGCTTGAGTACACACCTAGATATAGTTGCGGAGAAGTAGTAGACGAACCTGTCTGCTGAGCAGGCACAGTTCCCTACGAAAATCTGCGCTCAGACGAGACTCTTGCAGAGGTGCTCCTTTCCGGTCCTGAGGATCTGAGGGGAGTCCAGACGTGAGGGTTGTCGACTCTGGGGACCGATCAATTGGAAATCAGCTAAGTGAGCCCTCTTCATGACTTGATGATGCCACTCCTTCTGGGAATCGTATCGTCACTCATGAAAGTCTGTGACGCTGATGACCGTATAGGATGCCGTACCTTTGTCCGTGGATTAGGTCTATCCTACCTGTGAGAGGGATTGGGTTATTGCAGGAAACTGGCCTTCAGAAACCATGATTCAGTATCTTTTATCAGATGGTGTTCTTGATTCATCTCCAGGTGTGTTGTCTGGGTCAGATGGGTTTCTTATCTGAGGTTGAGGCTATTATCAGATGGTATTCTCGTCAGATACAGAGGTTCAGATGGTTTTCTTACCAGGGGATTGATATTTTGAGTATCAGATGGTAGTTAGTGGCATGAGATTCTGATGACCGTGTTGGTTTGCTGTTCTTGATCACAGAGATATTCCTCTTCAGGCTACAGCATAGCCCCTGTGTTCGCAGATTGCATTATTTATCATATTGCATCATTGCATTATCATCTGCATTCAACTAACGTGTGTGTATTGCAGGTACATATTTTCCCTTCCAATTCTGGTGTTTGTTCCTAGCAAGACATGGAAAACCTGAAGAGAGTATTGCCCTATAAGTTTCCGTCGCCGAATATCAGTCTATTGTTAGAGTTGATTGCTATTGCTAAGAAGAGAGGAATGGGTGACTTCAGAAAGAGATATGGGAGGATTCTGACCTACGTTTATCAGCCATCTGTCTACGAAACCAGCGGCATCTATACTCTGTTACAGTTCTACGATGCGGAGCTCAGGTGTTTTGTGTTTCCCGACTTTGTTTTGGCTCCTACCCTGGAGGAGTACTCTGCACTTCTGGATATACCGATCCGTGAGCAGATGCCTTTTTATCGTACGGACGCTGAGCCTAAGCTGGCTGAGCTTTCTGCCATCCTGTGCTTGAAGGAGTCTGAGCTGTCTGGGAAGATGATCAGAAGAGGAGACGTATGGGGATTTCCATTGAATGTCTTAGTGGAGAAGGCTCGAGAGTATGCCCAGAAGGGTAGCTGGGATGTTTTTGACGTCATCCTTGCTGTATGTGTGTATGGCATCGTGTTATTCCCGAACATTCCTGAGTTTGTTGATTCTGATGCCTTCTATATTTTGGCTGCGAAGAACCCAGTTCCTACTTTGCTGGGAGATATCCACCACTCAACTCATTATCAGAATGAAAAGCGACGAGGAAGGAATGTGTCTTGCTGTGTACCTCTCCTATGCAGGTGGTTCACCAGTCATATGCCTAAGTCAGGCCCGTTTGTCACATCTATCAATTCTCTAGGATGGCCCGAGCGCTTAATGGGATTAACTGCTGAGAACGTGGTATGGACCAATAAAGAGGTATTTGGAGCTGAAGTCATACTCAAAGGCGAAGGATTCCCGAATGTTCCGTTAATAGGAAGGAAAGGTTGTGTCAACTATAACCCTTCCTTATTGATCAAGCAATTTGGGTACATACCTCAAGGAGCGCCAAAGCCCGAGGAGATACAGGAATCTCTGTATCTCACCGGAGCAATAGGGAAAGAGATGCTGACCAAACTTGAGAAAGCCTGGAAAAACTTGCATAAGAGAGGGAAGCTTTCAGGTAGCAGAGGGGATACTCGAGTTCCTAGCCCATATGTAGAATGGATTCGTGAGCGAGCTGTGAAGTTCCTTATGCCGTATCCAGCGGTTCAGCCATTGCATCCTCCTCCGGTAGAGGAGCCTACCACTGTGGACATTCAGGTTTACAAGCAGCTGATGACGGAGAAAGAAGAGCTAGCAAGGGCTAAAGAGGCTTTAGAGCAGGAGAATGCCCAGCTTCGGCATGAAAAGATTGAAACAGGATATATTTCTAAGCAACAGGCTGAAACTCTGAAACATCTGAAGACTACGCTATTGGAATTGACTGAAACCAAGAAGCGTCTAGAGTTAGATGTCGACTCAGTTAGTAGTGTGTTGGCCACCAAGAAGCAAGAGCTGGAAAGGGCCTACACAAAGCTAGCCAAGTTCAGAGAACACTGGGATCTCGCTATGACCAAGCGCAAGGAGCGAGAAGAAGAGCTGAAGACACAGATTGCTCAGTTAGAAGAACAGGTCAAAGGGAAGAACGAAGAGCTTGAAGAAGAAGCCTGTCGCCGATACGAGGCCGAGCGCAAGCTGATAGATGCCATGAAAAATGTGGAAGATTTCCAGCATAGAGCAGATGCCAAGAGACCCAAACCTGGGGGCGGTGCCAATGATAAGGCTTGGGAAGACTTTGTCAGAGACATCCAGGGGACGGTCAAGAAGAGGGATCGACTGATAGAAGGTTTGATTTATCAACCAGATCATGCAGAGACAAAGAAGATGGTCGAAGACTTCCGCAACCGTACTCGTACTTGATTTCTCTCTTGTATTCTGTATGTTGAGATCACCACCAGGCATGTTGGCTGGGATCCTCCTTATCATATCAGCTGTAGGGAGCATAGTTATGTAACTTCTTGACAAGACTGTTATTCTAATCAATATATGAGGGTTTTTCCAAATATTGTCTTTATGGTTCATCTCGTCTTGCTACCACTGACACTGGAATTGGAGGGAAAATATCTCCAATGCACACATGCACGTTAGCATTTTTGTATTTCTGTTTGCATAAATCATATTGCATAGCATTTAGCAGGTCAGAGCACTTATCCAGCCTTTGTTTTCACCAGAAAGTGATTCTCGGGGAATTGTTTGAGGCAAGAGTGGAGTATTGAAGACGACCAAGGGGCTGAAGCAGATTTGAGCAGAATCAAGCAGCATAGTCGGTTACAGGTAATTGGTGGCTATGTCTGAAGGCAATTTCCAGGTTCCTGACACCCAGGCAGGGTTTACTGTGGCGTCCAACCATCAGTATGATTCTATGGAAGACTTCCCGCAAGCAAACAATATTACTGCAGCCCAAGTTGTGCAGCCTGCTGTTGAGAGCAGAGATCGGCATGAGCAGTTTGTTGCCCAAAATGAACGATATCCTCCTGTTAACAATCAATGTGTTGCTTTCCCTGTGATGAATTACCGGAGAGATATTCCAGTGACCGGATTAGTAGATCCAAGAGCTCTTGACTATGGTAGAAGAGTCCGAGTGTTGGAAGGGCAAATGAAAGCCTTGGAAGCGAAAGATGCCGTTAACCTGGATGCTGTAGCCATGTGTTTGGTCCCTGACCTCGTGTTGCCGTACAAGTTCAAAATGCCGGAATTCGAAAAATACACGGGAGATAGCTGTCCGAAGTTGCATTTGATGATGTTCTGTCGAAGGATGACTTCGTTTGTGCGAAATGACAAATTAATGATCCATTGCTTTCAGTATAGCCTGACTGGGGCATCCCTGAGATGGTATGTGCAATTGGAAAGTAATCAGATTCGATCTTGGGTTGATTTAGCCAGAGCGTTCATGAAGCAGTACGATTACAACTTGGATTTGACTCCTAGTCTCGTAGATCTGCAAGAATTGTCTCAGGCGGAGAATGAATCGTTCAGAGCGTATTTGCGAAGGTGGAAAGAATTGGCTGCTAGTGTTCGACCACCGCTTCCGGAAAGAGAACTGGTTGATATCTTCCTGGGTACGCTGAAAGGCCATTATTTTGACAAATTGTTCAGTTGCACAAACTTTGTGGGCCTGATGAGGCTGGGAGAGATTGTTGAGAGAGGACTCAGGAGTGGAAAGTTTCGAGGTGTTCCTTACGTCCCAGTTAATAAGATTGAGTCAGTTGTCAGTTCTCAAGAAGAGTGGGAAGGAGATGACGCCACCTCAGAATCTCTAGCATCTCAGGATCAGTTTTCAGACACTTCAAGTCAACGATCATCCTATCGCCGATCGCGTCAGCATGCTCCACGAAGACCAAGGAAACCTGAAAGGCAGTTCACTCAGCTACCAGTGTCGTACAGTCAGTTGTTGCCAGATCTGGTCAGAAGTGGATTGATAGTGCCGAAAGAGACTAAGCCGGTGATTCCACCGTATCCTCCAGGTTTTGATGCCAGCGCCCGCTGTGAGTACCATGTTGGGGCACAGGGGCATTCAACGAATGATTGTAAGGTGCTTAGAAGTCAGATTCAGGATCTGTTAGACTCCGACCGTATTTGCATCACGCCTCAGGGTTTTGTTCAGATTAATGATTTTCCATCTTCCAGTTGTGGGGGTTCGTCAGTTAATGTCATGGAAGACTCCGCAGGAAGTGTGTGCTCTGAAGATTGTCAATCGGAGAGTTCAGTTGAATATGGGAGAAGTTTCTAGAGGTTTCTGTGCCGGGTGTCGCATCTGTTTCTCTGCCTAACCTGTTTAGCTTTTGTGCATCAGTATTTGCTGACCACCACCAGGATTGTTGGCTGGGGTCGTTATATTCATACTCGTTTGTGCTTACCTGCTGATTTTGTTGGTTATACATATGTGGGAGATGTTCGTCTGTGTGCTTATAGCTTGAGTTTCTCTTTGTCTCGTTGTGAATATGTGTTTGCTTTCTACGCTGCATTATCATTTAGCAGGTATATCAGAACCGTGGGCCTTATTTCCTCATCATCCAGTTTATTGCAGGAACTCCTTCAGAGATATGGAACAGAATCAGTGTGAATTGATCGAAGTCCGAAGCCAGCTGGGGCAGATGATGAGAGACATGCAAGAGATGCGTCTGGAGCAGAAGATTCTCAAAGAGGAGAACAGCCAGCTGAAGACCCAAATGAGCTTGATCATGGAAGTAGTCAAGAATGTGCTTAGAAAAGAAGACGATCAGCTATTTGAAGCCGCACTGAAGAAGCTCGCGCCACCTGTGCACGTGGAACCTGAGCAGCAGCAACAGAAGATACATCCGGCTCAGCGAAAGATCCAGGAAGGAAAGCCAAGGAGAATATTTGAGGCACCACCCATGACATATGCTGAGCTCTTGCAGATCTTACTGAGGTTTAATCTGGTTGAGAAGAGAACGTTGGCACCACCAACGAGAATGTTTCCTCAAGGGTACGATGCCAGCAAGCAATGTGAATTTCATTCCGGGGCATTCGGACATGACATCGAGGGTTGTCATGCTTTTAAGCACAATGTTCAAGACCTGATTGACTCGCACGATATTGAATTCACGCCGGGCGGCGTAGCTGTGCATATTGCTCCTGTCTCAGTCGATGCCAAGATGACAGACGTTTCTAAAGCTGCAGTGGGTCAGAAGCGTATCCTGGAATCCATGGTGTCAGAATCTCCAGGCCCACAATTGTTGCCTATTCCTGGGGCAGATCTGAGAAAGAAAATGGCTAAGCATAAGGAGAGCGTTAATCAATGCATTGAAGATCAAGAAACCGATGTTGCATTTGATACGAAGGGTGCTCAAGGGTCAACCCGATACCGGCAGCAGCAGCCCCAGCAACAGAATAATCGGGGGTATAAAAAATGCCAGAATCAAGGTCCTTTGGCAAGCCGTCATTTGGAAACTCCTCCTATACCGTACGCACAGCTTCTGCAGACGTTGCTTCAGCTCCAATTGGTTCATAAAAGGACATTGGCTCCCTTAACGGGACCACCACCACCGGGGTATGATGCCAACGCTACTTGTGAGTTCCATACCGGGGCACCAGGCCATACGGTTGAGAACTGTAAAGCATTTAAGCACAAAGTGCAGGATCTGCTTGATAGTGCAGCTATCAGCTTCGGGCCGGGAGGTCCTCAAATCATCTGAATGAAGAAGGAAAGGCTCTATAATTTGGCTGGGTCGTTGAAAGCAGATCAGGACAACAGCGAATTGCCTCTAATAAAGATAGCTGGTTCAGCAGCAGGGCAGATGCAAAAGCCCGGTTCTCGGAAGATAGCATATTTTCTTTGTTTTAGCTTGTCATTTCTTTGCATTTGTAGTTGCTTTCCTGTTTGAATTTGTAAACTTGTTTGTAAAACTTGTTGTTTTCATTCAAATTGATGATAATGAAATAAATATGCATGTTTTGATTGAATCCAGTCGTGTTCACTAACTGTTTTGCAAATATCCACCACTTGGTTAAGAAGAATTTGGGGAGGATGACGAAAATGACCGACACGCAACTACCGATTGTATGCTTTTGAAATAAAACCTGCTGATGATGTACAGGCATTGTTTCAAATCCCTAAACACCGGAGATATAAGGAAGATAATCCCTTGTCAACCCCTTTGAGCCTTGTAGCAGGAGTTCTTTCTGTGAATGAAAAACCCTCAATCATAACCTGGGGCAGGGTAGGTGTTAGCTAATTTGACTGAGCGTCCAAATTGCAAAAGGAGTGTCCGTTCGAGGATCAATCACACCCCTAGAGGTCGCGCCTAAAAGACCACAATGGTTCAATCAAGAGTGGGACAGCCACATCATTTCCCAAAGAGTCAGGCAACCAGTGTCACACGACTTGTTCGAAAGAAAAATGAAAAGAGAAATCAAAAGCCCGCTAAGTCAAGAAAACTTCAAAACAAATGACTTAGGCAAAAATGAGGGCATCCCGCTGGACTTAAAAAATCAAAAGAAACTCAAAAGGAGTCAGTCCAGGCAAAAGTTAGGGATATGAAAAGAGAAAGATGAAAAGGATCAAAAGAAAATCCTCGATGGAAATACGAGTCGTGTGACCTCAAGTGTCAAAAATGCAAAGCGAGTGGCTGTCACTCCAAAATCCAAAAGTTTCTCGAGCTATCACTCCTATATTTCAGCCTCTGAGAGGTGAGCGCTAAGGTCAAATTAGCTGAACATAGGATGGGAGGACATCAAGGAGAACGGGTGGGTTAAAATAAACTTTGAGCCTTTATCCTTTCTTTCAAAACCATGAACCTGACCATGTTACAACCTTCAAAAGTCCTAATTGAAGCAGGTTGTTTCGAAAGCATACTGCGGTAAAGGTCGCGTCGATTCTGACTCCTAAAAAGGTTCCTCTTACCATGTTGGTACTGACGTTGACGAATGTTTTGTGCATTATATGCCATAAACTGTTTTTCCTTTTCCCAGTGAACAGATTGGATGTCAAAGCTGTCATATGTGTTGCATTAATACATCTTTTGTGCATAACAACTTGTTTTACTTGCGAGTAAGCGCTTGACAGTAGAAAAGTTTCCTACAATGGAAAGTATGGTCAAGATAGAATGCAGAACGCCCGAATGTTCCGAGAGCAGGGGCAAGCTTTATTGTAATCCCCAGTCAGGTCAGCTTTTCGAAGTCAGTTATTCTGGGGCAATCAGGTTGAGATTCGGTGAATGCGTCGTAGTCAGGAAGTACTGCTTTGGATCAGATAATCAGGGGCAAGGTCATTGCAGTCAGGGGCAGACCATCTTAAGCACGACGAAGTTATTCGGGGAAGCATTTGAGGTGAAGTATCTCTCAGAAGTTCAGAACACTGAGGCATGTTATATCAGACTATCAGGGCTCAGATTTGCAGATTTCCTTTCAGGGATCATCCCCACAGATGTCCTGTAAGCTGGGGCATATCAGGAGTGAAAGAATTATTCTTCTCCGTATCAGCAAGGGCCATACAAGAGTTATTCGAGCAGATGCAGTCGATTTTCGAGAGCGAGATGAATGTGGGAAGTTGTGTTACTATCCCTTGACTACTCACTGAAAAGTTGTGTATTCAGGAAGAATGTTTTCCAGCGTCAGTTGTGCCTGACCCAGTAAGATAGCTTAAGAGCTCAAATCCATGTTTGCGATTACTGTGAAACCCATCCGTGTCAGCGCATCAGGTTCCAGATCTAATCTTCGGCAATACGCGGGAAGACTCCCTCCATTTTGCCAGCAAAGACCAATTTGTCATTGGTATGGGTAAGCTATTCCCAGAGGAGTCCAATCATATTCAGCACGTCTGCTATTTAGCAGTGGAATTATGTTCCCCAGCAGGGTATTACTTCGTCGAGGTGTTCGGTTAAGTTCCCAACATCCCCAGCAGAGTTGATTTCACTCTCCCAGCATTTATTTTGCTAGGACGATTCAGTGATATCCGGGTTATCCCCAGCAGAGTTGGCCTCGCCTTCAGCATTTATTTTGCTGAAGTGGTTTTCTGTACCCGGCCTTCTCCGGCAGCTCGAGCCTGCTAGCATATTGCATGCATCGTCATATTTGCATCATATTTGCATATCATGGTCAAAATGCGTAGCATTTCTATCCAGAATGGAGCATTATGCTGTAGAAAGATTAAAGCATTTGCATATGCATACGAAGCATAAGTCAGATTTTCTATCAGCCTCCTATGGCGCGTGAATTACTCTGTGATCAGTTCAGGGGCATTTATCCAGCAACAGTATTCAGACAGTTCAGCGGATTATTTGTATCAGATCTTACGATAGTTGTGCTTTGATCAAGCAGTCATCTGATGACGACAGACTTTTCTTCCCGTCAATTCATATTGACGATGTGTTCCTCCAATGAGTGGATTTCTCTGTCTATCATTAGACGTCTTGAGTATGAATGTGGTTTTCTTTCCGTCTATCCATAGACGATGTGAAGTTGCGGGTAATCACAGTAAGGCTTCAAGAAGGGGTTTCCCTCAGGACATGCTTTCCTTCCCGTCTACCAGTAGACGATGTGAAGTTTTGATGGATTTTCAATAAGGTTCAAAATAGAGTTTCTATAGCAAGTGGCTTTTCTTTCCGTCTATCAGTAGACGATGTGAAGTTTTGGTTACTGTCCAGCGGATTTCTTATTGCCAGATCATACATATGATGAAGTGTTTCCCCAGCGAGTCTTCTCCGGCTATCCTTAGTTGTTGAGGGGTTTCAAAATGATTTTGAATGTTGGTTCTCTTTCTGGTTATTGGATATGATGACGTTTAAGAGGGACTTTTCTGACCATCAATCCTTATTGATGTCGAGGCTCTTCGAAGAATGTTCAGTTTTCATGATTGTCGATTCTTATTGACGACATGGTTCTTTAAAGGTGGTTTTTCTTCCCATCGGTCCATACTGACGATGTGGCCCCTTCAAGGATGTTGATCTTTCCATCAATTCCCGTAGACAGAAGAATTCTGAAATTCAAGGGTTGGTGTTGAATTGCGTAATGGTGTCTTCCCGTCTATCCTTAGACGATGTGAGTATGGAGATTCAGGCTTTGTTTCCGTCTATCCTTAGACGACGTGAATGGTTTTGTTTCATCAATCAGGATGATGCCGTCTACCCTTAGACGATGCAAGTATGGAGATTAAGACTTTCCGTCTACTCTTGGACGATGAGAATATTGATTTGTTCATCAATCAGGATGATCCCGTCTACCCTTAGACGATGTGAATACGGAGAATTATTTCTTCCCGTCTATCCTTAGACGATGTGAGTGTGGAGATTAAGGCTTTGTTCCCGTCTACTCTTGGACGATGAGAATATTGATTTGTTCATCAATCAGGATGATGTCGTCTACCCTTAGACGATGTGAATTCGGAGATTATTTCTTTCCGTCTATCAGTAGACGATGTGCATATGGGGATTAATGAATGCCTTCCCGTCTACCCTTAGACGATGTGAATAGTGAGTTTTCATCAATCAGGATGATCCCGTCTACCCTTAGACGATGTGAATATTGATTTGTTCATCAATCAGGATGATGCCGTCTACCCTTAGACGATGTGAATTGATTTGTCATCAATCAGGATGATCCCGTCTACTCTTAGACGATGAGAATTGACTTGTTCATCAATCAGGATGATGCCGTCTACCCTTAGACGATGTGAATTCAAAGAATTTCTTCCCGTCTACCCTTAGACGATGAGAATATTGATTTGTTCATCAATCAGGATGATGCCGTTTACCCTTAGACGATGTGAATATGGAGATTATGGTGACTTTCCGTCTATCCTTAGACGATGTGAGTATGGAGATTCAGGCTTTGTATCCGTCTACCCTTAGACGATGTGAATATGGAGATTATGGTGTCTTTCCGTCTATCATTAGACGAGGTGAGTATTCAATCAGGGTGTCTTCCCGTCCATCTTTGGGCGATGTGAGTATGTTTCTCTTCCTGCCTATCAGTAGGCAATGTGAAAGGATCAGGTATGTTGTTGTAGCCCTCAGGGTTTGTTATATGGGGTATCACAAGCGACGGGTATTCAAATCAGGAGTTCTTTATCAGATGATTAATCAGTTTGGTGCCGCAATAACTGGACTCGGTTTTCTGGACTTTATTCCCCAAGCAGTTTACAATATATGCTCGCGGTTGGCAAATTTTCGGGTTTTATTTGTATTCAACCGTCTCGTACCTCTGAATGTTTGAAGGCTGAGCGCTCTTCAAACCCTTCAGGTCCAAGTCGCTTGAATAGGGGCAGCTGTTGCACCCTAAAATTTGACCAACTGATTATCCTATCTGACTCATGGTTTAAATTCATATTCGCAGCTCAGACATGTGATATTTGTGCACAAGCAGGGGATATCAGAGTTTACAGCTTGATTTTTGTCTATCAGATATGGCAGATTCAGTCCAGATTATCGGGGTTTTATTTTCGGGAAATTGTGCGCTCCTCAGTGATTTTTTAGCTTGCACAGTGATTTTGATGATATTCTGATGCCCGGGGATCTCTGTTCGATTCGATCTGGTCTCGTGCGCTCTTTTATGGCGGTCATTTGCATTCATCTGCATTTTTAGGATTTTTATAGGCTTTTGTGAATTTTTAACAGGCTTTATAGAATTTTTCTGGAATTTAAATAGGGTTTTTGAATATTTTAATAGCTTAATCCTCTTTTTAGAATTTTATAGAATACTTTAAATAGATTTTAATCATTTGTAGAATTTTTAATAGAATTTAGATAGTTTTATCATTATAGAAAATAATATAGTTTTTCTTTTATTAATAGATATTAAATAATATTAGATTTTTAATAGGAAATTAGATTGATTTAGAGTTAATTGGACTTTTAATCATTTTTTAGAGTTTGATTAGGTTAACTGAATTTTAGAGTTAATTAGATCTTAATTGATTTTTAGGTTTAATTAGGATAATTAGAGTTTTAATCATTTTTTAGAGTTGATTAGGAAATTAGTTAATTAGGTGTTAATTGTTTTGATTAGATATAATTAGGTTTAGTTAATTGTTTTTTTATGCAGTTTTTTTTTCAGTTTTGTTGGGCAGGTTCGTATGGGCCCAGGGATGTTTTTGTTAAAGCCCAATTCTCAATTCAGCAAGTCCAAAAAAAAGGGGGAAAGTCCAGTTCGTCCAGCCTCTATCCAGATTTGTCCAGCTGGTTCTAGAAAGTTCTAACACTTTCAGTGGTATAAAAGCTGACACGTGTTGCAAGAAAAAGGTCCCACACGTCGCGCATGCAAGCACGCCACCGCCCACTCAGAACTTCCCAGACTCTCCCACGTGTTTGCCAACTGTCCTCCACTCTCTCTCTCTTTGCGCATGCACGCCACTTGGCGCCCCCACACCCATCACCGGAGCCTCACCTGGAAACTCACCGGCGGTCATGCATCAGCCGTAACTTCCCACCGCCGGTGATCCCCAACGACTTCCGGCCACCGTCATCCCCAAACGTCCAAAATCCCCAGAACCTCATATCTTCTTCTTCCTCCGATCGTCTGTCACCTTCATCTTCTCCTCGCCGGAAAGATCAACCCTCGCCGGAAACCTCAAGACTTTTCCAGAATACGTTCATCCACCTCCTTCGTTCTTCATACAACTCTTTCCAGAACCTGCTCAGACTTTCATCGTCCTCAAAAATTTTCCAGAAACTCTTCATTCTTCATCAATTTTTTCCAGAACGATATCAATCTTCATCAGTTTTTTTCAGAACACATCAATCTTCATCCCTTTTCTCCAGAACAGCATCCAACCTTCATCATTCTCAAGCAAGATCCCCAGAAATCATCATCAATTCATACAACATTTCTCCAGAAATCATCCTAAGACATTCATCCTTCAAGCAATATCTCCAGAAACTTCATTCCTCGTCCAATCTTCAAGAATCTACGAGGTTTTCTCCAGAAATCTTCAAGATCTCAGCGAACTCCTTCAACCTTCTTCAGTTCCAGGATCTTCGTCATTCCTCCAGGTTTGTTCATCCTCCTTGCAATTTGTTTACTCGTGCGTGGTTAGGGTTTGGTTGAATCGTTGTTGATATGATTCTAGCATAAACTGTTGAGGCCTGATTTCGATCTGGGAGTGTTAGATGAAGGTTGATTTCATGTGTGATAGTGGATTAAAGTCAGTTTTCGTTCAGGACGTACGAGGGTTTCAGGATGTTGTGTGAGTGTGTTTCAGAAAGCGTGAGAGATAGGGTGAGGAAGACGGCTAGGTGTTTAGATGAACAGTACCAGAGAGAGGTTAGGAGGAAGATAGTTTTGATTAGGTTTTGTTTGGATTAGGGTTTGGCTATTGGGCTTAGGCCCAAGCGTATTACTGATGCACTACACCACGTTTGCTTCCCCACCCCCCTGGCGTGTGGGATCTGGGCATATGGATATGGGCCTTAGGCCCTATTGCTGTTAGCACCCCCCTCATTTGAGCCCATAGTAGCAAATAACTGGAAAAATCACTCATAGCACCCCCAGACGTTTTTTTTCTTTTCTGAGTTACTAATTGTTTTTGACAAAACCTGGGCCCTGCGCCTTTGCTTCTAGCACCCCCCAATCAGGGCCCAATGTAGAAATAAACTGAATTCTTGCTGATTGAACCCCCCTCCAGTATTTCAATTTTTTTTGTTAATTTCTTTTTATATTTTCATGATTGTAAATAATTCATAATAAAATGAAAATAGTTGTTTTTTTAATAATTCTTTTTTCTACCATTTCATGAAAATGTTAAGAAAATTAAATAAAAATAGAAATGACATTTTATTTTTATTTCCTAGTTTTGTGTATATTTTCCATTTAATTGATGTTTTTTTAATATTTTCAATGCATGCATATCATTAGAAAATTCATAAAAAATGGTAGATTTAGTCAAATAATTCCGTTCTTTTTTCTGTAGACTCGTGATTCAGTGTAGAATTTTATAGTGCAAAAATATTAGCTCAATCATGCATTTTCATTTTAATTGCATTTTTTCACTGTTATTGATGTTGAATAAATTGGTTTGTGGACATGTCTGTGTTCTTGATTTTAGTTCTTTCATCTGGTGTTGAATTTTGTTCTGATTTTTCAGTATGTTATCCTAGAGCCATGTAGGTCTCCCATTAGATTTTTGTTAGATTTTTGTAGGATATTCTGATAGGATTTGTCTGAGCCTGAAGATAGGGGAAGTCTTGATGACTTCTGACTTTGAAGTTCAACCGTGGTTGAACTTCGGAGATAGTCTCTTGTGGTTTGTTGGCCTGTGGGTTTCTTCTCAGGGTGGGAGCTGACTGAAGTCCTGTTGGAGCTTGCAAAGTTGTAGTGGATTGAGGCTTAGTCTAGGAGCTTGTTGTCTGTTCGTGAGGTTCGAGATCCTGAAGTTTGAAGGGAGTTTATGGTACTTTCCTGAGGAAGGCACTATGAATGACTTTCATTCTTTCTTCTCACCTCTTTCTTAAGTATCCAATGATGTCGGAGCCGACTTGTGAGTTTAATTTCTCCCGAGGAGGAATGTAAACTGACCACATGTTGTTGAGCCACATGGGATACGATTCCTAAGTGGAAGCCTCCTAGTACTTTCCTGAGGAAGGTCCAATGGGTCTATTCACTTAGTTCCATTAGTTTACCTAGGATTTCTTAAGTATCCAGTGATGTTGGAGCCAACTTGTGAGTTTAATTTCTCCTGAGGAGGAATGTAAACTGATCACAGTTGTTGAGCCACGTAGGGTACAATTCCTAAGTGTCAGCCTCCTAGTACTTTCCTGAGGAAGGTCCTATGAGCCTGCTCACTTAGTTCCCCTAGTGCATATAGGTATTTCTCAAATATCCAGTGATGCCGGAGCCTTCATGTGAGTTTAATTTCTCCTGAGGAGGAATGTAAACTGATCACAGTTGTCGAGCCGCATAGGATATGACTCCTGAGTGGTAACCTCCTAGTACTTTCCTGAGGAAAGCACTATGAGCGTGTCTGCTTAGCTCCCTTTTCTTTGGTAAGCTTGTTCTGAAGCTTGGAGACTGGGATTGATTCCTCTTGCCTAGGAGTTTGTTTAGATCCTTGCTTAGGGTGCTGTATAGAGTTCTGTTTAGAGATAGATTAAGAGTTGTCTCAGGTTTGTCAGGGGCCTTGCCCCAAGAGTAGCTTCTTGTTTTGTAGATAGAGGCCCTGCTCAGGGTTAGTCTCTTTGATTTGTTTGACTTGTGTGATGTTATGTTGCATTAGACGTAGGTATTCATCTAGATAGTTCTGAATAAGTGCATCTTAGAAGTAGACTTTGTGTGCATGAGAAGTTGAGGTGGTCCTCCTTCTGCTTGTTTGTTATTGCGTGGCTTTGCTTGTTGGTATTTGGTAGAGCTGAGCTCCCTTGCCTTTGTGGTTTGCGGCCTCTGTGCCTTGTTTGTTTAGTTGTTGCATTCATGCATATTTCAGTATTCCTTTACGTTGCAGTTTCTTGTTTGGAGTTTAGTCCTGTTGCCATGATCCCTTAGGAGCTCTGACTTCTCCGTTGCGGAGTTGTTATGATAGACATTAGGATGGTCAACCAGGTGTGATAGCAGTAGGTAGATTCCCCTGTTTCTCAGCTATAGTTCTAGGGTTTCCCTTTCCTTTCTGTAGGAGCTTTTGAGTAGCTTGATCCGTAGTTAGCTGAACTACAGCTGCTCTGATTCTTCGTTCCAGACGAAGATATGTAGGCATAGGATGCGATATCCTAGCGAGCACGCTAACGACTAACTTTAGTTCTCTCGCGGCTGTGCAATCGAGACTTTCCCGCTAACGACTGATTGTTATCCTTTTCTCCTGCCCGAGTGCACTTGAGACCAGATCGTAGTTGTAGGTCCCCGAGCCTTAGAGACCAGTTTGTTTTCTCACTGCTGTGTGAGAGCCCCTGTTTACCCGTAGTTAGCCGAACTACGTTTGCTCTGATCTTTCATCCCAGATGAAAGTACGTAGGCACAGGACGCGATGTCCTGGCGAGCAACCTTTTCCCCGTTTAGACGTAGGAAGTCGAACTACGTTGACTCTGACTTTCCCATTGCACGAGGGAATACGTAGGCCCAGAACACCGTATGTTCTGTCGAGTCCTGTCCTTTTATTTTCTTTTCAGACCAGCCATTAGCGTAGATAGATAATACACCCTTTTACCTATAAACACCAAGCGTGGATCCCATCGAGTACGATGGACGTGAGGGGTGCTAATACCTTCCCCTTGCGTAACCGACTCCCGAATCCAGGTTTTGGTTGCGATGACCATACCTTTCCCCGTTTTTTGCGAGGTTTACTTCGAGCGTTTCCTTTCCCGCTCTGAGGGATAAATAACGCACGGTGGCGACTCTTCTGTCAGCCGGCGCCGATTTTCGCAGTAGCGACACTAATCACAACACCAACACCATTACCATGTGCATTGGAGGCACCATCAAAAACCATAGTCCATCGGGATCCTTGTTCAGGTCCGTCATATTGTCCAGGTTCTTTGGTAACAGACATAATGTCTTCATCAGGGAACTCAAAATTCATTGACTGGTAATCATCTACTGCTTGATGAGCCAAATGATCAGCAACAACACTCCCCTTAATGGCCTTCTGAGTAGTATACTGTATATCATATTCCGTCAAGATCATTTGCCATCTTGCAATTCTTCCGGAGAGAGCAGGTTTCTCAAATATGTACTTGATTGGATCCATCTTCGAAATCAACAAGGTAGTATGGGTCAACATATACTGTCTTAGTCGGCGAGCAGCCCATGCCAAAGCGCAGCAAGTTTTCTCGAGCAGTGAGTATCTTGTTTCACAGTCGGTAAACTTTTTGCTAAGGTAGTATATTGCCTGCTCTTTTCGACCAGACTCGTCATGTTGCCCCAATACACACCCCATTGAGTTGTCTAATACTGTTAAATACATAATCAAGGGTCTTCCATCAACTGGTGGCATTAAAATTGGAGGTTCTAGCAAATATCTCTTGATTTCATCAAAGGCAGTCTGGCACTCATCATTCCATTCCATCACCTGATCTTTCTTCAACAACTTGAAGATTGGCTCACAGATGGTAGTTAATTGGGAAATAAATCTTGCAATGTAGTTCAATCGTCCCAAGAAACCTCTAACCTCCTTCTCAGTACGGGGAGCTGGCATCTCTCGTATAGCTTTCACTTTTGCAGGATCCACTTCAATACCTTTTCCACTGACAATGAAACCCAGGAGCTTTCCAGATCTAACTCCAAAAGTACACTTGTTTGGATTTAATCTCAACCTGTATTTCTTCAACCTCTCAAACAACTTGTGCAGATGATCAAGATGTTGTTCTTCATTCTGAGACCTGGCTATCATATCATCCACATATACCTCTATCTCATGATGAATCATATCATGAAACAAAGCCACCATAGCACGCTGATATGTTGCCCCTGCATTCTTCAAACCAAATGGCATTACCTTATAGCAAAAGGTGCCCCACTGTGTCACAAATGTAGTCTTCTCCATATCTTCAGGTGCCATCTTGATTTGATTGTAACCAGAGAAACCATCCATAAAAGAGAATACCTTATGCTGAGCAGTGTTGTCTACCAGAATATCAATATGAGGAAGTGGAAAGTCATCTTTAGGGCTAGCCTTGTTCAGATCTCTGTAGTCTACACACATACGTACCTTACCATCTTTCTTAGGAACTGGTACCACATTTGCAACCCACTGAGGATAAGAAGTTACGGCCAAGAACCCTGCATTGAACTGTTTCATTACCTCTGCTTTGATCTTTTCTGACATTTCAGGACGCATACGACGAACCTTCTGCTTCTTTTGACGACAATCTTCTTTCACTGGCAAACGGTGAACCACAATGTCTGTATCCAACCCTGGCATATCTTCATAAGACCAAGCAAAGATCTCCACATAGTCACGTAGCATCTGAATCAACCTGCTCTTGACACTGTCCTCTGAATCAGCCCCTATCTTGACCTTTTTTCTGTTTTCTTCAGTTCCCAGATTCACAACTTCGACTGGCTCTTCATGTGGCTGTATAGCTTTCTCTTCTTGTTGTAACAACCTAGCAAGCTCTACAGGTATTTCACAATCGTCCTCGTTTCCGTCTT
Source organism: Lathyrus sativus (assembly GCA_963859935.3). Taxonomy (NCBI): domain Eukaryota; kingdom Viridiplantae; phylum Streptophyta; class Magnoliopsida; order Fabales; family Fabaceae; genus Lathyrus; species Lathyrus sativus. The sequence continues at coordinate 628,127,387 of OZ012740.1, read as the reverse complement.
CAGTTTGATAGATCGGATTCTCGAAATTGGCAATAGTAGAACTGTTATCAACTGGATCCAGAGTGGATGAGGATCTGCATTTTAGTGACGTGGGTGTGTGTAAGAACACATAGCTGATAAAGCAAAAATAAAAGAAAAAGAAAGACAAGGAACACAATATTTACGAAAACGAAACGTCCACTGATTTTATTGAATGAAGTATGCAAATGAAATGACAACCCGTAACAAGCACACCATTGTGCCCCGGGTAAGGCACATGGCTTGAAAGTTTTAATTGTTCCAGAAATTATAAATTTAAAAACATAACACAATAATAGTATTTACTCCTGACTAAAGGAGATAGGGATAACATCTTCAGCTGTCCAATTATTGAGTCCAGCACCCACAGTAGGAAAAATCCATGCCTCCAAGTTGTAGTCTTCATCTTGATCTCCCACAGCATTGATAACCCCTTGATTGGTGATACGAACAGCACGAGCACGACGAACAGCCTTCTGGGACTCTGCAGTGAAACCCAAACCAAACTTGTCAGACTTGTATGGAATATCAGGAAGCTGACCCCAAATAGTACAACCACCTTCTTCCACCATAGCTTTTGCATCATTGAGGGAGGCCATTGCCATTGTTGGAGGATTTCTGATGACCACAGAAACCTTCTTCACAGCAGGAGGAGTCACACAATCCTTAACAGCCCAGGGAACCACTTCAAATGACTGACATGGAGTTTCAATGTATTCACCTTCTACTTCCAGATACTTGAAAGTGTTTACATGGCTGACAAAGTATTCTTCCTCTCCAAAGACAGTAACAACTTTTCCATTCACCGGATATCTCAACTTTTGATGTAATGTGGAGGTCACAGCACCTGCCCCATGGATCCAGGGACGACCAAGCAGACATGAGTACGAAGGACGAATATCCATCACATAGAATGTAGCAGTAAACACCTGAGAGCCAACCTTGATTGGAAGATCAATTTCCCCATGCACTACTCTTCTAGAACCATCAAAAGCCTTTACCACAATATTACTGGGCTTCAATACCGTATCTTCAGGACTCAGCTTGTTCAGGACTTCCTTAGGCAACACATTAAGAGAGGAACCATTGTCTATCAGCACATGAGACAGGGTAGTGCCCCTGCATTCAATTGAAATATGCAGGGCCCTGTTATGATCCGTCTTGGCAGGGGTCAAGTCAGCATCAGAAAATCCTAACCCGTTGTCATAGGTCAGGTGCGCAACACAATTCTCAAACTGGTCCACAGAAATTGCACTGGGTACATGAGCCATCTTTAGAAACTTGATCAATGACTTGGCATGAGCCTCAGAACATAATAACAGGGAGAGCATAGAAATCTTTGAGGGAGTATGCCCCAGCTGATCAACAATATCATAATCACTCTTGCGAATGATTTTCAATACTTCTTCCATCTGCTTAGAGAGGTCATCAGCAGCTGGCACATCAGTAGATACAGGCTCAATAACAGGACCCTTGCCCCGAGCATCAGTGGTGGAAGTAACAGCAGGGGTAACTGCACTCTTAGAAGCAACTGGAGGAGAGAAGACTCTTCCACTACGAGTGATCTTGCTAGATCCAGCAATATTATCAATGTCAACAGGCATATCAGGTAAAGGCTCCTGCTTGACACCATGGATGTAAACATCAGACCCATAGTGCCAAGGCACAGCTTTGTCAGATGTATAAGGAATAGGACCAGGAGTGGTAATGATCAGAGGAGCTACTCTGGCTTCAGCAACGACTTTCACAGGACCTTCAGCAGTAATCTTGATTGGGCCCTGATGAGTGATTTTAATGGGACCCTTTGAAGTGATTCTTAGTGGTACTTTGTCAACCATGTCAACCTCTTCAATCTTCTTACCCTGAGTCAGATGATCCACCATACTTTCTACAGATGCTGGTCTTCTTTCAAACACTATAGTATATTTATCCATGAGACGTTGAATCCCATCTCTCAAAATGAAGCAACTATCCGGCTTATAGGTACAATATAGACAATCTTCATGACAACCTGGAAAGATCCCAGCTTGTACTAACCTCTTTTTGATAACAGACAATGGTGTGCTCAACTCCATAACTGAATAGACATGCAGATCTTCATCAATATCTTCATCAATGGCGTTGACAGTCTTCTCGTGATTTGGCATTGGAGCTGTAATCACATTTGGAGTACCTGGTGGATCAAACTCAACTTCTCCAGCATCAATCATATCCTGAATTTTGTTCTTCAAGACCCAGCAGTTATTAGTATCATGTCCTGGACAGTTTGAATGATATGCACATCGTGCATTGGGATTGTACTTTGGAGAGGTAACATTGGGATTCTGAGGAGCCTCCCTCAGGGTAATAAGTTCAGCCTTCAACAAGTGTTGCAATGCCTGAGCCATTGACATGTTGATCTTCGTGAACTGTCTTCTAGCCCTCTGTTGGTTGCCTTGAGGCTGCTCTGTTGTTGCAGGAGCTGGATTTGAAATATGAACTGCACTAACAGACTGATGCCTTCTGTTACGATCAGGCTGACCATACACAGCATTAGATTCTTTCTTCCCAGTGGGAGGCTTCTTTGCAGCACCTGATGAAGAAGTGCCCACTTGGATCTTACCACTCTTGATACCATTCTCTACTCGCTCTCCTGTCATGATCAACTCAGTGAAGCCAGATGATGAGCTTCCAATGAGATGACTGTAAAACGGACCATTCAGCGTACACATGAACATATCAACCAACTCCCTATCAGTCAAAGGGGGTTGAACTCTTCCAGCTAAGTCTCTCCACTTCTGAGCATACTCCTTAAAGCTTTCTTTGGCACCCATAGACATGCTTTGAAGCTGCATGCGAGTGGGGGCTAAGTCAGCATTGTATTGATACTGCTTGTAGAAAGCTTCAGCAAGGTCATTCCAATCTCTGATGTTGACACTCTCCAACTGATAATACCACTCTAGCTGAGCTCCAGATAAACTCTCTTGAAAGAAATGGATCCACAACTTTTTATCAGCAGTGTGGGGTTGAATTCTTCTGACATAAGACCTCAGATGCAATTTGGGACAAGAGACCCCATCATAGACAACAAATGTAGGAACTTTGAACCCAATGGGTATGACCACCCCAGATATCAAGCTCAAAACCTCAAAATCCAACCCAGATGATTTCTGTAATTCCATAGCATCCATTCTATCCACCAGCATCTTGAATTTGTCTTCGTTAGGCTCATGGTAGTAGTTAGCCTCAGAATCAGAGTCCCCCATAGTGTTGTGGAGACTGCCTCTCTCCTGCTCAGATTCTTCAGATTCATAGTCTTCAACCTGTTCCTTGGTCTTGGCAGGACCTTTGAACCTTCTTCCCATGTTGAGCAACCCAGCAGACCTTCTAGCCTTCTTAGTCTTCTTGGCCAGCAGTGTCTTCAATTCATCCTGCCCCTTGGATAGGTTCAGGATCAGCTCTTGGAACTGTGCATTCTGTGCCTGGAGATCCTTAACTGATTGTTCAAGAGCCATTGCTGAAATAAACAGCGAGGAGATGAGAAACCTGTGCACAATTATAAACCTGTGATGCAATGATATGGGAATGCATATGCAACGTTTTCAAGGACCGCAGGATTTAAATTTGCTTAAACAAACAAGAAAGTAACTTTTTATTAGTAATAACTTGTTTTGCCTTTTAGGCTTACGAAAAATGAAAACGAAATAAGTACAAAAGATGGGGTTTTAAGTCTCCCATGGACGCTTCCTCTTTGTGTTGAGGTATGAGTTGAGGTTTCGTTCCTCATGAAGTAGCTTTGTTAGCTCTAGGATCCTTGCTTGGCTTGTTTTGTAATGAGCCTCGAAAGTATCCCTTTGCTCTTTCAGTTGGATCCATGATCTCTGCAAGTCTTCCATATCAGTAGGCATGTCTGGGTGAAGGATGGTATAAGCTGTGTCTCCTTCAGCAACAGGTTCCATGGTAACTGGTAGGACGGCAGGATATGGCATCATGAGTGTCTGAGCACGAGATCGTACCCATCTGAGATAAGCCTCCATAGGAATAGTGTACTTAGGCTCCAGTGTCTTGCTGTCAATCCTGTTTACCTTTCCCCAAGCTCGTATGAATCTCTGACGGTAACCCTGAAGATCGTTGTCGTAGTCAAACACAATGCCCTGAATCAACATGTCATGTGGACCATCGCTCCGGGCGTAACCAAACTGTCGTAAAGCTAGAGATGGGTTGTAGGTGATGCCTCCTCTTATGCCTAGAAGTGGTACATTAGGAAACTCCCCACAACGGTCAATGATGGTGACATTCTCCATAGATCTGGAGCACCAATGGATGTTTGAGTGAGAAAGTGACATGATCCTCTTGGACCATCTGAACCCTTGCTCATTCTTCATTACTGAGCGAGGAAGGTGAGAAATAAACCACCTAGAAAGTAAAGGTATGCAGCACATCAAAGTTCCTCTTGCCCTTGTAGTACGGGTGTGAAGAGAATATAGGATGTCTCCAAGTAAGGTAGGCACTGGATTGTGACTCAGGAATATGTTGATGGCATGAACGTCTATGAACTGATCAGGATTGGGGAACAACACTAAGCCATAAATCAATAAGGCTAAGATCTCCTCAAAAGCATCGTAGCTCATAGCCTTCAAGAACATTTGAGCTTTATCCACTAATACCTTGGCAAGAATACCTTTAACTCCACTTCTCGTCTCTAGAACAATGTCAGACTTCTTCAGATGTAGAGCTGCAGCAATAACTTCTGGTTTAAGCTCCTTCTCTAAGCCTGTGAATGGCTTCTGATCAAGAACAGGTATACCCAGAAGTTTAGAGAACTCCTCCATGGTTGGAACCAGCTGATAATCAGGAAATGTAAAGCAATGGTGCTTAGGGTCAAAGAACTGAAACAGCACACTCATCATGTCTTCACTGAACCCTGAAGTAACTAGATCCAATAAGTGACCATGTCTCTTGTTGAACTGGGAATGATCAGGCACTAGGGAAACCAACTCCTTGAGCTTAGCAGGTATCCCTACAAAGTTGATCCTGATGGTGTTTCTACGAGCAGAAGCCATGACCTGCAACAAAGAACAAAGATAAATCCTTTGGTCCTTGAAATGGTTAGGGAGAATGATATGCTTATGATGCATGATGATGTCATGATGTCATGCTCAATCACAAACATGTGGCACACACAAACAAGTCACACCATAGCCCTAGGTTTAAAGGCTTGCATGAGGTTCAAAGGCAAGTACCCTCCCCTGAAGTTAGATGGTTCATCCTGTCCTATAAAAGTAACCAGGTTCTAAGGGATCTCAATATCATTGATCCTTCACAAGGGTGGTTGTTCAGAAGGCAACTTACTTGCCAACCAAAACCCTCCAAGTTTAAGATCTCAATGAGCGTAGTATCGAGTGTCAACCAACTTCAGTCTGCACCAAAGCCGGTTACCTCACTACTTTCTAAAGGCCAAGACGAGTTAACTAGGGTTCTAAAAGTCAGTTAGTGCATTGACAACATATGGCAGCCTCAATATTATCCTCAACTTGACTTAAGGAATATAAGCACCAACCAAGAAGTCGCACTAACTATGGCCACCAGATCAACCGTATCGATATACGTCGTACAGTTTCCTTGGTCTATTGCCATTTACCTAAGGTACACTAGATCCGGGTTAGGACCTTTCACACATAAGAGCACCCCAACAATATAATAATAAAGCAAACAAGGCAAACAATTTAAAGTGATCTTAATTCCTAAGGGTACCCCTCTTAAATAACTCCCCAGCAGAGTCGCCAGTTCTGTAACCCGGTGAACTGACTTTAAACAATGTTGCGGATAGCAAGAGTCGCCACCGACTTTTATTTTATCCATAAGGAAAGGTTATAAAAGAACAGGAAAGACCTTAGAGAATATTTTGGGTCCGGGGGGTAGGTTATGAAAAGGGAAGGTATTAGCATCCTTTTCATCCATGGTTATCCATGGGCTCTTAGGTACTTAAGCTCACTTTTGAATTGTTTTGAAATTGTAGTGTGTGAATAGAAAATTTTCAGAATAGTTAATAAATAATCCATGTGAGGATGTGTTAAGAACTTGTTTGAAAACTTGTTGAAAATTTGTTTAAGTGCGAAACAGTTTTGAAGTGAGCAAGCACCTAGGAGTAACCTACCCTAATGTTTAAAGGTCTTTCTTATTCTTCATTCTTTCCTTTAGTAAGACTATCCCTACTATAATGGAGTAGGTAGTCCTTACTTTGGATGTTAAGGGACATGTGAGGGACAATTTGACTTTGAAGGCCATTGTGGGATGTAATAAGCACGTATAAGGGACCATCATCATTTTTCGAAAGGGACTCGATTCGTAAAGGCAACCATAAGGGACTTTGATGATTTTTTCTATTTGAGGGACTTGCTTTATACACCCCACTTAACCATTATTCGTAGGCAACTTGAGGGATATCCTTAGGAAGTGAGACGGCGATTAAAATCGACTTACGTGTGTGACGTGTTTATTTTAATTATCTTTATTTAAAAGCGATCTAAATTTATTTTAATATTACATACATGTTGTTACACTCCCTAATTACTAACCATAATGATAATTAAATAATTAAACAACTTTACATCCCAGAAACAATTACAAAATAATAAGCAAAATAATTAAATAGCAAAGATAAATAAAATATAAATAAGCAATAATAAATAATAAAGGGGGTTAGTAAGCAATATTTAACAAAATAATAAGCATGATTAGAATATAAATGGGTTAGTAAATAAGAATAAACAAAATTAATCCAAATATTATAATAATAAGAAATTAACAATTTTTTAATATAATCAACTAAAAAAACAAATATGAATAAACAATTGTTTTAATTTATATTTTAATCATGAAGTTACTACAAAAAATTTAATTATTATAAGCACAATTATTTATAAACTAAAGTTATGTAAAAAAAAATGTTTATAAGTATATTTACAAAAATTTGTAAGAATTATAGTAAACATACATATATAATAATTATATTAGAAAATAACATTAAAAAAAAATAGGATTAGATTTGTATTAAAAAATATTTTTAGAGTTTTATGAAATTAGGGTTTATATGAGAAATAAATTTTTAGGGTTTATATAAAAAAAATAGGATTTAGTTATATACAAAAATTTTCTAATTTATACATATTACAATTTAGACATAAAATATAGAAACAAAATTTGTGAAAAAAAACATATTTTTTAAAATTAAAGAAAACAGACATATTTTATTATTATTTATTTATTATTGAGAAATATACATAATATATTTAATTTTTAATATTATAATATTTAAATCAAATAAAAGGAAAGAAAAAAAAGCGGAAACTTACCTGGCTGGGGTTTGAACCCAGGCCAGCTTGATTTCCAGGAAGCACAACAACCATCAAGCTAAGCATACAATTGTGAAATATATCCAGGAACAATTCATATTATTTTTTTTAATAAAATTTGAATTTGAAAACAGGCGCGAACTGGCCTTCTTCTTCCTCCCATTACCTGCGGATTTTGCAACGTTTTCTCCTACGAATATTGTTACGAGTTCTTCCACCCTGCGAAACACAAACTTCATCCAAACGGCAAAATTTCACAAAATTGATTGCACCATTGTATTGCTACTGAGTTTTTCAATCGTCCTATGTTTTTCAAATCCATTTATCATTTGAAAATCGTGAAACCCTAAAGAGGGCCGAAAACCCTAATCATGGTGAATTCTTGTTCCTGCAATGAAAATCCAATTGAACCACCCAGAATCGTTCTAGAGTTCATTCTAAACGTCCTACAACAATCAAAAACAGTTTAAACATGATAAATCAATGGATTCGAAAACAAAATATTCAAGGTCAAGATGAACTCGGGTTGAGCAATTGGGGTGTGTATACGATGCATATGGATGATGATTTATGATCAGAAGAGTCCAAGGAAGCTTGCTATGTCTTTCAAATACCTTGCAATGCTCTGAATTTGAGAACCCGAATATGACTTTTTGAAAGATTTTTGTGCTTTTGATCTTACCTTTAGGCTGCTGCAAATTCGTGAATGAGGCTAGGGTTTGTGCTTAGTATATATGTGTGATGGATTTAGGTCAGAAACATTGATGTGTTGTGTGGATATTTGATCCAAAAAATATTCAAAAAGATCATTGTATAAATTTCAAATATTTGATCATGAGTGCTTGCTATTTTGGGAGAGATCACATGATTTCCTTCTCATTCTAATTCAATCAATGATTATGAATTTCTAGAAACAAAATCTTCACCCAAAAATAGATTTTTATATTTTTTATTTATTTAAAATGATTTTTATGAATTAAATCAATAATAAATAAATAAAAAATAATAATTTGGGAGAGATCACATGATTTCCTTCTCATTCTAATTCAATCAATGATTATGAATTTCTAGAAACAAAATCTTCACCCAAAAATAGATTTTTATATTTTTTATTTATTTAAAATGATTTTTATGAATTAAATCAATAATAAATAAATAAAAAATAATAATTTGGGAGAGATCACATGATTTCCTTCTCATTCTAATTCAATCAATGATTATGAATTTCTAGAAACAAAATCTTCACCCAAAAATAGATTTTTATATTTTTTATTTATTTAAAATGACTTTTATGAATTAAATCAATAATAAATAAATAAAAAATAATAATTTGGGAGAGATCACATGATTTCCTTCTCATTCTAATTCAATCAATGATTATGAATTTCTAGAAACAAAATCTTCACCCAAAAATAGATTTTTATATTTTTTATTTATTTAAAATGATTTTTATGAATTAAATCAATAATAAATAAATAAAAAATAATAATTTGGGAGAGATCACATGATTTCCTTCTCATTCTAATTCAATCAATGATTATGAATTTCTAGAAACAAAATCTTCACCCAAAAATAGATTTTTATATTTTTTATTTATTTAAAATGATTTTTATGAATTAAATCAATAATAAATAAATAAAAAATAATAATTTGGGAGAGATCACATGATTTCCTTCTCATTCTAATTCAATCAATGATTATGAATTTCTAGAAACAAAATCTTCACCCAAAAATAGATTTTTATATTTTTTATTTATTTAAAATGATTTTTATGAATTAAGTCAATAATAAATAAATAAAAAATAATAATTTGGGAGAGATCACATGATTTCCTTCTCATTCTAATTCAATCAATGATTATGAATTTCTAGAAACAAAATCTTCACCCAAAAATAGATTTTTATATTTTTTATTTATTTAAAATGATTTTTATGAATTAAATCAATAATAAATAAATAAAAAATAATAATTTGGGATAGATCACATGATTTCCTTCTCATTCTAATTCAATCAATGATTATGAATTTCTAGAAACAAAATCTTCACCCAAAAATAGATTTTTATATTTTTTATTTATTTAAAATGATTTTTATGAATTAAATCAATAATAAATAAATAAAAAATAATAAAAATGATGAATTTTGGTCAATTGGGTCGTGCACCATGTTATGAGATGGATTGGGTCATAAATTAGGCAGCCCATTTGGAAAGAAATACTTCTAAGCCTCCATTTTCAACATAAACCATCACAAAATTGCCCAACTTTGCAAGGGCACATTTCTCTCAATTTTAAAGGTATGATGGTGTTCTTGGACTTTTTGGAAAGCTTGAAGAGTCCTCTAAACAACCCCATTGGTTTCAGGTCCATATCATTTACCAATCTCAAGTTATGCCCTTTTGAAGTTGTTGACTTTTTGTTGACTTTTGAAATGACCCATAATGTCTTAGATCATATCTTTCAAATAAAGCATTTTTGGGCTTAACCTTCAACATCAAAGTTGTAGAGAATTCAATTTCCTTCAAAATGAGCTTTGGATGGAGACTTGGTGATGAAGTATGTGAAAGTTATGCCTGGTCAAAGTTCAGTTGACTTTTACTGAGGAAACCCTAATTTAGAAACTCCTGATTATTGATGATCTGGAATCTCCTTGATGAATCATGATCAACCCTTGATCAAATGATGAATTTTACTTCATATACTTGATGTTGGCAAAAAATCATGAAGTTTGACTTTGGTTTGACCACAGTTGACCTCAGTTTGACTTTTTAACTGCATTGACTGCTTTTGACTTATCTGATCATCTGACTGAGCAAACTTTTGAGAAAAGTCTTGAAACTTGACATGGGGGTTCTTATACACATATAAGATGTTATGAAGCTCACTTGAAGTCTTGGAAGTCCATTTAGCCTGATTAAAGTCGAAACCCTAGTTTTGGATGCACTGCTTAGGAGGTGCATTGTCTGAGGGAATTGTCAACTCTTCTGACCAATTGTGAACTTTGTGAACCTTGTGAATCTTCATAAGATATCTTGTGATACTCATGGGAGGTATTGTGAAGCTTGTGAACCTTGTGAACATCATGAAGTGGCTTTGTAGACCTCATGACCCTTAGGAAAGCTTTGTAAACATTGTGAATCTTGTGAACCTTGTGAACCTTCAAGAAGCAACCTATGGACTTCATGAACCTCATGAAAGGTCTTGTAGATGTTGAGAAGTTTGTGAACCTTGTGAACCTTCAAGAAGCAACCTATGGACTTCATGAACCTCATGAAAGGTATTGAAAGCACTGTGGGACTTGTGAACCTTGTGAACCTTCATAAAGTAGCTTGTGGACTTTATGAACTTCATGAAAGGTTATGCAAGTTGTTGGAGAACTTGTGAACCTTGTGAACCTTCTTAGAACACAAAGTCTTGTATTGTGAAGGCAAATTTTGGGGTGCAACACCATGTCATGTATTCATTGTTGATATGTTGAACGAGATAAGTCATAGGTCCGAAGGGGAACGAAAGATTTATCCAGAACTTAAAAGGGGGAGTTCGGGATTCCAAAGGGGAAATCAGGTTTGTATAATGAACCATTGATGAGAATTGGTACCACATGCATCGTGTAATGTTGTCGAGTTTCATTGCATTGTAATTATCTTGTGCTTGTGCATTTGTTGTGGTGAGAAAGTGATTATGAATGAATGTGATTTGTGTGTATAAATACTACTCTCTTAATTATTATACACCATTTATTATATGAATAAATTTCTCACCCCTTTTGTGTTTGTTGTATATGTGCTCCCTCGGAGTACAAACAATCAGGTACATGGGTAGTTGGAGATGTACCTCATGTTGCTATTGGTCGAGTCTATTAGTGGAGTTGCTCTGATAGGTAACACCAGGGAAAGGGCTATTTTCTCTATGTTATTTTGTTACGTATCTTTTAATTTATATTAATTATTGAACCACTTTTGATGTGGGTGATTTGTTGAGTCCATGGATGCCATATTGTTGTTCAATTCTGCTTTTTAGACTATAATTTTTTATTAAATGAAGTAACAATTAAACCTCTTGGATTGTGAAGGGACATCCTATTTGGATACAATTATATTATATTTATTACTTATTGAGTCAAGAAGTAAGTTGTTACAAAGGGCTTGCTCCGGCCACCCATAGCAGCTGTTATGGGTTGTAGCAACAGAAACCCTAGACGCTGACATTTTGATCAACTCCCATACGAAAGTCAAAGACTTGCTATGGCCACCCGTAGCAGCTGCTACGGGCCATAGCAAGAGGGCAAAAGAAAGTTGCTTTATTTTCATATTTAGATTGATTATCTTTTATTGTGGCTCTTAGGAAATATTTGATATGTTGAAAAATTAATTTATTAGTCATTGAACAAAGGATTTTGTGCATTATTTACTTTTTCAATAAAACTCATAGCTTGTTATGAGTTTTGGGATCCATATTTTATTCCAGAAAAGTTTCTACGTATTTTTAGTTTTCTTTTTCTTTGTACTTAAGTCTCCAAGGGAGTAATTGTGTGTCATAACTTAATCTTAATTCATGTTTTATTACTCATTCTTCTTCAATTATTCATTTATTATAATTTCTTGATATGAATATGATGTTGAATAGCGATTTGATTGTGCTTGCCCTTACCGTGAGTGAGTAGTCCATTAGAGATTAGAGGTTATGAGGATTAGCTTATGACCTCTTGTGTGATTAGTATCTATCAATTGTAAGAATTTTAGTTTAAACTTATTTTATAATTTGAGCTCATGCATTCATACTTCATTACGAAAGTAAGTGGTTCTCAGGTATCGACCGTAGTCTGAAAGGATATGTGTCAAAATCGGAGCGCTTTTTAAATAGCCTATTCAAAAACAGCAAAAGTGCTTGGAGAAATTTGAAAGAATATATAGCTAAGCAAAAGTAACAAATCATCATAGAATAATTTCACCGTGCGAAAGGAGACAGATTATTTGTCGATGATAGGGCAATGTGTTGGCGAAAGCAGGTATTGCCCATAATTATCTATTTTTTTAATCATTTATACATAATCCTTATAATACAAGTGACATGGATTGTGAAATTGTGTTAGAGTAAGAGCCATAACCCCGAGTCCCGTTTTCCCCAATTGAGACTTATGTGATTATTCAAATAAGTTGTTTTCATTTAATTTCTTTTTATTTAAGTTGTTTACCAAAATCCTCATTTTCAATTTCTATAGATATACACCGATAGGAAAGAAATTGATACTTAAACCATTGATCTTTGTGGTTTGATATCTTTTATTACTCCGCACAACTGTGCACTTGCGGCTACTTCAAGTTTTGACACCATTGTCAGGGACCAATTGCGTTTAATTTTGAATTTCTGTTTAATCACTGTATAGACTAGAGTTTTACTTTTCTTTTTATTTTTTTATTTTGTTGTAGTTCTCTCGCTGCCCTTGTATGCAAAGAACACATTTTGATTATTATATTTTTTTATCGTAGAGATTAGAGCAACTTTTTCTTTTCCGTTGTTTCTTTTGTGGCATGCATGGGGTCTATCCAAAATATGTTCGATTATGTGAACAGTAATCATGGAGACTTTTATCCCAATACATATAATCCAGGGTGGACTGATCACCCAAATTGTTTCTAAAGTAACCATTCTCGGTATCTTAAGGAACCACTAAATTCCCAACAATCCAACCTTAAAATGTTAATGGAGAATTTTATTGAGACACAAACTCACTCTAACTTGGAATCTATGATAGAACTTTTTTTTGGAAAAACTAAACTCTCATAAATAAAGAGTTTATAAATCAAAACCTCCTCACCAATGAGGCACTTAGGCAGTTGAACACTAAGGTTGACAATTTTGTCACCCATACCAAAATGATGGAGACTCAAATCTCCTAAGTAGCTCAATAACAAGTTGCTTCCTCCGTCCCATCTGGGTCACTTTTGGGGAAACCCGAGCAAAATCCCAAAGGACATATGAATATTATAACAACCAAAAGTGAAAAACAGTTGAAACTTCTAGGGAGAATGATAAAAAGTTTGAGGAGAGTTCTGGTGAGAAAAAGGTATAAAATCCACTATCACTGCCCAAAAAAGAGGTTATCAAAGAGGTAGATAAGAAACCACCTTATGTTGATCCTCATCCCTACAAGCCACTTATTCTTTTCCCGCAAATATTTGTGGAAGTTAAGGTAGGCACCCAATCCAAAAGGTATCCATAAATAATGGAAAAGAACATTACTGGTGTACTATTAACCAAGGTCCTGTCAAAAAAGAGAATATTATAGGACCATGAAAATGAGAAAATTATTGATGTTAAGAGAGGAAGGTTGATCTTTGAGGTGGGGGTGAAAAGATTAAACCAAAACCCAAAAATTTGATACTTAGGATAGAACCAGAACCACCCCATAGGAAGAAGAAAAATAAGAATAATGGATACGAGAGATGGCTTGATAATTGGACATGGACATCTAATACTACTGAGAGTGAGGTTGGGGAATCATTTTTTAAAGTGCCATCATGAGTGCTTGCACTCATCGACCATCGAGCTAAAACGAAGTTAAACAAAACACTGTGTGGGAGGCAACCCACGCTTTTTGCACTAATTTTTTTGTTGTTTTATTTTTATTCCAGTTAATAAAAAGCTCATGAAAAAATGAGAAAACAAGATGAGGAATAGTATTGGATGATGTCCAAACAATGATGAAACAACTCATGTTGCGGTTCCCACCCCCGATTGAGGTTCTTGTGAGTTTGCCTCGTATGGCTTGCGTTAAAATATTGAGGACAATGTTTGGTTTAAGTTTGGGGGGTACTTCTTTATTTTCTTGAACTTGTATTTTCATGAAAATTTGTATGCTCGTGTTTCTTTCTTGTTTTTAGCTATTTCTAGTTTACTCGTTTCAATAAGATCATTTTTATAGCTTTTCCCAAACTAGGAAAACACAAAAAAAAATCATGATAAACTTCGTTTATGGGGAAAATAAGAAAGTATATAGAGTTCCAGGGATAAAAGGTTAGGACTATGAACATTGGAAAAGTTTGACAATTTAGATATTACCTGAACACCCTAGGTCCCCCATAATAGGACACAGTCTAACGTGTAGATTTGTGTCATAATACTTTGCTTCTAAAAAGTACCCCCCCTGATTAATTCAAAGTGACGGTCTGACATAATTTAGACCCGCGTACATGTATGATTGGGTGGAAAACAATAATTTTGGGCACCAAAATGATGAAAAGACAATAAAAAGGCAACTACCTTTTAAGTTGGGTAACCATCAACCGATTATTTAGCCTAATAGTGGTTGACCTCAAAGTGTCATCCCAAAGTTAACCAACAAATGCACAAAAGTGCGTAAATTCATCGGGAAAAAATAAAAAGGTACCTACACAAAAATTCCCGATCGATCGTATGTATACAGCGACAAAAATAAATAAATTGACTTAATATTGATTGTTGAATAAAAGGGGAATGGAAAAGTTGAAAAAATAAACTTAAGCCCAAAGGTATAGTTGGAGATGTGTACAAAAGGGAAACTTAGGTTTGTGGCTCTACCGTGGTTAGTGTTCTCACGAATACCTTTTAATCTACCAGATCAAAAAAGGATTAGCAGCCTACCATGCGTCGTGTGCTCCTGTGTTCACCGGTATTAAAGAGAAGGAAGGGGTGTACCTGCAAGATACTCCGATGCTAAAGTGAGTAACGGAGTTAGAGAGAGCAAGTACAAAGAATAGGTGTAAAGTTCAGAATACCTGACCCTCTAGTGAAAGAGGGTATTTATAATATGCCCCCAGCATTGGGCCAACATTACTTTGAATTAGGTTAGATTGCAAGGCCCAACACGAGTAACTTCCAGGGCTTACATGGTATACGGAAGACCAACACGTTGTCCTGTCCTTGGGTCAACTGCCCCGTGATCTTCAGAAGGCCAGTGACCTGTTCTTTCAAATGTGGGGTAGTTGTTGATCATGTGTCCCTATATGGGGGGAACATGGAAAACATGGGGAAGACGCGTGAGATCTTCTCGCGCTAGGCAGTAGCCTGCCAGGCAGTAGAGCATGTTCTACAGGGAGGAGGATTGGGTTTTGCTGGGTCTCCCCGATGTGATATTGGGTTGGGCCTGCCCGACTGTGGGGCAGGTACTGGCCCAGTCCAGAACAGGAAACCCCTAAGTCGTTGCTCCGAGGCAGAGGAGTAATGACTTAAGAGCAAGTTCATACGTCGATGACCCGTCCAGAGGAGCGGCAGCTTGTCTGGAACACCGAGTTGGGGGAGATGCGCGTGGCCAAGAGTAAGAGATGCTCGACAAGACGGGAGGTCGCGGGGAGGTCTGTCCGTCGGCCGAACTACTGACCCTTCACTGATCTTTGGTTATGTCCTCATTTGTTGCTCTGGCCGACGATATGGCGGAGATGGAAAGAGAATGGGCATGCTTGGTCTCCGGGCATGAGGGAAAGCTGAGAGGACACGCATGGTGTCTTCTAGCACCACGTGTCATTAATGCCTTGGACGACTACGCGTATGGGCACTTGAGTACCTAGAGCTGCCTCACTTCTCGTGCTAAGATTATAAATATGAGGAAAACTCCCTTCATTTCCATGCTTCCCCTTCATCTCCATCAGAATTCCCTCCAAGTCTCTGTAAGTTCTTCAGACCGCGTCCGCTGTGGCTGTCGCTGTCGCCGTGAACCACTCTCCATTGTCCATATCTTCTTTCTTCAAGTAATTTTTCGTCTCCTATCTCCAGCGTTATGAATTTACCGGTGATTCTCCGGGGAACTCGTTGGGTCATGGAGAAAGCATGAGTTTTTCAACAACTTCCATGAAGTTTCCGGCAGGGCAATGAATTTTTCGGCCTGGCTCATGAAGTTTCCGAATGAGCTATGAAGTTTCTGGTTATGCTCATGAAGTTTCTGGCTAAGACACCGGGAAGTTCATGAGGATTCTGGAAGCTTCATGAAGTTTCTGGTAAAGGTCTCGGGGAGCCCTGCTCCCCGCCAATATGCGAACCTTGCGAGGAGGTCTTTGCCGAAGGGAGCTTCTTCATGGATGAGTCTCCACCGAGGAGGGGGTCAATTATTTTACGCCATGGAGGACCTGTCTAGGGGCTCCTCGTCCCTTCCTTCTCCCTTTCACTTGATTTGCGGTGGAAGGGTGTATTTGATATTGGAAGTCGAATTCACTGTTTTCCTCTGCTTTTCAGGTAAAATGGTTGTAAGAATTAAGGGCATCATTCATATCGATGATGAATTCGAGTCTGACAGGCCCGTCAAGGACATTGGAGCCGAACGAGTTCGTACACCCAAGGATTGGGCCGGACAGGAACCGCTTAACACTGCGTCGCGCTTCGCCTCCTACGATACAGAC
This sequence comes from Lathyrus sativus, assembly GCA_963859935.3. Classification (NCBI taxonomy): domain Eukaryota; kingdom Viridiplantae; phylum Streptophyta; class Magnoliopsida; order Fabales; family Fabaceae; genus Lathyrus; species Lathyrus sativus. The sequence goes on along the minus strand of OZ012740.1, from coordinate 628,110,666 downwards.
TCTTTTGCCATTGTCGAGGACCGTCTCGAGGGTTCCTCCGCGAGCTGGATGGTTTATAAGCTCAAGGATAAGCATTATATCTACTCGAGATTCAGGGAGATAAGGTTCCTGATTAATGAGTTTGTGTTTCGGGAGGTGGGAATCCGTCTCCCCTTTAGTGATTTTTAGGGGGAGTGTTCTGGTGGCTCCGCCTGGTGCCCTCACAACTTCACCCTAATGAAAAAGCATTTGTGCGAGCGTTTGAACTTGTATGCGAGCATCTTGGTATTGGGACCACACTCTCGTTGTTCTTCTGCACTTTCCACCTATAACGTCAATCCTTCCAAGGCCGGCATAGTTGGGTATCCTTGAAGCATCAGAGGAAGCTGTTTCGGGCGTATCAGGATTCTGTTCGCACCTTCAAGGACGGGTTTTATGTTGTAAAGCCCGTATCGCACGTGGCTGTCGACTCCCTATATGGACTTATGATAAAAAAGGAGAACGAGCAGCGTGAGGAGACATTGGTGTTGAAGTTTATGCTCGAGTGGGTCGAGGACTACTTTAATAAGGGCACAAACATCTATATCGTGAAGCACGACGACTTGGATACCAATGATCGGCTATCTAAAGAAAAGATAGTAAAATTTGTCTCCGGCTTCACTCCCTCCAAATGCATCCACAAGGATGGGAGTTTCATCCACGACGAGCGCGGGGAGGTTTTCGCGAGGCTTGATTGATTAACACCAAGGCTCTTCTTGAGTGCAGGTCTCGTGAGGATGCCTTGAGGTTTTTAGGTAATGAATCTTTTCTTTGTTGGGGTGCCTGTCTTTTTCCCTCTTGGACTTACTTGATTTTCTTTGTTCATTATCGTAGGCCAGATGTCAAACACATAGGAACGTATAATGAAGCTTGCAGCGACCAAAGGTAGAGTCTCTCAGGTCCAAAAGATGGTGAGGCCCGACCAAGGAGCTGGTGGTTCTTTTTCCCCTCAATGTAGCCAATCTCGCCCCCCCTCCCCCATGCAGGAGACTTCATCTAAATGGCAACGCACTAAGGATCATGTGCTCGTCGACCTCGGGGAGAGCGCACCTGTGGAGAAGTTTGTGCTACCCCCTTGCCACATCCATTGGGACTTCTTCTCTGAAGACCATTCCCTAACCGGGGCTGAGGCTGAAACCAAGGCGATCATGGGGATCGATCAGGCAGCCTGAAGGAAAGCGTTGACTGAGGATATGGCCACCATGATGAGGATCTTTGAGATGTCCTTGGTCCTTAATGATGAAACCAGCCCGACCTCTGAGTTGAAAAAGCTGTGAGACAAGAACGCCTTTCTTGAGGCGGAGAAAAACAAGGCGGAGAGCAATCTGCAAGAGGCTCAGACGAGGTATGAAGCCCATGTGCGCCTCCTCCATGAGATGAACGAAATTCGGGAAGAGATGAAGGAAACCAAGGAGGAGCAGGGTCGACTGCTGATTAAGGTGGTTGAGCTGGAGGCCAATGCTAAGCTTGTTGAGGATGAAACATAGAGGAAAAAGCTATTGCGACCTGCAGTGCTTTGGTCGATCAGATCCGGGAAATCGAGTAGGATTGTTTGTAAGCTCTCGAGGTGGGGTTCAACAACACTTTGGAGCAGGTCTAGATCATGAATCCTGGGGCTCAGCTTGTCCTTGAGAGGATTGGGCCTTTCCACCAGGTGGTCGATGGTAGGGTGGTCGTCCCCAAGGTGTTCAATAATGGAACTGGTTAGAGTGATGGGGGACCCCGGCCTAAGGAAGAAGTTGTTCCTTGATTATTTTCTTCTTTTAGTTCTTTAGTTTGCGCGCCATTTGAATTGTTTTGTTTGGCCTGCATGCCGTAGTTAGTAACTGAATTTTCCCAGCCTACGTGTCAAGGGTGTCGATTTGTAACATTTGAACAAGGGCTCTGCCTGACACAATGCATTTTGATCTATCTTTTGGTATGTTTATACTTTGTGTGAGTTGCTTGTATGTTGAATGTGTTGTATTTGTGTGCTTTCGTTTAAGTATTTGGGGCATTTGCTCGACGTTATTGGTCCTTGACAGTGCAGAGAACTGGTCGAGTGGTCGGAGTTGGATTCCGACCTTCAACGAAGCTAAGAGATCGGTTAAGGTCTTTGCTTCGAGGAGTGAAATTCCTATCGCAAATTGGGTGTTCTGCCTAGTTGATACGACAATGGTGGAGCTCGATTGAGGGGTCCCCATCAGATCAAGAGTCTGCTCGCAGACACAAAGGGTAGACTCTTGTCTTTTTGTTTTGAATTTAGGAGTCACGCTTGTACCTTGTCGCACCCATGTGGTTGCTACGCTAGTAGGTTACAGGTAATGTTTAACTGTAGTATTGTTTAGACTTTTCAGCGTTTCATGGTCGAGCAAGTTCCTCTCCATGTAGGTTTTCAAGGTAATATGCCCTGTTACCCATTTTGTCTCGGACCCGGTAGGGACCTTCCCAGTTTGTGGCGAGATTGCCCTCGTGTGAGTCCTTCTGATTCCTTCATAGGGTTCTGATTGCCCTCGCGCTTGATGACTTTGTTGTCATGCTGCAAAGTTATCTTTTGTTTGAGCGAGGCTTCACGAAGGGATGCCCTTGACCGGATCTCTTCGACTAGGTCGAGTTCTTCCTTTAGGGCCTCATCATTGGTTTCCTCTTCGAGAGGGAACTCAGTCCTCCTCGAGGGTTCCCTTATTTCTACCAGAATCACCGTCTCGGTCCTGTATGTTAGTCAGAACGGGATCTACCCTGTCGTCGAGTACGAGGTCGTTTTGTAGACCCAGAGCATGTTGTATAGCTCTTCGACCCATCTCTTCTTGGCATCTCCCAGTCTTTGTTTCAAGCCATGCAGAATCACTCTGTTTGCGGCTTCGCCCTACCCGTTCATCTGCGGGTGCTCAACCGATGTGAAGTGTTGCTTCGTGCCCAATTTGGTAATGAAGTCCTAGAAGTTCTTGTCGGTGAATTGATTCTCGTTGTTGATGACGATTTCTTGGGGTATGCCGAACCGAGCAAGTATATTCCTTTTGTAGAAACGGAGTATGTTTTGGGCTATGATTTTGGCTAAGGCTTCTACCTTTATCCACTTAGTGAAGTAGTCGACACCGACTATCAAATACTTGTTTTGGTATGACCCTATGGTAAAGGGCCCGAGGATGTCCATCCCCCAGCAGGAAAACAACCATGGGGATGAGAGCGTTTTGAGCTCGTTAGGCGGGGCCAGGTGCATGTCCCCATGTCGTTGGAATTTGTCACACTTCTTGGCATGCTCTTTGGTGTCTTGTTGCATGGTGGGCTAATAATATCCTGCTCGTAGAGCCTTACGGGCGAGTGATCTCCCACTGAGGTGTTGGGTGTTGATTCCTTCGTGGATCTCTTGGAATATACCTGATACCTTAGATTCGTTGACGCACTTGTGTGATTATGAAAAAAGAAAAGGAAAAAAAAGGGGAAGAAAAGAAAAAGAATGTTGGCTTGGAAAAGAAAAATAGTGAAATAATAAGTTGTGAAATGAGAGTTGGGAAGGTTTGAAATTGAGAAACAAATGTAACGAAGTTAGGATGTGTAAATAATGTGTATAGTGAATGCCTCTTTTGCGTCAGCAATTTCGTTTCAATGGCCTTAGAAATGTCCCTTGTTTGTGAACTCGACCAAGCTACAACCTTAAAGACCTTTGTGATCTTCTTGCTTCCATATTTTCACTTTTGATTGTTATATATTGTATGAATTTGATTGATATTGGCATTTTTTGTTAGATGAGTGAAACTTTCCCCGCGGTTGCAAACACGTAATTTCTTCAATCCTTATTCGAAGAGGAGAGATAGAGTGATTCATTCATGTAAAACATAGTTGTTGATTGATGCATGGCTTGATATTTGCTTTAAGACTTTAGTTCTTATGCATTGTTTGATTCTTAACATTTGAAACCAGTGCTTGGGTGCATTCCTTGTATTTGAGCTATTTTATCCATTCTTGGGAGAATCTTAATCTTGAGCAAATCCTCTTGTTTGAGACGAGAGGTATACTTTGCTTGAGGGCAAGCAAAAATCTAGTTGGGGAGAGTTGTTAGATGCCAAACTTTACTTATTTGATCTATCAAATGTTGGCATATTTCATTCTTTTTGTGTGTGAAAGTGATTAGAATCACTCTTGTTTTTGACGATATGCTTCATTGTGTGAAAATGTCTTGGTTGCTTTGATTTGTGTGCTATTGTGCAGAAACTAGGCACAAAATAAGAAGAGTAAGACACAAGGACTTTGACAAGGAAACCAGGTCAGCAGCAAAACATCAACAAGTTCGCACAGCGAACTTCTTAGCAAATTTGCCCAGAAAAATCATCAACAAGTTCGCACAGCGAACTTGCCAGCGAAGGCCCTTGGGAACCTAGAACTGTTCATACAGAGAGAAAAGACATCAAAATTCATTGTGTGAAGGAGCTAGCAAATGGTTCGCAGGAGCGAAGGAGAGGCGAAGTCCTAGCGAATAGCCCCAGACCTGAGGCAGTAAGTATTTGGACAAGAATTCGTTGTGTGAAGTTTGTAGTGAAGCTTTCACAGTGCGAAGGATTGCTCGCATAATGAATATGTGGAAACGTATCAAGGGCGGCTTAACTGTTCAGAGGCACCTCAGGTGCCTAATTTTCTGTTCGCTAGGCAAAAGATCTGTTCACAGTGCGAACAAGATAGACCCTGAATGTACTATATAAGTACTTTTCTTGCTTTTAAGGAGAGAAGGTAATATATTTTACATCAGAACTTATCTCTCTTCATTTCTAGTTTATTTTAGAGAGAGAGAAATCAAAACCCTAAGAGGGAGAAGGTAAGATCTTTGATCTCTTGTTGGGGTTTGGATGTAATCTTTTGATACCTTATGTATTTCATCTAATATATGTTTGTGAACTAGTTTGGATTCTCTATTGATTGATTATCTTTGATTTCTTATTTGTTGGTATTGACAAAACCTTTTCACATCTTTGATCTAAGATTTTCATCTATCAATTAACAAACTTTTGACATGGTTTTGTAAGTTGATATTAATTGTTTCTTCTATTTTATTGTGTTGATTAAGTAGCATGAATAGGATCAATATGATATTGTGAGGTTGCATGATAATAGTGATGAAAAACGATGTTCACAACCATTTGGAAGATTAGGTGAATACATGTAAAAAGGGTTAAGCGTATGTACGTATTCTAATCATTGTGTTTAATATGAAGCAATCGTTTATCTGAAATAGGGGTCGTCTTTGTTTACCTGATTATCTTTGATTTGAACCGCTATAGACATGTACTCTTCAGATCTAGATCTAGGATGATTACCTGTTAGGTCCTAAACTCTAGACATAGATTTAGGCTTAGCATTTGTGTGAGTATCAGTTCTTAATGCTCTGTTTTATGTTTTTGTTGCATGAGACATCACCAATGAGACAATATGGTTGTTCTCTCAATGTTGCGTTAGAGATGACCTCTGTTGTGGGTGATATGTGAGGATATTAGACGATTGGTGAGTCATGTTTAACATGATCAGAAGAATGCATGTGTTATCAATTGATGAGATCCAATCCCAATAAGGCTCCGTTTATATTTCAGTCTTTACTTTATATTTTTTGTCTTTATATTTTCTGCCTTTTATTCATGGTTCCTTGAACCTTTTAAACCAGACCTTTTGAACAACAAGCTTAGAAATTTAGAGACCGTTGTACGGCGTTCTTTCATCGCACCGATTCCTGTGGAGACGATATAAGTCTTGGAGGGAATTCCTGCAAAACTAAATTTTTGCTTCTTGCTGCTTTACTGCAGTTTGAACAAAATGGCGCCGTTGCTGGGAATTGGCGTTGAGATATTGAAGTGCATTGTAACTGTTTCTATATTTTTAAGCTTTGTATATTTATTTATATTGTATATATTTGTCTCCTTTTATGTTTTCTCTAGTGTGATTAGGAATGATGAGAACTGTAACACCCTTTTCTACCCACAATTTTAATGGCAAAATATTCACATTTATCAAAGTAAAATATTAAACTAAAAAAAATCACCTCAAAGGGCGTGCATTTCCCAATAAATCAAATATAGGTCAAGGCTCCGTAAACAACGTGTTTTCCCAAAAGTTATTAAAATTTTCTCAAAAGGTAGCAGAACTTAAAAAGGCATAATCCAAAGTTTTCCTTGTACGGAAACATAATCAAGATAACAAAAAAACGTCAAATAAAACATGGTTTAACTCAAAGAACCCAACTTCATGTTACACTATCAGAGTAAGACCCTATAAGTTAACCAAAATAGCCAACAACTCGAAACTCCAAACAGATCATTGATGACATCCATGGCTAAACCTGGTCATCTGCATGTTACCCACGTGGGGGCAACATTCAAACAGGTAGGATGAGTAGAACGATTCATAATAATCAACATAGGAAATCAAATATATAAAACAACGACATTCTTATATTATGCATCATCATATTCATCAATGGGCATCAAAGGCCATAACATCATAAATTACTCAAGATTATCTCATAAATGCAAATGCAACAAGACTCATGCATGTGGTACCAATCATCACAGCTCAATGGACACTGGGTCATCAACCCTCCATAGATCCCCATCAATAGGATCGATTCTATGCAAGAACCGGAGCACATCAAAATACCTCACATCCGCACAATGGGACTGAAGCCAATGAAATCAAGGTCCTGAACCAAAGTCCGGATGCACATGAATGCATGATGCACACGTCAATAATCATCATCATAATAACATCATAGGTTCATCATCATTAATCAAAATCACCATCATATATCATGTCATCAGAGAATCATCAAAACTCATGGAACCATCATCATAACTCATCATTGTTACATCATAGGAATCATCATATAATCATGTGTTAATCCCATAGAAATCACAGTCATACTCATATTAATTTGTCAAAGAAATCACAACATCAAAACATCAAGGCATCACTGCATAAAATCATAATTCACGAAAACTCTGCTACGTTCACTAGCAAGTTCGCTTTACAAATCTGGGGCGAGTTTATTCGTTGTGTGAAGGATTCTTTGTTGTGCGAACACGCGATTATAGCAAAACGTTGTTATGCACCAGAACCAAAATCAACCCAAAAGTCCACACGATTCACTTCCCCAATAACCCAAAAACATCCCCAAAACATTGCTAAGGTATTACGGCGATAAAGGCACAAAATCTACGACTTATTAGGCCAATCCCGTAACATATTCAGCTCTAATTCCCATAATTTCCTTACAACTACAACACGGTCATTAGAGTTTCTCACAATCTAATTACGCTACAGGGTTGAAACCTCAACGACAGATTTTGGCCACGAGGGTCTACTTTCCCTCAAACCCAAATCGACCTCGAACCTATCAGACCATCAGTTCAAATTCCTTAAGACTCTTACATCTTAAAAGGCAACAACAATACAAATGCTCACAAAACCTTCTACCTTTAAACCCTTAAATCGGCTTTAAACACATTGAAAATAATGAAGGCAATATTCCTCATACCTTAATTGTCGACTCTAAGCCTTCTCCTTGATTTGTGGGAACCTCGCGAACCTTTTGCCTCAATCTTCTTCCTCAGAGCTCTGACCTCTATTTCTTCACTCTTCACGGTCTAACAAGAATGAATCCTAATTCCCTTAAAAATCTCTTTTTGTTAAACCTAACTTTGGGCCTATAAATTGGGCTTTTGCAATATTACCCTCACTAACTCCTCCTCAAATGTCCAATTTGCCCTTAGTTAACTTATATTTATTTAAATTAATAATAATACCAATATATTCATATTATATACTATTATTTAAATAAATAACCTAAAATCCATAATTCTCAATATTTCCCACCAACCACCGAAAATCACAAAAATATGAATATTATATTTAAATAAATTAAATAAATATTCCAATAAATTTGGCGTGTTACAACTCTCCCCCACTTAAAAGAATTTTCGCCCTCGAAAATTACCTCAAGGAAACAGAGTCGAATACGACTCCCTCATCTGATCTTCACGCTCATAAGTCTAACTTTCTACAGCTGGTCCTCCCCATAATACCTTTACCAAGGCAATCTCTTTACCTCGCAGTTGCTTCACTTCTCTTTCATCAATCCGTACTGGCAACGCCTCAACAGTCAAGTCATCTCTCACTTGTACATCATCCATCTGAATCACATTGATGGATCTGGAATGTACTTCCTCAACTGAGACACATGAAACACATCATGTAAATTCGCAAGTGACGGCGGTAAAGCAATCAGATATGCTACTTCCTCCACCCTCTGCGAAATCTGATACGAACCAATAAAATGCGATGTGAGCTTTCGAGACTTCAAAGCTCGACCAATACCAGCTACCGGCGTAACTCTCAAAAACACATGATCTCCCTCTTGGAATTCAAGTGCTTTCCTCCTCTTATCATGGTAACTTTTCTGACGACTCTGCGACACTCTCATTTTTTCTTGGATCATCTTAATCTTTTCATTCGTCTCTTATATAATCTCAGGTCCGAATACAACACTCTCACCTGACTCATACCAACACAATGGAGTCCTACACCTCCTACCATACAAAGCCTCATACGGTGCCATTCTGATACTAGAATGGTAACTATTATTGTAGGTAAACTCAATCAACGGCAAAAGACTATCCCATGATCCACCTCGATCCAACACACAAGCTCTCATCAAATCCTCTAACGACTGGTTAGTTTTCTCTGTTTGTCCATCCGTCTGTGGATGATAGGCATAACTCAACCTCAACTTAGTACCTAAAGTTGCCTGCAAACTCTCCCAGAACCTCGATGTAAATCTCAGATCTCTATCAGACACAATACTTGAAGGAATACCATGCAGTTTTAATATCTGATCAACATATAATTCGGCAAGCTTCTGCAACGAATAATTGATCCTCATCAGTATAAAATGAGCCGATTTGGTCAATCTATCAACAATCACCCAAATCGAATCATATCCCTCCAAAGTCTTTGGTAAACCTTTCATAAAATCCATAGAAATGCTATCCCATTTTCATTCTGGAATATTCAATGGTTGCATCAGACCCGACGATCTCTGATGTACAATCTTTGACTTCTGACAAGTCAAACAAGCATACACAAACTCTGCAATTTCCTTCTTCATACCTGGCCACCAAAACAAATTCTTCAAATCTTGATACATCTTTGTGGCACCAAAATGAATACTTAACCCGCTTTTGTGACCTTCCTCAAGAATGCTCTTCTTGATTTCTGGCACATCGGGAACACACACTCTATCTCTGAACCTCATCACACCATTCTCATTAATCCGAAAATTACCCTGTTACCTTGATCGATTAACGTGAGACGATCCACCAAACTCAAATCAGATCTTTGACCTTCTCTGATTTGTTGGAGAATACCACTAGTCAACTTCAGCATACCCAACTTCACACCGTTGGGAGTCTCTTCACAAACCAAACTCATATCTCTGAATTGTTCAATCAGTCCTAACTCTCAAACCATAAGCATCGACATATGTAAGGACTTCCTACTTAACGCATCAGCCACAACATTAGCCTTACCAGGATGGTAACTCAATCCAAAATCATAATCCTTCAGAAGTTTAAGCCATCTTCTCTGCCTCATGTTCAATTCTTTTTTATCAAAAAAATAATTCAGGCTCTTGTGATCACTGAACACTTCGAACCTAGACCCAAAAAGATAATGTCTCCAAACTTTCAACACAAACACCACAGCGGCCAACTCTAAGTCATGTGTAGGATACTTTCTCTCATGAACCTTCAGTTGCCTCGACGCATAAGCAACGACCTGACCATTCTGCATCAGTACGCCACCAAGACCCATCTTCGATGCATCACAATACACTATAAAAGACTCACTCGGATTTGGCAAAATCAACACTGGAGCAGTCGTCAACTTCTTCTTGAGTTCTACAAAACTCTTCTCACAAGCAACATCCCACACATAAGCTTGACCTTTTCGAGTCAACTGAGTCAATGGCAGTGCCAACTTTGAAAAGCCTTCTATAAACCTGCGATAATAACCAGCCAATCCCAGGAAACTTCGAATCTCAGTAGCAGACTTTGGAGTCTCCCACTGCAACACAACATCAACTTTTGACGGATCAATAGCAATTCCTCCACTAGAAATCACATTGCCAAGGAAACTCACTTCCTTCAACCAAAACTCACACTTGGACAACTTGGCATAAATCTTCTTGTCCTTCAAAACCTGCAATACCACTCTTAGATGTTGCACATGCTCTTCCTTGGACTTAGAATATATCAAGATACCATAAATGAACACTACCACAAACTGATCCAAATAAGGATGAAAAATCCTATTCATATACTCCATGAATACACCAAGCACATTAGATACACCAAACGGCATCACAGTATATTCATAGTATCCATACCTCGTCCTATAAGCTTCCTTCGGAATATCATCAGGCTTAACACGAATCTGATGATAACCAAACCTCAAATCAATCTTGCTAAACACATAAGCACCCACCAATTGATCCATCAAATCATAAATCCTCAGAAGTGGATACTTATTATTGATTGTTACTTTATTCAACTACCGATAATCCACACACAATCTCATGCAACCATCTTTCTTCTTCACCAACAACACAGGAGCACCCCACGGAGAAACACTCGGTCGAATAAACTTCTTCTCAAGCAGTTCTTCCAACTGTTTCTTCAATTCCCCTAACTCGAATGCAGACATCTGATAAGGAGTCATCGACACAGGACTAGTGCCCGATATCACATCAACAGTAAACTCTACCTCACGCTCAGGAGGTAAGTCACTCACGTCTTCTGGAAACACTTTTGGAAATTCCCGAACAACTGGTAGCTCCACGCTCACCGCTTCATAATCAGCTTGAAGTGATGCAAACAATGAAAACATATGAGCCTTATCTTCCAAGAGTTCTTCTACTTGCTTAGCAGATACAAACATCAGCTCTCTATAATCACCAAACTCTGGGAATCTCACAGTCTTACTGTAGCAATCGACATGAACATAGTTGTACTCCAACAAGTTCATTCTGAGAATAACATCGATTTGATGCGAAGGTAGACATACCAAGTCTATCGCAAAATTCTTATCGTAATTGGTCAAAGGGCATCTCAAACAGACAAACACAATAGTCACAGAACCATTAGTCGGGGTATCGATAACCATACTCCCAACCATAGAAGATAATTTCAAATTCAACCTCTTAGCACATTCAAGCAAAATAAATGAATGAGCAGCACCAGTATCAATTATAGCAATTAATTCAACATCATTAATAAAGCAAGTACCTTCAATCAAGTTATTTATCTTGGGTTCTTCTGCACCGCTCAAAGCAAACACTCTGCCATTCGCCTAAGCAGCAGTAGCAGTCTTCTTCGGCTGCTGGCACTGGGTACTGATATGACCGTTCTCTCCACAGTTGAAGCAAGTCGGAGCTTCATATTTACAGTCAGTAGCTATATGACCTCTCTTGCCACAACGATGACATCTCAGTGCCCTACAAACCTCAGCACGGTGACCTTGCTCGCCACACTTATAACACTTACCTGGAGCAGTAGCCGCTCCCCCACTTGACTTTTTCCCATATGAAGCCTTCTGCTTCCCTTTATCACCAGAAGTCACATAGGGTTTCCCTCTATCATGACCTTTCTCTTTCTTCTCACTCATTTGCTTGTAGTGAGTAGATCGAGCTCAGCTATCCTCATCATAAATTCTGCTCTTGTCCACCAGTTCCGCAAACCGACGAATCTGCTGGTACCCAATTCCTTGCTTAATCTATGGTCTCAATCCATTCTCAAACATGAGACACTTCAACATCTCTGTGTCAACACGATTGTAATGCGGACAAAACTTTAGTAAAGACTCAAACTTTGTCGCATACTCAGCCACAGTCATATTCCCTTGTTTCAGCTCAAGGAATTCCACCTCTTTCTTGTCCCGAACATCTTTAGGAAAATACTTCCTCAAAAATTCTTCCTTAAACACAATCCAAGTTATTGCAATGCCAACACCTCCCAATCTCTGATTGGTATTATCCCACCAGTCCTCAGCTTCCTTTGCTAGCATATGCGTACCAAACTGCACCTGCTGAGCATCAGTGCACACCATAACTCGGAAAATCTTCTTAATCACTTTCAGCCACTTCTGCACACCATCAGGATCATGAGTTCCCACAAAAGTCGGCGGATTGTTCCTCTAGAACTTTCCCAAAGCACGAAATTCATTTGGAGGTCCACCATTCTGGCCCATCACTTGGGCAAGTGATTCCAGCGCATCAGCAATAGAACGATCATTTCTTCCAGCCATATGAAACCACCAACAGGGTTAGAAGAAACAACTCATCCAATAGTGTTCTCACACTATTGACTGACAGGGGACTAACAATACAAAAAAACTTGTCTGGACGGACCGACTTGCTCTGATACCACTAATGTAACAGCCTTTTCTACCCCACAATTTTAATGGCAAAATATTCACATTTATCAAAGTAAAATATTAAACTAAAAAGAATCACCTCAAAGGGCGTACATTTCCCAATAAATCAAATATAGGTCAAGGCTCCGTAAACAACGGGTTTCCCCAAAAGTTATCAAAAATTGCTCAAAAGACAGTGGAACTCAAAAAGGCATAATCCAAAGTTTTCCTTGTATGGAAACATAATAAAGATAACAAAAAACGTCAAATAAAACATGGTTTAACTCAAAGACTCCAACCCGATGTTACACTATCAGAGCAAGACCCTCTAATTTAACTAAAATGGCCAACAACATAAAACTCCAAAAAGATCATCGACGACGTCCACGACTAAACCTGGTCATCTGCGTGTTACCCACGTGGGGGCAACATTCAAACAGGCAGGGTGAGTAGAACGATTCATAATAATCAACATAAGAATTCAATATATAAAACAACGTCATTTTCATAGTATGCATCATCATATTCATCAATGGGCATCAAAGGCCACAACATCATAAATTACTCAAGATTATCTCATAAATGCAAATGCAACAGAACTTAAGCATGTTGCACCAATCATCACATCTCGACAGACATTGGGCCACCAACCCTCCATAGATCCCCATCAATAGGATCGATTCTATGCAAGAATCGGAGCACATCAAAATACCTCACATTCGCACAATAGGACTGAAGACAACGAAATCAAGGTCTAGAACCGAAGTCCGGATGCACAAGAATGCATGATGCACACGTCAACAATCATCCTCATAATAACATCATAGGTGCATCATCATTCATCAAAATCATCATCATATATCATGTCATCATAGAATCATAAAAACTCATGGAACCATCATCATAACTCATTATCATTACATCATAGGAATCATCATATAATCATGTGCTAATCACAAAGAAATCACAGTCATACTCATATTAATTCGTCAAAGAAATCACAGCATCAAAACATCAAAGCATCACTGTACAAAATTAGAATTCACGAAAACTCTGTTGCGTTTGCTAGCAAGTTCACTGTGCGAGTCTGGGGCGAGTTTATTCGCTGTGCGAACACGCGATTATAGCAAAACACTGTTATGCACCATGACCAAAATCAACCCAAAAGTCCACACGATTCACCTCCCCAATAACCCAAAAACATCCCCAACTCATTCTTAAGGTATCGGAGATAAAGGCACAAAATCTACGACTTATTAGGCCAATCTCGTACCATATTCAGCTCTAATTCCCATAATTTCCTTACAACTACACCACGGTCATTAGAGTTTCTCACAATCTAATTATCCTACAGGTTTGAAACCCCAACGACAGATTTTGGCCACAAGGGCCTACTTTCCCTCAAACCCAAATCGACATCGGACTTATTAGACCATCAGTTCAAATCCCTTAAGACTCCTACACCTTAAAAGGCAACAACAATACAAATACTCACAAAACCTTCTACCTTTAAACCCTTAAATTGGCTTTAAACACATTGAAAATCACACATTAAAAACAATGAAGGCAATACTCTTCATACCTTAATTGTCGACTCTAAGCCTTCTCCTTGATTTATGGGAACCTTACGAACCTTTTGCCTTAATCCTCTTCCTCAGAGCTCTGGTGTCTATTTCTTCCCTCTTCACGGTCTAACAAGAATGAATCCTATTTCCCTCAAAAATTCGTTTTTGTTAAACCTAACTTTGGGCCTATAAATTGGGCTTTTCCAATATTACCCTCACTAACTCCTCCTCAAATATCCAATTTGCCCTTAGTTAACTGATATTTATTTAAATTAATAATAATATCAATATATTCATATTATATACTATTATTTAAATAAATAACCTAAAATCCATAATTTTTAATATTTCCCACCAACCATCGAAAATCACCAAAAATACGAATATTTATATTTAAATAAATTAAATAAATATTCTAATAAATTTTGGGTGTTATAAGAACTCCTTCTAGAGTGGTTGCTATCTGTATAAAAGCATTCAACGAAGATTCGACCGAGTTTGGATGACGATGATAGTATGAAACAAGTGAATGTTGTCAAGGTGCATGGTTACTTTTGTTTAGAATTTTAGAATGCTTATGAACTTAAGTCTTCGTGCAAATTAAAATTGTTCTTTTAGTAACTTGTTGAACGAATGTTTCACTTAGGACCAAAAGCCACAAATTATGAAAAAACCTCCATTGTGTACTAAATGCTGGATTTCTAATAAATCTTGTTGATTCGTTTAATGCATGCTTTATCTTGTTATTATTATGAATTTGTGGAAGCAGTAGAAATGATCAAGGAACTTGTTTTTTATTGAGTACAACCATGTCCAAAATATAACTTACCTGTGAGTATAGAGCATTCATTAACCCCCTTTGAGCCTAAACAATGTGAATCTCCTTCTGAATTTTGTGAGATTCTAAAAAATTTCTTGAACCCTTGAACTTTGTTTTTAATTGTCCTCTTTCCCATAAAAAGCCAAGAGCATTCACTTGAGGGTTGAGTAAAAGTCAAGTTGGAGAGAATGTAAAAGAAGAATGGTAGGTTGCTACAACTTTTGAAAAATTCAAGCAAGCATTGAAAAAAAAGTTGTGTGATTATGAAAAAAGAAAAGAAAAAAAGGGAAGAAAAGAAAAAGAATGCTTGCTTGGAAAAGAAAAATAGTTAAATGAGAGTTGGGAAGGTTTTCAATTGAGAAACAAATGGAATGAAGTTGGGATGTGTAAATAATATGTATAGTGAATGTCTCTTTTGCGTCGGCAATTTCGTTTCAATGGCCTTAGAAATGTCCCTTGTTTGTGAACCCGACCAATCTATAACCTTAAAGACCTTAGTGATCTTCTTGCTTCCATATTTTTACTTTTGATTGTTAGATATTGTATGAATTGGATTGATATTGGCATTGTTTGTTAGATGCGTGAAATTTTCCCTGCAGTTGCAAACACGTAATTTCTTCAATCCTTATTCGAAGAGGAGAGATAGAGTGATTCATTCATGTAAAACATAGTTGTTAATTGATGCATGGCTTCATATTTGCTTTAAGGCTTTAGTTCTTATGCATTGTTTTATTCTCAATATTTGAAACCAGTGTTTGGGTGCATTCCTTGTGTTTGAGCCATTTTATCCATTCTTGGGAGAATCTTAATCTTAAGAAAATCCTCTTGTTTGAAACGAGAGTCATACTTTGCTTGAGGGCAAGCAAAAATCTAGTTGGGGAGAGTTGTTAGATGTCAAAATTTGCTTATTTGATCTATCAAATGTTGGCATCTTTCATTCTTTTTGTATGTGAAAGTGATTAGAATTACTTTTGTTTTTGATGATATGCTTCATTGTGTGAAAATGTCTTGGTTGTTTTAATTTGTGTGCTATTGTGCAGAAATTAGGCACAAAATAAGAAGAGTAAGACACAAGGACTTTGATAAAGAAACCAAGTCAGTAGCAAAACATCAACAAGTTCGCACAGCGAACTTCCTAGCAAATTTGCCCAGAAAAATCATCAACAAGTTCGCACAGCGAACTTGCCAGCGAAGGCCCTTGGGAACCTGGAATTGTTCATACAGAGAGAAAAGATATCAAAATTCGTTGTGCGAAGGAGCTAGCAAATGGTTCACTGAAGCGAAGGAGAAGCGAAGTCCTAGCGAATAGCCCCATACCTGATTCAGTAAGTAGTTCGACAAGAATTTGTTGTGCGAAGTTTGTAGCGAAGCCTTCACGGTGCGAAGGATTGCTTGCACAACGAATATGTGGAAAAGTCTCAAGGGAGGTTTAACTGTTCAAAGGCACCTCAGGTGCCTAATTTTCTGTTCGCTAGGCGAAGGATCTGTTCGCAGTGCGAACAAGACAGATCATGAATGTACTATATAAGTACTTTTCTTGCTTTTTAGGTTAGAAGGTAATATATTTTACATAAGAACTTATCTCTCTTCATTTCAAGTTTATTTTAGAGAGAGAAATACAAAACCCTAAGAGGGAAGAGGTAAGATCTTTGATCTCTTGTTGGGGTTTGGATGTAATCTTTTGATACCTTATGTATTTCATCTAATATATGTTTGTGAATTAGGTTGGATTCTCTATTGATTGATTATCTTTGATTTCTTATTTGTGGGTCTTGACAAAACATTTTCACATCTTTGATCTAATATTTTCATCTATTAATGAACAAACGTTTGACATGGTTTTGTAAGTTGATATTCATTGTATCTTCTATTTTATTGTGTTGATTAAGTAACATAAGTAGCATGAGTAGGATCAATACGATATTGTGCGGGTGTGTGATAATAGTGATGAAGAACGATGTTCATAACCATTTGGAAGATTAGGTGAATACATGTAAAAAAAGGTTAAGCGTATGTACGTATCCTGATCATTATGTTTAATATGAAGCAATCGTTTATCTGATATGGGTGCCGTCTTTGTTTACCTGTTTATCTTTGATTGAACCGCTATAGACATGTACTCTTCAGATCTGGATCTAGGATGATTAAATGTTAGGTCCTAAACTCTAGAAACATATTTAGGCTTAGCATTTGCGTGAGTATCAGTTCTTAATGTTCTGTGTTGTGTTTTTGTTGCGTGAGATATCACTAATGAGACAATACGGTCGTTCTCTCGACATTGCGTTAGAGATGACCTCTGTTGTGGGTGATACGTGAGGATATTAGACGATTGATTGAGTTTTGTTTAATATGATCAGAAGAATACATGTATTATTAATTGATGAGATCCAATCGCAACAAGGCTCGGTTTATGTTTCAGTCTTTGCTTTATATTTTTTGCCTTTTATTCATGCTTCCTTGAACCTTTTGAACAACAAGCTTAGAAATGTAGAGACCGTTGAACGGCGTTCTTGCATCGCACCGATCTCTATAGAGACGATATAAATCTCAGAGGGAATTCCTTCAAAACTAAAATTTTGCTTCTTGCCGCTTTACTGCAGTTTGAACACTGCCCCGTGATCTTCGAAATGTGGGTGATTTTTTCTTTTGGATGTGGGTAGTTGTTGATGACGTGTCCCCACATGGGGGCACGTTGAGAAAGTGGGGAAGATGCATGAGATCTCCCTGCGCTAGGCAGTGGCCTGCCTGAGAGCGGCGCGTGTCCGACAGGGAGGAGGATTGGGCATCCTCGATGTGATATTAGGTTGGGCCTGCCTGACTGTGGGGCAAGTACTGGCCAAATCCAGAACACCTTTATTGTCAAGTGATTACTAAGAGAACTAGGCATAGGCAATCGAACAAAGACTCACGTATGAGTACCGTTGACCCCATTTTCTTAAGCTTTCTCGTGTTGTTAATGTTTGATTTAAAAACTTATAAATGCAAGCTTTGTTGCTTGAGGACAAACAATGGTCTGAGTTTGAGGGAGTTTTATAAGTGGTTTTTGCGTCACTATTTTCAGTCTTTTTCTCTTAGTATTTTATCACGTTTTGTTCGATTTACTTTCAATTATCATATTTTATGCTTTGGTTTGTGCATTCTTTCTATTTTCAGGGTCTAATAAGCATCCAAGACAAAGAGGGATCAAAGACAAACAAAATGAGGCAAAACAGAAAAAGACGGATTTTCGCCATAGTAAAACTAGGGGGCTGCTACAGCCACCCGTAGCAGTTGCTACAAGCTGTAGCCACAGAAATCCTAGGTGCCCCCATTTTGATCAACTCCCATACAAAAGTTAGAGACCTATTACGACCACTCATAGCAGCCACTACTGGCTGTAGCTAGAGGGCGAGAGAAAGTTGCTTTGTTTTCATTTTTAGATTGATTTTCTTTTATTTTGGCTCTTAAGCAATATTTGATATGTTGAAAATCTAATATGTTAGTCAATGAACCAGGGATTTTATGCATGATTTGTTTTTTCTATAAAACTCATACCCTTTATGAGTTTTGAGATCCAAATTTTATTCCACAAATTTTCTACGTATTCTTAATTTTATCTATTTGTATACTCAAGTCTCAAAGGGAGAAATTGTGGATCATAACTTAATCTTAATTCAGGTTTTCTTATTCATTCTTCTTCAATTATTCATTGATTATAATTGTTTGATATAAATTTGATGTTGAATACCAATTTTATTGTCTTTTCCATCACCATGAGTGAGTAGTCCATTAGGGACTATGGATTATGGGGATTAGATTATGACGTCTTGTATGATCTATCATTATCGATTGCGAGAATTTTAGTTTAAACTTATTTTATAATCTGAGTTAATGCATTCCAACTTCGTTACAAAAGTAAGTGGTTCTCAAGTATCAACCATAGCTAAAAGGATATGTGTCGATCTAATAGCGCATATTTTAAATAACCTAGTCCAAAACACCAAAAGCTCTTATACGAGTTTGAGAAAACATATAGCTATGCAAATGTAATGAATCATCAAAGAATAATTCGGCTGTGCGACAGTAGACAGATTATTCGTCAATGATAGAGCAATGCACTAGTGAAAGCAAGTATTGCCCATAATTATCTATTTTCTATAATTTATACAGAATTCTTGTAATATAAGTGACATGGATCGTGCGATTGAGTTAGAGTAAGATCCATAACCCTAGGTCTTACTTACCCCAATTGATATTTAAGTGATAGAATAAGTAAGAGATTGGAGCCAAGCCCGTGCTCGGTCTCTTAGGGAGAATGGGAAAATTCTAAGATGAATGGCATTCTGGTCAACGCCATTGGCTTTCACTGTACCATAATTATCAACAAATATTGATAGATGAAGGTTTGGATTTTCATAAGGTGATATAGAAAATTGGTTCTACTGAACCATACCTATCAATGGTGGCTTAAGCTCAATTCTTTTTACCTCGATAAGCAGGTGTACAATGCTACAATGCGGTTCCTCATCGGTAGGAGACATAGTTATCATTGAAAACATAATCAAGAATCTTATCAATGGCATAAGTATCAACAAAATAACCATCAACCATAACACAATTCACACTAGGATTTGCTTTAACCTGTGTTCTAACTGGTTTAGAAGCAGGGTCATCCTGTGGGCAACCACATATAGGAACAAATTCCTCAACATTAGGTTCAATATGTTGATCAACATGTGGTTCCACATTTGGTCCTTAAAACATGGTTACATCATCATCTATGTCTTTCCTTCAGGAGTTGGAATCAACTCCCAATTCAATATTCACAATTTCAACAATATCATGCATTGGGGTACTAACCTTTTCAAATGATTTATTCTTCTTTTTGGTTGTATCATTCTTTGTTTTATCTGTTGAAATATCAATTGAACAATTATCTT
Source organism: Lathyrus sativus (assembly GCA_963859935.3). Lineage (NCBI taxonomy): Eukaryota > Viridiplantae > Streptophyta > Magnoliopsida > Fabales > Fabaceae > Lathyrus > Lathyrus sativus. The sequence goes on along the minus strand of OZ012740.1, from coordinate 628,090,918 downwards.
CAAAGGTTTTGGGTCTAGAAATATGATAGGCTCATCATCAATTTTGTTGGAATCATAAACCTCAGATTTCTTAGAGGTTCCTTTCTCGCCCATTTTAGTAGAACCAAAAATGATATCATCAACATAGATTTGAACTATTAAAAAATCATGTTTGAATATTTTACAGAACAAGGTTTTATCCACTTTACCTCTTGAAAAATCATTTTCTAAAAGAAAATTGTTTAGCCTTCCATACCAAGCTCTCGGAGTTTGTTTCAAAACATATAAATATTTCTTAAGTTTATAGATAAAATCATGATTTTTATGATTTTCAAAACAAGGAGGTTGATGGACATAAACTTCTTCACTTATGTAACCATTCAAAAACACGCTTTTAACATCCATTTGGTATAAGATAATACTATGATTAACAACAAATGAAACTGAAAGACGAATAGATTCTAATAGGGAAACTGGTGCAAAGGTCGTAGTATAACTAATTCCATATTATTGACTATATCCTTGTGCAACCAGTCTGGCCTTGTTCCTTACCACTTCTCTTTGCTCATTCAGCTTATTTTTGAAGATCCACTTGGTTCCTATTACATGTTTTCCTTTGGGTTTTGGCATTAGATCCCACACATCATTTCTGGAAAATTGATTGAGTTCTTCTTGCTTTGCCAAAATCCATTCAGAGTCCCAAAGAGCTTTATCATGGATGTTGTTTCTATGATAGACACCAATCCTAAAAGAGTTTCTTCATCTTGTCTAAATGAAGAATTGGTTCTGACAGGTTCTAATTTGTCACCAAGAATAAGTTCTCTAGAGTGAGAGACTCTTTGCTTGAGATTCTTTTGAGGTGCTGGTGTGTCAACATCTTCTGATATGTCATCAACTTATTCCCGTCATATGTCGTAAGCACCTATAGTATAAGTACCATGACTGGTGTTTCAACTTAGCTACTAAGGATATCTGTAACATAGATTATTTTATCTTTAGGCACCCATCTCTTTTTGGTTCCTTTGTGGTTTGTATTCCTAGAGGTTTTACCACCCTAGGGTTAGTGTGTTTGATCAGTGTCGTGTGTGTGACCATAAGTGAAATGAGAATATAAAGGCTTTGGCTTTATCATCATTTCTTTTGGTTTTGGTTCAAAGATAGAGCTCATTGGTAGGTGTCATACCCTAATTTTTAAATCTAAGATCCCACGTCTTTTTGCATCATTTACATGGTTTATCATGTCATTTCATTTTGCATAATACTCCATTTATTAGCTCGAATAAACTTGTTGGAATTACAGTTGAATCGGTCAAAATAAAAGTCAACTGTGCATAAAATTAGTGGACGAAAAATTTTGAAATCGAGCCTGCAAACGTCAGTCATATTAATCTATGTTTCGCGTAGCTTAACCTGGCGTGCTCATTTAAATTTTTCGATCACTTTTCAGTCGCATTTTTTTACAGTTTAAACCATTTAACCGGCTAAAATTTATTTTGAAATTTGACCAAATGTTGTATTTTTCCAATACGTATATTTTACGCTAATCATTTTGGTGTATTCATTTTATTTTTCGAGCATTTCGATACCGGCCCTAATACTTGTGTTTTACCATTTTTTATTTCTGTTTCTTATTAATTATTATTTAAATTAATCAGAAAAATATTATTATTTTTTATTATTATTTTGAATAGTTTATTTTATTTTATAATATTAATTTTTATTTTTTTAATTATTTAAGGTAACACTTAGGTATTAAGTTTATTATAGTTTATTTTGTTTTTACTTATTTTTATGAAACCTGTACACTGCACACACGAGACTGTATCACTAATCCACTTGCATTTACACTAGCATATCATACATACTACTGTTTCCAACTTTCAATTCAGAATATAGTATACCTTTTTTTTAATTTCAAAATAAGAGAATATATTTTATGCACATGCGGACCCCTCTCAATTTAAAACAGAACCCACATGACACCACTTTTCTTCTTCATCGGCTACCACTTCATAGCTCTCACTTTAAATTTTGAAAAATATTTGAAAAGGAAAAAACAATAAAAATTGCGTATGAGATGCACTACGCATGAGAGCTCACTATTCACATTACCAAAAAACACCTGCTACCACCCTTCCTTTTTCACGTTAAAAAATACCATCTTCAAATTCCCTCAAAAAAAGATCACATACTCTCTCACATATACTTTTCCTCACATTTCACATACATACTCCATATTCTTCACACACAAATACCATTTTTCACCATACCACATACTGACAACACAAATTGGTTTTCTTTTTTTCAACATTTTCATCACCTCACTTGGTTTCATCACCATCATTATCCTCTCATCACCTTGTTTATCTCATAAGTTTCCATTTTCACTCATTCATTGCTATTTTGTTCGTCACCATTTTATTATCAAAATAACACTTCACTATTCCTCATATCTCCTACTGAACATGCACACCACCCTCTCTTTGGATTCGCTTCATACACACACAAAAGCAACAACAACATACATGCTTGCGATCCACGTTTTTACACGGTGACACACGCCTTACAACAAGAACCACCCTCACATTCTTGGACCTTATTAGAGTTTTGGTCTAACACAACCTTACAAAACCGGTTGGTAAGGTGAGGGGTGTCACTCTATATAAACTATTTCAATGCTCTATGTCCAACCAATGTGGGACTTTAGGATCTTCCTAACACACCCCCTCACGTCCAACACTCTTTTTGGGCTTGGTACGTGGATTTTAAATGGTGGGCTGCCCAAGGTCCGATCGATAGGCTCTGATACCATATTAGAGTTTGGCCTAACACAACCTTACAAAACCGGTTTGTAAGGTGAGAGGTGTCACTCTATATAAACTATTTTAATGCTCTATCTCCAACCAATGTGGGACTTTAGGATCTTCCTAACAGACCTGGATTTAAAAATATGAGAAAAAAACACTTTCCCTCACACTATCCATATTTGTTACCCTTATCACCTCAAATGAATTTTTTCATCAACTCATCCTAACTTCTTCCAATAAAACTTCCATAGCATTCTTCTCCCTCATTGTGCTTCATCTCCAAACAGACTCCTTCCTCTTTTATTGCTACACACTGTACCAGCACACACTTCATAAAACTCATTAACAACACACACATACCACAACTTTTTTCCTCTGCCCTTCACTCCGATATAGAACCACCAACCAAACACATACATTACAACTTTATGCAACTTCCTTCATACAATAACCATTTCGCACCATCTTTGCAACTGCATCTTCACACTTCTTCCACAACACTAAACTTGTTTTTCTCCATACACATAATTGACTCACTCATCACCTTGTTACAACTTCAATACTACTGCAAGTCCATGTGCTCACGTCTTCAGCAAAACCGATATCGTTGCGGTATTCCGACGCAGTTCGTAGAAGAACCTAACTCTGAGGATTTGAGTTCAAGGGAAAAACGCGAAAGAGAGCAGCACAAAGAAAACAGAGAGGAGGCGCATGAGACGAGAACATTGAGATTGAGTCACGAACAAGCAAAAAAAGACGAAGACACAAACAAGAGAAGAGGAGAAAGCTTGTTTTCTTTTCATATTATGGTAACTTGATTCATACTGTTACTATCTTTTTTTTAAAAAAAATTATGAGGTTTAGATGGGCCTTAAGCCCATCGGTTGTTTTTTTTAAATGATTGTTATTTGATGTAATTAATTGCCATCATATTAATATAGTTTGTTTTAAAAATTTTGTTTATTTTTATTTTTAGGAATTATTTCATGTATTTGTTTATTATAAAATGAAAAAAAAAACCCTTTTATTACTCTATTTTTTAGTTTAATAATCTATTTCTTAAATATAAAAAAATGTAAAAAAAATTTGTTTGACTATAAACTAATTTGAATATTTTTATTTAATATTGATTTATTAAATTATTAACTAATTTTATTAAATATTTATATTTAAATTAATTAATAATTCTTGTTGCCCGAGCCTATTTTTGTGACCTGCTTGCTTCCATGTTTTCGGTTTGTTTCCATCCGATTAATTATTGATGTTCTGCCATGATTAATTGATGGTGTTCTATTTCACGATGCTTTGTCGTGAATGTTTTATTTTGTCTGAAGATTTTATCTGTTGTTTCTACACGATGTTTTTCCGTGTATTTTCTATTTGTTCCCACGTGTTTTGCTGTGACTGCCTGTCGATTTTATGTGTTGATGATTTTCGTGATGCTTTGCCGCGCACTTTTGTCTGTTTATGCATGACGTTTTTCCGTGTATGTTGTTAATTCTATTTGTTGATACCATGATGCTTTTCCATGTATTTCTGTTGACTTTTTGTTGTCTGATTACCATGATGTTTTTCCATGCGTATTCTATGACTTTTTGTCTGTTTAATCTGTTAAGCAATGCTTTACTGTGATTGTTTGTGGATCTTTACCATGATGTTTTGCCATGGGTATTATGTGATATCTTATCTGTCTTATCATACATGATATTCTTGTCGTGTATTGTGTCTGTGCTTTTATTTTCTTTCCATTTACATGATGTTCTTCCATGTATCTATTGCATTCTTTTGATCCTTGTTGACCTAATCCAATGGGAGGGATTGTATGTTGATTTATTGTCATTGTGCATGTTCCTTGTTTGTTTGTCTTTGTTGTTATTTTGGTTCTTAGAATCTTAACAACCCGTGATTCTACGAACAACGAACGCTCTGATTTCTCAAGTTCCTTTTGAGAATATGTAGGCACAAAGGCCTCAATCCTTGGCGAGCACACTTTTCTTTTTTCACACTCTTTTCCGTTTTTACACTCTTCCCTTTTTCATCTGTAGTCTCTGAACTACGATTGCTCAGACTTCCTATTAAGGATACATATGCACAGGGTTGTGAGATCTTAGCGAGCTACCTTTTTATTTTTCTACCTTTTTCTTTTTCCACCTTTTCTCTTTTCTTTGCCCATCTTTATCCTTAGCAAACAATTTTAGCCAAAACACAAATATTTCAAGAGGTTCCTGTAGAGTACTACATATACTTAGGGTGCTAGTACCTTCCCTTAGTATAACTAACCCCCGTACCTTTGATCTATCTTTCCTTAGCTTTAGGCCTTGTTTTTTGCTTTGCATTTTACCTAGAGTTTTTGTTCGATCTTTTCTCCCTTCCCTTGGAAAAAATAAAAGTTCGGTTGTGACATCATTATTTTACGAGCCAAGCTAATCCCATAAAATTGGTATCCGATTTTCACCACGACAGTGGGGTATAACCAATACCACTTTTTTCATTTCTACTAACAGCGTAGATCATAGAATCCATCTTTCTCCAGTCTATGTTCTTAGCTAGAAAATTTTGAAAAGTCGTGTCATGTTTATTAAACATACATACATTCATAATTCATAGGAACTACTAAAAGAGTTTCCTTTTTGAGTTTTTCATTTTTTTTCTTATGAGAGTAAGATTTTCTTTTTCTAAAACATCAATTTTTTCTTTTAAAGTAAAGTTTTGTTTTATCAGCTCACCATGTACTTCAGAATCAACAACATGAATCTTTTTTAGATTCATGTGTTTTTCCTAGAGTTTCTGATTTTTTCAAACATTTCTACTAAGGATATTTCAAGTTCTATACGAGTTAATTGAGAAAATACATCTTCTGATTCTGACTCTAGTACTGAAACTTTAGTGCCAACAATGAAAGTTACGGTGGCTTGTTCTTTTTCAGAGTCATCTTCTGAGGAGTCAAAGTCGTCTCATTTTCCATAAAACTTTCTTCTTCTCTTTAGAGAATCTTTTCTTAGGCTTTTCTTTGATGAGTTTGGGACACTCATTACTGTAGTGACCATGTTTTCTACACTCAAAGCATGTACCCTATATGTCTATTCCAGACGTATCCTGTCCAAAGTTTGACTCAGATCATCCTCCTTTTCTATAACCTCTAAACTTGTTATGTCTTTTCTTCCAGAGAAGGTTGACTCTTCTGGACAAAAGAGATAGCTCATCCTCATCATGAGACTCTTCTTCAGATTATTCTGCTTTATCTTGAAGAGCTTTGGTATATGACTTCATAACCACATACTTTTTCTGCCTTTGAGGCTCATCCTCTTCTAAGTCAATCTCATGAATTCCTAAAGAACTCATTAGCTCTTCTAGAGTCGTTCTATTCAGATCCTTTGACACTTTTAATATTATCGTCATTGGCCTTCATTTCTTTGGCAAGCTTCTGATGATTTTCTTTACATGATCTACAATAGTATAACCTTTGTCCAAGACTTTCAAACCATAAACAAGAGTTTGAAGCCTTGAGAACATTCTCTCAATAGTTTCATCTGCTTCCATTTTGAAAGCTTCTTATTTTTGAATCAAGGCTATGACCTTGGTTTCTTTTACCTGCTCATTTCCTTCACGATTCATTCTTAAAGAATCAAATATAGACCTAACAGAGTCTCTATTTGTAATCTTTATATATTCAGTGTAGGAAATATAATTAGCAAAATTGCTCTTGATCTGTAGTGATTTTTGTTATCTCTCTTTTGATGTTCACTCATTTTGCTTCTATCAAGCTTAACACCATTTGAGTTCACAAGATGTATGTAGCCATTTACTACCATATCCCATAAATCTGCATCATACCCAATGAAGAAACTTTCAATTTTATCTTTCTAGTAATCAAACTTTTTCCATAAAAGATTGGAGGTTTAGCAGAGCAGTGATCATTGTTGTTTATATATAAATTTTTACCACTGGTAGATGTCATTGTGTGTTTCAATAAAAGTTGGGTATTTATCCAACACAGTTAAGTGTTTTCACACAAAGTTATCAATACTTGAACCAGAGCTTTGATGCCAATTAAAGGTTCAAGAAACAAAAGAAAGGGGGGTTGAATTGGGTTTCAAGTATCATAGATTTTTGCAACCCAAAAAAAAATCTCAAACCAATAAACATGATGATAAAGTATGCAAGGATTTTTATCCTGGTTCACCGTACAAGGCTACATCCACCCTCTCCACCTGAGTGATTTTTCCTTAGACCAGGACTTAATCTAATAATCAAAACTGATTACAAATGCACTGACAACCTATAAATGATTTCTTAAGAATTATGAGCCAACTAAGAAATCTGACGGTCACTAACTCCTTAAGATATTTACCTACACGGTCGCTTAAGAAAATTTAAACCCCAATAACTACCTGTTATTGACTTTTCAAGAGCCTGACTAACTTGGTCGCTTAAGGATTACAATTAAAGTTGTAATAACAAGTTTTATGTTTACAAGATGCTTTAGATAAGCATACACACAAGTTTAAATCAAGTATTACACTTAACAATAGTATTCAATGAGTTTTTATTCTAAGTGTAGTGTAAGAAACACTTCTTATTTTTCTGTATATCTTTCCTGAGTAAGAGCGTTTATGAATGTTCAATGCGCCTATTAAAAATCTATCTTATTAAATCTTTAAAGACCTCTTTATATATAAGCAAATAGACCCATTGAAGGTAAAGATGAAATAACATCTAAGCATCCATTGTATGAAGATCACTTCATATGCAACACTAGAGTGACGATGTAGCCAGTAGTTGGTGAAGATGATGGGATGCAGAAGACTTCTTTGACATAGAGTACACTACTTTATGGAAAAAGCATATTTGCTTTTGTACTTAGGTCACATCAAATCTTTGTTGACTTTTGGCTTGAACAACTTCTATTCAGAGGCTTATGATATTTTTTTTATGTAGCTCGAGTAGCATTTCCAAAGTCTGTCATCAGAACTTGGTGAAACAAATAAAGTCTTTGGACAATTGGGTTGAGACTTTCACAAGATTATAGTCAGAGCTTTTTATCAGAGTCTATCTGGATGGTTTCTTTTCAGAAATGTTGACTTGATAGATCAGAGTTGACTTGTTTGTATAAGCTTTTATTCTTTGATTCAGAGTCTGAACATCTTTAGAGTCAGATTCAGTTTCCAATTTCTGCACACTCAGCAAAATAGTTAGAGTAGAAAACTATTCTCTTACACTTTGTTATCATTAAAACTTAAGGATAGTTGCAAAACCAAACTTGTTCCAACACCAATGACAACCCTTAGTAATTCATATTTAAAATTTTCTAAGGCCTTGGTACAAATATCTCTTAGATATGTTACTTGTAGGTCAAGAAAGTAGCTGAAACTTCATTCAAGACTCATCTTAATTTCGAACAGCAAACATTGAACGCAATGTTCCAACATCTTGTATGAAATACCTAACCAAAAGTCATAAAAGATTTTTCCTTTATTATTATTAACATATAGGATGTCATTTCTTACACGCATTCCTTTTACTTGTCTGGATTCCATGAGGTTCATAGAAGGTAACTTCAGACCTTTAGTAGAGGTAGGATACTGGAGCATTTCGTGAGGCACCTTGCCTCTTTGACACACTTCAAAGATTTTTCCTTCTTAAATCATAAGTGTTAGCACTCCTTTGACAACATCTTCAAATATGATCTATTCCATGCTCTTAAACTTGGATGAGGGTTGAGAGATCAATATATAGCAGTTGTCTTTGGATCTCGAACCCTTCATTAAACCACTTGGTCATTGCTAGAGACAATAATTATGACTTGTTGTAGCTAACATTAAAACCTTGACCACGTAGTCAACTTATGTTGATCAAGTTAGCATTTAATTCTTCTACCAACAACACTTCATCAAGACAAGGAAAACATGGACTAAAAAATTTGCATATGCCCTTGATTCTTCCTCTAGCTTTATCACCAAAACTGAAATAATTATTATAGTATGGCTTCAACTCTTCAAGATAACTCTTTTCACTAGTCATGTGTCTTGAGCATCCACTGTCAAAATACCAGTATTTTCTTGATGAAACTCTAAGATAAGTAAGAGCAATGAGACAAGTGAAATTTTCCTTGGGTTTCCATACTTTCTTAGCTTGATTTTTCTTCCATTTCCTTCTATTTAACTTTGACTGACTATGAGATTGAGGATATTCATACCATTTACAGTAAAAAAAGGTCTTATATGGCCATATCTTCCACAATGGTGACACCTCCAAGATGATTTCTTGTTGCTTTGTTGTAAGGGGACACATGTTGAGTAGGATGCTGGGACATGTTAGCCATCATCAGAAACTCAGTTTTATTTTTAGAAGCAATAACCTTTTTATTGGGAACTTTGGCGTTTTTGTTCATGATATTATAGTCAAGCCTTATGGCCTTCTTCTCCCCAATCTCCAATATTTCATTTAAAATATCATAACCAAAGTTCAACACACATACATATTTTATCATGTTTTCATGTTTGGACTTTAACAATCTGACTTTCTCTTATAGATATGCAATGGTTGAGCCAAGCGTCTCCTTTCCCATGAGTAGGGCACTTATGGTCATATTCTGTTTTTCTTCTCTCATGCACGATTCCTTCCACTCAGTGAGAAAATCTCTATAAGTTTCAGCAAGCTCTTCTGCTGAGATATATTCATCACTAGACTAATTACAAGAGTCATATTTTCCAGTGAAAGGCCTTTACTTTGTCAATTGTTTCCATTCCACTCTCATCATCAGAATCAGATCAACTGATTGACAATCCTTTTTAATGTTTCTTTACAAAGGTAGGACATTCAACTTTGATGTGGAAAAATCCTTCACACTCATGAAATTGAACTCCTTTTCTTTGGTTAGACTTGTTTTAATATATGCTCTTGCTCTAGGAACTGAAGCCTGACCCTTTGTCTTGGACATTTGTCCTCCATTATTTGTTCGCCTTCTCAAGGATTTGTTGAACTTTCTTCCAATAAATGTTATTGCATCTGATAAACTTTCGCATTTATCTTCATCCTCTTTATTGTTGGATATAAAGGCCATGCTTTTGTTCTTCTTTGTTGAACCAATGAGTTCTTCAACTTTCATAATGCTTGTGTCTTGAGCTTCTTCAATAGTTGTAACTTTCATGTCAAACTTCATAGGTAGAGATCTTACGATTTTTCTGATTAGTTTCTTTTCAGACATCTTTTCTCCTAAGAACAATGAAATGTTGGCAATGTCACGAAGTTTCATGTTAAAATCATATATGAACTCATATTCCATCATTCAAATGTTTTCAAACTTAGTTATGAGGGGCTGCAACCTTGACACACGCACTTTGGATGTGCCTTCTTGAGCAGTCTTGAGAATCTCCCAAGCATCATTGGCTTCAGTACATGTGTTGATCAATCTAAACGTGTTCTTGTCAACACCATTGAAAATCACATTCAAAGCCTTGGAGTTTCCAAGAGCTTCATTATCTTCTTTAGTAGTCCATTTAGCTTCTGGCTTTAAGCTTGATCTACCATCTTAAGAAACATTCACATGGTGTTTCTAACCTTTAATCACAACCTTCAAAATTTTGTTGTATATGGATTTAAGATAGACAACCATCTTAGCTTTCTAATAATCCTAATTGGTGTCATTCAAAACAGGTGGTCTATTGACAAACCCTCCATCCTTTGTGTTACCCATATGAACATAGAGTATTTTCCTTGGAGCTCACCCAAACAGAACATGTTTCCTGCTCTGATGCCAATTGAATTTATGTTCCTCAAGGGAATTTTTTTTACCATATGTCTAGGATAATTTGTCCAACTTGTAACACAATATGGCATCAATAAAGAATCAAAGTAAAAATAATAAAGAACACACGAAAATTGGTAACCCAGTTCGGTGCAAACAACACCTATGTCTAAAGGACACTCTATGTAAAAAAGGAAATTCACTCTTATAGAATGAGTACAAAGTGTCTTAGATGAACAAACCTTTTTCTCAATGTCCTTCTTCTTAATTCTATCCTCAATGTATTTCTATTTAGGACTCCCCTTAAATATGAGAACCCTATATCACTTTCTCTTAACTACTAACCCTAGTGATGAACAAATAATAATTAGAATGACCAATGTTGAATATACAACTCAAATAAACAAACCAACTACTATGTCTAATGATAATGAATGAAGCAATATCGTGGTGCATAATTAACACAAACAAAGACTCAGCCTAAAACACAAATTAACATTCAAGCTCGTTGTCTTAAAGGCATGAAAATAGTATCTATATGGAGCAACCTATAACTAGTATCTCATTGGATATAGGTAATTATCTTGTTCAAATACGGTGGAGAGTAAATTAGAATTTATTTCTCCAAAACAGCTCCACAAAAAGATTTGATTTGATTTGAATTCAAATTTAAATCTCTTTGAATTAAATGTAATTCAATTAAATAATCAAACAAATCAGATTACTAAAAGATAGCAATAATCCTTGTTGCACACATCAATAGAAGAATGTGCTACACTCAGTTGAAAAACGCACGCACACAACAGCAACCTTGTTTTGTAGACAAGGGTCACATACTGAGAGATTTGTTCTCACATGTGTCATTTTTTTACAAAAACAGTTGGGATCAGATGTGCCACACCAGATAGAACATCATGTCTGAGATGTATCCATCCCATATTGTTTTGGATAATGCAGCAAATCAAAAAATGAACAACATATAAATTAGTAAATATATATATATATATATATATATATATATATATATATATATATATATATATATATATATATATATATATATATATATATATATATATATATATATATATATATATATATATATATATATATATATATATATATATATATATATATATATATATATATATATATATATATATATATATATATATATATATATATATATATGAAAAAGTACATACAAATAGAAAGTATATATAAATAAGAAAATAAATAAATATAATATACATATAAATAGAAAATATATATGAATGATTAAATAAATATAAAATATATGTAATATATATATATATATATATATATATATATATATATATATATATATATATATATATATATATATATATATATATATATATATATATATATATATTATATATATATATATATATATATATATATATATATATGAAAAAGTACATACAAATAGAAAGTATATATAAATAAATATAATATAAATATAAATAGAAAATATATATGAATGAATTAAATAAATATAAAATATATCTAAATACATAGTAAAAAGAAATGATTAAATAATAAATATATAATTCTATGAATAAAGAAATAATTATGACAATAATATATATTGTTTTTTAATGCTTTTTTAAAAAGAAAAAATCAACTAAACATATTAAAATAAATAAGTTTACAAAAAAAAAAAGGAAAACAAGAACAAAACCTTCAAAAAAGCTAATAATATCAGTAATAGAAAATACCTGATCTATTCATAATCAAATCATCTGTAGTAGACCTGAGATTTTCATTCCATCCAAATAGAATCAGTGATGAGTAATCCTAATGAAGGCAATTTATCTACGTTATTGATTATCTTTTTTTCTTTTCTATAAATATAAGAATACAAAAATATTTATTTTGTCAAGTATATTTTGAGTCAGTTTCTAACCAAGAATTTCACCCTTCAAATTTTACAAATTTGATCCTTAAAATTTTCAAAAATTGTAAATTGGTTCTTTTTTTTTCTTCATATATATTTTAATTTTGGTTAAAATTTTTTAAATTTTATAAAAATTACTCCAAAAATTTAATAATAAATCAATTTAATACCTCCATCTAAAGAAAAAAAATTAAAATTAAATAAATTTTAATTAAATCATTTAAATTGTTTAAAATTTTAAATTTCTTAAAAACTTTTCAAATTCAAACACACTATAGAAAAAATATATATTTCTCTCTCTCTCTCTCTCTCTCTCCTCTCTCTCTCTCTCTCTCTCTCTCTCTCTCTCTCTCTCTCTCTCTCTCTCTCTCTCTCTCTCTCTCTCTCTCTCTCTCTCTCTCTCTCTCTCTCTCTCTCTCTCTCCTCTCTCTCTCTCTCTCTCTCTCTCTCTCTCTCTCTCTCTCTCTCTCTCTCTCTCTCTCTCTCTCTCTCTCTCTCTCTCTCTCTCTCTCTCTCTCTCTCTCTCTCTCTCTCTCTCTCTCTCTCTCTCTCTCTCTCTCTCTCTCTCTCTCTCTCTCTCTCTCTCTCTCTCTCTCTCTCTCTCTCTCTCTCAATTTACTCTACTCTTATTATTTTTAAAATTTTTTTAATAAGTCAGCATAAGAGTTTGTTTGGTAAGTTTTAAAAAGAGTTTTTAATTTTTAACTTTTAGTTTTCTAACTCCCATTAATGAAAAATCTCTTTTTGATAATTGTCTTATAATTTTTTATTTTTTTATTTTTTTTCAAAAACTATTTAAAATAGCTTTTGAATTTGTAACTTTTAACTTATGACGTTTTCTTCTATTTGTACCTTCACTATTTTATCAAATGTCCATTTTTATTCTTTATATTCATTATGATTTAAATTAAAATAGTTATGTTTTAATTGAGAAAATAAGAAATGTTAATCATTTTTTTACCGAACAAATCACGATATAATCAATCTTTCATTTTGTTATTAATGAAGTATTTTAATTCATTACATTGAATTATTTTTTTATTATTTTTAAATTATTATTTTAATTATTTATTACTTGAATTTTTAATATTAATATATTATTTTTATAAATATGATAATAAAACGATGGAATATATTCGTTATCATGGATTTTGAGAGAGAGAGAAGGAAGTATGCACTTTATTGGGAATCTAATATCAAATTATAATATTATTATTTTAGATATTTAATTTCATTACAACATTTATAAATAAGTGTTTAATATATTTTTGTGTTATGTTTAATTTTATATTTATATTAAATTTTTTTTATTTGATTGTTAATATGTTTGTTTTTATTGAATAAAAATTAATTTAATAAATAGAATACTGATTTTTTAAAATAAGAATTTTCTTTTATGTCATTTTGCATTTACCAGCTAATGTAACCGCTAATTTACCAAACACTCTATTTAGCTTATCAACTATAAGTCATCAGCTATAAGCTATCGGCTATCAGTCATCAACTACCAGTTATTGACTAACTTATCAACTATCAGCTAGTTTTACCAAACAGGCCCTAAAATAGAGTAAATACAAGAAATGCCAACTGAATCAAAGCCTAAAACAAATAAGTCAATGACTCACAAGATATTCCATTGGGTTTGAACTAGGGATGGCAAAAAACCCGGACCTGCCCCGAAATTAGCGGGGAAAACCCGGTTTGAGTGGGTACGAGTGCGGGTGCGGGGAAACCCGACTTTTAATTACGGGTGCGGGGAGACACTAAGACCCGCCCGCACCCGGCCCGGCCCCGCCCCCGAATAATGTATTTTAGTTTAATTCTCTTATTTTACTTATTTTAATATTTATTTATTAATTATATTTTTCATTAAATTATTAATACCTTTATTGCAGTTAAAATAATTAAATTAATCAAATTAATATTCATTTACTAATTAAATTTTTAATTAAATAAATAAATAATTTATTAAAATAATCAATTTTTAAATTAAATTATTAATTTTTATTGCAATTAAAAAGAAATTAACTTTTTTTTTCGGGTGGGGGCGGGGCGGGTGCACCCGTTCTCTACTGGAGGCGGGTCTGGGCGGTAAATTTTACCCCCGATTGGGTTTGGGGGTGGGGACGGGTGTGTTACATGGAGGCGGGTGCGGGTACGGGTATAGTAAAACCCGCCCCCGACCCGCCCGTTGCCATCCCTAATTTGAACACCAGTCGTCCCAAAAAAACCCTATGCACCTCTGTTTCTACCGGCGAACTAATTTCAAGTCAAAACTTTTGCTCGATTAACCACATCAATAATGCGAACAATCACTCTATGAAAAACACCATAGTTTCTAGTTAGCTACAAAGCCTAGCAAACCACAATCTAAACCATCAACCGAACCTTCTTATGTGCTCTACCTTTGAGCATAAGAGCGAAGTTGCTGCAGTTAGTATCAGAAGTGTCTACATCGAATTGTAATGGTAAATCCAACCACTTATATATGTGTTCCCAAACATGTAGAATAAATGATCACTTGAGAATATATGTCTTATATTTTCTTCGGCACCAGAGCAGAAACAACAAGATAGATTTTCAACGTCATTAATGATTCCCCTCTTTGCTAAAGTAGTGTGTGTCGACAACCAATTCAAAAGTAACCTCCACCAAAAGACTAATATTTTGCTAGACACGTCTGTAATCCAAAGCAATTCCAACAGTTGAACAATATTTGTGTTTACCTGCACGTCAGAATGAAGCACTGCTTGAAGCACTTGATAACTGCTTTTAACAGAGAAATCATGTTTGCACCTCCACCTCACAAAAGAATCATTCTCCTACCGTTACAGTCGAATTTCCTGCAGGATGACCATAAGTGATTGAAATTCAGTTTCCTCATATGCCGGTAGTGGCATATCCTCCTTAACCTTCACATTCCAAGTCCAACCGTTGTCGCCCCACTCCCCCATGCTCAAAATCTTGAACCTTTTGTCGACCATTCTTGCAGAGATCAACGGAAACTGTCTGTCAAGAGAAGAAGAACCCAACCAAATATTTCTCCAAAATTCAATCGTAGAACCATTTCCTACTTTACATGAGATATTGTTTCCAAACCAATTGTAGTCATTTGCGTCCACGGCGCCTACAAGCTTCAAGTCTTTCCACCACAAGGATTCAAACTTGTTAACCAATGGTTTGTCCACTTCGAGCATTGTAGATTTGATATGACTGTATTTCGTTGATAATAGGTCCAACTACAAAATGTTGTCTTCATTAAGAATGCACCATTTCCACTTGCTTAAGAAAGAGATTAAATAATTTGCAATGTTTTACTCCTAATCCACCTTGATCCTTCGGTTTGCACACGAGATACCACCTGATCCACGCCACTTTCCTCTTCTCCGAATCACCACCCCAAAAGAAATCACGTCAAATCCTAATGATGTCTTGAATAACGCACTTGGGAGCCCTAAATAATGCGCTCTAGGTACTCCGTCGTCTCAGATTTGGTCCAACTGAAATGCCCAAGAACTATAAGGGAACCAAGCAAATGTCACAAGCTAGAAATGTCAAAGTTGCCCCCAAGAATCCTTATTTAAGGTCGAGGCCAATGACTTTGCTCTTATTGAAATTGACCAACAAACCTGACGCCATTTCAAAACCCATCAACGTTGCTTTGATGGTCCAAAGATTAAGCCAAGAACCTTCCCCAACAATTAACGTATCATCCACAAATTGTAGCAATTCGAGGAAGAAAC
The DNA here is from genome assembly GCA_963859935.3 of Lathyrus sativus. NCBI lineage: Eukaryota > Viridiplantae > Streptophyta > Magnoliopsida > Fabales > Fabaceae > Lathyrus > Lathyrus sativus. The sequence goes on along the minus strand of OZ012740.1, from coordinate 628,074,721 downwards.
AGGTTTAATCGTCTTGCATTTTGTATCAACCCTGTTAGTCATTCAGCCACAAGCAAAAAAAGAAAAGGCTACAATGGATCTTCTTGCCGTAAACCCCTTTCCACCTTGAAATCTTTGGTTGGAATTCCGTTTACCAAAACCGAAATTGTACATAAGAATACACAAGCTTCTATCCACTTTATCCATCTACCACCAAAGCCTATTTTACTCATCACATCTCTCAAATAGTCCCATGCCACACAATCATAAGATTTTTTGAAATCAACTTTAAAGAGCAAACAATCCTTCTTCTTTCTCTTGGCCAAATCCACTAGTTCATTAATTACCAGCACTCCATCACCCATTTGCCTACCTCGAATGAAAGTTGTTTGACATGACTGAACCAAGCCACTTATCACCTTTTTAAACCTATTCGTTAGTAGTTTCGATAAAATTTTGTAAATACTACCAATCAAACAAATAGGGCGATAGTTGTTCAAGCCTTGAGGATTATTCGATTTTGGAATGACGATGATGAATGATGCAGTAACCGCTGTGGGTAGAATGACATTCCAATAAAATTTTGTGAAACAGTCGAATAAATTGAGCTTAATTACGTCCTAACACTTCTTATAAAACCCCATATTAAATCCATCGGGTTTCAAACTTTTCTCACCTTCAGAAATCCAAACAACTTCCTTGATTTCTTCCAAAGTGAAAGGTCCCTCTAGTAATTTATTGTCTTCCTCTGTTAATCGTCTAAAGTTCACTCCGAGCAGTTTTGGCCTATTCGATTCAAGTTCCAATTTTTTTTTATGAAAATGGTTGAAAATTTCATATTTAACCTCATCAACATTACTGAGTAATCCCCTATCAGTCTTAAGCCTCACAATTATGTTGCGCCGAAAGTTCCTTTTCATCACTGCATGAAAGTATTTCGAATTGAAGTCTCCCTCTCGAATCCATATTGCTCTTGACTTTTCTCTAAGAATAGCTTCCTTATGCTGCCATGTTTGCCACACCTTGTTTGTAGCCTCAACCCTCTTTAGTGGAGTTCCAGTTGTAATATGATCCTCCACAATCGCCACTTAATGGTAAAGTGCACTCACATATTTAATCGCATCTTCTATGTCCAAATCCAAAATACCAAAAATGTCGTAATCCAAGTCTTCAATGATTCTTTTAATCTTTTTAGTTTTTCTTTGAAACAAAAAACCTTTATGCCTTGAACCTTGTTTTCCATCCAACCTTTTGTAACAAACGGAATAAAGTTCACATGTTCATACCAACGACCAAACACTTTGAAGGGTTTCGGTTCCCAATTCGACCTACTTGTTTTGATCCAAGTAGGGCAGTGGTTTGATAAGCTTTGCTAGCCAATACACTGAACAACAACACCTCAATTCTCAATCAGCTTGTCCGAAATTAGGAACTGATCAAATCTACTGATAGCGCTCTATTCCGTGTTAAACCAAGTAAACTTATTTCCAACCGCCAGCACATCAATTAGATCAATTGAGTCAATAAAATCATTGAAACCTCTCAATTATAATGTGTTAACATAGTTGTTAGCACAATTCCTTTCCCTTTCAACTTTAATCGCGTTGAAATCACCAACAAGAACCCAGTTTTCTCCAGCAAATTTGGTTTTGACAGCAAGCAGATAATTCCATAATTTCCTCTTATTTCGAATATTGCACCCAAAATATACATTAACGAAGAAGTAAAACTAACCTTCCCATTCCAAATGGATGCCAATAAAACCATCCCCCGTGAAATTGAATAAGCAATTAAGTAAACTAGCTTTCCATATTATTGCAAGTCCCCCGATCTTCCTTGAGCTCTTTTTGTCGTCCATTCTGCTCGACCAACACCTCAAATGGAATTTACCTAAGACTCATTAATCTTTGATACTTTTGTTTCCTGAATCATACATACATCAAATCTTTCTTCATGGATTAATTTTTGAATGCACTTCCGCTTATCAAGATTGAACCCCCCTTATATTAAAAGATAGCAAATTCATGTCACCATTTTTGATTTTGCTTCCTTTGACCTACGCCTCCCATGAGCTTTCCTTTCCATCACCCTTAATTTCTCCACATAAAAGTCTGAATTTTCAGTTCCACTAACTCCCAACTGAATTGTTTTATCCCAAATTATGTTAGCTGCATCGCTCCTCCTAACCCATTTCGCTAAAAAATTACATATTTCCATATTAGAATCCCTAATTAAGTCACAACACACAATAAATCCCCCTGAGAATCTCATGGAGGAAGATTCAACAGAGGAGGATTGAGTATAAGGAATGGTCGGTATCAAAGGGGGTGGTAACAGAGGAAGGGAATCAGAGAAAGGGTAATCGGTCAAGCCTAAATGATCTCTAGAAGAAATGATTTTGTAAGCCCTAGAAGTTTGGTGACATGCTACAAAATAAAATGTTCTTCAATAGCCGTCATTTCTTGCATACGTGGTGCTTCTTAGAACCCGACATTTTTTCTAACCCAGCCAACCTAGGATTTGTCATAATCACCTTCTGCCACCCATTTTTAGCACCCTTTGACTTGCTACACATTGAAAATTAGACACATCACCAATACCTTGAGCTTCTGCATTCTCCAAAACCAAAACACCATAATCACTTCCTATTTGCAGACAAGTCTCGTCAATAGCCACCGCTCCATATTTTCTTGGGTCCTCCCAAGTGAAACTTGCTCTGAATCATGCTTTTTCCCATTGGATTCAAGCACGATGTTTCCATCGCGTTCTTCACTCGTAAGTGATAAAACTTCCTCTTCAGAACCTGCTTCGGATGAGGTATCAGTAAGGGAATCTGCTGACGAATCTGAATCTAAGCCTTCATGATTCCATGAGAGATAAATTCTTAGTGGCCCTTGAGAATCATCCACAACTTCAATTCGAAACACCTCTTCATTAATCTGAACATTAAATGTTTCAGTCAAAACCAAGATATATTTGGTTCTGACCATAATCCGGGCGACATCATATTTGTGTGATTTTTGGTATTATAATTTGCACATATATATTTGCCTAACAGAGCCATAATGAACTCAAAGAAGTCAGAGGACCATGAGCGACAAGGAACACCATAACATCTAACCCAAATGACCCATTCTCTATTCACATCAAAATGTTTCCATTTCTTGATTTCCTTAAACATTGATGCAACCAGTCACACCCTTCCTCCAGTAAGGCTTCCATTTTGCCCTCATCTCTATCCTCTAGAAGACATAAGTTTGCTAGTAGAGGTATAACATGAATGTCGAGAATAACAGAGAATAGAATCCAAACCAAAAAAAGTTTGCTTGTAACTTTTTCCTTAATGGGAATGTCATACCTTCTTTTGAAAACTTATTTTTATGGCACAATCGTTTTCCAATTTTCCCTTGCAAACTTTTGCCACATTTTTATCCCTACGATGGACTTCTAAAATCTTGTTCGTCAAATAACAACATAATTTTACTGTGAAACCTTTCACACTGTCTGACATCAAAACAAAATTGTCATATGTTTCCCCCTGAATGTTTATTCTAGCTTAAATTTCCTGCATCATTGCCACTAGTTCATTCCAAGCCTTCTCCTGTCTGTAACGTCTTTTATGAGTTATGATATTTGAACTCCCAAAATCTTGACCCCATATGCACACCATATTCCTTTCTCTATCTACTTTTTAATTCTACATACTTTTGCAAAACCAAAAAATATGCTTAATGATTGCAAATGAAATCATATACTCTCTCCGGTCTCAAATATAAAAAAAAAAAATTAATTGTCTTAAATATAAACAAAAATATTTTATAATTATTGTGTTCAATATCATTATTTTAAATATACCCCTATTTTTTTTATATTTTTATATTTGTAACGATTTTTAAAATAAAAATAGAGGTTAAATTAGAAAGAGGATAAAAAATTATATATATATATATATATATATATATATATATATATATATATATATATATATATATATATATATATATATATATATATATATATATATATATATATATATATATATATATATATATATATATATATATATATATATATATATATATATATATATATATATATATATATATATATATATATATATAATATATATATATATTATATATATATATATATATATATATATATATATATATATATATATATATATATATATATATATATATATATATATAATCTTGTATACGAGATGGGATACGAGGGAGGAATGTTCAATTTGTTAGATATAGAAATATCATATATATGGTGTTTTATTAATCTTATATTTCCTAAAACAAAAAAGAACTTAAGATGTTATTAATTACATTGAATGTTGAGTAAAAAACATTGAATAGTGTATTCATTAATACTACTTTTTTGTATCATTCAAACTTTAATTAGTTTAGTATATCAAAATCTTAATAAAGTAAAATTGAAATGCATCATAAGACACTAAAAACCTCATTTTTAAAATGGAAGAACAAAATTTCATTTTTATAAAGAAATTTAAAAAATTGATTTTTAAACTTAAATACATTAAAAAAATTGTAAAATTATTATACTAAAGCAAAATAAAAAAAAATTATTTTGACAATTATTAAATATAAAAGGAGTAGGTAATAAATTAAAATAAAAACAATCAATATCACTAGTATCTATCATGTCATATCACCCTGTTCCTAGAGTATTTCTAGTTTACTACTAGTATTAAATTTTTGTTGGCTAGTTTATTTGATGCAAAAATATTGACCTTTTTAACAAGACTGAAAACTGACACATAATAAAATCCACTGCTTTGTCTCTCTTTTCACTCTCTCCCTCAAAATCCTCTCTCTCTATAAAAAAAACCACCCACTCCCTATTTTTTCTCTCAACATTCACTTTCTCCTCAAATGGATAAAATGGATAAAACCCGAACCGGTTTCTATAAACCCGAATCTCATCACTGCTCCATTTTCCGTCCACCGGAAACACCCCGTGAACCAATGGAGTTCCTCTCTCGTTCATGGAGCGTTTCCGCTTTAGAAATCTCCAAAGCTCTTAACGCTTCTCCCTCTAATACCACCATACCGGAAAATATCACCGGAGAATCCGAAGAGTCACCCTCGTTAAACCCGTTTTCTTTTGCCTCCTCGGAAACATCTCAAATGATAATGGAACGTATCATGTCACAATCCGTAAGTCCAGAATCTCCTGAAAAAGTTGATTTGGTTTTTAGCTTTGTCTTTTTCTTCAAACATCGTAACATAAAAACAAAAACATCACATGTTTACGTTTTATTTTTGTTAATCAGGAAGATGTTTCTGTATCGCCACGAACCTCAGGGAGACTCTCTCATAGTAGTGGACCTTTAACCGATAGCTCTCCGGTTTCACCATCTGAAATCGACGATATCAAGGTAATTTCCTTGGATAGTTTTTAACTTCACTTTTTCATTTGATGCTTCCAATGGCAACTCATGTATCTACAACGTTTTTGAATAAAGACGCGTCGGACATATGTATCTGCGTTGGACATCTGTACCGAAACTTGGTTATGTTCAATTTTTTTTTTAATTATTACCATCATTACCGTGTCAATGTCTGTGTTGGAGGAGTACGGTGGTGTATTCGGAGGAGTACGGTGGTTCGTCAGTAGCAACTATAGTGCACTACTAGTATTTCATATTCAAACAAAATGAAAATGATTAAATTAATATTTAACAGTTTTTTGATGATTATTACTAACAGAAAGCGTGTGAAACTGAAATAATTAATTATAGCTGTATAGATTTAGATACTCTATTTTTAGACAACTGTGTTTTTTTATTTATTTTGTTTTGTTTTATTGTATTGGTTTGTTTTATCTATTGGTTAATTTATCTGGTCCCCACAAAGTAACAGAACATCGTCAAATTGGTTAGAGTACCACCCAAAACCTGTCATTTAGAATCCTATATTTACAGAGAAAACCGTTCAATTTTGTCGTTTTCTATCTCTGCATTAATGGTTGAAGGACTTTGCAGGTTGCAAAGGCATCAAAATGCAACTATGATCTTTTGTTTTTATTCAATTGTGTGCAAAAGTGTTATTTGTTCTTTATGTTTTTGTTCTTGTTATGAACGAGGACATGGGTGCTGCGCATTAGAAACCAATGAATGAGTATTGAATAATGGAAATAATTTATTAAGGTTGTTGTCGTGTTATATTCTAACCACTCAAATATGGCTTCTTTTCGTTCTTCTTCTTTACAGTATGGTCGTGCCAAAAGTGCCGGTGTGAGTTTAAGCGGTTATTTGAAGCCTCCTGGCAGTGGTGGTAAGACGGTTGGAAGGTGGTTGAAGGATAGGAAGGAGAAGAAGAAAGAAGAAGCAAGGGCCCGTAATGCTGAGGTTCACGCTGCGGTTTCCGTGGCAGCTGTTGCCGCTGCAGTTGCTGCTATCGCAGCGGCCACCGCTGCTTCCTCCGGGTCTGGTGATGACGAGCAGATTGCAAAGACGGACTCGGCTGTGGCGTCTGCAGCGACATTGGTTGCGGCTCAATGCGTTGAGACGGCTGAGTCTCTGGGGGCGGACAGGGAACATCTTACTGCCGTGGTTGCCTCCGCCGTGAACGTTAGATCAGCTGGTGATATCATGACATTAACGGCTGCTGCTGCAACAGGTATATTTGTTTATGGTTTATGATAATGCTAATATTTTGAAATTATGGAATGTTATTTTTGTTGATAAAGTTTGTATGTTGATGTTTTTGTTGGTTTTGTTGTAGCTTTGCGTGGGGCTGCGACCTTGAAAGCCAGGGCTTTGAAGGAAGTTTGGAATATTGCAGCTGTGATTCCGGTGGAGAGAAATTTGGGGGGTTCGGATGGTGGTACTGGAAGTTCAAATAGTAGCTTTAGCGGCGAGTTTGTTCGAGAAGAGAATTTTTTGAGTACATGCAATAGAGAATATCTAGCCAGAGGTAGCGAGCTTCTCAAGCGCACAAGGAAAGGTATATTTTTGTAACCGTTTGTAACCGTGTATGGTTTCACCGTTACAAATTTTTAATTTAATTGATTCTTAATTGATAAATTTGAGTGTGAAAATCATAATTAGAGGCGAAAGCTACAATCTTATGATGTTGGAAAGGTGATTTGATTCATGAGTTATGTGCAGGCGATCTTCACTGGAAAGTTGTATCTGTATATATAAACAGAATGAATCAGGTTTGTTCTTTTCTCTGCTTTTGATTGTAGAGAGTAATCAATAATCAATCACTTAATTATTTGAGCATCAATTAGTGTTAATCATTCATGAATGTTAATGTGATTATGAAAAGGTGAATGCATCATCTTATGATAATTCTTTTTGTGAAGGTTACTTTGAAAATGAAGAGTAGGCACGTTGCTGGGACCATAACAAAAAAGAAAAAGAGTGAGTTTTTATTTAGGGATTTGTGAAAGGCAAGATCAAAAGTATTCTTCTATAATTCTATTCCTTTTTTCTTGTTTTGAATTTGCAGATGTGGTGGTTGAACTAATCAAAGATATGCCAGCTTGGCCGGGCCGCCACTTGCTGCAAGGCGGCGAGAATCGTCGTTACTTTGGGTTGAAAACACTAATGCGCGGTGTTGTTGAATTCGAATGCATGAATCAAAGAGATTATGATGTTTGGACTCAAGGTGTTTCCAGGCTTCTCTCTATTGTTGCTGAGAAGAACAACAGAAATAGATTTTGAGCTTAGTTAAGGAAGGATCTTTTTGATACATGGTGGGGTTTATCATTGAAAAAAGGGGGTGTAAGATAAAAAACTAAAGGCAAAAAGTTATGCCAAATGGGGTTACTTTAATCATTGGGGGGTGTTTAGAATTTTAGATGTATATTTTGAACTCTAGTGAACCCAATGTGAACCATTGTTGTTTTGTTCTTTTTCATCACTATTATGGAAAGAAGATCTTGGACTAGGGAATAGTGAAAAAATAATGGGGAAAGAATCATATTAGAAGGAAAGTATAATGTTAAGACAAAACATATTCTTATCCTTTATGTGTTGTTTGTACATTAAGGTTTGGGATATTATAACAAAGGTGGTCAAAAGTTTAGATTTTTATGTGATTAATACAATAAAAAATTATGGGCTTTGGCTCCTAGATTGGATCTTTGGAACTATTGTTGCACATTGTTAGCCATCATTGTCTACTTCGTGTGCTTTATCTTTAATCAAGTGTTTCACATAATATTTTATTTAAATAGAAGCAATGAAATTAAACTATTGTGAACATGTCCTATGAGTATGATTTTTTAATTAATAAAGTGTCAAACTAGAGAGAAGTGAAACATGATACAACGGAAATGGAATGTTGGAAGACAAATTATGACTAAAAAAGCAATACGAATATAAAACAAACCTTAAGTAGTTCTAGTACCTGACAAACTTTGAATGGGTTAGTATTTCTATTCGAGGTATTTTTTATTAGGTGATATGAAATTTAATAAAACAAATAGGATAAGATGATAAAATTAGGTGTGGAATTTTGTTGAAATGTCAGTTTGCCCGCAATTTTAGTATAGATTAAATTTTAACATCTAATATGCCTTATTTTTACTTTTTGTAGACTAAAGTTTTATGTCGTCACGTTTAATTATATTTGTTATGCTCTATGTTTTTTTTTTTTTGGGTTTTTAGTGGTCCAAAGTAAACAACGGAATGAACATTCTTTTTTGTTAATCTTAAATAAAACATCTCTTTCATTTTTATCAAAGGTCCTAAGTTCGAACATAACTTTGACTCAGGTATTAATCTCTAGAGTAAGGCGAAGAATTTTTTTGGGTGGATTTTTAGTGGCCCGAACTAAATGGAATGAACACCCCTCTATGTTAATCCTAAATAAAACATCTCTTCTATTTTTATCAAAGATCCTAAGTTCGAACATAGTCTCGACTCAGATATTAATCTCTAGAGTAAGGCGAAGGATATCCAACCGATTTTTATATAAAATAAAGTTGGGTCAAATAACTTCTATACCTATGAAAATTATAATAAATGTGTTTGTTTTTAAGGAATTGCTCTTTCCGTCCTTATATGTGCCCCCCCACCACTGCGAAATTTCACAAATGCCCCTAATATTCGGAGATACATCTTTGGACACACTTATTTTTAGTCATTTTTCGCTGAAATTGATGGGGCGCTCCTATTATGCCCAAATTTAATACGGAGATGCATCTCCGTATGCACTAAAGGTACATCCAAAGATGCATTTCTGTACACACCATTTAATTAAAAATTAGTGGGTGGTCCGGAGATGCATCTCTGCACGCTTTTGTTTCATATGCTCGCGTCATACCCTCCCTCTTCCTCTTCCTCTTTCTTCATTTTCTAAAAATTTCTTAAAACAAAACATTTGAGGTCTAACACATTCGAACATCTGACCCATTCATTTAAGCTTATACTATTAGAGCTCTTTCTTCTCCTTTCCAATATCTCATAGATTCAAGCTTCTCAATTTCCTTATCAATCTAAATTTGTAAAATTTTCAAAACAAATTATCTTTTTATATTTTAATTTACAGTCAGTTATTTAAGCTATATTAGTTGTTTTAGATACATTAGATAGTAGTGTAAACGAAATTGGTAACCTACAAGAATATGCATTAACAGATTTTTGGAGGGTTACGATAGTAATGACGTTTCTGCAATGGTTGAGAATCACATGTTTATTCAGAGATGGATCTCCGAATTTTCCCAATGCTATTTTCGGAGATGCATCTCCGAATTTGACTCGGGAAATTTTTTGTGTGGATTTTATGGATTTGTACTGACAAACTCTTTATCTCGATCGATTTATATCATAGGTGGAATGACTGATAACAACACTGAAAACAACCCTAGCAAAGTTAGGCTGGGACGTGTTTCTTAAACCGCGTTTGTACAACCTGAGAGGGACACAACTAGAGCAGCGAGGCCACTGGTTAATGATAACTCGTTTGATGGTTCGCAACATCAAGTTTTCATCACCCAGGTTCTGCTTTTCGTAGCCTCCTCTCCCATGCATCCACTTCACGAAGTCACAAGTCCCTAGATGATTCAGCAGACCCTGAAGCCCATAAAGGTCATGAGGAAGTCGTTGGCCCATTCGAGAGTTATCCTAGAGGCTCATTTGACACCTCCTTACTTCATCTCTATGCAGATCATGTTGCTGGGCATATATAGGAAGGAAAAACATATTTCTTTTACAATGCATAAGTTTTCAACTAATTAAATTGATATCGATGCCAATATTTTATTTTTACAATAGCGTATGTGTTTTAAATCGGTAAACCATAGGAGGAAGATATTGTAGTTAGGACAATCCACTGCTAATTGGTTTCAGGATGTTCTATGGTATTCCGATCTTGTCGGTTTATGTTTTGGTGCGTACATGACCATATCCCACGAAATGAAGGAGACTTTTATTGAGAGGCGACATTCAGAGATTTCGTATTTCCACCTTCCTATAGGAGAGATGACCATCACCTTGTATGACCTCTCATGCCTTCTGCATCTTCCTATAAGGGGAAAATTTGGCCCACAAGAGGATCGGTTGAGAGGAAGGCGTCGACATGATGCTCACCCATTTGGGGTCTGACCCAACTGAGGCCTCACAGGAGGCACATGACACAAGAGGTGCTCATGCTATGTTTAGTTTTTTGGAAAAGCTTTATAAAGACGATATGGAGAAGACTGTGGATCCCAAAGGTGATAACATGTAGGTTGAGTATCATCGGACATGCGTGTTGAGGTGTTACCTCTTATTCTTGGTTGTCACGTCCATTTTTGTGGACAAAAGTGCAACCTATGTCGATGGAGTCCACCTTCGATATTTTATCGACTTGAATGCGATTCATGAGTACAACTAGGGGGGTCTCCTGTTTTGTCTACCTGTACTCAAAGTTGGCCACGAGTTATCTTTGAAAGACAAAGTAGATAACATAGAGTTTCACACTGCTTACGGTAATTTACTATTAATAATATTTTCATAATTAATTTGTTACACTTGTTATTAATACAGGGATGAATCATCTCAAACTTCCCTCGCATCATCGGGTTTGAAGTTGCGTCTGTAAACACTAAGGATTAATCGTGTGTCGCATTTATTCCATACAGGAGGAGTAATGCACTCGAGCAATTCAGGGTGCATATTCACTGTCTTGTGACAAATGACATTTGCTTCTTCCCATATAAAGGTCACCGTGAGACGCGCCCATTTGACGAAATCTGGTGTTTCCTTATTTGTCCAAGCGAGTAATGCGAAAATTTGGCTATCTGCAGATTATTCTGAGACACCCCTTAGAGTCTGCTTATCCCACTGTCCTCCGCAAATATCTCAATGCGATACTTGATGATTTCGAGAGTTATTTAATACTAGAGGAGTATTGCAGGGTACTAGCTCCAATACAATGGGCCTACACAGACGATTACATGACCTGGTTATATAAGGTGTCACACCCTATCATGACACCATAGAATCATGGTTGACCACCTAGGTCAGCTAACCAAGAGGTACTTGAGACTCATGATGGCCACAGCGAATGCATGGCGGTGGCCTGTTGGCGTGTTGAGGAGATGGCTAGAGCAGACACATAAGCATGAATCTTTGAGGATGACAGTCCACAATTGGTCCTCGTAGAGAACATGGTTGTCGAGTTACGAAATGATGTGTTGTACAATTGGAGGAGGAGAAGGCAAGGAGTTCGATATACCGGTAATTTATGTTTGGATGTGTTATTTTTTGTACTTTTGGACAAATATTATGTATGACGTTGCATTTTCGAATTAATGTATGATTTTTTTACTTTCATTTATCTTTAATTAAATTTGATTTTACTGTGATTTTATGTTAATATAACTTATCCTTAAAAAAATATTAATGTTGCGATAATGGTGATGTTTTGAAACCATTCAGGAGATTTTTGGAGATGCATCTCCTAAGTAATCCCCCATTGTAATTACCACGCCTCCAATACCTGTAAAAGAACTTCAGAGGATATTTCAAAGACGCATATTTAAATACACTCAAATAATATACGGAGATGCATTCACGCTCCACTTTTCTAATTAAAATGGGATGAATATCAAAATAATGTATTTTGATGTATCAGAGATGCATCTCTAATACATGAATGACAATTTTAAAATTTCAAAAATCTAAAATGCACATATAAAAGTGTAATGAACATCTTTTTTTTTTCAACCATTTTTATTTGGGGAGTAAATAGATAAAAGTAGGATTCTTCCTAACCTGTGAAAATTTCTTTAGGCCTATGGGCCATCCTGTTGGCCCACATCTCCTATAGTGATAGAATGGGCCAGACGCTTATTTCGTTGATTAGTCATACATACATGATCGAAAAATATCAGAATAATCATTCCCCCTCAAAACTTCTATATCACTCAGACACTCACCAATTGCAATTGATTAAGAATATGGAGTGTGACTTTCTTTGATGACTTTGGACCCTACCACTCGTGTATTAAAAGTTGATTAGCACTCAACAATAGATGACTCTACATATGTCTTGGGTCCTCATTGATACTTGAGATGATATTGAAATTCATTTGAATGGTTTATTAGGAGAGAAAAAGAGTGATCATTAGTTAGTTTTAAAAAAGAAAAGCTTGATGATGAGAGAGAATAGATTTATTAGATGATATAAGTTGTTACACTTTTTAAATAAAAAAAATTACTTTTAAGTTTTTTCAATAATTTATATTTATTATTATTTTCATAAAAGGCCGAAATAAGAATATATAATATTTTGCTAGTTATATATAAATTAGTGACATATTTATGCATTCGTATGAATACTGGTGTCTTATTCGCATTTATTTTTAAAATATAATAAAAATAAAAAAACATAAAAACAAAATTAAATAATCAATAAAATTTATTATTTTCAAGAGAAAAATATATTTTATTTATATTTGTAACATAAATATAATTTTTTCATATATATACAAATATTTGGATATATAAATATTAATTTTGTTTTTCTATTATTTATATATTTATGTAACCATTTTGTTTTATAAATATCAACTAATAATATAGTATTTATAACTATTGTTTTAATGGTATAAATAAAAATTAGTAATATAAATAAATATATTTTGTCTCTGTTTAAATTCATATATTATTTTAAATACTTTTATTTTTATTTTTTTTAATTATACAAAAAATATAATAATTCATGCGTTTGCACGGATTCAAGTTTGAATATCCGTGCGTTCGAACAGGTTTTGATGCGTTACGCGCATTTATTTCTAAAATAAAATAAGATCCTAATGCATTACGCGCATTTATTTTTAAAATAAAATAAGAATGAAAAACTGAATGACAAAATTATTTATCCAAAAAAATTTATTATTTTCAAAAAAATAATATATTTTTATTTATATTTAGACCATAAAAATAAATTTTTTAAATATGTAAATATTTGGATCAACTGTATATATTTTCGTATATACACATATTTTTTTTTTGTATTTAGATATCACAATTTCTTTTACTGTACTTACATCAATTAGACACATTTATTCAATCATTATTTTAATTATATCATTTTCAATAAGTTATTCATTTTTTAATTGTATTTATTTTAATATTATATTTGGTACCGCATATGTTTACCTATTTAAAAAAAACGGTTGATAAATTCTCATTTTTTAATATTTGAATTAATAATTTCATATAAATTCCATAATAGAAAAAATAATTTTTATTAAAATTGTTATTGATCAATTTACTAATACACATTTCAATCGCATTCAAATCATTGTCATACTTATTCACGTGTACATATTTATTAGTGCTACACATTGAATTGAATTTATTATAACTAATTGATAAATAATACTAAATTATTTTTAATTTTATATTTAATAAAATTTTAAAAATAATAAGATTAAAACAAATGCAAATTAACTATCATTTTAAAGTAAAAAGATAAAAAAAATAAACGAATTAAATGCATATAATCTACATGAATATAACTAAAAACTAACATAAAGATCCTCCATCATTAACAAAATTTTTACCTACTTCTTGAAATTTACTTTAAAATTTTAAATATGAAAACTTGACTCATTTCAAAAATGAAATGTTGAATCTATTAATATTTATCAATATTTCTCACTGCTATTTAACACTTAATCTATAACATATATAAAAGCAAAATATCATATTTTGGTGTAGCCTATTTTTATTATAATTATACTTTTTTATTTTTTATTTTGAAATTCAACTTCTCTTTTATTACCTTATCTTTTATTAAGTGTTATATGATGGTTCGCACAACTATTTCATTCAATTTTTTTATATAAAATTTAAATTTATAACATATATAAAAGCAAAACATGTTGTTTTGGTGTAACCTATTTTTATTCTAATTATATCCTTTTATTTTTTATTTTAAAATTCAACTTCTCTTTTAATACTTTCTCTTTTATTAAGTATTATATAGTGGTTTGCATAACTATTTTATTCAATTTTTTATATATAAAATTAAAATTAAAATAAAATATTAAAAAAGCGGACAGACGGACGCGGAGTGCCCGTCTGAATCCTAGTAAAATATAATGAGAGTTATGCGATGCATAAAAATAAAATTTATTAAATATATTAAAAAAATTATTAATTTTAATATGTTATACTAATAAAGCTATTACTTTTGAATAAAGATTACAATTTCAAAATATATACTCTCCCGCATTATAAGCACCACTTAATTTTTATAAATAATTTAAAAAAGTTTGTTCAATAAATTTATTAAATTTATTTTATTTATTAATATTTAAAAATATAATTATTATATTAATATGTGTATATTTAATTTTTCATGTTTTAAATGAATTTAATAGTATTAATAAGCCATCTTATTAAAAATGTTGAATATTTTTATATGAATTTTTCAATATTATAAAAAAATGTGAGAGTTATATTTAACTTAAGGGAAATGCTAACGAGTGTCCTCTGGACATTGATTAAGATATGTATTATAAAAAAATACATTTTAATAATTAAAAAATTAATTTTTTTGCTTCAATTCAAACTTTAAAATTGAAGCAAAAACTATTTAAATATTTAATGTTAAATCAGAACACTCATGGTGTGTTTTCAATTTTAGTTTATTTTTATTGTTATCAACTTTTGAGTTGAATGCAACAATAATTATTATTTTATAAATAAAATTTATATTTATTTGTTAAAGAGAAATAAATGAATCTAATTAAATTATTAAAAAAAGATAAATAATTTCATAAAGAGCAATAAAATTTATTAATATTGTAATAATGATTTTATGCTATAAACAATACTGTAACATAAATTTGAAATTTAATAATATTGATTATGATTTTGAATGTAACAAAAATAACATTTTATAAATACAGATTTCATTTGAAAAGTTTAATAAACTATAAATTTTTATTTTAAAAATGACATTAATAATTTTTTATTTGAGAGAAAGATATAAATGAAATTGTTGATATTTTTAAAATTTGTTGATTTATCAGTATTTTAATTTATAACAAAATGAGTTTTAAAAAATAAAATATTTTTAAAAAATGTTTTTAATACTAGATCTTTTTTTTAATGATTTTCCATTTCCCTTTTAAATTGGAGTCACGAATCCTATAATCAAAAATATTAATTATAAAATTATTTATTAATTACTTAGAAAATAAATCATACTCACATAAAATAAAATTTAAATTACATTTCACATTTTATTCATTATCATATGCATTAAAATTTAATTTATTTTGTTTACAAAATAATCAAACATGTATATTGATTATAAATTTATTATTTACGTTATATAGCATAGATGAAACAACCAATCATATTAATTAAATAACTATATGACTCTTACTCAAAGCAATTCCTTAAAAATTTGATCATAACTACATATGTATTTGAATGAAATAGAAGGTTTTGTTCGCTAATTTCGTGGTTGTTCTATGTTTCAAACCAGAAAAAATAACTAATTTCAAACTAATGATCTATATATGACCACTTAAATGAATTTTAATTTTTTATTATTTGCTTTATTCTTTAGTTCTATATATTAAGTTATGTATTTTTTTCCTTTATTCTTTAGTTCTATATTTTTCTTGATACATTTCAAAGTTAGGTATTATTTGCTTTATTCTTTGGTTCTATATCTTTGATTCTAAATTTATTTTAATTAAATTAAATTTATAAAAATGAAAAAACACACTAATTCTAAATAAGTGACAGATTTGTTTCGAAATAAATAATAAAGTATAAAAACACACCATTTTTAATTTAGTAATTGATTACAACATACCCATTTAGAAAAGTTATACATAATTTTGTCATCTTAAAAATGTCCAAATTTAAGAATATAATATCAATTCATTAAATAATTAGATTAGGCTATGAATATAGTATAGTGCAATGCAATCGTCATTCTATATCAATCAATTAGCAAAAAAATATGCCCTTTTATGATTATCATTATTAAAAGTGAATTATTTTTTAATGGTGAAAGGAGGCTATGAATATCTCTAATATATTTTAAAATATTCTCATTACTTGACATAGGGTGTGAATATCTGTTTAGGTTATAAAGGACATCAAGAACAAACAAATGCTACAATGGCACATACTTTAAAATTGTACAAGCATTTACACAAGATTGATATATATTATAGGATATTTTGCATTGTGTCTATATCATCATAGTTGTTCAAATACCTATTAAGCTTTCTTCGATATTTGGAATTTGTTCAATGGCTTGATCATTTTATCAAACCGAACTTTTGTAGTACAATGCTATACGAGTTTTAATATCCATCCACAAACCTTGCATCAAGTATCAACTATCTACAAGTCACTATTTATTATTGATGAGTTCCTATATGGAGAATTTAACAGGCAATAGAAAAAAAATTTATGGAAGTATTCATCAAATACAGCTCGTGCTACATCTACATATATGACACAATAATATAAAATTAAAATTACCTTTATTATGATAATTTTCTGGTGAATCTTCTCATGAATAAATTGCCACAAAATGAAAGAAAAAATCCCGTGATTATAATGTATTGCAAATAGGGCTGACAATGAACCGAACCAACTCGAAAATAGTTTGAAATTCGATTCAACAATTAAATCGTTGAACTAGGTTCATGAACCAAATGAGTTGAGTATGAGCGAAAAATTAAGTTTGTTAACTAAATGAGCTGAACTTGAACTATACATAGTTCGACTCGTTAGGTTCATGAGTCAACTCGATTACATATGAGAAGAATTATACTGTCTTTAAGATTAGGTTTAAATATTTACTCCAAATCTTAGACAAATTTAATCTTCAATTTAATAGTTTTTGAATTAGACTCTCAAATGTATCTCTTAAAAGTTGTGTAGGTTTTGAATTAGTAGATTTCGAAGATAAAGTTAAATTTCAATATGATAACTTTTATTTTATTTTAAAAAAATATATTATTCTATCTTTAAGATTAGGTTTAAATATTTACTCCAAATCTTAGACAAATTTAATCTTCAATTTAGTAGTTTTTGAATTAGACTCTCAAATGTATCTCTTGAAAGTTGTGTAGGTTTTGAATTAGTAGATTTCGAAAATAAAGTTAAATTTCAATATGATAATTTTTATTTTATTTTATTTTAATATTTTATTTAAAAAAAATATATTTATTTAAAATGTCAAATATACTAAAATATATATATATATATATATATATATATATATATATATATATATATATATATATATATATATATATATATATATATATATATATATATATATATATATATATATATATATATATATATATATATATATATATATATATATATATATATATATATATATATATATATATATATATATATATATATATATATATATATATATATATATATATATATATATATATATATATATATATATATATATATATATATATATATATATTTAAAAAAAATAGTTTTTAAGTCCGTGAATCATGTGAGCTGAACCTAATGAGATGAATCTAACGAGTTGAACCGAACTGTTTGTGAACTTATAATGAGTCGAGTTTGAGTTTAAAAAAAAGTTCGTGTCGAACTCGAACAATTCTTAACGAGTCGAGCCGAGCTAATGTGAGTTCGACTCGACTCGACTCATTTTCAGCCTTAATTGCAAGATAAAAAACATACGCAATAGAAATAAAGGGAGAATTACCTTCTTTACATGCTCAATATCTCTATTAATATAGTCTAGGACAACTTACTCGACATGAATGACGCAAAAGGTAATCTGGCGGTAATCCCTTTATGTATTGATTTATTCAATAGTAAAATGTCAGCATTTATAACATTTAAAGGTTATTCTAAATTTAAAACAGTTTCATGATTTAACCTATATAGTCTTTTAAAAAATTAACATAGAAATTATAAGAAACAAAAAATTGTAATAACATGAAAAATAACCGTTAAAAAAATTCTAAAGTCCTACATTGATTTGACGTGAGGGAGTGTGTATTAGAGTTAAAATTTTCTTAACA
Source organism: Lathyrus sativus (assembly GCA_963859935.3). Classification (NCBI taxonomy): domain Eukaryota; kingdom Viridiplantae; phylum Streptophyta; class Magnoliopsida; order Fabales; family Fabaceae; genus Lathyrus; species Lathyrus sativus. The sequence goes on along the minus strand of OZ012740.1, from coordinate 628,056,199 downwards.
TGAACAAACTCTCAGATTGATAATTAGGCATATAAATCTTCTACAAATAATTTAGAAACTTACAAAAAAAACATGTAAATATATGATAAGAGGAGAGAAATCATCTAAAATGAATCTCCCATTTATAGATCACCTATTTTCAAATCTTCAAAAAAAATCATCTTAAATGGAAACTGAAAAAGAGAGACAAGAAAAAGAAGATGAATAAAAAATAGTTTTAATGATGAATGAGCAAGAGATTTGAAATTTTAAAAAATCAGTAATTTAGTGAATGTGGGAACTTAAAAAGTTTGAATTTGGAGTGAATGTGGGAAAAGGTAAAATGGTTTCTGCATTAGGCCAATTGCAACATTGAAAACCACTTTTTAATATGAATACTTGATTTGACTTTAATTATATGAGAACTTGAAAACAGTAATTTAGTTGGAATTATGAGAAGTAGCCATAAATAAGAGGATAATTTTATGTAATGAGAGATTATATTGAAACCGGAATTAAAATTGGTTAAAAAAAAGCAATTATTAAACAGCAAATACCTCCAAAAAGATAGTTTAGACTTTAGACCAATCAAAGCAAAGGCCATAAATGTATTAACCGGAACATATTGTTTTCTGATATGGTAGATTGTTATTTTTAATAAACCGAAATGCATGTGACAATTTAAAACTCTTAGAAGAAAAACATTTTTCTCAACTCATTCAAGTACTTTTAGTTAATTATTTACATATGATTATCAAATATTTATTTTAATTTATATTGATATGAAAACATTTATATAATTATCTCTTTCCGATCTTTAATTTTTATTCTTCCTTACCAATTATCTCATTTTTCTCTTATCCTTAAAAAACTTTTTTATTTTTATTTTCTTTTATCAACTAATAAAATATAAGGTAGAGACTAAATTATCTCATTTTATATTTTTATGAATTGTTTTTTTTTTGAAGAATTAAAATAAATAGTTATTATATATTTTTCATACTATTAATATAACATTAAAAATTTCAGGTTTGAAATTTTCACTTCCTTTCAAAATGAATTGGATGAAATCATTTTAACTATAGAATATGCCTATAAAAAAGAATTGAAGAAATTTTTGGCTTGCAATTGAATTAATACTGATCATTCGTACATTTTTTAATTTAAATATTGTTCATTGATATATTTTAATTAAATTAAATAATATTTTACACACTATACACTCTTTTAGATTCAAGATATATCATTTTTTTCAGATAAAAAATTGAATATCCAGATAGATTAGGCAATATAGTTTTTTTTATTGTTGACTATGACATTTAATGTAATTATTTTTCTTATTTGTACTTTTGAAAGATTTTTTTTTTGAGATATATGTTTGACATGTACAACTATCGTTTTTTATAATTTTTTGACGGGTTAAATTTTATATTCACTTATTATTTTATTCAATAAATTATCTTTATTAAAAAAAAATAACATCAAAAAATGTAATATAACAATTTTTTAAAATAAAAAAGAAGCAATTATATTCTTAAAACAAGACCGATTCTTGGCTAGCAAATTTACAAATTTTAGCATGGGCCCATTTAACTAAATGTTGTTATGCTTGAGGGCTTTAGTGAGTTTCTCGCTACTACATAGATATGTTAAATTAAGATTGATTTTTATCATTTGAATTTTATAATCATATTCATTAGCATTCACTATTAGAAACACATTATTTTTCTGCGGATTTACCTGCGGATTTTGACAAAGTTTTCGCAGGAAACATATTACCTGCGACTCTTTCTGCTCTTTTACGTTTTCAGCTAAAACCTTCGTGGGTAATTTAATTAGCAGATAAAGTCGCAGGAAAAAGTCGTAGGTAAAGTGGTAATTTAAACTTTCGCAGGAAAAGTCGCATCAAATACAAAGTTCGCAGGTAAATTCGCAAGTAATTTCACTCTCAGATTTTTAATTTTTATCATTAATTGTGTTTAATGCATATTTAAAATATTATAATAATTGTTAAATATCAAAGTAACAATAATATAAAAATAAGAATCTAATTTGAATCAGACAATACAGGACTAATCACATTCAAATTTTTAAAGCAACCAAACATTACTATATAGTTAATAACAAGTACTTATAGAGTTATATTACTAAAAATGACATAATCAAATTACTAATAATTACTTGTCCAATCAAATTAATAAGAAAAAACAATCCAAATCAAAATTCACTACTAATGTGTTCACTAATGTCTTCATCTGATTCATGAACATCATCTTCACTTGAATTATCAGTTCCATTATTTAGCTACTGACTTCAATCTATGATGGTTCGCTGAGACTTCGCCACAACGAATATTCGTTGTTAGTTCGCTGAGCAAACTTATTGCCCTTTTCTTTCTGCCATCTTTCTAAGATGGTTCGTTGGGACCTCGCCATAAATTCGCACAGTGAACATTCTCTGGCTCACAGCTTAAGGGACTTTTTGAACCTTTTGAACCTTTTATGTGCCAATCTCAAATCTCCTGCATTCGCAACCAGCACGACCCTGTAACATAAGAAGTTAGCTAAGATTTACAACTTAATTTAATGTATAGATGGTGCTTAGGTCTTTGACCTTACCTTCCCAAGACAAGGGCTATTAGAGTTGTGGTTCTTGAGGAACTATCAAGTGTACCGGCATCTCTAAATGCATGATCAGCCTTCACAAATGCATTCTTAACTGCTTTCTTATTGCTAGGTGGGAATTGAGAATCTTCAATTATAAAGTTAAACATGTTCTTTTTAATAAATGACGCGGCATCAACACCACCACGTCCATCAAATATCTGCATATTAATCAATATTACACAATCTCCATGAGTTTGTTGAAGAATGCAAACAACTGAACAAGGTTACTCAACTTAGAAGAAATATACGTACCCCATAAAATGCCGGTTAAAATGTGTCGGTCCTCTAGAAGAAGCTTTCCAAATGATGTTCCTGATCTTGATACATGAGCTGACAATGATCTTACTAGGTTCCTTGGAGACAACAACTCCCTGTGATGCAAAATGTTGTTGTCTTGTTCGTGCCTGAAAGATCCTGTTTGTATTTCTGTTTCCTGTTTCGATATTTCCCATTCGTTTGCATAATGTAAAACAACTTCTGTCTTCTTGTGTCTAACTCTTTGATTGTCAAATGAATGTGATCTTGAGTTCACTTCATAAATGTCATCATCACGTCTTTCACTTTTTACATTATTTGTTAGCTTCTCTGACAAGTAAGTCCTTGTATCTGTACTGATAAATTCTGGATAATTCGGTCCGTTGAGCTTCACTTCACCTTTGTATGATCTTGTTGATCCCGAGCAGCCCGAATTTGAGTCAGAATCTCTATTCACATTTTCTTTGATCTGCTTTACAATTTGACGAGCAATAAGTTTAGGATCAGATGGTTTTTTATTGCGCAGTGTCTCGATTTCACTTCCTCGAACAAAATAACCTTTTGCGACATTTTTTCCTTGGAGTTCGCATTTTAGACGCTCTTTCACCTCCTCAAGAAAATCTTCTATACTATGTCTCCCTGGTAAAGTTCCTAATGCATCATCATTCAGTTGGGGTATGTATAAAACCTTCTTCAGTATCATAAGCACCTATGTAACAATATGAAATAACAATATACTAATTATAATTAAAATAATATAATTGGGTCCAACACATCATAATCAGAATCTTACTACATATCAATAATAATTAATTAATACTAATACTAGTTTATAAAATTGAAAACGTTGACTAGATCAAAAAATTACTTACCTAAATAAACTAAACCATCCGCAAGTGATTGTGAACGTTATAACGACAGAGATTGGAAACAATAAAACAATGGTTAGAAACTCACAAATATAATAATAATAATGATAAACAAAACATAATAGATCTCTTCATTTTCTCTCACTTATCTTCTCTATTTTTTAATAATATTTTTTTAACCTTGTTTTCCCTTCTTGTTCTGAATGTTGTTCCAAGAACTCTTATCCCAAAGATAAGCTTCAAATCTACCAGTCCACCATGTGTCTCTACAAGCCAGCACATGATGTAGAGCCAACAACTTCAACCATAACCAAAATTTCATTTAATTTAACTGAAACATAACAAATACACTTAAAGTGTACTAAGTTTAAAACTTGCCTGTAGATAGTATTTGCTCTGCTCCTCTGCAAAAGGCTTTGCCAAGGTGCTTATATCAACACCATGACAGGCTTTTGTTATTAAAATTGGTGTGTAAACCTGAGAGTATAACATGACACATTGCATAGGTTGAAAATTGTGAATCATAGTATATATAAATAGTAACTAGACACATTGCATAGGTTGAAAAAATCCTAAACTCAATACTTTATGAGTAACTTTTCTATAATCGAACTTTCCAACCCAAAACCAATAAATACTGGGAAAGAAGTGCCAGTTTCTTCAGCAAAATTATTCACAGCAAAATCTGAGTTGAGAGCAGAAACATTAGAAGCAGCAAATTTTTGGATTCTGTTAAATGTTTATAGCAAAAGATATTTCTATGATTTCAGATGATGTGTATGGCATATCACTGTGGAAAAGTTTAGCACCTGTTAAGATAATATGTTAGCATTTGCAAATAAGACTTAGAAATAAACCACCACATGAGTTCTAGGAAGTTTAATACACAATTAATCCTTTGAAAGGGATCCTGTTAGAGAAGGTAAAAGTAGTTAGCTATCATACCATCTCACCAATTAGAACAACATTCTCCACAAATTACATAAAGACCCATAGGAATGTCACAATATAGATCACCAATAATAATCCTCTCGCAAGCACCCTCAAGAACAACATTAGCTACATGTTATTGATAGGAACTATTAAAAACTAAACTAAAAGCATGTCAAACCATTACATAATTTGAGAAGTTGTTACCAAATTGATCAAAAGAGCGAAATGTCCCCATGAGCTTTCTACCATCTCTTAGCAATATAAGAAGTTTCTCTGCAACAACAATTAATGTAAAGTTCATTCACTTTCTCTGCAGTATCATAGTGTAATTAAATTCTTAACTTAAAAATTCCTTTTAAAACCATTATTGAGAGCTAAGAAGAAAAGAAAAAGAATAGAATTAGTTTACGCTGTACAATTGACAGTAGGAACACTTTATTTATTATTTGGATAGAAACAATTTACTAACCTAAGAAGCTAAGTGTAATTTCATAACAATCTGAAAATGAAATTAAAAAAAGTTATCAGAGATAGAGTGAAAGTAATACCTAACAGTTTCATCTTTAACCTTCTTATAGAACTCATTGATGACACTATCCACGCCTATCAGCCAAATTCAAAAACAACCTCTTCTTCACACCCTATTACATCAACAAAAATTAATAAAAATGGAGAAAATTAAATTCAAGAAAAATCAAAAGAGGAACAAAATATGAACTAGGTGTGGAAGAATAAGAGATCGGGATACTCACTGGAGCTTTGAGCTGAGGGAGCTGCTACTTGGTTTTAGAGTTTTAGTTTTTTTTTATAGAAAAGATTTTAGTTGGTTTGAACAAGTGAATAAACAAAACTGTTAGAATACCAAGAAATATTCTATACATCCTAAACTCATTGCACTTTCTTTTCTATTTAATTGTCACACAACCTTCCAGCAATCTATAACAACATATATTTAAGTTACAAGAACCAATAAAGTGGAAATTCTAAACAATATTAATGAGTTATTTATGATTCAATTTAAGAATAAGATTCTAGTTTTATGTTTCAATTAGGGGGTGAGAGTAAAATTACTTGGTTGTAACATCATTAATAAGAAGTATTGAAAATATCATAAATCGCACACCAAACAAAATTTAGAATTGACAATAACTTGATTTGCATACACTAAGGTTCCTAAACACCCTGCTACAACAATGTCTTTTAAACTAACAAATTCTCAATACAAAAAATAGCTTTCTATAGACACAAGGCTGTTTCATTCTATAGACATAGTGACATCCTTTCAACAAATTCAGAAATATTAACAAGATGACTAATGCATGAACTGAATCAGATATAAAAGCAAATGAAAAGTATTATTACCTTCCATCAAGTGTGCGATGAACAACGAGGAACTCAAATGGGTGTTTGCAAATTCTATGCCCCAAATTCTAAAACATGTTCACAATTATAGTCAGAACAGAATTTCCAGGCACCAACGACAATGAATATGACAGTTTAAGCAATCAATCAACGGTAAAGAAATACAAAGTAACTAAAATAAAGATTAAAGAATAAACAATGTACAAATAAAACACAAACTAATACAATAAAGGAAATTGAACGAACCTGATCTGCAACAACATCGACAAGCTCCAACTCACGATCTCGCCACTTTCTAGCACTATCAGTAGAGAGAATGAGAACCATGATTGCAAAGCTTTTTGCTGAAAGATCAGGAAAATCATTAATTTGGAAATTTGACAAATGCAAAAGTGGCACCCGAACAACAACAACTTCAGGTGGCACATACCTTCCAACAAGAGGTCTTATTCTAGTAAGCGGACAAGTATGTGGTAGTTGCATAGTTCTCGAGCTATTAAAGACTTCATTGACAATAGGAATATTTGTTGGCACAGTAGATCCAACTTGTACATTATAAGTTAAAGTATGAGAGAGTTGCAGATTAAGAACACTTTTAAACAATTTTACAGTCCCTTTATGTCTAAGTGCTTTATATCATGAAACATCAAACATAAAGTTGAAACCAAAGAGAACAATAACCAATTTTCTAGTTCTAATAAAATAGCAGTAACTTATAAGTTACAACCAACTAATTAGATATAACCTGTGAAAATTTAATTTAACAGCATGAAAGAATCTAGTACAGAACTTATGTCAAACATTTCATGTGCACTTTACATTTTTTCTTCCCAGTTTTGAATTTGTATCACGGTGAATATAATACATTAAGAGAAATATGGATTACACATAAAATGAAAGAGAAAGCAAGCCCAAAATGAGAAAGAAATAGAGAATACCTGAAACTGAAAAATTCTTCAATTTTTTTCAACCACTACAACAACAACACAAATTACAAAACAAACCTAAAATTGAAGAAACAGCAAACACAACAAGAACTTAGCGAGTTGAGAAAAATAAACAAAATCAACCAACACCTTGTGATTTAGTACCGAAAAATGAAGCTCAATTAGTCAGATGTTTGTGAGAACAAGTTGTGTTAGATTTGATTTGAGAATCATTGAAATCTGGGTGAAGAGATACTGAAGCCAAGAGATAATTGAAGAGTGAATTCATTGCGAAAATCATTGATGCTTGGATTGAACCGCAAAATAATGGCGTAGAAGGAGATTGGATTGAATAGCGAATGGGAACCATGTCGTTAAACTAGACCCGTCGTGAGAATGAAATACTTTTTTAGCTTTAGATTTTTCCTTTTGTTTTATTTTTACTAATATAGTGAATTATTTAAGATTCACAATAGCTAAAAAATTAATACTTATTTAAAAAATATTTTAATTAATTTGTAAAATCTGAAAAAAAAACTACTTTTAGGATTAAAAAATATCATCTGTTAAAATTATTAAAATTTATTTTTTAGAATTAAAAAATATAAAAAATTTGCAACAACTATGAAATCTTTAAAAATGTCTTAAATAAGAATAATATGTACTAAAATTATTTAAAAAAAAATAAATCTAAAAAGTAAATAAAAAATAATTTTTGACAAAATTTAAACAAAAACTATTATTATTTAATAAAGAAAAAAAATGTTGTGAAAATTATTTTAAAATAGGTTTGTTTTTATATTATATATATAAATCTAAAAAATCAATATGTCAATTATATTTTACAATTTTATTTAATAATAGTAAAAATATAATTAAATAAATAAACTTATATTTTTACAATTATATTTTACAATTATATCATAAACTTATATCTTTGAATTTTTTAATTTTTGCAACAATAAAAAATTATTAAATAAATAAACTTATACTTCACAATTATATCATAAACTTATATTTTTTATTTTTCTAATTTTTACAACAATAAAAAGTATTAAATAAATAATTTTCTTTTGAAAAATAACTAAAAAAACTCAATTAATATTATAAAACATTCTTAAGAAAAACTAAGAATGAATATAAAATTAAAAAATGTCTCAACAACATATTTTTGGAATCAATATTTGTTTTATAATTTTATTTATTAATCGTAAAAATATAACAAAAATTAAAAATAAACTAAATAATTCGCAGCAAAAGTCGCAGATACATATGACAAATTCCGCAGCAAACTTCGCAGCAACTCCTGCGTTATTTCCAGATAATTTTATGGTTACAATGGATAACTAGTTCCTGCGAAATTTATCGCAGTAAACTCCGCAGAAAATTTATATTTTATTTTTATATCTAAAATCGCAGCTAAAGTCTCAGGAATTCCTGCGAAATTTGCTGCTACTATATTTTTCGCAGGAAATAGTGTTTAACAATATAAAGACGCAGGTGAAATCGCAGGTTTTGCTGCGGAACATTTTTCGCAGGAAAGTCCGCAGGTTATCTTAGTATTTCTAGTAGTGATTGATTTTGTTATGTTGGTTTTTGAATATATTTTCAACTAGAGAAGATTTATTAACACAATAACAAAGTATTGGACGAAAACATGTTAGTATTTTAGTTACTATTAATTATGATACAACCAATCCAATATGAGGACACACTATAAATACCCTCTTTCTCAGAGGGTCAAGTATTTTATCCTTTACACAATTTTTCTGTATTTGCTCTCGTTACTCCGTCTCTTACTTTGGAATCGAGTACCTTGCAGATACACCCCTTCTCTTCTCCACCACCGATGAATATAAGAGCTAACGACGTGTTGCTGGCGGCTGATTTCTGGTCCGATGAGATCAATAGTAATATGTAATAATTATTAATTAATAATGATAAAAAGATAATGATTATAATAGTAGTAGTAATAATATATAATAAATTATTAATATACAATAACAATAATAATTAGTAAATAATAATAATAATATTAGTAATAACAATACATAATGATAAAAGTAATAATAAATACTAATAATGGTGATATAATAATAATAAATTAATAATAACAATCAATAATAATAACAATGATAATAGTAACAATAATCATAATCAATAATAATAATTAATAGTACATAAATAATAAAATTAAAAAAACAAAACAAGGAGGGGGCGGACAATCTTGGAGGAAAAGAGAGAGATTTTCAAAATCAAAATATCAAAAGCCGCCAATCAGGTATTGACACGTGGAATGATAAAAGTCAAAATAAACATCTCCTCTTCTCCTTCTCGCCCACGTGCGACAGGAAAAGAAGAAAAATTTCTTCTTTCAGCAACTCCCTCTTCCACTCATGTCTCTCTTTTGCTTTAAAACAAAACCAAGAAAAATTACCACAACCACACAATAAAAACAAATCAATGAAAAGTTTAAGAAAATTACGGCTGCTGGAGGAAGAAGTGCTGTGGTGGTTCCGTTGGATCAAATGTGTTTTTGTAGTGATGAAGATGATGATGGATTTATGTTGTATGGTTATGTGTTGTTTGTAGTGATGAAGATGATGATGGATTTATGTTGTATGGCCATGGTGAGTGAAGAAAATTTTGTGAGGTTGTTGAAGAAGATGAGATGGAGTTTTGCATTGTTAATGAAGAGTGTTGTTTGTAGTGACAAAGATGATGAAAAAGTTATCTTGTTATGGTTATGTGTTGTTTGTAGTGGTGAGGATGATGAAAAAGTTGTGTTGTTGTGGTTATGTGTTGTTTGTAGTTATATAGATGATGAAAAAGTTATTTTGTTTTGACATGCTCAAATAAACCGGTTATTTAAATTATTTATATTTATATTTAAATTTGGTTATTAAAAATTAGTTAATCATTAGTATAATTTTAACTAAATTTATATTTTAGATATATTATTAATATGATTTTAACTAAATCTACAATTTGAACATCTAGATTCAAAATAAAAATCAGATTAATCAAATTTTATATATAAAAAAATTGAAACAAAAACTGTTATTCAAAAAAAAATTTAAAAAAAAATATTTTTTCAATAAAATATAAAAATATTGAAAAATTAAAAAAATATTTAAAAAAAATAGATTTTTAAAATAAAATAATATTTTTTTCAAAAATTAAAAAAAAAATTTGAACATAAATATGTTTTCTTAAAATAAAAAATTCTTTAAAAAAATAATTTTAAAATAAAATAAATTATAAAATTGGTTATGGATATAACCGGTTAATGACTGATTTATAACTATTTTATAAAAATGAAAACCGATTATTACAATTGATTTTAATAACGGTTATAATATGTGAATTATTTATGATTATGGATTAGTTATGAAAATTAACCGTCCATGAGTCTCCTTAATTTTGTTGTGGTTATGTGTGTTGTTTGTAGTGATGAAGGTGGCGAAAAAATTGTGTTGTTATTTTTTACTTTCACAAAAAAGAAAGAGAGGAAGGTGATGTTTTCATGGTGTAGAAAGACATGATAGTGTAGCTTATTCTTGGGTGAAGGTTTGTGTGAGTGGCGAAGAGTTAAAAGTGAGAGGAAGAGTGTGTGTTGATGAAGAGTAATGAGATTGAGTTTTGATAGTGTTAGGAGAGAGAGGAAATCAAGATATTTTGGGTGAGATATTTGTTGTATATATGTTGAGAAAATGAATGAGGACATTTTATGTTGTTGTTTCAGTCGAGAAAAAAAAAGAGTGAGGAGATGAGTGTTGTAATGTTGCTAGCTTGAAAAAGAAAAAAAAATCTGAAAAGAAAACAAAGTTTCTTCCTTTTCTCTTGGCCAAAAACGTTTGAGGGAGAGTGGGGAGATATTTTTGTCAATCTTAGACACAAATGTGTCAAATATGAGTGGAAGGAATATGAGATATTTAATTTTCTAAATTTTCTTTATTTAAAAAGCTTAATTCTAAAATTCAAAAAATGTTTAAAAAAAATAAAGTTTAATAATTAAAATTTAATTAATTACACAAAATAAAATCATATTAAAAATGTAATAATATTAATTAACTCTACTAATTATTTGGATAAAAAATAAAAATAATCGGATAAAAAATGAATAAAAATCAGGCGTAAAAATACTCGAAAAAATAAATCGATCGCACAAAATGATCCGCGTGAAATAAACTTCTCGAAAACATACAGGTTTTGATCAAATTTTAAAATAAAGAATGATTGGTTAAAAATCTTAAACTGGTCAAACTGCGATCGAAAAAGATTGAAAAAAATAATTCGAGCACGACAGGTTAAACTACGCGAACCATAGATTAAGAATACTATCGTCTGCAAGCTCGATTTTGAAATTTTTCTCCCATTAATTCTGCGCACATTTACAAATTGATTCAACCGATCTGTCTGTAGATCCGGAAAATCATTTTGATTGATACTTTAAGCATTACACGAAACAAAATGCATGTTGTGATAAGTAAAAAATGCAGATGTCTTGTGAATGCATTGAATTACTGATCGAATAATTGCGAATAAATAATCAAATGCAAATAAATCACTCTTGAGCTATTTACTTCTGATTCTCAATTACAATTAAAAACCTTACGAAGTTTTAGATGAAGACAATACTATTGACTATTATCCTTTATACCTCTGAAATATGATGAAATGGAATTGACGATGCAATAGGACTGAGAAATCAAGTCTTTTGACTTCTTAAGCAACATATGACTGAATGAATGTCATCAAGACCTGATAAAATGCCAGAACTCTTGACTTTGTTATCTAAACCCTAATGAATATTTTTGACGGAAAAAATATATGATAAAATGAAATGATTACATTATGTTGATGCAAGTCAAAAAATGCACGCTAAAATTTAGGATATAACACATGTTAAAATTTTTTTTAATAGTATTCTTAAGTTTATATCTTAAACCAACTTTATTATATAATTTTTTTAAATTGGTTAGAAGAAGATTCAAATTGTCTCTTCGTTTAACAATTTTAAAGTTTAAGTGCATCTTGCGTTTGCACAATTTGTGTTTAATTTATCAAGTGAGATACTATGTGTTAGCGTGTCAACAATATGGAAGTAAATTTCATTGTAATTTTTTTTATTCATGTGTCTATATTTTATTTGTAGAAAGTTTCATTAGTTGGTATACTGAAATGATGTAGGTGGTCATATGTTTAAACTCAACAATTTGCCTTTGTTTTTGGGTTGAAATGAAAGAAACTGAGATGTCTAAATTCATCATACAAATTTGGTAACAAAATGGAAGAAGCTACTCACTTTATATTACATTTAGTTTCATAAATATCACTATTGAGATATGTCGATGATGAAATCATGCATGGAGCCAAAACCTTTATTTTGTTGATTTCAATGAAGAATGTGGAAGGAGTGACCGTGGAATTTACTAATTATTTATTAAGATTGGGTGTTTTATTGTCATTCAAGGTACAATTTATGGCCTGTTTCTATGACAATCTATTGTGATTTTTCTTATGCCAATCATTTTATCTATTGATTAGTTTTTAATACTATATATCAATCTTTGATACTAGAGTAAAAGTTTAATTCGACACCAATAGTGTGCCTTTATTTTTAATCCAAAGGCCTATATTTATTCAATTACACATGCATGTGAAACATAGTCACTAAACACACATCTCAATATAATCCTTTTTTAATTAGTTGAACTTCAACATAATTGTCATGTTAATCTAACTCATTTAATAGGTGTAAAAGTATTTGATTGCAAGTGTGCGGATTTAAACCCACACAATTTTATTTATTTAGCCTTAAAAAATATATAACTACAAGGATATAATTTCAAACACGCGATATTTTATTTATTAATTTTTGAGAGTTGATGTAACAAAAATTTTAAGTCATCCAAATTTATTTTAGGTCTAAAAATAACATTTTAATATATATATATATATATATATATATATATATATATATATATATATATATATATATATATATATATATATATATATATATATATATATATATATATATATATATATATATATATATATATATAAAATTAAAAGCACATTATGGTTTCTTTTTTTATTGTATTTTTGTTTTGAATTAAAAGTCCATTAAATTTTTTTTTCTTTTGTATTTTAACACTCTTGGAAGTGGCTACTAGGATTACTTTGATTTAATAAAATTTTGTATTTTCTTTATCTAGTTGATTTTCAAATTTATTTGATAGATTTTGCGCTTGCAAACCTATGTTCTCATTCTAGGTTTAACGTTTGTTAATCCGTAGTGTTTTTGATTGCATCGGGTGGCATCAGAGCAGGTTTCTCCTGATTCTTTTCGTAACTTGATCAATATAATCCTTTTTTAATTAACTGAAGTTCAACATAATTGTCATGTTTGTTGGAAATTCACCTCACACTCTATGAAGAATTCCCTTCAATCTTGATCTCAAGATTGATGAGCAAACCCACAATATGATAGTAATGGTGATAACAAGTAAAGAGTTATCAAGAACAACAAAAGAGAAGAAGAATAACAAACAAACAACAAGAAAGAGAAGAATGAGAGAAGAAATATTTGGAGAAAATTGTGTTACCCACAAACTGTGGGATTTCTGATTACTATTGAACTTTCACTTGTTAAACTCTGCAACTGTGAAATCTGTTCTATGTTTGATTACAAAGCAAGGCACCTATTTATAGTTTTGGGTTTACAAAAGCCCAAAACATAAAAGGCGCAAAATATTCAAAATTAAATCTAATCTAAATCATATCAAATCTCATCAAAACAAATATGTGTCAAAACAAACTGTTTCGACACACTATGAATTACATTTAACACACTACCTAATTTATTGTGTCTAAAATGTCTACATTCCTCATGACTCTTAGTCTTCTGAAGGCTTCGACCTGCACCCCCTTCGTCATGATATCTGCAATCTGATTCTCAGTTCTGCAGTGTTCCAACTTCATCTTCCCTTCTGCTATCTGCTCTCGAAGATAATGGAACCTCATTTCGATGTGCTTGCTTCGACCATGAGCTATTGGATTATTCGCCAAGTTGATAGCTGACATGTTGTCTATCTACATGGTAGTTGCTCCATGATTCTTCCCTGTGATTTCTTCGACCAAATTCATTATCCAAGTTGCTTGACATGCACAAAGAGAAACAGCTACATATTCTGCTTCACATGATGACAATGGCACTACCGGTTCCTTTCTCGAATTCCAAGCAACTAGTGCACCACCTACCATAAACACATACCCAGCTGTGGATTTTTGATCCTCAGCACCACCTACACCAACTGGAGTCTGTGTATTCCACTAACTTGCATTCTTTTCCTTCATCCGCTGCTGGAAACAAAATGCCATAGTCGAGAGTTCCTTTCAGATACCTCAGTATCCTCTTCGCCGTTGCTAGGTGTAATATCTTTGGCTTCTGCATAAATCTACTTACCATACCAACACTGTATGCTAAGTTAGGCCTTGTGTGACAAAGATATCTAAGTGACCCAATAAGTCTTATGTATTGGGTTAGGTCGACATCATCTTCATCTGAATCTTTCGACAGTTGCAATCTGGGCTCAGTTGGAGTCGAAGTTTGGTTGCAATCTTGCATCTCAAATCTCTTGAGTATTTCTCCTGCATATCTTCTTTGGTGCATCATTAAACCTCTACTTGTCTTGTAGAATTCGATGCCAAGGAAATTTGAGAGATTTCCCAAGTCTGACATTTCAAACTCCTCACTCAGGTCATGTTTGAAATCTTCGATCTCCTTCTTACAACTCCCTATTATCAACAAATCATCAACATAGAGACATAGTATAAGAAATTCGCCATTGCTTCTTCTTACATATACTCCATGCTCAGTTGTACACTTCACAAATTCCTTCTCCCTTAAGAAGCTGTCGATTTTCTTATTCCAAGCTCTTGGAGCTTGCTTAAGTCCACACAGGGCTTTATGAAGTTTGTACACCTTTCTTTCTTCGCCTTGTTTCACAAACCCAGCTGGTTGTGCAACATAAACTTCTTCGTCTAATGGGCCATTAAGGAATGCGCACTTCACGTCCATCTGACATGTGTGTCAGTTGTTCATATTTGCTATACCAATAACCAACCTGATTGTTTCGATTCTAGCAACAGGTGTGAATACTTCATCGAAGTCGATTCTTTCCTTCTGAAGAAATCCATTCGCCACAAGTCTCGCCTTGTGTCGAGTTACTTCTCCTTTAGGATTTACCTTCACCTTGTAAACCCACTTCACATCAATTGCCTTCTTGCCTTGCGGCAATTTGATAAGTGACTAGATATCATTGACTTCGATGGACTCCAACTCTTCAGTCATTGCTTTCACCCACTTCGAATCTTTCAATGCCTCAGCTACATTGACTGGTTCGACATCTGCGTAGAAAGCATAATGTACCAGCTCACCCTCTTCATCGACTACATTATCTGATGTAATTACACATTCTTGCAACCTTGCAGGCATGTGTCTTGTTCATCGAGGTCTGCTTGAACCTGCTTCATCTGCAACTGGTTTCTGTCGAACTTCTATTTCAACTTCAGTGGCTGGTTCTTCGCAAGAGATTCTCACTGAATCCTTCTTGGCATTCTCAGTCCAATCCCATTCTTTAAGCTCATCTATGATCACGTCCCTGCTGATCACTACCTGCTTATTCACTGGGTCAAACACCTTGTAACCTCCTGTCGAATGATATCCTATCAAGATCATCTGATTCGACTTATCATCAAGCTTCCTTCTCAACTGATCTGGCACATGTCTATGTGCTATAGATCCAAACACCTTTAAGTGACTGAGACTAGGCTTGCCACCAGACTAACATTCTTCTGGTGTGATTCCTTCAAGCTTCTTTGTCGGACATCTGTTCAATAGATATGTTGCTTTCGAAACTGCTTATCCCCATAATTTTTTGGGTAGATGCTTTCTATTCAACATACTTCTCACCATATTCATGATGGTTCTGTTCTTGCATTCTGCAATCCCATTTTATTGTGGAGTGTAGGGTGGCACCACCTCATGCACAATCCCTTCTTTTACACATAGTGTATCGAATTCTTTTGACACATACTCTCCACCACCATCATTCCTTAGAATTTTTAACTTTCGACCACTCTGTCTTTCGACCATGGACTTGAATCTGGAAAATGCCTCAATCACACCACTTTTCTTCTTGATGAGGTAAGTCCACAACTTTCGACTGTAATTATCTATAAACGTGACAAAGTATCTATTGCCACCAATCGAATCCACCTAGATTGGACCACACACATCAGAGTATATAACTTCAAGTATTGCCTTTGACTTCCTTCCTGTATCCTTTCTGAAGCTATTCTTGTTTTGTTTCGACTGAACACACTCCTCACAGATTTCCCTTGGAATTTCAATTTATGGTAATCCTGAAACCATATTTCTTCTCTTCAGTTCTCTGATGTCATTAAAGTTAAGATGACCTAGTCGAAAATTCCATAACCACTCATCTCTGCTGGTTGTAGTTGCTAGACACTTGTGCTCCATCACATTGAGTTCAATCTAGAAGGTCCTATTCTGAGACATTAGAGCCTTCAAGATTAATTTACCACCTGCGTCGAGAACTCTCATCATCTTGTCTTCGACAACTACCTTGTAGTTCTTTTCGACAAGCTGCCCTATACTGAGCAAATTACTCTTCATGCCTGGTATGTACAACACATTGGAAATTTTTGACCTTTTTCCATCTTTCCTCATAATCAGAACATCACCAACACCTTCAGCTGTTAGAGTGTTTTCATTTGCAAACTTCAATTATCTTTCCTTCCAGTCATGTGTGATGAGCATCCTGAGTCCAAGTACCACTGATCTTGGAATATTTCTTCATCTTTTGTTGTGACCATTAGCAACGTTTCTTCTTCTTCATGTTTCGCCAGCTTTACATCAGTCTCTTGATTTCTCTTCCTTTCTGGATAATCACTAACATAATGACCATACTTCTGGCAATTGAAACATTGAATGTGACTTTTGTATGTCTTTCGAACACAACCTCTTCCTTTACCTGCAACACCACCTCTTTGGTTACCTTGGTTCCAAGGTTTCTTCTGATTCGACTGGTTTCCTCCTTTGTTTCCATTCCAGCTACCTTTTCCTTTTCTTTCCTTTTTTGACTGCGTCTGCAAAGCCATATCTTTCGACTTTCCTGCAGCTCTCTCAGCCATCCTCTGTTCATGAGACTCAAGAGTCCCTTGAAGCTCTTCCTTCGTCAACACTGACAGATCTTTCAACTCTTCTATGGCAACTACCACGTGGTCGAATTTTGGAGCCAACGATCTCAAAATCTTTGAGACAACTGCTTTTGTCGTCAGCGCTTCTCCATATACTTTGATTTGATATTCCAACTTTGTAACTCTGGTGAAGAAATCTGTAATGCTTTCGTTGTCTTCCATCTGAAGCAACTGATAGGTTCTCTTGTGAGTTTGCAACCTCACCTCTTTCACCTTCTCTGCGCCTCCAAACAACTTTTCAAGAATCTCCCATGCTTCTTTTGCTTAATCAACATTACTAACCTTTTCAAAGTTATCAGGATCAACACACTGATGAATTATAAAGAATGCTTTATAATCCTTCTTCTTCAATTCATTGTGCGCAGCCTTTTTCGCCTCTGTTGCATTCTCCCCAAGCGATGTTACTCCATCCTTCACAAGATACCAAAGATCTTGATAACAGAAAATCACATTAATATGCTTGCACCAATTCTCATAATTGTCTTTCTTGAGAATTGGCAGGGTCGCCGAAATGTTGTCGTTTGGATAGTTCATCGCCATCACTATCTTCCTTCCTTGAATCTCTCAACCGGAGCTCTAGATACCATATGTTGGAAATTCACCTCACATCCTATGAAGAATTCCCTTCAATCTTGATCTCAAGATTGATGAGCAAACCCACAATATGATAGTAATAATGATAACAATCAAAGAGTTATCAAGAACAACAAAAGAGAAGAAGAATAACAAACAAACAGCAAGAAAGAGAAGAATGAGAGAAGAAATATTTGGAGAAAATTGTGTTACCCACAAACTGTGGGATTTCTGATTACTATTGAACTTTCACTTGCTAAACTCTGCAACAGTGAAATCTGTTCTATGTTTGATTACAAAGCAAGGCACCTATTTATAGTTTTAGGTTTACAAAAGCCCAAAACATAAAAGGCCCAAAACATTCAAAATCAAATCTAATCTAAATCATATCAAATCTCATCAAAACAAATCTGTGTCAAAGCAAACTGTTTCGACACACTATGAATTACATTTAACAATGTTAATCTAACTCATTTAATAGGTGTAAAAATATTTGATTGCAAGTGTGCGGATTTAAACCCACAAAATTTTATTTATTTAGCTTTAAAGAACATCTAATTACAAGGACACAATTTCAAACACGCGATATTTCACTTATTAATTTTTGAGAGGTGATGTAAGAAGAATTTTAAGTCATCCAAATTTATTTTAGGTCTAAAAATAACATTTTAATATATATATATATATATATATATATATATATATATATATATATATATATATATATATATATATATATATATATATATATATATATATATATATATATATATATATATATATATATATATATATATATATATATATATATATATATATATATATATATATATATATATATATATATATATTGAATTAAAAGCAGATTATGGTTTCTTTTTTTATTGTATTTTTGTTTTGAATTAAAAGTCCATTAAATTTTTTTTTCTTTTGTATTTTAACATTCTTGGAAGTGGCTACTAGGATTATCTTTGATTTAATAAAACTTTGTATTTTTTTTATCTGGTGGATTTTCGAATTTATGTGACAGGTTGTGCGCTTGCAAACCTGTGTTCTCATTCTAGGTTTAGCGTTTGCTAATCCCTAGTGTTTTTGATTGCATCAGGTGGCATCAAAGCAGGTTTCTCCTGATTCTTTTTGTAACTTGATCAACCATGGGAGATCAACCAGTAACCAGAGCAGATTTTAAGGGAATTACCAAGGCTTTTACTGCGGCTCTAACTCCTTCGACTGAACAAATGGAGAATTTAGAAAACTGGATGAACAATGCCAACAATAATGAGAATTGGCGAAGAGACATGGGAGGAAAACATGTTAGGGTTTCACGGGGTGTCAACAATCATCGTGCTATTATTGCTAAAAATTTGAGTTCTGAAGAAGAAGAATCCTACGAGGAAGAGGTAGTTGATCATGGGAATCGATATAACTATAACTATCGAGTGAAGGCTGATTTTCCCTTATTCTATGGAATGATGGGAGTGAGTGAGTTTCTGGATTGGTAGACCGACGTTGATAGGTTCTTCAAAGTTGTGGGTGTTCCTGAGAACAAGCAAGTTAAGATGGTGGTGATCAGGATGAAGAGTATTGCTGCTGACTGGTGGGATAAACTTGTTGTTCAGAAGCAAAGACAAAAAAAGGGACCAATTAGATCTTAGCAAAGAATGAAACAATTGACGCTGAAGCGATTTCTACCGCAGGATTATGAACATGTTCTTTATAAGATGTGTATTGAGTATGTTCTGAGCAAGAGAACTATGACTAGATACACAATAGAGTTCCTATGTTTCTCTCAGTATAATGAGTTGGGAGAATCAGAGAGTCAGAAGGTAGCTCGATACATTAGTGACTTAAAGAGATCCTTGCAGGAGAATATGTGTTTACAAACTGTATGGATTGTGGATGAGGCATCCAATCTAACTTTGAAGGAGGAATTGATGGAGAAATCCCCTCAAAATTTCTCACCTTTTAGGTATTCTCCCCAAAATAACTTTGAATCAATAGGCGATAAGGAATAAAGTGAACTAATTAGGGACTCCAACCTTGAAAATAAGGGAACTAACAACCCTAGCAATGTCTAATAGGGTAAAACACAAGTCTTGAGGAAGAATAATCCATATGCTAAACCTACTAGAGGCACATGTTATCATTGTAATGGAAGAGGCCACAGATAAAATGTTTGTCCAACAAGGAGAGTCGTCGCTGTTGCGGAAGAAAGGGATGAGGAAAAAGTAGGACATGCAGTGAGAACGATGAATATGCAAGAGTTAAGTTTGCATAGGAACAATTAGATGAAAAGGTAAATTTTGTGTTGCAGAGAATTTTACTAGCACCAAAAGATGAAGGGCATCACAAAAATTTGTTTAAAACACATTATTTTATCTAGAAAAAGTTGTGTAATCTGATTATGGATAGTGGCGACATGGAGAATCTGGTATCACAAAAATTAGTAGATTATTTGAAGTTATGCATACAACCTCACTTGGGTAAGCAATAACTCCCAAGCTCGAGTAATACTATCCCGTAGAGTTCATGTCTTCATTAGAAAGTATTATAGAGAAGAGGTACTTTGTGATATTTTTGATATGGATGTTTGTCATATTTTACTTGGTAGGTCGTTCATTTTGATAATGATATTACATATCGAGGACGAGATGACATGATGATGTTTAAATGGGGCACACATAAAATTGTTATGACTCCTGTTTTGCAGTTTGATAAGAATCCAAGAGGAAAGAAGTCTAATAATTTCTTTGTGATGACGCAAAGTGAAAATGAGCTTGATGGAGATGTTAAAGAAAATAATTTTTATGTCCAAAATGGTGATTAAAGAATTGATGACTGTTGCAAACGAGGAAACAACAATTTCGAAAGAACTGCTAGGGATCCTAGAGAATTTCAAGGAGTTGACTGTAGATGAACTACCAAGAGATTTGCCTCCTATGCGAGATAAACACAATAAAGTTAAGATTTTCAATGTGGAAGACGTGATGGTGTTTTTGTGTAAGGAGATGTTTTCAATTGGTACTTATAGTAAGCTGCAACCAAGCAAGTATATCCCGTTCAAATTGACTCGAAGATTAATCATAATGCTTATGTGGTAGCCCTCTCGAATTCCATGAATATATCCAATACTTTTAATGTTGCTGACAATTATGAAGATCAAGCAAATGAAGCTCTTTATGTAGTAAATAACTCGGGGTCAAATTCTTCAGAGGTGGAGGAAACTGATGCTCCCAAGAATTTCTATATTTTCTTTAAATTAAAAACACATTAGAATTTTTTTTATTGTATTTCTGTTTTAGATTAATAATTAATTATAGTTTTTTCTATATTAAAACACTTTTGAGAGTGACTGTCAAAATTATATTAATTTAATAAAATTTAATATTGTTTTATCTCGTAGGTTCTAAAGTTTATTTGATAAATTTTGCACCTGCAATCCCTTATTCTCATTTTATGTTTAACAATAATTAGACTATGGTTCTTAATCAATAAAAAATTATTTTTAAGTAGAATTTTTTTCATATGTTTCTCAAAGTTAACAAAATAGATAAGTATCCTAGCAAGTAACATCAAATTTTAGAAAACTTAAAGCGAATGGAGTATTAGTTAAAGAAAAGATAAAAACACAATTAGTATAATTTATTTCAAAATTAAAAAATTAAGTTTTAATATTAGATAAATAGCGCTAAATAAATTCTTTTTCATTCTGATAAATTAAATATGATTTTTTTAGAGTATGCATTTTATTTACAAATAACAACATCAACTACATGCACAATCACACAATTATATGCAAAGAATACTACATATCTACTTATTCATCATGCATTAAATATGACTCTTATGACATACAAATTATGTGAAAATAAATATTATATAGGATAGGAGTAAAAAATGACTCTAAATTTTTATCATCATTGCCTTCAAGTATTATGTATTTGTTTATAAAACGTTGTAACATTTTAATATTTATAGATAAATTAAAAATAATTTAATTAATATATATTGATAGGATAAAATAATTTTATATTGTCAACCCATCACTCTCATATATGTCTTCACATCATACTATAAATTTTAGTTACTGCAGATTGATAAAATTCTATTAGATGACAGTGTAAAATTATTTTATACTATTGGTGCATACCAATAAAATAAATTACAATATAAACTATAAAATTTTTCATAAATTATATTATGATTTTTATTTTTTATTTAACTATTCTTTTTTATTTTATCTTTTCTTCTACTTATTTTTCTTAAACACTATAGTATATAAAATTATTAATATTCCAAATATATATTAAAAAATTATTACTTGTTAAAATATATTTGTATAAATATTTAATAGTAACTTGACCGAAAAAAAATGTTGTGTTCACCTCTCTAAGTGAAGTAATAAACATAGTTTTTTAAAATGTTTTTAGTAGAGCTGATGGTTTTTAAAATTATTTTGTTATTTACAAAAATTAATTATTATCTATATAATCAGACTTAATATTTAGTCTTAAATTTAAATATATTTAAAATTTTGATATATTTTAATTTTTACTCTACTTAAACTAAAATAAATATAAATATTTTATATGAACAAAATCATATTTAATTAATAATTTTAATATAAATAAACTATTGATACTTATAAATATTAACACACAAAATTTAATTTTAATTTTGTAAATTTAAATTTTTATGTATTGCTATTCCATGTATAAAAAACTTCAAAAGATTTAATAAATAAAATATTTTAGTCTAATCAACATAATAAAAAAAATTATCATATGATTCATGATAGAAATAAAATTTCTAGAATTATATCATAATAAGTGATAGTTCAATCATAATTCATACAAATATATAAAACCATGTCGCGATGTGTACTCCTATACAGAAGAAAATGATAAAGGATATCAATGGGTTGGGAATATGAATTTTTTTGGTTAACCAGATTTCAGAATTTAATTTTATTATTCTTTTTATTAAAAATTTGTTACATTTTTTGTTACATTTTTTATTGAATTTTGAGGTTAAGGTTATTAAATCAAATAGATTTGATGGTTAATAAATTAGCATAAGACAATCTATTTTTAATCTAAACGTATAATGTTAATTTGGTATCTTTGTGTATTAAATCTTTGTTAAATAATAAAAGTAATCAAATTAATTTGGATTAAAAAAAAAACATTATCTTATCCCAACAATTTAACCAGGATCACTATTTATTCGTTTATTTTGATTTTACCTTTGTTTATTTTTTCATCTTTAATTAACATTTTGATAAATTTTTAATTAATTAACTTTATTTAGAATAAAATGCACAATACAAATATTGCGGATTTGAATGTCTCCTAGAATGTTTTATCATCCGATCTAATAGTTACTCAAACTTGTTGTTGTCATATTTCTTAATTCTATCAGTAACATTGATATAATTTATACCATTTATTTTCTATTTTTCTTTTAGAACAATCTCTCTGATTATTTTTTCATTTTAAATATTAAAGTTTTAGTTTAAATCACAATTTCATTAATTTGATAATTATAAATATATATTTTTCATTAAATTATTTTAATTTATAGATTAAATTACAATTTTGATTCCTTAAATTTATCCCATTTACAAAATTAGTTTCAAATAGTTTTGGTTCTCTCTCACATTTTTTTCATAGAAAATTGAAAAGATATTTGTTTTTTAACTTATATTTTTCTATGAAGTTTCATAATATATTTATATATACAATAATTTATTATATTTTACAAGAAATTTGTCATTAAAAAATGAAAACATTATTAATTTGAAATGCAAAAATATGAGAGGATCAAAATTATTTGAATTTTAAATAAGAGATTAATTTCTTAAATCAGGAGATCAAAAATATAATTAAATCTAATTTATATTACGAAGAGAAATTCTTTATATTTAAAAATAATATTTTTAATATGAAATGCTATATTAAGAAAGATAATGTTAGACAAATCTTTTTCAATAAATTCTATTAAAAGATCCATATCTGAACTATTGATTATAATTATATCTATTTTTTCAAATATTTATAGAATTTGTTGTAATAATAATACAGTAAAAAAATAGTTTTTAAATTATAAAGATTTTCATTTTTTAGTAGAAAATCTAAATATAACCTAATATTTTGAAAATATATTAATTTATGCAAAAGTTTAATATATGTAAAATTAAAAATTATGACATATATTGAAAATTCATATATGATTTTATTAATTAAGATATTCATTCTTTATATTCATAAAAGAACGGTCGAATATTATAAATAATAGAATGGTCAAATATTATATTTTATTCAATCAAAATTAAATTAAAGTAAGATACTATTTTTTATAATAATAATAATAATAATAATAATAATAATAATAATAATAATAATAATAATAATAATAATAATAAGTTTTAACTTAATCTTATTACTAAGAGAATGAGTAAAGGCTCGCCAATACTAATCAAAATAATAATAATAATAATAATAATAATAATAATAATAATAATAATAATAATAATAATAATAATAATAATAATAATAATAATAATTAATTACAATTTTGATCCACTATTTTATCCGGTTTACGAAATTGGTCCCTCTAAGTTTATGTCGAAGACATACTTCTTCGATATTTTGACAACTATACTATTTCTGCACATAAAGAATTTTGACAACAACATACTCTGTCGAAATGGTGCTTTGACTTAAAGAATTATACTTTCAACACACCACCTAATTAATTGTGTCTAAGTTATCTACATTCATCACTGTTCTTAGTCTTTTGAATACTTTGACTTGCATACCTTTCGTCATGATGTATGCAATCTGATTCTAAGTTTTGCAGTGTTCCAAGTTCAACCTTCCATTTGCTACTTGCTCTTGAAGATAATGGAACCTCATTTCGACGTGCTTGCTTCTCCCATGTGCTGTCAGATTCTTCGTCAAATTAATAGTAAACATGTTGTCGATCTTCATGGTAATTGCTCCATGTCTCTTCTCTGTAATTTCTTTGACCAAATTTACCATCCATGTTGCTTGACATGCATAGAGAGAAAAAGCTATGTACTCTGATTTACATGATGACAATGTTATTACTAGTTCTTTTCTTAAGCTCCAAGCAACTGATGCACCACCTAACATAAACATATAGTCAGTTGTGAATTTTCTATCCTTAGCATCACTACACCAACTTGAGTCGGTGTATTCCACTAGTTTACATTATTTTCCTTCATCAACTATAGGAAACAAAATGTCATAGTCGAGAGTTCCTTTCAGTATCCTTAGTATCCTTTTTGTCTCTGCTAAGTGTGATACTGTTGGCTTCTGCATGAATCAGTTCACCATACCTACACTGTATGCTAGATTATGCCTTGTCTGACAAATATATCTTAACGACTCAATAAGTCTTTTATATTGTGTTGGGTCGACGTCATCCCCCTTTGAGCCTTTCGACAGTTGCAGTCTTGGTTCAGCAGGTGTCGAAGTCAAATTGAGATAATTGCAATTCAAATCGGCCTCGCTATGGGTACGTCTGCCCTCAATTCAAATCGAATTGAGATAATTTCAATTAACCCTTTCTTTGCAAAATTGTTTATACAAGAGATGAAGAATGCAAACCCCAAAAATCCTATTTTTTGTTTGTTGATTCTTCCACCTCCAAACCCTTGACTAAACCTTGATCAAGTGACCAACAATGCGACTCTAATCAACCGATTATCCTGAGCATGCAACTTGTTGAAACCAAAGATTTCCGAACATAATTCACCGTCTCGCGCTACTCCCTTGCAAGGAAACCACCTTGTCCCAATGCCTTCACTCGGTCAAATATGTGTTGACGTGATCTTGTCCAAAACCTTCAAATCACATCGATCTTGAAGGAAAAACCCACCCTGACTTTCTTATTTGAAACACACAAAGTTACCAACCCAATATTCTCTGTCACACCAAATCTAATTGGACGTTATCAACCCTAATATAAAAGGTCACTAATCGAAAAATGATTATGTGTAGTTCAATTGTGTGTATGAATAGAAGAATGGATGAAGATGATAGACAACTTTGTAATCTGGTTTCGTTTAGATTTTACTCTCTAAAACCTTACTAAAAAGATGCATGTATGAGTATATATATATATATATATATATATATATATATATATATATATATATATATATATATATATATATATATATATATATATATATATATATATATATATATATATATATATATATATATGTGTGTGTGTGTGTGTGTGTGTGTGTGTGTGTGTGTGTGTGTGTGTGTGTGTGTGTGTGTGTGTGTGTGTGTGTGTGTGTGTGTGTGTGTGTGTGTGTGTGTGTATGTGTGTGTGTGTGTGTGTGTGGAAATAGGCAAAGAGGATGTAAACAATATAAGATGCAAAAAGAAATTTTCAAGTTTGAAGTTTCATAGGTCGGTCTATAAAAGCAATAGGCCTGCCTATGAAGGTGTTCAGGTCGGCCTGTGAGGCGACCTGTAGGCTCTGCCTACAGGTTTCATTCTTGGAGCATGGAAGCCGACCAGAAATTTGGATGTGCCGACCTGCACTAAAGCAAAAGCTTCCATAGGTCAACCATATCACGTATAGGCCGACCTGTGCAGTTATGTTGACACACAAAACATGGTTTTTTTTATGTGTATGACATGCCTAAGATCTATCAAACTTGTTTAAGGACTCTATGCATTCTAAGGCTAAAATAAGAAATGAACATTTAAATATAGGTTGATGTCGTCCAATATATAAAAACGCTACGATATACTAATATGTTCTCACATACTACCCCTTTTTGATGATGGCAAACATAAATGATGTAGTTGTAGCCCATTGTATTTTTCTTTGGTACACTCAGTAGCTCCCCCCCTGAATTTATGGATTATCCTTGATAGCTCCCCCTAAATTTATGCATTATCCTCTTCAATATCTTCACCCCCTTTGACAACATCGAAAAGAGAAAACTAATTCGTTAGAAGCATCACGCAGATTCACATGTCACATATATCATATACTACACAGAGGCTATTGCAAAGAAAAGATGCGCACTCACATAAAGTAATTATGTAACGAACACAAGCTTAATAAACAACAAAAATATTCATAAGAGATACGAAAGTAACACATATTACAACAACGTAGCAACTTGAAAAGTTGTTCATACAAACCAAAATGCAACAAGCAAACCATTATAACATAGAAAATGCAATAGATGAAACTCAAAATAACACAAGCCAAAAGACAACAAACACAGGACAAACACGACAACAACACATTCTTAGTTCCAATCAACGCCTTCTGCGTCCTCTCGACCTTGGTCTTGCATCAAATGTGCCAAGTTCACACAACTCGCGGTAGAGGCGATCATAATGATCTCCATCTGTTTCTTGAGTCTGAATGATGTGGTTCAACTTGTCTATCTCAGTAGCATGATTTTCATTAAGAGTGTTACGTATGGTCATGATGCTTTATGTCATATACACATCAAATGATTGAAAATTAGTGTCTTGGGTGGTCATGTCCTCCTGCATTAGACGAAACTGCTTCGTTTGAGCGACATACCTCTCATCTTGCTGCACCTGCATGTTTTGCAGCATTGTAATAATAGCAATAGTGTCACTAGGGCCAGCATAAAAACCACCACTATGACCAACTCCCTGACCCACATCATATATAGAATCACCATCTAGAACACCATGAGGCATTTCAACAAAATGCTCGTTATTCATGTGATTCACTTCAGCCTTACCGTCATCAACATTTGGATTATCAAAGTTAAAAATCTTCCTTCTGTTCTTGCGCTCGATAGTTAATATATCAAAAGTAGATCATGTTTGTAAGAGTACGTTGAGAAAACTCTTGTAATTCACTTGGTGATTTGTAGACAAGGTTTTCCAGACCAATGTTGAAATGATTCAAAATCTTTGCAATCATAGATGGATAACACAAAGATGTACCTTTGTTGCATGTTCTAACAGAAAAATGCGATAGACGAAGTAATGTGGC
Source organism: Lathyrus sativus (assembly GCA_963859935.3). Classification (NCBI taxonomy): domain Eukaryota; kingdom Viridiplantae; phylum Streptophyta; class Magnoliopsida; order Fabales; family Fabaceae; genus Lathyrus; species Lathyrus sativus. The sequence goes on along the minus strand of OZ012740.1, from coordinate 628,028,308 downwards.
AAGTTGATTTTGACTTTGTGTAGCAAGACATACAACCGATGAATTTCAATAAAATCAACTCTTGAGAAACTACCATTCTTCGGAAGCAAGACATAAGACACAATCCATAATAGAATTCGAGGCAACATCTTCAATTGTCCCGTAGAGATGGGATCATAACAGTTTGAAGGACGACGAGCCTTAATCAGAGTTAGTTACCACCTCATCAGTTACTTCATCAAATTTCTCATCAATATTTAGATCACTAACAACATTTCCAAATAAAGTACTCCACAACTCATTTGTGAAATGATACACTTTATTGCCAATAGAAAATTTAAAGCTTGCACCGTCTTGGTCGTGCAATCCCGAATAAAACACACGGATGAGATCCTCATTGTAGTCTTGAGCTAACTGTAGGAAGTAATCAATGTTTTGATACTCAACATGATTCATAACTTTGGGAAGAGCCAAACCTTCAATAGTCTTCTTCTTCCACATGTATTGTTGACGACTAGGCGAGTCATGTGCTTAAGCTCAAAATTCTTAGCATATTTTTTAGAAACCAACAAAAATGGATTCTCATAGTGGATGATGAAGCCTTTCCTTTCCCTTTGAATACACTCTTGGACTTGAAAGCCATTAGATTGGTGAGATATAATATGTACACAAGGTGTTTGCAAAAATGCTTGAACAAAAAATGTGAGAGAATGAGAGACTCAAGAGTGCCCACACACTCCAACACAAGTAATAGCAATAAATCAACACAAATATACAACAATAAACACAATACAAGAGATAATTTCAATTTTTTATAATGATATGGGATGACTTTTGGGGGGTTTTGAGAAAAATGGGAAAAAATGATGGATTTGTGAAAGATAAGACAAAGATTTGAGGACCAATGAGGGACTTATGATGTTAGATTGAAATTAAACACAAATTTTAGTGAACTTTATGTATTTGCGTGGATTAGGGAAGATGAGTGTTTTTGAGCATGCAAGAACAAGGTTACAAATGAAGAGGAATGTCCCAAAAGGAACCTATGAGTCGACCTCAGAGCGTATGTGTCGGCCTGTCCAAGGTATAGGTCGACACATACTGAAGCGAATGCAAAAGAAATTTAAAAATATTAATCATGAATCGACCTAAAATAATATGTTTCGGCCTGTATTGGAAAATTTCAGACAAATGCAAAAATCAATTCACATGGGTCGACCTGTGCTAGATTGTGTTGACCTGAAGACTTGAAAATAAAAAGAATTTTGACTTAAGTGACTTTTTAGTGACTTTGAGAGACTTGTGGTGGCTCATGAGTAACAATTTGATGAGGTGCACATGGATATGATTATGTTTAATGGTTGATTTTCTTGACTTATGCAACATAAAAGAATGCAAACATGACTTGGTCTGAAATAAGATGAAATGTGATAGCATTTACGTATAGTTACTATAAACATGTAAAAAGTAACACAAAACAGTCACATTTGATATTTTTGGAAGTAAACACATATGAAAAACATCATACACATAGTTCATCACATATCCATAAGCAATAAACATGTAAAAGAAACACTTACGTACGTAACAAGAAATAGAGTTGAAAGGGTATTACCTCACCGTACATAAGACGGAGGATGCACTTGTAATGAATATTGGAGGTTCTCCAATTCAAAATACGATTGTGCGTTACTGATCGCGACTTTCTATGTCTAATACAACCTAACTGCAAGTGCACAGTCTATCGCATAGTAATAATAGATATCGATCCCACAGGGACTCGTAATCAAACTAGTGTTCTCGGGAGTTACTATGTTTAGCTAGGTAGAATATGTTTAAGGGAATACGATTGTCACTAAAAGGGAAACTAAGACGGTTACTTAGATTATAATTGATTGAATCGATATGCAGTAATTGTGTTCTTCAGGGATTTGACAAGTTACCGGTGTATGAAATAATTTTCAAAGTTTATTTAAGCAGAAAATGGTGATTTGAAGACTCTCGCCTCACGATGGTTATTGACGCTAATCATAATTCTAAGGGCCAAACGTACACTTTCGTATCCCATTCGGGGTTTAAATTATTTTTTTGGAAATCTCTAAGTTCTAATTCATTTTAAAGTGCTTTCGCTGTTATTAAACTGAATGACTCGTGTTTACTATCTGATCTTACCGCAACTTTCGCTTGTTGGTTCGTATCTTAATTAATTTCCCACTTTCGTGGCAAAACTACTTTTAAATAAGTTCTCGCTTTCGCGACGAAGTTTATTCAGTAAATTAATTTTAAACACTCAGACCATAAATTACTTTTGAAAAGACAATTTTCCACCAGTTGTTATCAAATCCCATTCGAATTATTACCACATATCAATTACTTAAATTTAGCTAGACATGGATTTGGGAAAGATGAAACATAAATAAAAACAATAAATAATAATATGCATTATAATAAAACTGGAATTACGATTAAAATGAGAAACCTGTAAATATTCCAATTGGCCTTTGGGCAGATCCTCCACAGATGTTGGCAGGATTCTGGTCTTTATGCCAATTTGATCATACAATAGAAGTAGAAATTACAGAAGGATGAAAGGAATGCAGAAAAAGTAAAGAGAAATAAATAAGAATATTAAACTGGAAAGGTTGCTCTGGAAATAAATTTGGCAGCACTTCGTTGTATGAATGCGGCTCCCTTTCTGAGGTCCCCTTCTTCCCCTTTTATAGAAATGGAATTCTAACGGTTATAATTGGAGAGGGTGGACTTTGAGGCAGAAAAATCAGGGAGTAGTGGTCAACTATTTGGGACTTGGAACTGCTTCTTTAACGTGCAATTGAAGTGGGGCGTTTTTGCCTGCATGACGGTCGTCACAAGGTGTGACGGTCGTCATGGAGCTGTGACGGTCGTCACAGCAGCAAAATCAGCATTCTGCGCTTTTCATGATGTTTTCATCCTTTTTTCGTCCATATTTCATCTGAGATTGCTTCATTTCTTCATATTGCCTTGTTTAGACGTGATCATCAAATACCTGCAAAACATCAGACAAATAACACGGAAATAACCGAAATCGGATCGAAAATAGTTAAACTTTAGTTGAATTATGCATCAAAATATATATACCATTTCGTGTTATCAAACTCCCCTAAGCTTGAATCTTTGCTTGTCCTCAAGTAAAACATGAAAAGGTCGGCAAACACGAGACAACTTCTTCGTTCGCGAGGTTGGGAAAAACCGGGATTCTTGGTAAGAACAAAACGAGTACCATGACGACACTGGACTACAAGTCTTCGGAGGTCTTCTTTTTATGCAAACTGGTCCCATTCATGCTACTGTAACTTGGTGTCAAGGTTCTCGCGGCAAGTTCACCCTGTTTGTTCTAGCGCAATCACATTAAGCCCGTTGTCCATACACTTTCATGGCAAGTCGACCTGTTAGTGAATATGATCTCATTTCTGTTTTTGATCTTCTTCATTGATCATAAGCTTATGTCATTGATTTTTCAATGAGTTTTCGTGCCGTTGGGCTAAATGCTCGGGTGAGGAGCACCTAACTTAGAAGGAAACGTGTCTTATGTTTTTGGGCTATCTAGCTTTCTTTTCATGATTTTTCATCTTTTTGGAGATCATACACTTATTTGCATCGGTCACTCGCTTAGAAGTGCTTTAGGATGGTGCTGACTGCTAGTATAAACTACTTGGGGCTGAGTTTGCGTAGACACTTGAGACTTTGGTACACGTAGGTAGTGAAACCGACTCGCATAAACCGGAGATCTAAGTTGTCAGGACGGTACTGGTTTTGTTAAAACTGTCGTTTCCTCGGAGTTTCAAAACTTGGTTTGAACTCGGGTGCATTCTCGTGGTGCTTTTGCTTTTGAGGAACGAACGAAAAAATTTTGTTTACGTTGAATAACGTGGGGATGTTTGCGTAACGGATAACGGAAAAAGGATATATAAACGAGCTTTATTTGCTAAAAATAGAAAATGTTTATATAAAAATTACGAAATTCAAAGTACAGTGGAATGGAAATAAAGGCTCCGCTCCCCACACTATCTCAATCAGTGTCCCCACTAATTTTGAAGCATGTGAGAGGGAGATACAACTAAAATGAAAGTACAAATAAACTGGAAATATAGTAAACAAATAAGGAAAGATGGATGACTAATCACGTCCGCTGCCTCGGTCACGTCCATGCTGGCGTCCTCTGGCTCTGGCAAGGGCTACTCGGTCCTCATAACTCATAGCTCCGGTGTGGTAGACGGTGTCCCGGAGTCCTTCGACCTGCAAAGTCAGATTCGCCAGGTTCTCAGTAATGGTAGCTTGGCCGGTTTGAAGTTGTTGCATTTGAGTCCGATGCCACGCTTCGAACTGGTCTGCTCACTGATTCTGCTGCTGCAGCATAGCGAGTATCTGAGCCTGCTGGTCGAGAGAGCGGCGGAGGTCCTCTTCTGTGTAGTCAGGCACTGGATGATGGCGGCGGCGGCGAGAGGATGTACCTTCAGAAGGAGGAGGCTGCGATGCCCCCGGTTACTCGGACCTGTCCAACTCAGCTTGGATTTCATTGTCAGAACCTTGGGTGTGGTCCTGAGTAGGAACAGCGGCAGCAGGAGGGGAAGTGAGGTCAAATAACCAGTTGGTACGATCCTCTGGGTGTGTGCGGGTGCGTGATGGAAGGATGATGCTTCGGACGGTTTTGCCACGCACTACCGGATGGTACTTGCCGTCAGCTCTGGAGCGGATAAGGTGAGAGGCTCTGCAGTGGTCGGTGTCAAGGAACACCGAGGGGATGGAATGGAGGTGCTGGAGGCGGTCGCAAAGGTTCAGCCCAAGTGCAATGGCAGTGACAATCCCGCCAAAGTAAAATGGCTTCGAGCCACAGTTGCAGTTGGCCTGAATGTGAGCCAGCAGGAACGGAGCGGCGTTGACAGGCTCGTTGTTGAAGACGCAATGGAGGAAGAAGAGCTCTTTCGAGGTCACGTTATGGTTGCTGTCCCTGGCGAAGATTGTGTTGCTCAATGTTCTGTGAAAGTACCGGATGGTTGGGTTATGGATATGCGTGGCGTGCAGAGAGTCCCAACCATCGGCATTGATGCCGGTCAACTGGTACCACAGCGCGAAAGCTTCGTGCTGGAACTGATCGGTGAGGCGGCGGTAAGCATTGTCGCCTCGAGGTAGCTGTAAGATGGCGGCAATCTGGTTTTGGTTCACCTGATAGTTTGTGCCGAACATCCGGAAACATGCGGCACCGAAGTGTTGGCTGAGGTCGCCGCTGGATGTGACGTAGGTAAACAAACTCAAGAACTCGAGAGTGAGTTGTTCATATGTTGGCAGTGGATTGGTGCAGAGATTCCAGATGCCGGCTCTTTGAAGCATCCAAGTTACGCCTTCAAGGAGTCCGAGCTCCGTAAACGACGGAATGTATGGATAATGAGTCGGCTGGAGCGACCTTTGATGGAATGCGATGTAGTTTGCCCGCTGTCTTTCGCCTAAGTCACCTTCGCTGAAGGCAATGTTACTGATGTCCGGGGTTTCGGTATTTCTCGCCATTGTTGGAAGATTGAGAGGGTTCTGAAGATTGGGGTTGTTCTGCAAAGTGGGAAAAATTGACAGAAGTGTGGTTGGAAGTTGAGATTGTAGTTGAAATATATGGTGCAATGTGGGGAAAACGAAAGATTGGAGTGGGGAGGAAGTTCTGATGATTAGAAGTTGAAAAGAGGGTAGTGGGAGAGAAAACGCAACTCATGTTATATCAGATGGCAGTTTTAGGTTCGTGACGGTTGTCACGTATGTGTGACGGACGTCACCCGCGTGACGCTCGTCAGGATCTTGTGACGGTCGTCACAGCAGCAAAATCTGCAGAACGCAGAATTTTGCTCTGAGGGCGTTCTTGCAGTGACTTTTAGGCCTAGTATTGATATGGCAATGTGTTATAGCAGCCAACAAACAAAGAGTAACGTAAAAACAGAATAATTGAATAAAAACTATAATTGAAATAACATGAAATTGAAATGTATGTAGTACATAAAAAAAAAACTAACAATGCGAAAAATCCAAATGGTTAAACGAAACTAAACTAAACCAAACTAAACTGAATCTACTGCTAAAACTAGTATCTAGTCTTTTCATGCCTTCAACTCATCGAATTTCCGTGCATAGTAGTCGAGCTGGTCACAGACTAAGTCCATGAAGACTACCAATTCGCTGTGTATGCCTGCGATGTCATCTTTTACAGTAGTCAGAGTTGCATCAACGTTGTCCAATCGGAGTAGAACAGTATCCATTTTGTCGGTGGCCTCCTCAGGGATAGGCTCAGGATAGGTGTTGTAGTGCAGAGGAGTCATAGGGTCTACTTCAGCTTCGAATACAGCATCCTCATAGTACATATAGTCGTGTGCCTCAGAGATGTGGTCACTGTCATACATATAGTTCTGTGGTGTTGACTGTGGTGAAGGAGGTCCCATAGGCTCGTCCAGTTCATAAAGCCAGTTGTCCTTGTTGTGGATACTTGTCATCTGATGATCAGGCAGTGTGAATAGCTGTACTGGTTTTTCGTTAATGAGGTACTCATACGGTTCAGGTCCCATAGTTCCTAAAATGCGCATGTTAAAGCAGAATTGTATATTCATGGGTCGGATGGTGCCAAAACGAGTGCTTGCATTCAAGTGGAATCTAAGGCCAAGCTCGTGGGCAATCATTGTCACGAGGCCTCCTATAAGAATAGGTGTCTGTGGTTCCTGCGTGAGGCGTTTGAAAGATCTCATCATGAAAGGCACTGCGTTTACTGTACGTCCCTGAGAAGCACAGAACATGATGAATAACTCCTCTTTAGATACTGTAGTAATATTTTCTTCTTTCCCAAACAGGGTGTAAGCTAGTATCTTATGGAAGTATCTGAAAGCTGGGTTATGAATATCATCATTATACATTCTGTCTGGTTCAGGGTGATAGTCGCCTGTGATTCTACCCCAGAATTGGTCGAGTTCAAAATCAAGATCGTCATCTTCTGCACTAATGAACACATGCGGTCCATTAGGAAATCCTAGGAGGTTAGCTAGTGACATTTGGCTATGGGTTTGGTCTATTCCAAACATTCGAAAGGTAATCAGCTCTATGTTGGATCCAAAACCATAGTTGGGTATGTATCTGAAAGAACTAAGGAATTCATAGGTAAGATCCTTATAGGTAACAAAACGTGTTTTCAAAGCAGTGTTCTCCCAACCCAGTTGATTGAACAGGTATTGAATGCTATCCGTGATTCCTAGTTTATCCATGGTAGACTTATCATAATACAGCGTTAAGGCAATTTCTCTTTCAGTTAGTGCTGCAAATCTTGCCTTTTGAGCTAGTCCTCGAAAATGAACCTTTGTGAAGTCGTACTCGGCCATACTCGCAGGTAATTCGGAGAAAACAGAAGGAATGTTTTGAAGACTTTAAAAATCCTGAAATGTTTAAAACAGGAGTTTGAAGTCAGGATTTTTAAAAACAAAAAGCGGTAGAAACAAAAGACAAAAGAGAAAAATAAAATAAAAATAAAAATATGAAAACAAACGAAAGTAGAAAGTAGTAGTAATTATAAGTTTAGAATTTTTGTTAAATTTTCAAAGTAAAATTTTAAATAAAGAATGAAATACAGTAACGAGGAAAAATGCGGGAAAAGTTGGGTTGCCTCCCAGTAAGCGCTGTTTTTAACGTCTAAAGCCTGATGATAGCTTGGTGACAAGCTATTCGGGTGTTTGAGCTGGAAGCTCAAGCAATGTTATACTGCAGACTTGAGGGCTGGTTTCATTCTTATTATAATGTTTTAGACGTTGCCCGTTTACGATAAACGGTGCATTCGTCTTATCGGTAATTTCAACAGCTCCACTCTGAAGTACTTTAGTCACTTCATAAGGTCCAGACCACCTAGATTTTAGTTTACCTGGGAAGAGTTTTAATCTTGAATTAAATAGCAATACGATGTCTCCCATACTGAATTGTTTCTTGATTGAACGTTTATCATGCCACTTTTTAGTTCGTTCTTTGTAGGTACGGGCATTTTCGTAAGCGTCTAATCGAAGTTCTTCCAATTCGTGTAAGTTCAAGATTCGCTTTTCTCCTGCCTCGGTGTAGTTGAAATTGAGTGTCTTAATGGCCCAGAAGGCCTTATGCTCTAATTCTACAGGAAGATGGCAGGATTTACCGTAAACTAATTTGTAGGGTGTAGTACCTATTGGTGTCTTAAAAGCGGTCCTATAAGCCCATAAAACTTCTTGTAGCTTTGATGACCAATCTTTCCTTGAGGTAGCAACAGTCTTTTCCAATATCTGTTTGATTTCTCTGTTCGAGACCTCTACTTGTCCGCTAGTTTGCGGGTGATAAGGTGTAGCTACCCGGTGTCAGACTCCATATTTAGAGAGAAGTTTATCGAATATTCGCGATATGAAGTGAGATCCGCCGTCACTAATGACGAGTCTGGGTACACCGAATCTAGGAAAGATTGTGTTTTTGAAGAGTTTGATTACTACTCGTGCATCGTTTGTTGGAGCATCAATGGCTTCTATCCATTTATACACGTAGTCTACAGCGACGAGTATGTAGTTATTACCAAAAGAAGATGGGAATGGTCCCATGAAATCTATTCCCCATACGTCAAAGATTTCTACCTCTAAGATTCCTTTCTGAGGCATTTCATCGCGTCGTGAGATGTTGCCGGTTCGTTGGCATCGATCACATTTTAGCAAAGCGATGTGAACGTCTTTCCAGAGGTTAGGCCAGAATAAGCCGGCTTGGAGAATCTTAGCGCACGTCTTGGATGTACTAGCATGACCACCATATGGTGCTGAATGGCATTGGGAAATGATATTTTCTATTTCTTCCTCTAGGACACAGCGACGGTATATGTTGTCGGCCCCTCTCTTGAAGAGTAGAGGTTCGTCCCAATAATAGTGTTTCAGATCGTGGAAGAATTTCTTCTTTTGCTGATAAGTGAGATCCGGTGGAAGCACGCCTGCAGCGAGGTAATTAACGATGTCAGCATACCAAGGTAATGTGACTTGGGCATAGACGGCTTCTACGTCTTTTTCGAATTCCAGATCTTCCGAGATTGAGTTGGGTATGTCACTTTCTAATTTGGCTATCAGACATTCGTACGGGAAATCGTCATTTATTGGTACTGGTTCGTGTCTGATGTCTTATATTCGGGATAAGTGATCTGCAACAACGTTCTCGGTTCCTTTTTTATCTTTGATTTCTAAGTCAAACTCTTGTAATAACATGATCCATCTCAATAGTCTTGGTTTGGCATCCTTTTAGCTTATTAGGTACCTTATGGCAGCGTGGTCTGTGTATATGATAATTTTTGCTCCTACTAAGTAAGAACGGAATTTGTCAAGCGCAAATATAACTGCTAGAAGTTCCTTTTCTGTGGTAGCATAGTTCATTTGGGCAGGATCTAAGGTTCTACTGGCATAGTAGATGGCATGGAGTTTCTTGTCCTTCCTTTGTCCTAGAACTGCGCCTACGGCATAATCACTCGCATCGCACATGATTTCGAACGGTAGTCGCCAATCGGGTGGTTGCATAATTGGTGCGGTGATAAGGGCTGATTTTAATGTTTCGAATTCTTTTAGACAGTTGTCGTCGAAGACGAACTCAACATCTTTCATCAACAGGCCGGTCAGAGGTTTTGTGATTTTTGAAAAATCTTTTATAAATCTTCTGTAGAAACCGGCATGTCCCAGAAAACTCCGTATTTCTCGTATGGATTTTGGAGGTTGGAGATCTTTTATAATCTCTATTTTAGCTTTGTCGACCTCAATTCCTTTATCTGATATGACATGTCATAGAACTATTCCTTGTCGGACCATAAAATGGCATTTTTCCCAATTTAGGACGAGGTTCACTTTTATGCAACGTTCTAATACCATTTCTAAGTTTTGTAGGCATCCTTCGAAACTTTGTCCACATACCGAGAAATCATCCATAAATACTTCCATGATGTTGTCTATGAAATCTGCAAAGATTGCCATCATGCATCTTTGGAAGGTGGCTGGAGTATTACAGAGTCCGAACGGCATTCGGCGGTAAGCAAAAGTACCATAAGGACAGGTGAATGTAGTCTTTTCTTGGTCATCAGGATGAATGGGAATTTGGAAGAATCCTGAATAACCATCTAGATAGCAGAAATATGAATGTTTGGCTAATCTTTCCAACATTTGGTCTATGAAGGGTAACGGGAAATGATCTTTGCGTGTGGCTTTGTTAAGCTTTCTATAATCAATACACATCCTGCTGCCAGTCACGACTCTTTTTGTTATTGATTCGCCTTTTTCGTTTTTAACTACTGTGACTCCTCCTTTCATTGGTACGACATGAACTGGGCTGACCCATTCACTATCGGAGATTGGATAGATGATTCCTGCATCTAGCAATTTCTTTACTTCATCTCTGACTACAGTGCTTAGGATGGGGTTCAGTCTTCTCTGATGCTCTCTAGAGGTTTTAGAGTCTTCCTCTATTGTAATTCGATGCATACAGATTGAAGGGCTTATACCTTTTAGATCGCTTATGTTATAGCCTAACGCGGTGGGGTACTTCTTTAGGACTTCTAATAGCTTTTCGGTTTCTGGTTGTCCTAAGTCGGCGTTGACTATCACTGGTCTTTTTAGTTCATCGTCTAGAAATTCATATCTAAGGTTTTTGGGTAGTGTTTTAAGTTCTAAAGATGGGTTCTTCGGACCTGGCATATGGTTTGGGGTCAGTGCTAAGCTTTCGCTTAGGCTGTCGTCTTTATACGGTTTATGCTAATCGTCGTCTTCAGAAATATCAGGTATTTGAATCTTTATTATTTCTGAATACGTGGTCTCTTTATTTTCAAGTTCTCTTATGCATTCATCAATTTCATCTACTAAATAGCAGGTATCGTCTATGGCTGGTGCTTATAAGAACTTGGTGAGAATGAACTCTATCTTTTCTTCTCCTACTTCGAATGTTAGCCTTCCTTTCTTCACGTCTATAATCGCTCCGGCTGTAGCTAGGAATGGTCTTCCTAGAATAATTGGGGTGACAGTGTCCTCCTTGATGTCCATGATTATGAAGTCGGTTGGGATGTAGAATTGTCCTATGCGTACTGGAACGTTTTCCAGTATTCCGACGGGGTATTTTACTGATCAGTCAGCTAATTGAACGGACATTTTGGTTGGTCTGAGGTCTCCCATATTCAGCTTTTTGCATATAGATAAAGGCATAACACTGATACTGGCTCCTAAATTGCATAGAGCTTTGTCTATTACGAACTTTCCTATGACGCAGGGTATGGAGAAACTACCTGGGTCTTTTAATTTAGGAGGCATGCGGTTTCGAATAATGGCGCTACACTCTGCAGTAAGTGTAACTGTTTCGTTATCCTCGATCTTTCTCTTATTCGACAGGATTTCTTTGAGAAATTTAGCGTATGACGGCATTTGAGTTATCGCTTCTGTAAAAGGAATGGTAATATTCAGCTGTTTAAGGAGCTCTACAAATTTCTTAAACTGTCCTGAAGTTTTGGAGTTTATTAATCTTTGCGGATAAGGAATATGTGGTTTATATGGCGCTGGAGGTGCTTGAGTTTTTTCACTTGCGGTACCCTCCTTCTCGTTGTCTTCCTTCTTCTCTAACTCGGATTCCTTTTCTACCTGTTCAGTTGGTTTTTGTTGCATGGCTGAGTTTTCGGTCCTCGGATCGATCGGTTCGTCCAATTCTTTTCCGCTTCTTAGTATTACAGCATTTTCTTGGCCCTTTGGATTCTGTTAGGGTTGTCCAGGAAATGTGCCAGCAGGTGCGGCAACAGAGGCTTGTTGTTGAGCCACTTGTGATATCTGTGTTTCTAGCATTTTGTTGTGGGTGGCTAAAGCGTCTACTTTTTCGGTCAACTGTTTAATTTGCTCGCTAGTGTGTATGTTTTGATTCAGGAATTCTTTGTTTGTTTGAGCTTGAGTAGCTATGAATTTTTCCATCATCAACTCGAGGTTTGATTTCCTAGGTGCAGTCTGAGCAGCAGCTGGTTTCTGATATCCTGGCGGAGCAGTAGGCATTTGCAATGCATTTTCGCTTTTGTAAGAAAAGTTTGGATGATTTCGCCAACCTGGGTTATAGGTATTTGCGTAAGGATTTCCTTGAGCATAATTTACCTGGTCTGGTGGGATTCCGGCTAGCAATGGGCATTCGGGTGCATTATGAGTGGTGCTTCCGCATAACTCGCAATTTGGAGTTACGGCAGCGACGGTTGCAGTGGGGTTAACAGTCAGACTATCAATCTTCTGTGCTAGAGCATCTACTTTAGTGTTGAACTTTTCAAGGCTGCTGATCTCGTACATCCCACCTTTCGCTGTGGTTTTCTCTGTTGGAGTGCATTCACCTCCCCATTGGCAATGGTTTTGAGACATGTTTTCGATTAATTGATAGGCTTCATCGTATGGCTTATCCATAAGTGCACCGCCCGCGGCAGCGTCTATTGTCAATCTAGTATTGTATAAAAGCCCATTATAGAAAGTATGGATTGTCACCCAGTCTTCTAGACCGTGGTGAGGACATGTTCTCATCATATCTTTGAATCGTTCCCATGCTTCGTAAAGAGATTCAATATCTTTTTGTCGAAATCCGTTGATTTGAGCTCTAAGCATAGCAGTTTTGCTTGGCGGAAAATATCTCGCTAAGACGTTTTTCAATTGTTCCCACGTCGTAACGGAGTTGGATGGTAAAGATTGTAACCATGTCCACGCTCTGTCTCTAAGAGAGAATGGGAAAAGACGAATTATTATCGCGTCTGGAGTTACTCCATTTGCTTTCACTGTGTCTACGTATTGTACAAACTTCGTTAAATGTTCGTTCGGATCCTCAGTTGCGTTTCCTGAGAATTGGTTTTGTTGTACAGCTGACAGCAATGACGGTTTCAGCTCAAAATCATTTCGGGTAATAGCTGGGGCAGCAATGCTACTTCTAGGCTCCATCTGAGAGGGTGTAGCGTATGCCTTCAGCGGTTTGTTTGGAGGTCCTTCAACCATGTTTGATTCTTCTTCGGATTTGGGAATGGGAGTGAGAGGATCGGGAATGTTATGTTTGAGTTGGTACTCAATGATTCGGCTTCTTAGATGTAAGAAGCGTTCTAGTTCTGCGACTGAATGTTTCAAGATATCGCCTTGTGAGCGATTACTTGGCATACCATCGACAACACTAGTAAAGGAAAAATGAAAATTGTTAACCTAGTCTATACGGCGTAACAGAAGGTTACACTATTGACTAAACGGGTCCCCGACAACGGCGCCAAAAACTTGATCGCGACTTTCTATGTCTAATACAACCTAACTGCAAGTGCACAGTCTATCGCGTAGTAATAATAGATATCGATCCCACAGGGACTCGTAATCAAACTAGTGTTCTCGGGAGTTACTATGTTTATCTAGGTAGAATATGTTTAAGGGAATAAGATTGTCACTAAAAGGGAAACTAAGACGGTTACTTAGATTATAATTGATTGAATCGATATGCAGTAATTGTGTTCTTCAGGGATTTGACAAGTTACCAGTGTATGAAATAATTTTCAAAGTTTATTTAAGCAGAAAATGGTGATTTGAAGACTCTCGCCTCACGATGGTTATTGATGCTAATCATAATTCTAAGGGCCAAACGTACACTTTCGTATCCCATTCGAGGTTAAAATTATTTTTTGGAAATCTCTAAGTTCTAATTCATTTTAAAGTGCTTTCGCTGTTATTAAAATGAATGACTCGTGTTTACTATCTGATCTTACCGCAGCTTTCGCTTGTTGGTTCGTATCTTAATTAATTTCCCACTTTCGTGGCAAAACTACTTTTAAATAAGTTCTCGCTTTCGCGATGAAATTTATTCAGTAAATTAATTTTAAACACTCAGACCATAAATTACTTTTGAAAAGACAATTTTCCACCAGTTGTTATCAAATCCCATTCGAATTATTACCGCATATCGATTACTTAAATTTAGCTAGACATGGATTTGGGAAAGATGAAACATAAATAAAAACAATAAATAATAATATGCATTATAATAAAACTGGAATTACGATTGAAATGAGAAACCTGTAAATATTCCAATTGGCCTTTGGGCAGATCCTCCACAGATGTTGGCAGGATTCTGGTCTTTATGCCAATTTGATCGTACAATAGAAGTAGAAATTACAGAAGAATGAAAGGAATGCAGAAAAAGTAAAGAGAAATAAATAAGAATATTAAACTGGAAAGGTTGCTCTGGAAATAAATTTGGCAGCACTTCGTTGTATGAATGCCGCTCTCTTTCTGAGGTCCCCTTCTTCCCCTTTTATAAAAATGGAATTCTAACGGTTATAATTGGAGAGGGTGGACTTTGAGGCAGAAAAATCAGGGAGTAGTGGTCCACTATTTGGGACTTGGAACTGCTTCTTTAACGTGCAATTGAAGTGGGGCGTTTTTGCCTGCATGACGGTCGTCACAAGGTGTGACGGTCGTCATGGAGCTGTGACGGTCGTCACAGCAGCAAAATCAGCATTCTGCGCTTTTCATGATGTTTTCATCCTTTTTTCGTCCATATTTCATCTGAGATTGCTTCATTTCTTCATATTGCCTTGTTTAGACGTGATCATCAAATACCTGCAAAACATCAGACAAATAACACGGAAATAACCGAAATCGGATCGAAAACAGTTAAACTTTAGTTGAATTATGCATCAAAATATATATACGATTTCGTGTTATCAGTTACAGTTGGACTCTTCATCTTGTTCAATTATTATGTTAATCTTGCTTATCCTCAAGTTTCATCATATTAGGTTAATCATTCCTAGTTTGTTGTACTTGAGCAAGTCTAGTCGAAGATAACCTGCATTATTGAACATAATACCTTCCCGACACTTCTCAGATATCATATTAGTAATCATTCACACACTTTTACCACTTAAAAAACACAAAAGTTAACCTGATTGATAACACAATCCGCCTTGTTAGTCACATAGATCAAAACAATAAGGACATGTCACCGTGTTGTGCCTTGATGTTCCATAAATGAGATCTCATACTTTCTTCATAGAGTCAAGACATTTTTTCTGCATGATTAACAAATAATGCTAGGTACCCAATCTTCATTGGGTCCCTAGAGGTTAGTAACATTTTGGTTGCATCTAGGAATCCATTCAAAGGCACCTTTAGGAACAAAATGCTCCCTAAATCTGCACTTTGCAATGGTCTGTCCCTTCTTGGAACTATAGTGACAATACGAGTTAAGAGAAGATAACCTTTTGCTATTTGGTTCCTTTTTAACGTGACTATACCTTTGATACAGATTATGAAATGGTAAGTCATACTTGGAAGTGTCTATAGCAAAAGTAACCTTGGGTTGCAAAGTCTTATCTAGTTTAGCCTTGAGAGTCTTTGACTCCCTTTTCCAAATGTGACAAGATTCATAGCCAAACCACAACGATTTAGGATCCTCATCTTGATCTTCTAGAATATTTAACATAGATTTACTTAGTGCTTCCACGTGTTTTTCATTTTCACCGATCTTAGCTTCCAAATGAGAGATAATTCTCTTGTTTGAAGCTAATCTCTTGAAGGCATTTATGGCTTGTCTTTGTAGATTTTCAAAAGACTCTTGAAGTTGAGAAAAAGCTAAATCATGAGAAGCTTGAAGTTTAGAGTGACTTACAACCTTTTTCTTTCCTTTGTTTTCCATATAGCAAAGCTTGGCCAATTCATCACTTGAACTAGAGCTATCATCACTTGACGAATCACTTATGCTCTCCCAAGCGACATAAGCTATTCTAGATTTTCTAGACATTTTGTGACGTCCTTTTTCATTCTTGATTTTAGGACACTCTGGATTAAAGGAATCGGGTTTACCACAGTTGTAACACGCACTTTGTGACTTCCCCTTTTTTCTCTCATCTTCTTCTTTTTAGGAACTTGATAACCTTCATGATTTACCATGGTACTTGTTGGGATATTTATCACCATGTTTTGACATGTATTTATTGACTCTTTTTATGAACAGTCCCATATCTTCTTTGTCAGATTCATTGTCATCTTTAGATTCACTTTCCCTTTGCTCATCTTGAGTAGGCCTTGAGCTGGAAGTGTTTAGATCAATGGACTTCTTCCCTTCTTCTTTGTCCTTCCCTTTCTCATTCTTTGATCTCTTTTCATATTCCTTTTCGTATTTAGCCAAGCAAGTAAGCTTTTGATCGTGCTCTTCCAACTTACTAAATAAAGTCGTAAGATCAAGAGACTTAAGATCATTTGCTTCTTTAATAGCGGTGAACTTCGGTTGTCATTCCCTACTTAAACACCTCAAACATTTGTTAGTAGCAAGTCTATTGGAAACATAATTACCTAGTGCATTTAATCGATTTATAAGATGTGAGAACCTTTTTTGCATATCCACAATGGTTTCACCATGCTCAATATGGAGCAACTCAAACTCTTAATTTAATATGTTGATCATAGATTGTTTGACATCATTAGTACCCTCATGGGAAATCTCTAATGCATCCCATATAGCCTTGGCGGTCTCACAATGAGAAACGCGATAAAACTCATCAACTCCCAAAGCGGAAGTTAGAATCTTTTTCGCTTTCCAATCATGTGACCATAATTTTCAATCATTAGCATCCCATTGTGCTTCTGGCTTAGGTACAGTAACACCTTCATTGGTCATGGTTATTTCATTCAGACCATTTTGAATAGCGTCCCATATACCCTTGTCAACGGAGTTGACATGTATACGCACAAGAGCTTTCTAATAGCCATAATTTTTGCTGATGAAGATTGGTGCTCTATTGTATGCACCCTTAGGTTTGATAGTCATTCTTCTAAGAAATATATCTCAAGCACATAATGAATCATAGCTCTTGATACCACTTGTTAGATGATAGACTTCGATCTAGAAGGGGTGAATAGATCACAAATTTTACAATAAAAAACATTGTCAAAAATCTATTTTCAAAAATATGGCACAACTGAAAATTGACCCAGATGGAATCGTCTAACCAAACCTACTATTGAAAAGCTATATACGTATCACAAACCAAACAAAATGATAATGAACATAAATGTTCAACAACGATCAAGCTACAAATCAAATAAATGCAAAGCTATTCGTAACTCGTATTTCCAATGAACCAAAAAACCAATTAAAAATACACACAAACAATTTATCAAACACTTGGTATGCAATCGATAACAATTGGAAATTCAATTTGTTTTGTTGATGTTAAATTCTAGTCACAATCAAAGTGATTATGATTATATCAACAACAACACTTTTAAAAGATACTTGAAAAATAATTTCAAATCGAATTGATCAAACAACGATGAACTCGATAAATTTTAAAATCAACAATTAAATCCATAAAGAGATAAAAGAGAGAGAGAGACCAAGATTTGTTCAGGCAGTTCCCCAACCAGCCTTGCTATGGGTACGCCTGCCCTCAATTCAAATCGAATTGAGATAATTGCAATTAACCTTTTCTTTGCAAAATCGTTTATACAAGAGATGAAAAATGCAAAATCCAAAAACCCTATTGTTTTGTGTTGATTCTTTCCCTCCAAACCCTTGATCAAAGCTTGATCAAGTGACCAATAATGCGACTCCAACCCACCGATTTTCTCCAGCACACAACATTTTGAAACCCAAGATTCCCGAACACAATTCACCGTTTTGTGCTACTCCCTTGCAAGGAAACTACTTTGTCGTAAGGCCTTTACTCGGTCGAATCTGTGTTGACGTGATCTTGTCTAAACCTTCAAATTACACTTATCTTGAAGAAAAACTCCACCTTACTTTTCTTATTTGAAACACACAAAGTTCCCAACCCAATACTCTCGGTTACACCAAATCGAATTAGACGTTATCAACCCTAACCTAGATGGTCCCTTAATCGAAAAATAATTATGTTTAGTTCAATTGTGTGTATGCATAGAAGAAGGGATGAAGATGACGAGTAACATTGTAATCTGGTTTCATTAGGTTTTACTCTCTAGAACCTTACTAGAAAAAGTGCATGTATGAGTATATATATGTGTATGTGGAAATAGGCAAAGAGTATGCAAGAAAAATAAGATGCAAAAAGAAATTTTCAAGTTTGAAGTTGCATAGGTCGGCCTATGAAAGCAAAAGGTCGGCCTATGAAAGTGTTTAGGTCGGCCTGTGAGGCGACATGTGGGCAGAGCCTACAGACTTCATTCTTGGAGTGTGAGAGCCAATCTGAAATTTAGATGTGTTGACCTGTACTGAAGCAAACGCTTCCATAAGTCGACCTAATCACGTATATGCCGGCCTGTGCAGTTATGTTGACACAAAAAACTTGGTTTTTGATGTGTATGACATGCCTAAGACCTATGAAACTTGTTCAAGGACACTTTTTATGCATCCTAAGACTAAAATGACAAATGAACATTTAAATGTAGGTTGATATCGTCCAATATACAAAAACGCTATGATATGCTACCATGTTTGACATCATTCAAAACCTGCTTGAATTTGTAGATAACACTCACACACAATTCCTTCTTTCTCACATAATATGTCGTCGTCTTTCGACACATATTCTCCACCACCATCAGTCCTTATAATCTTGAGCTTTTGATCATATATTTAAACTTGCCAAATACCTCAATCACTTCACTTTTCTTATTGATCAGTTAAGTCTATAATTTTTGACTTAAATCATATATGAACGTGACAAAGTATCTGTTACCTCCAATCGAATCCACCTGGATAGTACTACACACCTCAGAGTATATGATTTCAAGAATTTCCTTCGACTTGCTTCCAGCATCCTTGCTGAAGCTATTCTTATATTACTTTGTCTGCACACATTCTTTACATACTTCATTTGGAATTCCAGTTTCTGGTAATCCTGAAACCATATTTCTTCTTTTCAGATCTATGATGTCTTTGAAATTGGGATGGCTAAGTCTCTAGTGCCATATCCATTCATCTCTGCTGGCTGCAGTTGCCAGACACTTGTGCTTCATCCCATTAAGTTCAATCTTGAATGTTCTATTCTAAGACATGAGAGCCTTCAAGATTAACCTTTCACCAGAGTTGAGAACTCTCATCATCTTGTCTTCAATTGAAACTTCTCCACATACTTTGGTTTGATTCACCAGTTTCGTAACTTTGGTGAAAAAAACAGTTATCCTTTCACTTTCTTCCATCTGAAACAATTCAAACGTTCTCTTATGAGTTTGTGACCTCACCTCTTTCACCTTTTCAGTGCCTCCAAATGATTTCTCCAAGATTTCTGTTGCTTCTTTCGCCGATTCTACATCACAGATCTTTTCAAAATTATTTGGATCAACGCATTAATGAATCATAAAGAAAGCTTTATAATCATTCTTCTTCAATTCTTAATGTGCAGTCTTTTCTTCACCCGTCGTGTTTTCTACATGCGGTGTCACTCCCTCCTTCACAAGATCCCAAATATCTTGATAGCAGAAAACAAATTTTATATCATTGCACCAATTCTCGTAATTCTGATTATTCAAAATTGGTAGACTAGTCGGAAAATGTCCATTCAGATGATTCATTGCGCTATGCTTCCCAAAAGTCACATAGCCAATGCTCTAGATACCGGATGTTGGAATTTCGCCAAATTTCTAATGTAAAATTTCATCAAATCTATAGAGAATTCTGAATCAATCTTGATAAATAAGAATCAATTCTTCCGACAACAATATACTCTATCGAAATGATGCTTTAACACAGAGTTATACTTTCAACATGATCTTGTTACGGAAGACATTTTAATGAAGATTGTGATTTTTTTAGGTTGACAAAACACCTTGTGCAAAAAGAGGAGCGATTTGATGCGTTCACGGAATCGAGTCACCTAGTTAAACTTCTCTAACTATTTAAACAAGACCAGACAATTTTGATTTTAAAATTAACTGAATTTTCGTAAAATAAATAACTTATCATTGAGACAGAGGGAGTAGTTTATAACAGACTAAATATTATTTATATTATTCATTCCTTTTAAAACCTTTACTTGCAAACATATCCTTCTCAAAGAAAACAACTTTTTCTTTCATAACAATACCACTATATAAATCATCCATAGTATTATCAAAAGACACTGCTCTTAAACGAACAAGTCTTGAACTGAACATTTTCAATAGGCAATTTGTCACTTGGATAAGCACAATCCAATTTATCTTTTTTCACTGGCAGCAACTCACAAGGCTGAGGACTCACATTGCTTGAAACTCCAGCAACATCAGTACAATTCCATGGAAGTTTCTTCTTTGACCTTACTTCACTCATTTCAATAGTCACATTAGAAACACATATTCCAGTAAAAGGATCACTAGAAATCCCTTCAAGTTTACCTGCAATTGTCACATTCTTAGCAGTAACATCTCTATAATTTATTCCACTAACTTTAGGCAGTGCCTTTGGATCAAAACCTTTATCAGGGTGTTGTCCATAAGTCCCTGTCATCCAAAACACATATTTCATTGTGTTCAATTTCATTCCTTTAACAAATATGTCCTTCACAAACGCGCCTCTACCGATAGCGGTTTTAACTCTAACTGCCGATTCTGTTGTGATAGCAGTTATGTCTTCAGCTCTTACATCTTGGATTCCACCTGACATTTCACTCCCTAACGCGATCATAGCACTATCAGGCGATATACATGTTAACCTTCTTATGATAATGTGTTGAGACGGCTTTCCGAGTTTGATTCCATACTCATCCCATCCACTTTTTATCGCAATGCAATCGTCACCAGATACAATGTAGTTGTCCTCAATCCTAACGTTTGTTGATGAATCTGTAGAGAAAATTTATCGGTTCGTCGCGCTCTTTTTTGTCATCAAAAGTTGATGAAATTATGCATATAACAAAGAAAAAAATATTTTACCTGGATTTATTCCATCTGTGTTTGGAGAGTCCACTGGTGCAAGAATGGTGAGTCCGTTTACAATTATGTTACTGACGAAATATAGAGATTTATCAGAATAATGAAATAATGTAACGACGTTGTGAAAAATAGAAAAAATGTGTCTCATCAAACCTGCTATAAATTGGATGGACAAACCAAGTTGGAGAGTTTATCAAAGTGAGATGTGATATCTGTATTTGATCAGAGTACATGAGTTCAATCATGTATGGCCTAGTAAGTTTCAATTGATCTGACTTGAACTTTTTCCACCAAGAAGATCCTTGTCCATCAATTGTTCCATTGTCACCTTATGAACAAATTCCAATAGGTTAAATTGAAAAATTGCTTCCACATTTTGACCTAAACTTTATAATCTTTAACAACGGTGTAAATGGTTACCAGTTATTATAACATCAGTGAGGTGAGTTCCGAAAATGAGACTACTAAACCTTCCTTTAGGTGCATCTCTTCCTCTTCCATAAGACGGTAATACCGGAAGTTGAGGCCATTCTGATTCATCCTGTGTTAATTTAAATTATTTTAAAGTTTGTCAAATTAACGCAGCATGATATGATATAGTTCATTATATAATATATAATATATACCTGGGATGCGAGAATGACTGCGTCTTTTTGGAGAAAAAGAGTGAAATGACTTGTGAGATTGAAGCTTCCAGTTAACCATTTACCTGGTGGAACAATGAGTTGTGCACCACCATCATTTGAATATTGGCTAAGTTTTGATATTGCTGAATTGAAAGCCTTTGTGTTAGAGGTTTTGCCATCACCAACAGCACCAAAATCTGTCAAAACTGCACTGTGTTTTCTGCAATTGATGGCATGGTAATCAAAGCTGGCCAGTTTGGAATTTTGCACTCTACATTCTGCTAAGGATCCCAATATAACAGCTACAGATATCACACAAATAACCTGCACCAAAAAATATAGTTAGTAAAAATAAGAAGAAGAACAACAAGAAAAAATGTTTATTTTCTTAGACAAAAATAAGCAACATAAAACTATGCACAGAAAATTACATAGGAATTTTGGAGTATTGGACTCTTCATGATATGATGAGACATTTCGGTTGGTGAGAAAACACAAAACATATGGTCGATATATATATATATATATATATATATATATATATATATATATATATATATATATATATATATATATATAGAAGATTATAACTTAAAGTAGTATTTAAAATGTCCATATTGAGTTTTTATTTCTTTGACTGTCTATCTTGATAAAATTTAAAATATTTTATTTGAAATAATTCTTTTTGACTAAAAAAAGAATATGACTGAATAATTATTAAGATTTAGTCAAAAAAAAATTTATATGTTAAATCATCTTATTTTCCCATGATATACTCTCTACAGTTTTAAAATTTTCACAAATTAAAAATGTGTGGCTAATTTTGTTAGAAAAAAAAAATTAAGAGTGATTTTACGAAATTATTTTTATTAATAATGTTGAAAAAATAAATTTAAATAACTAAAAGAAGATATACAGTACTTTCACTTTCACAAAAATTAAGAAAATTTGATAAACAAAAGAGAGTGAATGACAACTTTACTAAATTATTTTTGTTATTTATTGGTGTATTCTAATTATCATCAATTATTTAAATTTAAGGGAATGTTAATTTGTGTCCTAAAAACACATATTAAGAAATTCATAAATAAAAAATGTATATTAAAAAAAGTAATAAAAGAGTTAATTATAAACTTTTGATAAAAACAATACACAAGTTCAAAAAAAAACATTTCTATATTTAGTTCTTTAACATATGCCTTTAGAGTACAAGTTAGCATTACCCTTAAATTTATTATAATTATTAATTAACGAATATAAATAAAAGATAAAAATTAAAATTGCATTGTGAATTAAAAGTAATAATTATTTTATAACATATAATTTTTAAAAATGTCACATTTATTTGAAACGGAAGGAGTAATAAATACTTAAGAGTATAAAAAATTATGATTGATAACTCGGTATTATAAAACGATATATATTTTGGTTAGGGCTGGTAATGAACCAAACCAACTCGAAGATAGTTCGGAATTCGACTCGACAATTAATTCGTTGAACTAGGTTCATGAACCAAATGAGTTGAGTATGAGTGAAAAATTAAGTTCGTTAACTAAATGAGCTGAACTTGAACTATACATAGTTCGACTCGTTAGGTTCATGAGTCAACTCGATTACATATGAAAAAAATTATACTGTCTTTAAGATTAGGTTTAAATATTTACTTCAAATCTTAGACAAATTTAATCTTCAATTTAGTAGTTTTTGAATTAGACTCTCAAATGTATCTCTTGAAAGTTGTGTAGGTTTTGAATTAGTAGATTTCGAAGATAAAGTTAAATTTCAATATGATAAATTTTATTTTATTTTAATATTTTATTTAAAAAATATATATTTATTTAAAATGTCAAATATACTAAAATATATATATATTTAAAAAAATAGTTTTTAAGTTCGTGAACCATGTGAGCTGAACCTAATGAGATGAACCTAACGAGTCGAACCGAACTGTTCGTGAACTTATAACGAGTCGAGTTTGAGCTTAAAAAAAAGTTCGTGTCAAACTCGAACTCGAACTCGAATTCGAACAATTCTTAACGAGTCGAGCCGAGCTGAGGTGAGTTCGACTCGACTCGACTCATTTCCAGCCCTAATTTTGGTACAAAGTTTTTTTAAAGTAATTTATAATAAAAAACGGAAGATATGCTAAATTTTTAACTTTAATAAAAAATATAATATCAAATTGTTTTGACTAATAAATGTAATAAAAAATACATTATTGTTAGTTTTTTAATCTAATAATTTAATCACTATAAGAAAATCTTTTCTAGCTATTGTCATAACATTGTGACATGAAAATAACTTGGTAAAAAATGGTACTTGCGACTTGATAGTTATATCACTATTTTTTTTAATAATTAAATAAAAAAACTCCCTTTTCAGATGGTGCGAAGTTATAAAATTTAAAAAAAAAAATATTTCTCCGCGTTAAACACGTTGCAATATATATTTTCAAATAAAAAATGAGGCGTCAGTGATTTAACATGGAGGAGATTCGAAAATATTAGTATTTTTAATTATTAATTAAAATTAATTTTTTTTATTATAAATAAATTTATAAAATTTTTATTATTAATTTTTTATTTTAATTATTTGTTAAATATATTTTTTAATAAAAAAATAATCTATGACATGGAAAACACGACATAAAACTCATATTAGTGTCATTTAATTCACATGGCAAACCTGCAAGTCTGAGCAGCAAACAGTTGTGCAGCAGAGTTGCAGGAGAAGTTTGTGACATGAAAATCATGTGGCAAATGTTGTGACGTGAAAATCACGACGCTACGTTGCGACGTGATTTTCACATGGTAAAAAAGTTGTCACAACTGCTACTGCCTCGTGAATAACTATGACGCCAAACTTACTTTGTGATGTGATTTTTACCTTTGTGCGTGAAAATCACGTCGCAAATGACTGTTTTTTTTAGTAAATGATCAAAATTCTACTCCTTAAATGAATAAACAAGATGTTACAAATCGAACTTATATTTCTACAATTGAATGTCTTTACACAACTATTAACTGAACGAGACATTATATATGATCGGTTAGTTACAAAATGTGACTTAAGCTTGAGTTATACTTTTAATATATTCATTGGATTTTCTTTCTAATTATAAATTTTTTTCTTTTCTTTTTATTTGGCCTTTTAAATACGATATATTGTAAAATTCAAAATATATTAATATTTCTTTTACAAAAATACCATATTTAAAATATTATTGGGAAATGTAAATTCTTTTCTTATAATATAAATAAACATAAAGACAAATATATTAAAGTAATATAATTTTTTTAAAGAAATTTATTACCACAATTACATTTTTAATCACCAGCAATTATATTGAAGTTTCTTATAATAAAAGACAAAGAAATTATGCTTGTTATCAAATATATTAATAGAAGGAATTAACGTTTTTTCTTTTGAAATTTATTTGAGAACTTTATGCATTATATAATTTGAATATTGTCTATTTTTATCTTTTAATTAAAATAAAATAATACTTTTCATATTATGTGTTCATCAAAATTCAAAATATTTCACATTTTTATAAAGGAAAATATACGAGCTCATAATTTAATTAATGTATGTTTTTTTTTGTTCATTATAATATTTACTGAGATTTATTAAATGAACATTTAAAAAAAAAATGAAAATCGCACTAAATATTATAATAAAAAAAACATGTATTGAATAATCTATGAGCACGTGTATTTTCTTTAATAAAAACGTGAGATATAATGAAGTCTAAAGAACAAATAATGTGTAAAATATTATTTTATTTAATTAAAAGATGTATAAAAACGAACATTTTATAAAATTTCATGAAAACGATACATTTTTATTATTCTATTTAACATATCGAATAATTTTTGATTGATGTAAAATTTTATAGGGGTCATCTATATGATAGTAGATTTCAATCCAATGGTAAATTTTGCTATATGGACATAACATGAAGAGTTATTAGAGGTGTCATGTTACTAAATTTGACACCTTTATATCATTTGATCTTTATATATATATATATATATATATATATATATATATATATATATATATATATATATATATATAAAAGATGCAAACGAGTATCCTCGGAGTAGGTTAAAAATGTTAAAAGATAAGTTGAACATTATTTAAAAAATTAGAAAGATAATTTTTTTTTTAAAACTTTAATGCATTAAAAATAGATATAATCAACTTTTTTAGAGAATAATTTGTGTATTCAATGAAAAGAATATAAAATATTTTCTTTATTAAGAATTCTTAACGAGTGCTCACATGACACTCTTTATATATATATATATATATATATATATATATATATATATATATATATATATATATATATATATATATATATATATATATATATATATATATATATATATATATATATATATATATATATATATATATATATATATATATATATATATATATATATATATATATATATATATATATATATATATATATATATATATATATATATATATATATATATATATATATATATATATATATATATATATATATATATATATATATATATATATATATATATATATATATATATATAAAATTTAATATTTAAATATGTATGTGGAGATAGAGATATATAAATTTTTGTTTCCGGCTAGAAAACGGTTCAATAAGACCAGTCCAACACGAAGGTCCAAAATAAATATCAAACAAACTCATGTTGTCGATCATATGTACTTTCAATGAGGAGCTTGTACTAAAGTAAGACATCAATCTCATTTTAACCGTTTTGTCCATCCAACAGTCCTCTGCAAATGGCGTCGGGTTCATCGGGACGATTTTAACACCCCGTCTTATATAAGTATGACTTTGTGTCACGCCAAGGTAAAATTCATTACATACTTGGAAGTTTCATCTCTTTGAATTTGCTGACTTGTGTATTGAAATGATATACTTGCAGGTACACCTATCTCGGACCACCGGAGACATCCACTGTTATGTCAAAAACCTTTCACGGTGAACTTCACCAGTCTAATGCATGTTTAAGTAATCATTTTAAATCTATTTTATTATGAAAAATACAAGGCCTACATGAAAATAAAAACTTTTCTTAAACTTGGAGCTAATGACATAAAAGTCCACCCTACTAACATAAAACTTCCCACAAAACTAGTGATGCCTCAGTTGACCTAAACCCTTTGGCCTCTCAATCACTCTCGCCTATTAAACTTAGCCTTCAAGAAATATTATTCTTAGTAAAAGGAAATAATCACCTTCGAGGCCTTTGTGTGTGTGTGTGTGTGTTTGAGAGAGAGAGAGAGAGAGAGAGAGAGAGGAACTCTGAGATCTTTTACATGAAGATGATGTTAGCTACATAAGGGTGATGGGTCCTATAGGGCGTCAAAAACCCCTTGATTAGTGCATTCTTTACACGGCCAAACATACGAGATTGACCAATTCAATGTTTAGTGTGGATAGGGAGTTTGTAATAAAAGATGAGAGATTGTGATCATTAAGTGACTTCTTAAAGAAATATTTAAATCTTTTCAAGACTTGGCTATAATACGTCTCTTAACCCTTGATCATCATTAAAAGGCTGTGAAGGATGTAGAGGTAAAGCTGAAGGAATCCATCAAGGAGGTGAACTTGCTGATATGAAAATTTAATAAGTTTGATGAAGATACAAGTTCACTATCTGAAGTGTTGGATATATATATATATATATATATATATATATATATATATATATATATATATATATATATATATATATATATATATATATATATATATATATCTGTGTGTGTGTGTGTGTTCTGGACTTGTCCTAGAGCTGGCCCACTGTCGGGCACAACCCAGTCCAACTCCGCGTTGAAGAAGGCCCAACATAAAGGCCAAATCCATTGTAACCTTCGGAGATCACATTTCTCACGTGCTCCTCACCCAAGGACACGTGGCCAACTGACCCCACCCCTGTCGCGGTAACGTTATGCCCTTCTTAACGGGCACGTCTTGCACTTCCCAGGGAATGCAGGGCAGTTGACCCAGGATGATGAGCACGAGCTGCTCATCCCTACATCTACGTAGTAATCCTGACAATTATCCATTATGAGTCTCGTTATCCAGCCCATAATGAAGACTATTGGCTCAGCGCTGGAGTCTCTGTAAATACTCTCTTATAATAGAGGGTCAGGTATTCTATTTAATTTCACTTCTCACTTCTATACTTTCCTTTCTTCGCTATGTCAACAACGACAACGACATACCAATTCTGGAAGACATCACACCTTCTAAGAGAGACGAACTTACTTCCTCCCTTTTCTCCGACGAGGCGGTCGACGACGACATTCAATACGTTGAAACCTAGAAAGTTCAAAAGACTCCGGAGAAGGCGCCAGACAACTTCCAACCAATCCCAATGCCGGTCAATGTTGACCCAACCATGGCATCCCTGGTCGCGGCCCTCAATCAGACCAACGCGCTGATATATTAGTAGAACAAAAGAATCAGAGTGTTGGAAAGAGACTGTCATACACACTCTTCCACGCGGAGACTCCAACGGTACGAGTCTCGCAACCCTTCGCCTCAACG
Source organism: Lathyrus sativus (assembly GCA_963859935.3). Taxonomy (NCBI): domain Eukaryota; kingdom Viridiplantae; phylum Streptophyta; class Magnoliopsida; order Fabales; family Fabaceae; genus Lathyrus; species Lathyrus sativus. The sequence goes on along the minus strand of OZ012740.1, from coordinate 628,000,233 downwards.
ACCAGGACACCGACCACAGTTGGAGAGGTCACAACCCCTCAAGTGCAACTACATTCCTCCTTGCGAGGACCACAATCGCCAAGAAGAATAAAGCCAGAGGACGAACCGACAACCGTCGGCCACCCCCACAAAAACTAAAAAGTTGACCAAAGAATTCGCCGCTGCACCGCGAGGACAGCCCCCGACGATCATGGATGCTCCCCTTCCTATAGGGCTAGAAAAACCCCCGAACCTGGGGACGTACGACTGAATGATGGATCCCGATGAGTACCTCGAGAACATCGATGCTCTGCTCGACTACAGTGGCGTCAGAGGCGCTATCAAGTGCAGGATTTTTCCCACAACTTTAAGGAAAGGTACCATGACTTGGTTCAAAAGCCTTGTCGAAGAGTGCATCACTTCCTGGAAGGACCTAGGAAGGTAGTTCTCAAGGCACTTCACTGTGTCCCATCGTCATCTGCAATCTGAGGCGATGCTCGAGGTGATCATACATGGGAAATATGAGTCCCTCCGAGCCTACATTAAAAGGTTCAACCGCGAAGCCATCCATGTTTCTACAACTGATGACTTGAAGAAATATCTGCTCGAGCGAGGATTGCGACCTCACATCGACTTTGCTAAAGTTGTTGGCATTGAAACACCACCATCACTAGATGCCCTACTCCTCAAAGCACGAGCTTACATCTAGTATGAGGTGAATGAGGCTGCCAATAATGCTCGAGACTCTAGGCGCCGAGAAAATGCTAGGGTTTCTAGGTATGACGATGCAGCTCCCTGTCGCGGAGGAGAGAAAAGAAAGTTGGAAAAGCCCCATGACCCAAGGGAATTCAAAGAACCTGCTGGTCGCTTTGTTGACTACACACTGCTGACTGCCTCCTGTGACCGCATTCTTTTAGAGTGCGCCAACACGAAATTCTGCAAGGCCAGATTTTGTTTTTCCAGAAAGACGCCTATCAAGCCCAACGCAGACAAGTCTAAATACTGTCGGTTCCACAAGAACCACAGGCATATGACTGAAGAGTGCATTCACCTGAAGGATGCAATTGAAATCCTCTTCAGGGATGGACACCGAAAGGAGTACACCAAGAAGAGAGAGGCTCCTCGACAAGACGCCCGAGTAGCAAAGAGGGTCGAGGAGGAAGAGACACCCTCCGAAGACACCACCGACCTTCAAGTCTCCATGTCGGTCTCTCGGCCTGAGGACTTCTACGTCCCCGACGAGGCCGAAAACCCCTTATAATTTACAACGCATACTACATGGGAGATTTTCCCCTTTACCATGGTCATATCAGGCGGAGGTTTTAACAAAGTTACCGTGGGATCGATGAAGAGGAAGTTCAAGAAACTTCACTCTCGACAAAGTTCAGGGAAGCCCGAATCTCATCACCTTCTACCGCGAGGAACTCCCCAGATGAGCCCCAAACTTCAACATTGCTCTACTCGTGAGAGCACAAATGGTGAATTTTGATGTTCACCACATTCTAGTTGACCAGGGAAGCTTTGTCGACATCATGTATTCGCAGGTGTTTACAACTTTGAAGCTCAAAGAAACACACATGATGCCCTACATAGACTCTGACCTGTAGGGTTTCAACGGTGCAACCAGGCGGCCATAGGGATACGTCAAGCTGTTCGTCATGGTCAGGGAATCTGAGACCGCCAAGTGAATCAAAGTTCAGTTCCTGGTCACTGATTGCCCTTCACTATACCAATGCATCCTGGGGAGACCGACTCTAGCCGAAATGATCGTCGTGCCATCCACTGTGCATCTAAAGATGAAGTACTACACGGCCAGAGGCCCCGTCGCCACACTCCACGGGAACATCGAAGCTGCGAAGAGATGTTTCGAAGCTACCTCGAAGGGACACAATACTATCAACGCACCGTCTAGGGCTTCCGGCAAGCCATCTCAACCCAACACCTTCGAGGAGACAAAGCCAATACCTTATGTCGACTCTTTTGACCTGGAAAGTTGCTTCACCAAGGATGACCTAAAGAAGTAGAAGAAGAAAGAGAAAGAAGCCCGACCAGTAGAGGAAGCCTCCCTAACACCAGAGGTCAACGAGGAACATGCTCATCCTAGGCACTTCATTCCTGATGGCGAGTTCAAAGTCATCCTCCTCGGCAGTGACCTAAAAAAAGGCGTGAAGATTGGTACTGATCTCCTCGACCTTGCGAGGAAACAACCGAAGGCTTGCTTGAGGGAAAACGCTAATTTGTTCGCATGGAGCGCTGCGGTGATTCCCGGATTGGACCCCAACGTCACCTGCCACCAACTGACCATAGATCCGGCCGCTATGACTATAGTACAACATAGGCGTAGGCAGTCTCCTGAAAAAGCAGAGGCTGCTCAATTAGCTATAAAAGACCTCCCAGAGGAAAATTTTATTTCCGAAGCCCAACACACAACCGAATCTCTAATGTTGTACTCGTTAAAAAGTCTAATGGAAAGTGGCGAATGTGTGTTGACTATACCGATCTTAACAGGGCTTGCCCCAAAGACGTTTATCCTTTGCCTAACATCGAAAAGTTGGTCGATAACTCTACAAGTTTCAAACTATTGTTATTCATGGACGCGTACTTGGGGTATTATTATTACAACGTAATGCCCTTCAGCCTAAAAAATGCCAGCGCTACTTACCAGCGAATGATGAACAAAGTCTTTCGAGGTGAGATCGGGGAGCCCGAGGTCTACATGGAAGAAAAGATCTTGAAATTCCAAGAGGAAACCGACCACAAACTCCATTTTAAAAGGGTCTTCGACACAGCGAGGAGATGCATGATGAGGTTCAACCCGAAGAAGTGCACCTTCGGCGTCCGGACAGACAAGTTCCTTGACTTCTATCTAATAGAACAAGGAATCAAAGTGAACCTCGACAAATATAGGGCTTTCTCCAATTTTTCAACATTGAACTCAAAAAAATTGATCCAATCCCTAAATGGGATGCCCACCTCGTTGTCCCGCTTCGTGGTTAAATCTGCCCAACTCGCACTTCCATTTTTCAAACTTCTGCTTAAGGAAGCAACGTTCAAATTGACCGAGGAGTGTGAGCAAGCCCTCCTCCATCTTAAGCAAGTCCTTTCGCGACCACCGGTCCTCTCGTGACCAGAAAAATTCCACGAGCACATGCAGGGTACTAGCTCTTTTCAAAGAAACACTATTGACTTTGAAGGAAGACTGGCCAAAATGCTTGTTAATTGATCCTGGATCCTGTATATGTCATGTATGGTTTTTGTATGTTGTTCCATTTTGGATGGAAGTACTGTATGGAGATGCATGTATGAATGCAACTGATGGGGATTTTAAGATGCATATGGAATGCAAATGATTTGTAACTTTTATGAAGTTTCCCGTTTCAGCAAGAAATCTATGCATAAATATGCTGATGATTGATATGCGATACATGTGGGAATGCAACTGGACAATTGGATATTTGGTAAGGCTTTATTTCTGGTTTCCAATGAAAGATTTTTGAGGATTAGATGAATCAAGGTGAAAGGATTCACTAAGAACATATCAACTCGGGGGTTGAGAAAAACAATCACATTATCGACTCGGGGGTCGAGAACAAACTAAACAAGTCAACTCGGGGTTGGAAAAAAGGGTAAAGACAAATATCAACTTGGGGGTCGAGAAAATAAAGATAACATATCAACTCGGGGGTTGAAAAAGGTAAAGGCAACAACATCGACTCGAGGGTCAAAAAAATAAAAATAAAGGCACAATATCGACTCGGGGTCGAGAAAATAAAGATGATATTGACTCGAGGGTCAAGAAAATAAAGACAATATCGACTCGGGGGTCAAGAAAATAAAGATAACATTGACTTTGGGGTCAAGAATTATGGAAAGATATCAACTTGGGGGTTGAGGAAGTAATGATAACAATGACTAGGGGTCAAGATTTATAATAAGATGTCAACTCGAGGGTAGAAGAAAAAAAAAAATATCGATGTAGCGGGGAAATTTGTGAGTGTAAGCTATTGATTAACTTAACTCAAAAAATGCAAGAGTCGCCACCGCACTTTTATTTTATCCAAAAAGGAAAGGAAAAAGAGCAAATAAAACCAAAGAGTTCTAAAACAAGAACAAACAGAGAACGGGTAAGGGGATTGGTTACCCGATGGGAAGGTGTTAGCACCAAAAACATCTATAGTACTCTATAGGAGCCATCTTAAATATCTACGATTTTTAGTTTGAAAGGGCTTGTTTGAAATGAGATTGAGGAGGTGAAAAGAGAAATATTTTTAAGATTTTTATGTTTGGAGATACTTATTGCCTCATGCCTACGTACCCACAAAGTGCAATATAAGATAAAAACTCCGTAGTTAATGGTACAAATAACAAAAATTTGTTGGTTATGATTGATTTTTAAATGTAAAGACAAGTCATCATTTTAAGGAGAAAACTACGACTAGTCGTCCACAAGTATAAGACAACATTTGCGTCACCTAAAGATGGATGATCTTGTTTGGATTAAAATCAACAAGTCTATCACTCAGCATCTAAGTGGGAAATGTCAACATCTTAAATACTATAGGGAATAGGAGAATTACATCTCAATTATGAAAACGACTCATGTCTAAACTTTATGAAAAGTTTTAAAATGAAAAGTGCACTAAAGCACAACAAGTTTGAATGAGGTGAAGTATTTCTTATATCTCTCTTTAAAATTGGTCAAAATATGATTAACATTGATTGACATTTATTAAAGAAAATAAAGTTTGAAAATCACTTGACAAAATTCAAGGTTTTATTGTGAAAGCGATTTTAAGTTTGAAAACAAGAAGTTCTTTTGAAAAAGGGAGAAGATTTTGAAATTTTAAGAAGGGGAGGAGATGAAGTAACTACCCTAGAAAGCAAAATAAAAGCTAGAGATAAGAAGGATCTAACTAAATTATATCACACTCCATATCAAGCCAAATAAGAATTCCATCCATATTGAGCATAAGCAAATGAGCAAGCCAAATAAAGGAAAAGATCCATAATACTCCAAGCATAAGGAAAGAGACCTAATTCTAAGTCCAAGGGTCCAAGAATAGTCCAAGAGGTCCAAGGTCTAAGAATAGTCCAAGAGCATACCCACAAAGTTAAGAGCACCAAGTTTTTTTATAAGTTTAATCTTTTATTAGTGTTTTAAACAAGATATGGTCCAAATGGACAAAAGAAAAAGAGCAGAAGTATAAACAATAATATGATATGAGATGATAAAAATGGAGCATAAAAATAAAAGAGAGATAAGGAGTAAGAAGGAAACATAAACAAAATTAGTACAATAATATTTTTAGTGAGTTAGTGCTTAGTTGTTAGAACAAATGATCAACGATGGTTAACTCATGCACTTAGGCCAAAGTTAATGAAGACTCATTAGAGAATTGATAAAATCAAAGCATCCTAACAACAAGTTTCATAAGTGATGGACCTAAGATAAATAATCAACCATACTTGGACTTTCAAACATAAGTTTGAGCCACGAATGATCATTTTCCAATTACGGAACACTTTAGCATTATGTTAAGCAATCGTAATCGGGTTTATGTAAAAACCACAACTATTTGAGGCCGGTCAATAAAAATGTTAGTACTAATGCATGCTAGAGAAGTGATATGTAGATCATTCTCCGAAAGCAATACCGCACGAAAAGAAAAGTGGTAATAATCTCATCTTCATCAAGAACCTAGAATAAATTCCAATGATATCGAAGATTTTCATCGATCAAAAGAAAAAGAGAGAAGAGGAAAAGGAATACCAAATTGAATTACAATTTCAAAGTCATTCCATCTTTAATTTCATCCACTAATCTTGGTGGATTAAAGCACTAAACATATCATTAACTCAAAGCACCTAAAATGAATTGAAAAATTCACTTTAAAGATAGATTTGAATTAGTGAATGTTTATCCAACTTCATCTACACCCTAAGTCCAATGAATTTAAAGAGGAAAAGGACCTTTATAAGTGTATTCCAAGGCAAAAACCAAAGGGAAATGGAAGAATAAGAAGAAAGAACCAAAATAGTCCCAAAACAAAGCCAAAATGGCAAAATGCTCACAGTGTAATCGATTACCACTAGGAAGCTAATCGATTACACGTGTCAAAAAACAGAAATTCAGCTTTTAAAATATGCAAAACTTGATCAATCATTTCTTCAAACACCTCATGGTCAAGGATGCAATTGAGCACGGAAATTCAAGTAAAATAACAAAAAACAACACCAATGAAACACAATTTACAAGATCCAAGGATCAAGCAACAAGAATCAACAATAGATCATATTGTGAAGGATGTATCAAGAACAACAATGGTGGATCAAGAGATTACCACTTCAAATATGAAAATTCTTCAAATCAACTCCAAAGCCTTGATCTACTGAATTTGATGATGAAAAAGTGAATGGATGAAGGTTTAACTCAAAGATTAGTAAGTTCTAGTGATGAACTTACTAACTTTCAAAGGAAGAAAGAGCTTTGGTAAATTTGGTAGTTGGAGAAAAAACAGAGAGTCAATAAAGAATTTGACAAGGTGAATTTGGATATCAAAAACTTGTGAAATGAAGCCTCTATTTATAGGATTTAGGCTTGGAAAATTTGGTGGATTGGAATCAAAATTAGGTTTGGAATTTGAATTTGGAGGGAAATTAATGATCAAGTGGTGATTAGTGAAGGTGTATGGTGGAAATTAATTATGATGAGGTAGGGGAATTAAAATGAAGTGATCTAGAATATTCTCATGATGAAACATTTGAATTTGGTGCCAAAAATGCTGCATAATTTGAATTTGGCCGATTTTCACAAAATACGCGCAAGGTAATCGATTACCCCACTACTAGTAATCGATTACCACAGTAAAAAAATGTGAACAAAATTGCTTTTTGATGTGTTGTCTTGACTCTGTCTCGATTTTTTTTGCTTGTCAAAGAAGGCATGGAAATAAACACATGAACCTTGCAGTCTCTTGAATAAAAGTAAATCAAATCCTGGGATACTCTTGATCAGATGATTTTAAATTGTTTGCAGATCAACTTTGACTTTGTTCAGATGAAATTCTTTCGAGCTAAGGAACTGGTATTTTATATCCTTGATCCAAATTCTTTCTGAAAAAGTTAGTAAAGTAAAAACAAACATTTTTTTTGGATTTTGAATAATGGTTAGTAAACATAAATATAAACAAATATCAAACAAATAAGAAAACAAGGGTGCCCGATGATCTCTTAAGAACAAACCTGCAGAGAAAGGCAAGAGAACCAAAGCTTGCAATATTGTTTGTAGAATGAGATGCAAATGATATGTGGGATCTTAAGGGTAAAAATTAGGGTATTAAAATCGACTCGGGGGTTCAGAAAATAAAGATAACATTGACACGGGGGTTAAGAATTACAACAAGATATCAACTCGGGGGTTAAGGAAATAACAAAATATCAACTCAGGGGTTGAGGAAGGAAATTGATTATGTTATTTATGCATATGTTGCATGTTAATTGTATGAGATGCATATGTGAACGCAAGTGGGTGATCAGTCTTTATGAAGGTGCCAACAAGTGGAATTTTGGTAGTTGCCAAACAAGGTTGGACTTTAGGAGGTGCTAAGCAGGGTTGGACTTTTGGTGGTTGCCAATAGGGAACCTCACTTCTAGCTGATATGTCATGATGGCTTGCAGATGATTGTGTGAGTGTTGCGACTTAACCAATGCATGTTGATTGTGCTTTTGCTCTGCCCTAAGGTTTTTTTGACACTTTTTATGAACTCAGCAGTTGTTAGTGTCTGACACAGTCTGCTTGACCATCTTGGAAGTATGAAGGGAATTGCTCCCTTGCAACCTGTTCTGCTCCAATCTGCAGGGTATTGAGCTGATTTTCCTCAGTGTCTGGATCTGGCAGTGGTCTGCCCCAGTCTTGGCTTTTGAAAGGTTTGCCCTAGATTCACAAGGTTATGAGAAGGTCTTGATTCAAGTCAACATCAACGAAAGTTTAAGTTCCTTTATGCTTGCTTCTTGGAATTTCCATTATGTCAAGTACTAATTTGTACTTAAAATTGTTCATTCAGAAATGGTAATTTTAATGCGACATTCATGCAAGTTTTGAAAACCAATCATTATTAAAATGATGTGACAGTGTGTGACAAATGGACTATTAGTCCAAATGCATTGCTAATTTATCTGGTGTGAAAGATATAGCAAGAATATGACACCAATTTAGAAGAGTAGCAAATCTCTAGGAGTCAATTTATGCAACCTTGTTGTAGTATGCTTTTAGAATAAACCCTGTCTCAATTAGGTCTTTTGGGGTTGTAACGTGGTGTGGTTCACGGTTATTGACACCCACATCTAGAGTTTGACGGTGTAAAAGTGAAGATGAAGATTCAAGATTTTCTTGAAATAACAGTCACCTTATTTTGCTTTTGTCATGGATGTCAGTGACCTCTTGATTTTTAATATAGTAGTCACTGAATCTTTGTTTTTTTTTCTTGAGGATTTGAGGACCTCTTTTGCTTTTGATTTTTTATCCCTAATTTTTGTATGGACTGATTATGTTTTTCCAGTCCATCGGGATTGCCCTACTTTTTGCCTAAGTTGCCTCTTTAGGTGTTCGACTTAGCGAGCTTTTTCTTTTTTGATTTTTTTTTTGGAAAAGTTTGTGACTGCCAAGTCATTGGTCATTGAAAAACCACCGTCATAACTTCTGAAATTTTCACGGTTCCTTCGGCACTTCAAGACATGTACGAAGAATGCAGAGTCAGATTAGCTGAACACTACCCCGCCCCAAGTTAAGCATAAGGGTTTGAAATCCGAAGGAAAATCCTACTTCTAGGCTCAAAGTGGTTAACTAGGGACTAACTCCTTATCTCTTCAGTGTTTGGGGATTTAAAGCAATGCATGTACATCACGAGTAAGATTTTATCTGAAAGCACACCACCAACAATTATGGGTATTTAGTTTTTGTCATCCTCCATCCAATCTTTGTTAAACAGTAATGTGATAAAGGAAGTGAAGTGAAATTATTTTTGTCATTTTTTCAATAAATGAGAAAGATGAGTGAATACGAATGAACTTGATCAAAAAATGCATGCTCATTACATTAACAATACCATTAATAAACAATAATGTCTAAAAGCAAGTAGCACTTAACAGAAAAGAAACTACAAATGCAAAGTAAATACGTGATCTAAAAGTTTCCAGTATTGGGGATTGGGATTTTCTTTCTTGATTTGGTGTTGGACTAGCCTTCTCGCTCATTGAGACCAATATGATAGCCTTCTTCACACATACTCTCAGCAGTTTCTTCCATAACAGGGAATGAAGGACCCGCCTTACCAGATGAAGGATTGATGTTGATTTGAAGACCTTGAGGTGTAAATGAGATTAGCTTGGACTCAATCAAATCTTGGACCTTATTTTTGAGTTGTTTGCAATCTTCGTTTGGATGCCCCATTATTTCAGCATGATAGCCACATTGCAATCTTGGACCTGATGGGTATGAAGCTAATGGTGTGAAGGAAGGTGTGTTATGAGGAAAATGGTGGTAGGGACACGAGAGAGGGAGATAGGAGTATTAAAAAGGTGGTGTGTTATAGGAATGAAAATAAAGTGAGAAAGGTAGTATAATATAATGGTGTGGTTGAATAAGAATGTTAAGGGAGGTATGAAGGTGAAATTTGGAAAATATTTTTTAGTTGAAGAGCTTGAAGGAAGTTGGGTGATCCAGAGTACACGGCGGCACTGTGGTTCTCTGTGACAGTGTGGATTGGTCATGGGTGGAGAATAAGAAATTGGTGGTGGATTCATTAAAAGAGGGAGTACTCTCTTATTCATTTTTCTTTTCGACAGAAGGGAGAGAGTGATGAATATCTTTTTTCAATTTCTATCTTTTTTCAGATAGAATGTATTAGTCTAATTAATAGAGAAAGAATCTCCTCCTCCACTCCATTTGTGGCCTTTTTTTATTAGAATCCGTTGGTAGTGGGCGCGTGAGCTTTTGATATGTCCTTTTCATGCCAACTACATGAGAGAGAGAGTGTGTGTGTGTGTGTGTATTATTATCTTTTTTGGTTTCTCATTGAGATTTTTTTAGAAGTATCAGTTGGGAAAGTGTGATCCCTGTGTGTTGAGCATGAAGTGGAGGAATCTTTTTTTACTCTTACTCAAATGCCTGCCAGCTGGTTACGTGGTTACGTAGTGGAATCCAATGCAAAAATATCTTCTATTATCTTTTTTTATTTGAATATTTTAGAAATAAATTTAAATAATTAAAACAAAAACAAATTATCTAAAATAAAATAAAAATGAAATTAAATATCTAAATAATCTTAATTAATTTCACTAATTAATATTATTTTAAAAAAAGAAAAATAAAATGATCGATCACGAATAAAAATCGGGCGCAAATTTTTTGAAAAAATAAAGTGAGCCTACCAAAATGATCCGTGCAAAATAAACGACTTGGAAAAATATAGCGTTTGGTCAGATTTAAAAATAAATATTGACTGGTTAAAAGGTTCGGCTGATAAAAAATGCAAAAAAAAAAATAGTCGAAAAATAAAATGAGCGAATCAGATTGAACTACACAAAACATAAATCAAGAATACTGACTTCTGCAAACTTGATTTTGATATTTTAGACTTTGTTCATGACGAAGGGTATGCTATATTATGCAGATGCAAAGTCGGATAAATTTTTTTAAAAATAAATAGGACAAATTTAAAGTATATATGAGAGTAACTTGATCCATTAGATTTATATTAATTTTATTAAAAAAAAACCTTCTATTTTTGAGTTGTGTCCTATTAATGGTTATTACCACCTCTGAGATGTCACAGAAGTCAAATTCGGTGAGAATGTTTCTTTTGAAGAATCAAAGGATATTGTGACATGTTGATTTTTTCACGAACAAATTAAAATGAATAGTGCATTTTTTTACAAACAAATCAGTTGCGAACAACATTTTAATCGAATTCAAAATAATTTTCTTTAGCTTAGAAAAGACATTAATATTTTTAATCAGTATAAAATGACCTAATCGAGTATATAGGACCAAAAGTGTAGTTCATAACCAACTAAATATTATTATATTATTCATTACTTGTAAAATCTTTACTCGTAAAGATATCCTTACTAAAGAATACAATCATGGCTTCCATAACAAAAACACTATATAATAGAAATTATCATCAGAAGACACTACTCTAAAAGGAGCAAGTCTTGAACTGAACATTTTCAATAGGCAATTTGTCACTTGGATAAGGACAATCCAATTTATCTTTCACTGGCAGCAATTCACAAGGCTGAGGACTCACATTGCTTGAAACTCCAGAAACATCAGTACAATTCCATGGAAGTTTCTTCTTTGACCTTTCTTCACTCATTTCAATAGTCACATTAGAAACACATATTCCAGTAAAAGGATCATTAGAAATTCCTTCAAGTTTACCTGCAAATGTCACATTCTTAGCGGTAACTTCTCTAAAATTTATTCCGCTGATTTCTGGTATTGCTTTTGGATCAAAACCCTCATCAGCATGTTGTCCATAAGACCCTGCCATCCAAAACACATATTTCATTGTGTTCAAATTCATTCCCTTAACGAAAATGTCCTTAATGAATGCGCCTCTACCGACAGCGGTTTTGACTCTAACAGCTGATTGTGTTGAGATTGCAGTTATGTCTTCAATTCTGACATCTTGAATTCCACCTGACATTTCACTCCCTAATGCAATCATAGCACTATCTGGTGATATACATGTTAACCTTCTAATGATTATTTGTTGTGACGGTTTTCCAACTTTAATTCCATATTGATCCCATCCACTCTTTATTGCAATACAATCATCACCAGATACAATGTAGTTGTCCTCGATCCTAACGTTTGTCGATGAATCTATTAACAAGGTGAAATTGTGTTATTGTTCATGATCTTTTGCTTCAAAAGTTGGTGAAATTATATATGCATATAATTGAAGAAGAATACATTACCTGGGTTTATTCCATCTGTGTTTGGAGAATCTATTGGTGCAAGAATGGTAAGTCCATTTATAATTATGTTACTGATAAAATAGAGAGATTGATCAGAATAATGAAATAATATAATGCATTAGGGTTTTGAAAAAAAATGAAAATGGCGTCTCATCAAACCTGCTATAAATTGGATGGACAAACCAAGATGGAGAGTTTATCAAAGTGAGATTTGAGATCTGTATTTGATCAGTGTACATGATTTCAATCATGTATGGCCTAGTAAGTTTCATTTGATCTGCCTTGAACTTTTTCCACCAAGAAGATCCTTGTCCATCAATTGTCCCATTGTTACCTTATGAACAAGTTACATTAGGTCAAATTCAAAAATCACTCGTTTTAATATAAACTTTACAATCTTTAATGAAATGGTTACCGGTAATTATAACATCGGTGAGGTTAGTTCCGAAAATGAGACTGCTAAACCTTCCATCAGGTGCATCTCTTCCTCTTCCATAAGATGGTAAGACCGGAAGTTGAGGCCATTCTGATTCATCCTGTGTTAATCATGAAAGTTAAATTATTTTAAAGTTTATCGAACCTGATATAGTTCATTATATAATATATAATATAATATATACCTGAGATGCGAGAATGACTGCGTCTTTTTGGAGAAAAAGAGTGAAATGACTAGTGAGATTGAAGCTTCCGGTTAACCATTTACCTGGTGGAACAATAAGTTGTGCACCACCATCATCTGAATATTGGCTAAGTTTTGATATTGCTGAATTGAAAGCCTTTGTGTTAGAGGTTTTGCCATCACCAACAGCACCGAAATCTGTCAAAACTGCACTGTGTTTTCTGCAATTGATGGCAGGGTAATCAAAGCTGGCCAGTTTAGAATTTTGTATCCTGCATTCTGCTAGTGATCCCAATAACACAGCCACAGAGATCACACAAATAATCTGCACCAAAATAATAATAATAATAATAATAAGTACATTTACAAAACCAAGAAAAATATTTATTTTCTTAGAGAAATATGAGCAACATAAAACTATGCACCCAAAGAAAATTACATAGGAATTTTGGAACGTTGGACTCTTCATGATACGATGAAAAATGGCTTTTGCTGAGAAAACAGAAAAAGATGGTCGATATATATAGAGAAAATTATAACTTAATGTCTATCACGAAATTTTTTATTTTTGACAGAAATGGCCATCTTGGGTAAAATTTGAAATATGGTCGATATATATAGAGAGAATTATAACTTAATGTCCATCTTAATTTATTTATTTTACTGAATGTCCATCTTAGGTAAAATTTAAAATATTTTATTTGAGTATAATCTTTTACCAAAAATAAATTGATTTTGGTTTTTAAATAAAGAATGATGAGTGAGTAATTAGTAAGATTTGTTTTGGGAATTGCAATGAAAACAGAAATGGTAAGAGTAATTAATACATGCTAATTAGTTAAAAAAATTATTATAAAAAATAGTTTTATTCTATGGTTGCAACCACTTACTTTCAAATACTAAATTTCCAAATTTAACCAAAATCAAAAAAGTTTTAAATTTCTACTCAAAAGAAAAAATTTCACTAATCACGCCAAAATCATTCCATCAAAGCGTTAAATGTACATTGTAACCCTATTATAAAGATTCACATTGTTTCTGCACCATAGATTGCTACCTATAGTTAGATATCATCAGACTCTCACATGAATTCCACATCGGGAAGCAAAGGACTTCTATAATTGTCTCTTATAGAAGTGGCAAAACGAGCGGTCCAAAAGCGGGGTGGGGCGGGACGGGCCAACTTAGGCATTCAAGTTCAAAAGTCAAGTTGTCCTGTTTACTAACGAGTTGGCATGTTAACAAGTCGGCCTACCAATTTTTCTTATTTTTATAATTTGATTTATTACATAATTTACAAATTTGTTAATCATTATCAAAGAGGTCAGAAAATTTTAATAATGCATGATAAAACTTTAACAATTCTTAATGTAAATGACATATTCTTCAACTTAAACAAAACAATGTAACTATAATACCAATAACTTAAAACAAACACACTAAAATCCTAAAATGATCCATTTGGTTCAAAAAATCAACAAGCACAACCTAGTTAAGGACATCTAAAGACACAAATCAACAAAATAAACTAGCATAAGTTAAACAAAGACAACCAAGAACCAACAACAAAAAGTCAATCTTAAAGGCTCCATGACAAACACTTCATCAATCATCATCTATGTCATGAACATATGAAGCTTTGGTTGATGTTGTAGTCATTGGATGAAATCTTCCACCATCTCTCTCCTCATCGTCACCCACTATTTAATAATTATCAAGATCATCAATATCAAAGCAAGTAACTTTATCACTGGAAGCATCTCAAAAAAGAAAAATCATTGTAAAATTAAATCTTCATTATCTAATAATTATCAAGACAGATAATAAGCACTTAGTTGAGGATTTTAGTGTCAAAAAATAAATGGAATGAGAACTCAGATAAAACAAAATACAAATCAAAACTTTATTATACAATGAGAAACAAATTTCTATGTGCAAAAATTACTGTAAAGCTTTAGAACTCGACTCCAATGTCAACGAGTAATAGAAAAGAGGAAAGAATGTATTATCTATGTTCCAAAATAAAGTAGAGACCTGTTAATATCTTCAAAATGAGAGGTTTGTGATTATGTGAAAAATGAAAGTTGTTTTAAAAGTAGGTCCGCTAGAGACTACGTTAATATTGTTTTAATTCCATGTACAAAAATAATTTGTTTAACAAAATTCCGCGGGCGAAACCTCCTCCGCCCTGTCCTCGACTCGTTTTAAAAGCGGGTTAGACAGGGCGGGTCAACATAAGACACTCAGCTGAAAACCTTGCCCCGCCCCGCCAAAATTGGTGGGTTAAACGGGCGCGCTCGACGGGGACGACTCGTTTTTCCATCCCTAATGCCTCATATATAAGAAATATCATACAAAATCTAAGGTATTCACTAAACCATAACTCAAGTTTACTGTTCATTCACTTTATGACTTAGACGTTGGAGTGTTAACCTTGCGAGTCCACTCCTACACCGCTGCACCAAAGATCTGCTTTAATGCATCAAAATTTTACTTCATTACTTCATCGAGCATTCTGATTTTCACGTCACAACCTTGAAAATCACTTCACAACACAGTTTTTGCGACGTGATCATTCACGTGGTAGGAGGATGTGTGACAACTTTTTTGCCACGTGAAATTCACGTCGCAACTTTACCACGTGAATTTTACTTCACAATATTCTGCACATATAATACCTTTAAGTCTGTTGCCACGTGAATTTCACTTCACAACTTTGCCACATGAATTTCACTTCATAACTTTACCACGTGAATTTCACTTCACAACTTTGCCACGTAAATATCACTTCACAACTTATTTTTTAAAAAAAATAAAAACCTTTTTACGTTTACGTTATTTTTATTAAAGTCTGATTTATTAAATAAAATCTATTTTATTTAATAAAAATATATAATCTATTTTAAATAAATATATAATTTAATCTGTTTTATTTAATAAATAAAATCTATTTTAATAAATAAAATATGTTTTAATAAATAAATATTTATATATAAATAAATATAATTTTTTAATAAAAAAAATCATATATTTTAGTTTTAAATAAATATATTAAAAAAATTTGAATAACATTTTCGTTTTAAATATACATTACAATATACATAATTAACAAAAAAAACATAATATTTAAAAAACAACAACCAATAATTATGAAATTCAGAAGAAATAAAATAATGACAAAAATATCTCTTCTTCAATCTCCTTCAATCTTCTTGTTTCAATATTATTTCTTCAATTTTTTGTTCAAATATCTCCTTCAATCTTCTAAACTTTAACATTTTGACATAAAAAGATTGAAAATAAATTAAGTCAGAATATATTAGGTGTGATTCAAAATACTTAAAAAACAGTAGAAGAAAAAAATGACAGAAATACCTTAAGTTTGGAGATGAGGAAAATGAATGAAGGTTGCAATGAGGAAGAGAAAGAGAGTAAAAGTAAGTGGAAAATGAATTAAGTTTGGAGATATTGGAAATGTAGAGAGTAGTAGCGAAATGATAAGATTGCATATAAAGTGGCATGGCCTGGGAAACATAAACGGTGTGTTGATTTAAAAGTCCAACCTAGTGACGTGAATTTCACGTCACAACCTTGTAAAGTGAGATTTACGCTGCAATGCCCAACGAATATATTTTAAATTTCCAATTTGCGAAGTGACAAACACGTCGCTAATTTGCAAAGTGAAAAACGTGTCACTAAATTGCAATGGTCAAAACTTTTGTCAGTCTCAACCTACACATCCTGTACCCCATCACTTCACCATCATATATTTTCCCCTCTTAAACCTTGCGATGTGAATAACACTTTACAAGCAAAAATTTGAAATTTTTAAACTTCCCTCACTAAAATGAGTTTTCGCGGCGACAAAAGTTGTAGCGAAAAATATGTCATTGCATGTTGTTGGTATAAGTGTCGTTGCAAAAAGTTTTGCAACGACATTTGATGTCGTTGTCATAACAAATGTTTTTATAACAATTATTATTGTTGCCTTAGGAGATATAGCACAATGACCATAGTCGTTATCAAAAGATGCTTTTTGGCCACAACTAAAGATGTTGTCGAAAATTATTTTTGTTAACGATATGAATTGTTGCCATATCTTCTATACCTCAACTAAAAATGTACTTGAAATAAATTAGATTTCTCAATAATTTATGTCATTTAATAAAAATATAATTATATTTTTAACTTTCTTTTAAAATTTTTATCATTCACATTTTTATTTAAATTGTCATTACTATTTAAAATAAATGATTTAACAATATAAATAAAAACATTGGTAATATATTTTTTCAAGAAATGTAAACAATAGTTAATATAACATTAAAATAAAAAATATCCCAATTGACATAAAAATTTAAATTCCTAAAAACATCAAAAACCAAATATTAATAACAACTTTGTTGTCATAAAAATAAAAATAAAAATTACATAGTTAATAAATGAAAGTTTAACTTTCGCCAATATAAATATTAATTCTTCTTTATATCTTTGCTTTGAAGCTTTCTAGTGAAATAGTTGAAGTACTCTTATTTGACCTACAATTTTAAAACAGTAAAAAATTAGTGTAGAAGTTTCTTTTTCAATACATTCTTTTGCAAAGAAAAAAACTAATATAATAAAATTCACATCAAAGTATAAATATTCACATCAAATTACAAGATGAAACTACAATTTTAAAACTCTTTGTTAGACAAAAATAGTAGTCCAACTACTCTTAGAGTAACAAGGTTGTTCCCAACTTTTTACATAAAACACAATTAACAACCCGTAACACTATATATCAATAACAATTCTGAGGAGCACTTGGATAATACATTATCATAAAATATAACTCTTATAACAAATAAGCTACACTTAAGATATTCATATCACATATATGTAATAAGTTAGAAAATCCTACTTACAATTTTTCTTTAGTCATGTTATTAACTTTGTGATTAGGTTCAAAACTTATATTAGGTGTACTAGAAGTAAAAATATTCAAAATATCTCTAATGACATATTTAATATAATAAATTAAAAGATTATATAAAACTACTAATTTACTATATTTTGTAATAAAAAGGACAATTTATATACTTATTTAAAAATTCATCATTTTATAAAACATAGTTGCCGTTTTTTTTTTTTTTCAAATTGTGTCTTTATTTTTTCTTTGAGTTGTCTTTGACTCTCTTCAAACTTTGCAGTCATTTTTTGCTCTTCTTGTAGTTGAGTTTCTATATCTTTTAATTTCATTTTCATACCATGCCTCTTTTCAAGCTCTTTTTCTAAATTTTCATGTAAGCCACTAACAAATTTACTTTTTTGTGATTTTATTTCAACTCCTAATCCACAACTATATCCCGATCTTTCTCCTACAACTGATTTAAAAGAAATGTTTATAAGCTTATTTTTATCTTCATCCTTATATCCGACTTCTTCAAAATCTGAATAAGCATTTTCACCCTTCGTCAATTTCGAAGTGTTATTTATAATTAGAAATAACAAAAATTATCATAATTATATACGTTTTTTAAATTAGATAAATATGTCATACATGAACTTCCTTAGAGACATAATTTATTCATTCTCCATTGCTATTTGTGTGAGTCATTCGCCACAAATCTAGATAATTTGACTCTTTTTTAGTTTCTGGATCTCTCTATAAACAAATTTATATCATCACAACATATAATTCTTTAATAGTCATCAATTCAATGAAAAATATACTAAACAAAACTGATTTAATAATGCTACTATTTACCGTATCATAACTACCAGCTTGAAATGACTTTCTTCCACATCTATGATTCATAACTTGTTTTGTTTTATTTAACTTGTTCCTTTCACTTATTGCCTGAAAATCCAGAAAAAATTGTATTTTTTATATTTAAAACTAAGTCATCCATGTTTTTGTTAGATTTAATAGAAACATACCTTATAGTTAGCTCTTGAAAAATAATCTACCAAATATTTCCAATCTTCCTCACTTATATCATCTGCCTTATGTTCTAAAGCTGTCTCATTTGTCTTGTATTGCCTAATGTGTTGATGAAATCTACATCTATAATTTCGATAGAGTCTTTTAGCAATATCAAGAATAACATCCCTATTATGTGTTGTATTATAAATGTCAAAAGTATCCTAAATGTCAAAAGTATCCTGCAATCATCCATTTAAAAAAATTATTGTAAGTACTTTATAAAAGAAACAAAATAAAATAAAATAAAAATGTACAATTTATAATTTACCAAAACTTTTGAAACTATACTTTTTCCCATCTTTTGACATTAAAAGGAGCATTTTTTAGGACAACTATTGAAATCTTTCATAAATTTTGCAGCTCCTAACCCAACGGCTACTTAAGTCAAATTTTTTTTTTTATATTTGTATATTCTATTGCATTTTGATCAAAAAGCTAAGTTTATGAGAAATATAACATGAATTTTTAATATAGAAATATGAGAACTAATAGTACATGAATAGGAAAAATTAATGTTAACAAATTCAATAAATATCTTCTTGTTGCTTACTTGTATCTCTGAAGAATTTGAAATTTGTAAATCTGAACGTTGACTTCAGGGTGCCATAATTATATAGATTAAATGATAAAATATGAATAGATCAATCACAAAATTAATTAAGATAAAAATGAATGAAATCTCAAAAGATGCATTTACCTTTAAAAAGAATAAACTAACTAGATTATGAAAGAAATTGAAGTTGATTATGAAAGAAATTAAAAATGACTAAAATATTAGTACGTTAATTTTTTAAAATCCCACTACAATTTAAATCATATCAGAAAAACATGCTTATAATTTTTTTTGTAAGTCCTACTAAAAGTCGTATCTTTAAATACAACGCAGTTTTCTTTTATAAATATGATTAATAATTAATTAATAGAAATAGTCAACAAAACATAATAGGTAACTTTCCAGAAAAAAACATGGTTCTAATTACTTTATTATTATTATTATTATTATTATTATTATTATTATTATTATTATTATTATTATTATTATTATTATTATTATTATTATTATTATTATTACTATTATTATTATTATTATTATTATTATTATTATTATTATTATTATTATTATTATTATTATTATAAAAAAGTTTAATCACACAATAAACTTTAGAGAATTGTGGTTTATAAATCAACACATTCTTATCATAATGCAAATTAAATAAAATTTACTCTTTATTTTGATCCAATCATAGCATCAGAAATCAATAATATTAATTTAATATTATTTATTTTTATTGATATTATTATTATTATTATTATTATTATTATTATTATTATTATTATTATTATTATTATTATTATTATTATTATTATTATTATTATTATTATTATTATTATTATTATTACTTTCATAATATGCATTGAATAGTTTATTAATTTATTATTATTATTTTATTTGTTTTTCATTTATGTCTTGTTTTTGACACAAATACTTTTTCAAAAAAATAAAAATTAAATACTTCTTGAAACTTGTACTTTTAAAATTTTGGAAATAAATATATCGATAATTTATAAAGATATTAATTTTATATTATTCACTAAATATTTTATTCTTTTTTATTTTAAATATTATTTTCAATTAGTTATCATTGATCACAATTAAATATTAATATATTTGCGTTTGAGTTTAAATAAAATGATATAAATTTTAACTATTTTCTTTATATATCATTTACCATCCTCAAAACAAATATGTAAAAAAAAAATACTTTGCAAGAAACTATAATTTTTTCATACAAGATTTATGTTTAGGTAATTTTTTCCAGCAATAATAAAATTGTAGGGAAAAGATAATGTATTACAACGACTTCAATTAGTCGTTGCTATATGTATATTTAAAGTTATACTACTTTCAGTGATAATATTTGTGGTTGGGATAAGTTATTTTTTCCTATAAATAATGCGACATTTGGGAGACATATAAATTTATTGCAACAACTAATACTAGTCATTTCAATATGCATGTTAAAAAGTTGAATTATTTTTAGCGACTATAATAATTGTTGTGATAAGTCACTTTTCTCAGCGATAGTATGATTGTCGAGAAAAAATAATAATTTATTGCTACGACTTACATTAGTCGTTGTAATATACATATTAAAAAGTTGAATTATTTCTAGCAACAATAATAATAATTGCGATAAGTCACTTTTCTCAATGATAATTTGATTGTTGAGAAAAATAATAACTTATTACTACGACTTAAATTAGTCGTTGTTATATGCATGATATTGTCAACAAATTGAAAGTCGTTACGAAAAAGTCGCAGCCAAATATCTTATTTCTTGTAGTGTCTTCTATACGCCATGATTCTTTTAATTTTTTTATTTAAATTTAAATGTTGCGACGTGATTTTCACGTCACAACCTTTTCTTTATAAATAAAAATCTCATAACCCACGTGCTATCTTTAAACGTAATATTTTAATGTTAAATATGTTAGTGACGTGATAAACACGTCGCAAACACCTATTTTTTTTTTTTTTTTTTTTTTTTTTACATATTTTTCACTTCACTAAATCATGTGGCTGGATACAACATTTCTTATAGTGAGAGTAAGAAAAATCAATATCTTTTAGTTTGCTTTCCGCTATATTTTTTATTGGATAAAATATGTAGCATAATCATTAGGTTTTTCATTTGAATTTGTGATATTCATAGAGAATATATTTAAATTTATATTTGTGTAAAATATTTTCTTTGACCAGTTATAATTAAGTTATAAATAATTATTTTTATGTATCTATAACGAATTTACACCTAGTTCCTTTAGTGGGGAAATGGGTTGAGGTGTTGTGGTGCCCAATCACTTATAGTCTTCTGTCAATCTTGTGGTCCAGCTGAACTTTCATGTTTTGAGTTCTACTGGCATCTCCATTGGTGGTCTTATTTAGTTAGACGATGAGTCGTTACTTGCTAGAACTAAGGTTATTGTATTTAATTTTAGTGGGGATGATTCTTTTGAGGTCAGAAGGTTAATTGAACTGGAAGAGCATGACGTCTTAGTTAAGGCCAATCTGGTGTCAGATAGGTTTCAATAATTATTGAGTCTTTCAATACCAGGGGATTAGAGGAAGGATTAAGTATAATAAAGTTAGGGAGCCTATTCAAGTGCATCACCTAAATTGTGTTTTCATACATGAGGTGAAATTGGGTGTCTTAAGTCAGTTTTTTTTTTTCATTTTCTCTAGTGTAACTTTTTTTTTGCGATTAGAGTCTTTTAGCATTGGTGGGGTCGAATTGTGGTTTACTTTCCTTTTGGTGTAGTACCAAAGGGAATGATCTCTTTTCATTTTGTGGTACAAATTATCTTGATGTGTGTCTGAACTGAAGGGGTCAATCTACTCCTTGTTTCGTGATTAATATGTATTCAAAGTGGACCTAGTCAGATAACAGGGTTATATGGACGCGTTTGGTGCATGCTCAAGAAAGGATGGGTGGTTTTGTTTGATGTGTCCTAGGGGGTTTTAATTCAGCCTTGAGTTCTCAAGAAAGAAAAAGGAAACCTTTGACCTTACACTAGAGGGGGGTTGGTGGTGGAATTTGTTGAGCTTGATATGTTTATTGAGGCTTTGGGTTTTAATGGTATGCATCTAGCGGGTAGGAATTCATCCATGTTCATCCTAATGGGGAAGTTATTAGTAGGTTAGATCATGTGCTTATTTGATGGATGAGAGGAGGTTTAGGGCATAAGGAGTATGCGAGCTCTTCCCCTTGATGTCTCAGATCATTGTCCTTTATTTTTTAAGTATTATTCCCATCTTTAAAGCATTGACGCATATCATTTCAATAGTTTCTGGTTGGTTCATGCTAACCTTGAGAATGTTTTATTGGTTTCTTGGAATAGGCCAACTGTGTCGGGTTGGATGATGTGTAAGCTTAGGGATGCAGTGAAGTTTCTTAAATCTTCTTGGAAGGTATGCAATAGAAATTTGTTTGGAGAATTAGAGTTTAAGATTAAAAAATGTGTTGGGGACCTTGATGGTTAGAAGATGAGGGAGAAGGTGGACCACTTATTAGTCGAGGAGTTAGTTGAGTGGATTAAGTTTTCTCACGAGCTTTGGGAGCTTATACAGTGTAATTAATCCATGTTGTTTCAACACTCTCGTTTGTCATGACTTAAGGAAAGGGATGCCAATTTTGAGTATTTCCATGCATGTGTGAATCAGAGAAAGGGAAGGAATTCTATTCCTACTTTGAGGGTGGGAGATAGATGGTTGTATAAGGTGGATGAGGTTCTAGGGGGATCGTTAGGTTCTTCAATGAACATTTCTTTTAGAGGACGCCCGTTAAGCAAACTTTAGATAAATTTAGTATTTATGTTATCTGGTCCAACAAAGCTAAGGTTCTTTCATGGAGATTTGTGCAATTGGAAATGGATGCAAATGTGACAGGGATGAAGGACAATAAGAGCCCGGGTCCACATGGGTTTATGTTTTCATTCTTTAAGAAGTTTGTTTCCTGCTCATGGAAAAGGTGTATGTTATGTTTAATTAATTCCTTGAGAATGCCATCTTGCCTCAGATATTGACATCTTGTTTTTTGATTTGTATCCTTAAGGTGGATTATTCATTGACCGTTGAATATTTTAGGTCTATGTTCCTTCTTGAGTTTCTCTATAAGTTAGTAGCTAAAGAAATAACATCTAGGTTAGCTAGGGTTATGGGGAAGCTTGTCTCTTTATCTCAATCATCCTTCTTAAGGGTAGGCAGCTAGTGTATAGGGTTGTTTCCATGAATCAGGTTATTGATTTAGCCAATATATAAAAGTGTCATTATCTTATTTATTAAGTAGATTTTGAGAAGGCTAATGAATTAGTGAGTTGGAACATCTTAGATTACATGTTAAATATATTTGGGTTTGATGGTTAGTGAAGAGCTTGGATCAAATTCTTCATCTTCTTGGCTAGTCTCTCGGTCCTTCTTAATGGGAGTCTCATAGAGGCAATCAATACCCAACGTGTTTTCAAGCAAGATGGCCCTTTTGGCGATGTTTCTCTTCATTTTGGTAGTGGAATCCCTTAGTGTTGTGAGTGCAAATTTTTGTTAGATGTATTTTATATGATGTCAAAACTAGGATAATTTAGCATTTATAAACATTGGACGGTATCATCTGAGTCTAGCTGTGATTTTAGCATTAGGAAGCATGTCAAAACGTTTGAAATGGCTTAGAAAAGATTAGAGCATCAAGAAATGGTTTTATGCATCAAAAACTTTGTTTTGTGTTTGAAAAACACTCTATAGGTCGACCTATAGAATTTTTTGTCAGCTACAGGTCGACACGTATAATGCATAGGTCGACACACATGCTTTAATATTGAACCTCATAGGCTTCGTCCATGTGCTGACTCCCATAGGCCGACTCAAGGCCTTTTTAGGTCGACACATGACTTTGATAAATCGACCTATAAACCAAAAATCTTGATTTTTTGCATTACTTTCTTTTCTTTTTGCATTCCTTTTGCTTGATACTTGCATATATATATATATATATATATATATATATATATATATATATATATATATATATATACACACACACACACACACACACACACACACACACACACACACACACACACACACACACACACACACACACACGCACACAAACACACACACACACACACACACACACACACACACACACAAACACACACACACACACACACACTTGATACATGCATCGTTTCTAGTAAGGTTCTAGAGTAAACTTATATGAATTCGGGATTTTAAAGCATTCTCATCATCTTCAACATATATTCTATACATACACATAATTAAACTACACATAATCAATTTTTGATTGGGTGATCAGCTAGATTATAGTTGATAAATTACAATTAGATTGTTGTACCATTGATATTGGGTTGAGAACTTTGAGGATTTCAAATAAGAAAACTGAGCTGAGATTTTCCTTCAAGGTCGTTGAGAATTTAAAGGTTTTGGACAAGATTAGGCAATTCGGATCCGATCGAGTGAAAGTTTTGGGACAAGGGGTACCTTCCAAGGGAGTAGTGTGAGATGGTGGATCGTGTTGGTAAATCTTGGGTTTCAACAAGTGTGCGCTTGAGATTAATTCAGTTGGGTGAAAGTCTTGGGACAACGAGTGCCTTGCAAGGAAGTAGCAAGAATAAGTGAATTGAAGCGACATTGTTGGTTACTTGATCAATCTTTGATCAAGGGTTATGGAGGTGGTAGAATCAATAACAAACCTAGGTTTTGTAGCAATGTTTTAAAAATCGGACTGGAGATTGAACCAATAAAACTTACGATTTAAGGTTTAATTGGTTAAACCGGTTAAACATACGGTCGAACTGTTTATTAAATAAACTAATAATATGAAACTAAATTTCATAGATATGTTACATATTATTATATGTTCTCAACTTAATAAAATAAATATTTCAAAAATCCATCATAAATTTAAAACAACAATATCAATAATACATAACAATAACATAGTTTTACACTACATTTCAACCATCGTTTAAGAATTTTTTTACCAAACAAAAGAATTACAACAAAATAAATTAAACTAATTCAAATCAAGATTAAAATAATAGAATATAATAACTAAAATAAAAGTTAAAATAATTAAGAATATATAAATTAAATAAGATAAAATACCAAAATATAGATAATACAATATACTTAATTAAACAACAAAAAATCGAATTTGAGTTGTGCTACGACAAAAAAGTCTTGATAGACAAACAATATTGACTTAAACGACAATTAATAGAGCTGGACATCGTGACTATGTTTGAAAGAGACAACATAATGATGATGGAGTGTGATATAATGGAGTGACAAAACTTAGAAGTTTTTATGGTTGTAAAAAACACACGGAATTCATTTTTGTGATTGGGGAATGTATGTTAAGTTTTGAAATTAACATATTAAATTTAAAAAAAAAATTAAAAAAAATGGTAAGTTTGATGAATTTTTTTGAACCGGGCGGTTTTACAAAACCGGCTCCAGTTATTTGGTTCGAATGGTTTTGGACGGTTCAATCCGGTTTAACCCCGCTAGCGGTTTTGAAAGGTTGACCCAACCTGATTCATCGCCGGTTCTCGGTCCAACCGGTTGAACTGGTCGGTTCGGTCCGGTTTTTAAAACATTGGTTTCTAGGGTTATAGTTCTTCATCTCTTGTTTAAACACATTTTCAAAGTAAGATATATTATAATAT